>OW971875.1:12523750-13781875 GCA_943193645.1 Acentria ephemerella | reverse complement strand
CACTGTACCGAGCCCAGAATATTCTTGTTTTCTCGGACTTTTCTCAGCTTTTCTCGACGTTTTCTTTCGTTTGCGCCTTAATTAGCTCATTCAGCGGCTCCCTCCCGCCCCTCAAATTATCTTGTTTATTGAACAGCACTTTTATATTTTTCGTTTTAAAAACTCCAATGGAGTATTTAGCGAGCATTTAACTTTCTGCCGACCCTTTTTGTGAGTGAAATATTTTATTATGAAGGGTGCTGGTTCAAAGCACCGTCGTGATTCAATATTTTTGGAAATGATAGATTTTTTTTTCTATGCATATCCTTCTTATCCCAAAATAATGTTCAATATTTCATCGATATGATGAAATTTATTGGCAACGTTATTTGTATTTCGCAGGTTATTTTGCTGTTATCATATTACCGACGTCTAGGGCTGACGATAGTGAAACTTTTTAGAGTTTTGTGCTACTTTTGAAGATTATTTTGTAATACAGTTTCTTCAGTTATTACAATTGCAATCAAATGATTACTAGGACTGTTAATACAGTCAGCCTCACACATGACTAACACTTTAGTACTTTGTTATAACAACTATTAGAATAGTTGCAACAATGTACCGTACAAACAATATTTGTTGTGACATGGTACTTAAGTTAATTTACTTTTGAGGTCGACCGTAAAATACGCAACACCGTGTAAATACCAAAGATTAATGATATATATATTTTACCATATTTACATTGTATTTGTTTCCAATACATTCGTATAATCTTTTAGTAGTAAAAAAAAAAAAAAATTTAATTTATAATAGATATTGCTGATATCAATTTAATCTCGAAGATGAAACATCGGAAAGTCGACAAAAGACTAAAGAAGCATAAACGACTATGACAGCATTATCTATATTAACATAACAAACCACAAGTACTTAGGTACATACATAGTTTATATATCATATATTAGGATCACGGTTTATTACTCTTTGAAAGTAACAAGAAAGCGAAGAATGTAATACGGCATCAAAACAAGCACGTAGGGCGCTATCATCACCTGAGCCGCCCAGACGTGACCGTAAAAGAAAAAGGGCGAACTTCACCGCGGAAGCGCCCTGATAAGCCGCCATAATGGCGCCCGCGATAACGGCCCGCCTTTCGCGCCAAACACCGCGCCTTTGTACCATTACAATACCCACACAAAGCCTGCTCCCACAATATACCCCCGCTCGCAAACAACAATAAATTCAAGCCAGTTTACGCGTTCCGAATTTAAAAACTTTTCTTCTACCTAATTACTACGATTAGAAACCTAATGAACCACGTTCCATTATTAAAATTTTAATAAAGCCGACATACACACTCAAGGATCCTCAACTTTGGCACGTAATAAAATTTTAATTGACACGTATTAGGTTCTCAAACTAAATTACAAAGGAGGCGAGGCCCGGTTTCTTCACCTCCACGAACATTAGCGCGGGGTGGGGGCGAACGACAAATTTTTGTTTTTCACTCGCGGCCGAGACAGAGAGCTGCGATTTTCTTCAGTTGGAAAGAGACAAAGGCAGGTGCACACATTGCCTTTGTTAAAGTGCAAAAATAATAGAGAGAACGGTCGTTTATCTCTTTTTATGGCGGCGGTGCTATCTCGCCGCCGCCGCTATTATGGGAGACAATTTTGGCGCGAAAGAAAACTGCTTATTACTTCTTATTCTTGGTGGTGGTTTGGCAAATTTTCTCCTTTAAAACGAGGCCCTGAGCAGTGAAGTAGTGATCTCGTTTCACATCCGATTCTTATTGTTTGAATTTTGTGATGTTCCAAAATTATATTCAATAAGTAATTTTATCCTGTCTTTGTGACACTTTGTATCTATGCGATAACATCAGTTTGAATACCATTCTCAATATCGCATAGAAATAATATAATTATGTATAATAAAATATAATATTATTTTGTTGTGAAATTTTGTTATTTTTTTTTAAATATTTTCAGAGGCATAATACTAATTTATCATCTCAGTATAAATAAGTATAAAAACCTCATTTAATTTTCCTGCATTATCCACTCCACACAAACTCCAGAAACAGAGACATTACCGCACACCGGCATTCTTCCGTATTCTATTTCCTCAATCGAAGAGAACAGTTGATTTTGTCGAGGTCTCAATAATCCGAATTAATTACACGGACGCTTTTGTATCCGAGGGACAATAGGAAGAATACATCGGTTGAATACTCTTGATATTCTTCCTAAATTTACAATCAAGTTACCTTAATTTTTTCGAACATTACAATTTTAGTATGCATTTAAATAGTTTAAAATTTTAATTGGAATTGTTATGTATTTTTTATTGGAGGTGTGTACTGGCATCAGGAGGTACTAAATAAATGAATATGGCTCTGTGTATTATGTTGTAGTTACCAGTCAAATTCTACTCATAATACTTACTGGTCATTACATTACTACTAGTCATTATACTCAAATTGTGATTAGGTACTCGAAAATAAAGAAAAAAAAAACGAAAAGAGTGAAAACAGAAAATCGAAAGAAAAGAAAGTTAAAAGTTGAAAGTTGTTTTCGAGTTGAAATAGAAAAAAGAATGTTATAATTTAAGTCGGCACAATACGTTATTCCAATATCGCTAATAACAATAAATTATAAATTTATCAAAAATTAACATGAAAGAGATAAAATCCGCAAATATCAAGTTATTCATACCCTGCTTTTCTTCAGTTCGTCCGTATTGTATTCTTCTTTCTTCTCATTTCTTATATCACTGAATTAGATCGTCCCCGCAAATGGATTAAAGCGTTAAGTATTTATTTATCGGCGCTTAATCGTAGATCGGGCCGGTTACACAAACAGACAGAGGAAATTATACGCTTTGTTAACTCTGCTTGCCGGGGTGCGCGGTACTACGCGGTGGCTTGTTACTTGTGAATTATTGTGTTTTATACCAGTGTAAGATTACATGATTACAGTTAGGGCATTAAAAGTTCAGCATACGGCACACAAAGAAGAGGTACGCATGATAATTTGTGAACAGCAATTGGTTTACTTATTGTGTTATTTTACTGGCAATTTAAATTTTTATCTGAGGTTACTTTTCTGAAAATTCTGCTAGATCCAATTATTAAATTTTTGTTTTTGACAAATATACTATGAACAGTATATTTTAATTTGTGTGTGGGTACATTTAAACTCATATTTAGGAAGCCGCATCTAACGGAACACAAGAATAGAATATAGATATAGGCCATTGTACAGTTAACTTAGAAAAGGATGGTCGCTTAATGATTACGCACTTATGGTCTAACATTTCAGCCTTGGAACATTGGATAATCGATTCTTTTATTGTTTCTTAATTTACAATGAATCAAGCGCATAATTTCTATTAGATTTTAATTGGTCTCCATTGATAGCAACAACAGGTACATGCAAATTAAAAAAGTCCCTAGCCCCGCGGGTAACTAACCGCTTTCACCTCCTTTAATTTTCTTTCTTGGCGCCATCTTGTTGACTCGCTTAAGTGTCATTAGTGTCAAGATGTTTGCCGCCAATTTGTCAGATAATCAACTTTTTAATTCCATTAGCGTTGATTTTATTTGATGTCTGCCTCATTCGCCCGTTTAACTTGAAGTAATAATAGGTCTGGCGGTTGACTTGTGTTCGGTAAGTTTGGTACTAGACTAAATTATTATGTCGAAATTGTTAACAGCTGTCACCCTTAATTCATCAGTAACGCTTTGCAGTACGACTGTTATATGGTTAAATATTGATAAGTAACTGGTAAGTTAATAACAGTTTTGACATCTTATACCTCTGATGCTTTTTAAATTATTTAGGTTATACCCTTATGAACTACAATGAACGAGGACCAGTTTTATTTAAAAGGTAAGAACAATTATTTATTGGTCCATTGCTTATTAAACAAGACTATTTTGTCACTGTGTCGTGAAAGATGAATCTGATGAATCACCTATAAGATTGATTGTGCCAAAAACCGTGTTTCGCTCTTCCCAAATTTTAACGGGAGTTTATTTTACGAAGAACGAGCGAGTAAAGCAAATTACTTTTAGATTGTAATACCAAGGAAATAATAATTTAAACTACTAGGAAAAAAGAAAAACTAATCAATGGCTGAAAAGAAAAATGATTCAAGTCAATAAAATGGTTATTCTCGAATTTGGACACTAAAATTTGCTTTAAAATTCTATTTTATTATTACTTGTACTAAGTGCGATAAAAGCATAGAGGTCACTTGAGTTCGAATGGTTATTGTTGCGTATTGAAGCTTGCAACAACAAGACAGGGTCGAAAACTCTGTATTCCTTTGGCTTTTCATGTTTTTAATGTTTATGATTATGATTATTGGCTGATTGTGCATCCTCTATTTATAGGCCTGCAAATTATATTGGTAAAAATCATATATAAATTTACATTTACCAAGTTTGATGACTTTATCCTAGTGAACTGCTTTTTATTTAGTTCTTAAAGGTTCAAAAATCTAAAGGAGTGTCTCTATTTCTATCTATTGCTATACCTCTCTCTCGATGACCCCTGGTCAATCCGAACACCTTAAGAAAGCAGGCTCACAATACAAAAAAGTAGGTCTGCATTAATTTATTGGCTGTGATCTTCTGTAACGTTCCGACTATATGACTTAATGTCCTAACATTTATTGTATATAACTAAAATCAAATTTTAATGGCGTTTTTTTATCAATTTGATCGGGTTATTGTCGTCGATATTGCGTGGTTCACGGCAGGTGCGCAATTGGTTGGAGGCGGGCGCGTTGCGGCGACAATTTAATTTATATAAAATCAAATACGGCTCTGTCTGGATGGGTAACAGGAAAATTATAGAGAAAAGCTATACGTATTTAGAATGGTAAAGATTTTCTTCGACATTCAGGTGTTTTGAAAAGGAATAAGTATTATTTTTGTTGTATGATTTTTGTATTATCTCCTTGCTGATTATTTCATATATATGATTGTTCACACAGTTGCTATAACCGATATAAATTATCGAAAATGACAATCATTTTCTAAGCTTTCAAAAGCAAGTACAAAAACGTTGCTTTGACAGATATATGTTAAGACAGTTTAGATGTGAGAAGAGTATTTGGCATTTTAAATCTGAAAGTAATGAATGCTATCTGAATTAAAATTAAATATCGACTTTTGTAGTGATTCGACTTTATTTCATTGCTTTCGTGACTTGTTCTTATAAGGACTTAATCTGCGAAATACCTACAGCATAACAAGAAAATTAAATTAATTAATTAGAACAAAATGTTGGCTTATAAGTTATTCACTTGATTACGAGTTTACTCGATTACGTCCATATTAATAACTTGAGGAGCGGCTGTAAAGAATCTATCCAATCAGAAATAAATTTAGTATGAAACAGAATAATCCTTCTTTTACCTTTCACTATTTAAAGGTTCAATCGATCATAATTTGTTTAATGAGTTGAATGAATATCATTCGTATTGGATTTAATTTATTTAGTGTTATTTTACATTTATATATTGTTATATTTATTATTTATAATTGTCAACTGCAATTGTCAACGTCAATTGATCTGATGAAACGAGTAGATAGGTACTATAAGACAACTAATTATAGGAAATGATTTTAGCATAGTCCAAATGAGTTAACGTTATCGTTTTGTGTAGGCACTAACGAATGCTTTTAACCTTTTTCAACGTAATGTTTTACAAAATGTATCCAATCAGTCGCAGAAGAAAAAAAAGTATGGTTTCTTATTTTGCCGATAATATTTTATTCAAAATTCTATTGTTTGTTGTGCTTATTTGATAATTTTAAAAATAGTAAGTAACCCAAATTTCACTTATAAAAGGTTATTTAAAAAATATTTCATAATATGTAATATTTTATTTGGTTATCATGATATTATTTTTACGATTCCAATTATGAATAATAATTAAAATTGATTTAAAAAATACGAATTGATAAAGGTAAAAGTAAAAGGTTATACATATGCTTCACCTACGCTTATGTAGCTAACCAGACAAACGTCGGCTTTGTAATAGAAAACTTATTCACTCTCTGTTTCACTTCGCAATTTGGAAATCATTTTACGTTATCAATAAAAATGATAAATATAGTAATAAAAATAATGTTCAGTATAAAAATTAAGTATCTATATCATGCATCACCTAAAGGGAATCATTTAATCATTCTTTCTATTAACTACGTTACACTTAAAAATGACAATTATGATTAGAATAGTATTAACATTACAGGTAGGTGAGATTTTATGGTAAAATAAGGCGAAGCTCTGCTTTAGTTGTATAACTATCATATTTATTAGAGCCGAGAGGACTGACTACATCAAAGGGGCTAATTAGTATTTAGAGCCTGCTCCGTAAAGGCCGGCAGCTGGGCGTAATTTAGCCAAACCAAGCGCCGACCTACGGCGAAATTAAATGACGTTGCACTTGCAAAGAAAATGCAATCACCGCTCAGCATATTCCCCGCTGCAAATCTCCATTTCCGTCTCACTGTACCCCGCTATTCCTTACGCTAATAAAACGTGCACCAAACGGCGATGCTGTTTCGTCGCCTGATGAACGCCAAATGTCGTTATGACAGCGCACGCCGCCATTTAACGCCTATTTGGTTCCAATTTCAAATATCCCGCGCGCCCCCTGCGGTTCCGGACAGTGTGAACGAGTCATAGATAATAGGGATTTGTTTTAAAAAAATAATTTGAAAACAGAAAAAGTTCTGAAAGAGCTGTTTTAACTTAAAAATTCACCGTATTCTCATCAAAGTCGCATACCGCTACCGTAAACTTTTATCCAAATGAAATTTTGATGTACCGCAGTTTGAATGCCGGCCAAACAGGAATAAAAATACCAGATAGGGTAGGTAAAAGGAAAATGAAAGAAATCAATAAACTCGAAACAGAGAGGGGTAAGCTCTACGTTATTAAAGATAGATTTAATATATTGAGTTAGAAAAACATATTAATTTTTGTTTTTTGCTAATAGTGTATTTTTCTTAACGCATAAACGGTTTAAATTTTGTGTACTATTATTCCAACCATTGTTATTTTAACCGCAAGTTGTAATTTAATAGAAAAGGGAAATAAACTTATTCCATCCAAACCGAGGCCAAAATACATTGTCTATGGGAGTTTTCTATTCCCGCGGCCGCCGATACACGAATATCCGTTGTGCCATTTTGGCGCGCGGGCGGCCGGAAACTCTAGGATATCCAGTTACGCGCGCCTTTCTGCACGCCATGACACTTTCCAATATTTTACTCTTATTTACTGCCATTATTTATGTCGGGCATTCTTCGCAGGGGAAACAGATCGTCTATATTGTGCTGTTGTTGGTTTTAGATCGGACCTTTTATTATGTTTTCGCGTCCTCGGCCGGCGAGATGGGTCGCTCCATTTGAAAATGTTTTTGTTTGCTAGTTAAGTACTTCGATGTGACACAGAGAAAATAATGAACTTATTTTTAGATGTAACTGATAAATTTATTACTGTTTTGTTTATTGAGACAGTTTCAGCTTTATTTATAAAGAATATCTCGTATACACAATACTTAAGGTATTAATGTGCTTAATCACTTACTATAAGACTAACTGCAGCCTTTAATTGTGTCTGTTTTACTCTCCAATAATTTGATGACTGTACCTAGTGTAAGCTCTAAGCATATAAATAAGCATATTTTAAATTTGATATGCTGGTGACTGCATATTTTGGTCAAAGTTAACTATAACTATCAACGGTATAATGTACTTAGAAATGTAAAAGGTACTTTTCTACTGTCCTGAATACAAGCTCAGCATTAAACTATATAATTGAAGTATAATTAATAATACAAGTGAAGGTAAACTCAATGCCCGTGGCTTCATCGTTTTATCATTTATAAAAAAGCCCGCGCTCAATAATCCCGAACTATTCCTTTGTAAGGAGGCCGCATAAATTCGCCACGATCCGTTTCAAGCCTCGAGACTGGTTCGTGCCTTTTTTATTTAGAATCTGCTGGTCTTTTCGTGTGCAGAGCGCCGTGCGTCGGTCACTTTGTGGAGCGCCGCTGTACCGTGACAGAGGACGATCTAAGAATACTGGAAGGTACAACGTCCTTCTAAAATGTCTAGTCTCTTAATGTGGTGTGATATGACTATGGCGAAAACAGCTAGGGATGGACGTAAGGTAGTGGTATTAAGCCTGGTTTTTAAAATACTAGAAGTACAAGCCTACCTGATATGTTCAGGTCAAGTAGTTCAGTGATTCATTTAATAGTTCTTTGTGTTAATCCATTTAAATATAGAGGTATTCATGTTAATTATGTGCAAAGTAGGTACGGCAGTTTGAAGTGTCATACTGAGAATTCCTAATAACATTTAGATGTAGACACAACCTTTTTGTTCTCATTACTTCGTATTACTCGTGCAGATCTTTTTTAAAGTACACGACACATCCAGTAATTTAGCGTTCCCATAAAAACCAAATGGATACAAGTGTAGAACGTATACGAGACTTTGGAGTTATCCGATTAGGCTTTCGTATGCTTATGAGTTCTTTGTGGGGCGTTTTGTTAGTAATCGGGATGAGCGCTCTCGGCTGGAACCTCTTAGTGCTCGGCTGTGACAATGCTGATAGATATACAACACTCATGAATATCACGATATTTTTTTTTATTTTTTTTAAAGAAATGAGGTTTGATTACCTCCTTTATGCTTCCTTGAGAACTTTTGGTGGCTTTTTTACCACTCGAATTATTTCTAAAACTAGAATATATCGCCGAGTAAGTAGAAATATATGCAAAGAGGTAAAGAGGTAAAATATGACCTTTCCAATAGTACAGGAACAAAAGTCAGTCAGTCAATAAAAGAAGTCAATACGCCGCGGTTTCCACAACCACACAATAAACTAATTACCCCACCAAGAGCAAACAACTAAACAGAAGCGACAATCCACGTAGGTAGTAACTCAATTACACGCCAACAATTCTTGATAAAAGAACCTTTATCGAGTTACGGGGCGCTTTGCACCCCGCCATTATGCGAAGAATCGTCACAAACGAAGCATTGTAGCCAACACTTGGCGCCATTGTCTGCTGTTATCGCCGCGCGTCGGTTTTCGCTGGCACTCTTCCGTTTGACAAAGAATATTTTAATAGAGTACTGAAAAGGTAGAAAACTTAAGTAATCTCTTTAAATTATAAATAATTTAAGCAATCAAAAAAAAAAGAGACAGTGGAACAGTTTATATTGTTGAAAACGTACGAGTGATTTAAATAAATGTCATTGTTTAAATTATAGCAACTTTCAATTTTATTAATGGTTCTTCCTGAGTCAATTAATTACTTATCTTATATTAGACATAAAAAGAGCTATAATAGGTAAAATGAAAGTTATTTCGTAATTGAAGTAGTTTCTCATTTTGTGGTAGCCTGACCTACCTTGTTATTGGTATCGTTGTCACTCAACATAAATTTATATTTGTATCAACATTTAGTGGAAGCTATAAAGCTCATACGCTTATATTTATTTAATTCATATTAGGTTTGTGATATTAAAGGCTGTTGTTTCCTTAATAAAGAAAATATAAATAAATAAGTTATAAACGACGCAATAAGTAACAACACTTGTAATGTAGACATTAGTATGCTGCAGGAAGAAATTTGTTGCGAAATAAGCAGATCCTTTGTGTTTATTCCCCATTCATATTATTTAAAATAATAAATAAGTAAGGAAATAATAATTACTGGAATAACTTTACCGCTAATATTTTTTTCATGTATATTCATTAATTGGAAATATATTTATATTTGAACATCCTTTCCCTCTCGCACAGCTAGAGAGCTGATATTCAGAGAGAATTTCAGTGGGATTCCTTACCGGCACACATATTCCCTCTTTCATACTGCCTTAAAAAAGGCATGAAAAAGCATTTTTTGGGCATAAATAATACAAAAAATAAAAACACAAAATCGTCATAAACACACAATTACAAATAACATTCCATAAGGTTAACAAATTAGTTTTCATTTTATAAAAAAATCGGTTCTATGACAGTTTCGTAAAACCGATCCATAAAATTAACCTGTCACTAATCTGTCATTTAGTTCGCACTGTGAATCAGCCTCGCTGTTATTTTTTTTAAATAAAGGAGTTTAAACCTATCGAGGTGTTTAATATTCATTACAATATAGCAAGATCAAGGCAGAACAAGTCGACACGTGTATATCCACAGATGATGAAGGTCTCGGACCCTACTGTTACTGGACAACACTCGCAATTTAGTGAGGTGAAGAAAAGAAAGTAAGAGATTTATTTAATGCAACAAAACAAAAATAACGAATAACGTAAATGATCGAGAATAACAAGATCTACATCTACATCTACTTGTAAGTTGGTGTTTAAAGATTTTTTTATATTTATTGAGTTCTATTATAAAAATAATATTACTGACACCTCTTACTTAGTTTAAATTAAGCATCATTAAGAGCTTTTATTATGGATAATAGATAATCATACCAGTAACATATTAAAAACTATACTACGAACACCCATGATTCGTCAATACATATTCTTACACAACATAGAAATATCTGCTCCTACAAAAGACTAGAACCCGGACTAACTAGACAGGCTTAACTGAATCAAGGTCGTGTAGTCCGGACCTCAACTTAGTTTGAAGAATTGTAGCATTAACACTAGATATACCAGCGATTTGAATATATATATGTCAACAACAAAAATTATATTTGTTACTAATGTATATAAAATAACATTAAGTTTATAAAACGTACTCTCTAATTATAGCTACAAAAGTCACAACATCATTTCTGAAAAAAAATGTGTAATATAGTAGGAATTTCGAATTGAAATTGCACGACCAGTCTAAATGACTGGTCTGGTAAATCTAGTGTTAAAATTAGTTGATCGGTTATTTATAATGATTTTTGTAGTGTATGTCGTAAGTTTCCGCTTTTTATGTAAGGTTTTGTCTTTATTTATATTAACATATATTAATCATTCTGTTAGGTATAAATGCAAATGTTTAAACTGCCCAATCTGCCCCTCTGCGCTAATCAATTCATTCCCGTCATCGAATATCGACCTCGCGCCCTTACAAAATCTTATCGCGATATTTGTTCAGTTTTTATTTCTCTATGATATACACCTAGACAAACATCGCTTTGTGTTCTCTCCTCTGTATTCTACCCTTCTGTGTTAGTGATAAGGTTGAAAATATTGTGGCTCCGCATGTTTATATAAGAAACCGTGACGTAGTCTTTTATTCTCGAGTTGGAGCGGAAATAAGCTCCTTTGTATGACAGTATCGGATCGAATCGTCAACGGGCCCGTCTCAGATTATTGTGGACGTTGTGCAAATAGAACTATTGATAGTGTCTCACTTTTTAGCATCGTATTATTTTCCTTGTATAGTGTAAATAAATGGGTTCAATAACCTTTATTGGGCTGAAGGATATCTCACGTGTTATCATTGACAGGATTTAAATATGGTTTTGATAAAAAAACGCTAAAATTAATTTTGACATTGCCTCAAATGCAATCTAGGATAATGCGAAACCGTGAATATAAGTTAGGGGTACGCACCTCTTACTTTCTCCACCAAGTCTAGATGTACGTTACTAATAATTTTAATTGGATTTTTGATCTTTTGTATTGTATTTATCAATGAAATGGCAAAAATATTCCACTTAATAGTAACATTTTGATTTTATTGTGTGCGAAAGTGATCTCCTTATTTTCAACTTCTTAGCAGACCATAGACGGAAACAAAACTTTTTCATCAACAGTAGCGCGTTCCCGCTGGGTGTCATGGCGGGCGGGCGGCGCGCATAATGGCAATTTTTCGAATACAGCCGCGTGAATGCGATGAATGCGAGATGTCGAGTAAACGGGCTGCGACGTGCAAATTTGACGCCTTTGTGACGCCGGCGGGCGCGCGTGATATGCATCAGATAGTGGCCGATTGTGACTGCCAGTTTGGCTATCGATGATGTCTGTCTGCAGTTTATAGTCGATGGCGGATTTTCATTTTATATTTAGTATTACGTGGAACACTTATTGTAGGTTGAAGTATTCTGAAATTTTATAAAATTAATACAATTAAAATTGGCTATTAAGTATAATTATTGTTTGGATACGTTACATTTTAATATTATCTGATTTTTTGAAAAATGTCTATAAATATCTGGAATAAAATTCTGACCTCCCAATAACCCAACAATGGAGCAAGATTTATGAATTCCTCATTCAAGATTCTTGCTAATTAAAAAGATAATCGAGGATAAAATTGCATAATTTCAATGTCGAGTATAAAGAATCTGTCAATTTATTCTTGAAAACTTATAAGTATGTAGCAAAAGTGGCTATAATCCTGCCCGCTTACAATCATGCCGAATTGTTTAATCCACGTGTGATACCGTTGTACCGTTGTGTTGGTATGTTGGTACATTGTACCGCTGTGTTGGTATGTTAGTACATTTGTTTTTTGTTCCGGTCACCCCAATCTAGCCGCGGAAGATTAAGTGTCTGATTCACTATAGTTTTATAAACAATTTGTGGGATATAAAGATGTTGATCATGTTTTTAAACTGGAATAAAATCATTTCAATAATCAAATAAATACAAGCACAGGCCCAATGGCAAAATTGTAAAGTAAATAAATTTTCCTCCTGCTATGAGAGTTGTTAATAAAAAATATTATCTGTTTTATGCCGCCCGCCTTCGCTTAACAGAATAATAAAATACGTATACTTATAGTACTTTTTTCAAATGCTTATTAAACCAGTTGTACACTTTGAATTATTTTTCTCTCATTGAAATTATTTAACTTTTTTTGATAAATATTACTATTGGTTAGTAAACTTTTAAGAATAGAATAGAAATCGTCATCATCAATAGCTCATACACGTTCCCACCGAGGGGCTCGTGCCTACCCTAAATTAAGGAGATTTAGCCTTAGACAACAACGCTAGCAAAGTGCGGGTTGGTCGATTTTACATACAACCTAAGGATGTGTGTGCGGGTTTTCTCGCGATGTTTTCTTCATCGTAAAACCGTCGAATTAACATACATATGACTTCAAAATTTGAAACAAATTGGTACGTGGCGGGGCTATCACATGGAAGACGACCTTACGCATTAACCCGACTCTATATAATTAAAATTATATAGAATGGAATAGTACTATGTTAATAGTAATTATAATTATATTAATTATAATTTATTGCACATTAACACAGTTATATAAAAACAGTTCTAAAAAGTTAATAAAAAGTAAAAGTAAAGGTTAAAGTTTAAATAAAACAAATCACTTCATGTTTTTGCATGCTATAATCTTTGCAGGATCCTAATGCAGGATCTTCATATTTGGTAAACATTAATTTTGAGCAAATATATTTATTCCATTCTATTAACTAAAATAGGTTTTGCAACAAGACAGCAAAATAGCGTTTATATGACGTATATATAATATATGACGATAAATGTAAGTCCCATTTTTCAGCTGCAATTAAATAAAAAATAATTGTCTAACCTGATAATTTATAATGTTTTGCGCTACCCGCCTAAAATCGATAACTTTTGTCGAAACGGTCCATTAAATAGTTGATCTCAACCGACTCGTTAGCCCCGGCCAGTTCTTCGGGAGCTATCACCGTAATTTGACAGTATGGTCCCGGCAATGTGCGGGTAAGCGAAGTAAATTGGCTTCATGATCGGGCGGCTATTGTAACACCGTATGTCTTGTTCGGCTCGGACCCTGGATTTACATGAAATAGCTTTCTAGCTCAGCGATGATAAGGAACCTTTATGTAAGGGATTCCCAATGTGGTCGATATCGATCCCTTGGGGTCGAAATCGGTTTCCTAGGAGTCGACATAAACGGAAAGGAATCGAGTTTTCAAATTAGTATCAACACTAGAGATAATATTTTAAGTAATTTGGTCGTGGTGCTCTGTGATATCAGTTCATGAAAGAGGTTTCTTGAAGAAGATTTCACCACTTTATATAATGCAGAAGGAATTCCTGCATTATATAATGTGGTGAAACAAAAACAGGTGTCGTTTTCGTTGACATTTTCCAAACCTAGTTAGAGAGTATTTTTCTTTCTACTGGAATTAACGAATCGAACTTTAATAACTGAACCAGGTTATCTAGAGATTTTGTTTTCTGCAGGAGTAACAGTAATATTTGATGATTGAAAAATCGAACCGAAGAAAGCGATGGACTGTTTGTACTGTAACTGGTTGACTTATTATAAGACTTATAGATATTTTTAATTGCACTGAAAAGTTTGCGGCCGCGCTCTAAATGTCAGTGGAAAATACAAGTGCGCTTACATTTGTTACGATAGCTTAATTTAAATGCAAATGCAGGATTTAGGACATAGATGGATAGACAAATGCACTGCATATTTTTGTCGAGAATTTTTTCCTATTTTTTCTAGAAATGAATTTAGACAGTATAATTTTTAATCCGTCTGTCTGTGGCCTGCGGCAGTGTAATTAGCGGCGTCGACCGAATCTGTGCGACTAAATATTTTTCTTTCAATTTCAACTGGTAACCTGATAATCTTCTGGTGGAAACTGGTTAGCGACAAACAGCTTTACATGATATTTTTCTGTTTGTCGAACAAATTTCTGTGTTTAACAGTTGCCTATATTTATTATAACTTTATTTTATTCTTGATAAAAATATATATTTTATTCCTTACATGGTCGGCCGATGGAAACAGAAGGAGAAGTCTATCAGTGAAGATAGCTAGTGCAGCATCCGACATACTGTCTTAGTCATTTCTACCTTGCCGGCCTAAAAAGTGCCTTTTCTTGTCTCTTTTGAAAGAATCCAAATAGTATGAAGGAGGTATTAAGTATTAAGTGTGCCGGTAAAAAATGCCAAGTTTTGGCTGTGTGACAAAGAAACGAGTCCCAAATTCTGTTTGTGTGTAAAATAGAGGTGGAAACAGTGAAATAGTGACTCCGTAGACCAGCAAGACTGCCCCTAATAAGTAAAACGAGCGGGGGGAATTTATTGCAGTTTATTCTCTCCGTCTATCAATTGAACAATTGGTATAAATACTTACAATGAAAAATACCAGACACATGTATTACAGTTTTGATAATATCATTACCTTACTGAATCAAATACAGCTCCTAAAATCCCGCGTGGCCCAACCGCGCGCCAAGCCGGAGTAATTTACTTTATTTTTTATTATTTAAAAAAAGGGTTTGGGTAGGTAGGATTTTTCTGAGGTAATAGGTATATCTGTATTCCGTAATATACATTTAATTGATATTGGAATAAATTTATATTTGCAAGTTATAAAGTTTTCAAGCTATACGGCGACTATGGCAGTCCGAAGGTGGCAGGGCACATTGCAAGAGGACTGACGACTGTAGTCTTCTTCTTCTTGTTTCGTACGGCCGGTCTCCGCAAATCTACGTCTGTTACACCTGTTTCGCATTGCAGTGTGTGGGGCTGGTTAACTCCAGCCATCTTAATTCCTTGACGTTACCAATTGTCTCTCGGAGGCTACCCGGTAATTGGCCATTCCGTTGGATTCCAGCAGTACGTGCGCGGCTGTTTCTTCTGAAGTCGTGGTCTATGTAGCTGTATTAGGGCTTTGGAAAGACGAGGTTAGATTCGGGATAAAGCGAGTTCTAATTATAGAGAGCTATTTTTAATTGTCCAGTATTGTTCATGTAAGTATTTAATATGTTGCCTAATTCTAACATTGAACCAACTTGGAGGTAAGAGGATAATTGGTTCAGGCCTGATAGGTTTCATGCCCGATACCCTTTTTGCTAGTTCGTCAGCAGCGTCATTGCCCAGTGCGTCGCTGTGTCCTTTGATCCAGTGTAGGGTGATAGAATTTGTTGTTCCTACCATTTTAAGGGCCAGGTGGCATTCGTGAATAAGGCTGGAAGTAATCACGTCGCCATCCAGGGCTTGTAGAACTGATTTGCTGTCAGAGAGAATTAATATATTGTGGTCTATTACCTCTCTCGCTTGTATTGCCTTTGTTACTAGAAGTATGCCCATACATTAAGCTTGAAATACTGTGCTATGGGAACCCAAAGGTGCGGTGTGAATATTCAGGTCCTCCGAAAAGACACCTGTACCTGTACTTGACGACTACGACTGTAGTCTAAAATGCACATATATCTATACGCAGCCTTATTGCTAATAAGCTAGCTTTGACATTATTTAACTCAATCATAAAGTTCTCATAATATTTAAAGCAATTAATCGAATTTATTAGTCGATTTAAAAGACGATTGATTACAAATATACTGTGGTAGATTAGCAGCCGACTGGTCAGATTGAACAGCGGCGCAATAAACGAGGTGGGAGCCAACCTCGGCAATTAGATGACAGACGTGCTATTTGTAGGGTGTCTTACTTGAACAATAGGCGGGATAAGTTTAGTTAAGTCCTGATTCCATAAAAGATAAATGTAATGATTTTATTTCAGTACAATAATGGAACGGTACAGTGATAGATAAGGAATGTATCTAATGCTAAGGAATCACATATGTTTAATTAAATACCAATCGCCTCATTTATAGTTACCATTTCAGTTGCTACATTGCAAACTAAGCCCTTTAGAGATGATAAACTTGCAAGTAAAAATACATATTTCTATATATGTATGTCGCTATGAAAATCATGATTTAGAGCTTTGATAAATAAATAAATCTCTATCAAAATTGAGTTGAATAGCTACTTTTGGTTTGATGTCAATGGCTTTAAAATCCTATCATATTGCACTGTCGTATTCATAGCAATAAACATTTCATTGACAAGCTATATAGCTTGGCATACGCTAAGAGGCCTATTAAAAAAAGAGAATGTCCCAGAAAATAAAATATAATGGTCACCCTAGTAATGCACCCTGGGGCCTACCGCCCCAAGCCACCCATTACGCTAAACGCGACCGATTCCGCATAAACCCAGATTATTGTTTTTTTATTGGCTTTCAATAAAATTTTCATTTGTTTGATAAGAGAAAAATGCCTCTTTTATTTCATGCTACGACAGTTTTATTTTAAAAATATAATTGAATTTAGACGTATAGAATTCGAGACTTAAATATACATCTAATCTTTGATATAATATAATTTTATCTCGTAGGACTTTTGCTTTTGTAGTACGTCGTAGCATTTCGTAGCATTTTACCAAAAATTACTAATTGACTCATTTTTCAAAAAATCTTTTAAAAAGCTTTAATTAAATAAATTTGCCATACTACTTACACTTTTTAAAATCGTCATAATTAGACTGTGTTGCGATGAGTCTAAGTTACACTTTCAAAGTATCGTTTTCGCGTGATATTTCAAGTTACAAAGAAATTAAAGACGAAATATATCAAAAAAATTCAAAATTTAACATATAACTAGAAATAATTAATATATAATCATATATATACAGTGAATTACCCTCATTATCCAGCGAGATAATATGTCCAGCTTTATTAGTACACTTCCTTTTTTTCTCAAGATTTAGGTAGTTTCGTACTTATGAGTTATTTATAAGTGAGGTTAGATTCACTCTATGTATTTTTAAGTATTAAATTATTATCTTAGAAATAAATTATATTGAAAAAAAGCTTTAAAATAAGTTTGAAAATGGTTCTCTGTGAAAACTATGCTCTTCTATTGAAGATGCTGCCAAAAGAATTGCTTTTTAAACTGATTTGCATGTAATCGGAGCGTGCAAGCTCTGCCCCTGGCGTTCTTCGAGCCTCTCAAAAAGTCACTGAGCAATGTGCAATGGTTTTCGTGGGGTCATACCTTATCTAGCGCCACCTATAAAATAAAGTATTCTTTTATAATTTTGACATAAAAATTTCATGATTGTCAAAATATTTAAGTACACAATTCCTCTAAATTACTTTTAGCATATCAAAGTCAAAATATTTTATGCATGTTTATATTCTTAACAGGGTAGCTCTTAGCTTTCATCCCACCTCATGGATTTGGTAAGTGAAGATAAGGCCAAAGATGGAAGTGAACTTCATCCGGTATCTTCAAGAACAGTGGAACTGGCTAACTTACCACCTCCTCTTGCATTGTTGTGTTACTGACGAAACATTATTGTTAATGTAATGGTGGACTTCAAAAAATCCCTACCACCATACGAAGTAGGTGATCTCAGAGATACTTAAACTTCTTGAACATCAATCTAAGTCATCTGTTCATAAATTTAGTAAGGTTCTTGCCTTGAGAAGAACAGACATGAAATTCAGCAAAATTTGTTTATACGTAACTAGGAATATCAATAATTGTAGTTTTTCACATTCATTGCATTTATCTACTGCTAAAACTTACGAGTTACCAGAAGAGCAATATTCTTATGTCTTCAAGTAATTTAGATATCGGTTTACTCATAACCGCTGTTAAACTTTGAAATTGTTCCTTTTGTACGAGGCGGTTATGACAAGAGAAATAACCTTCTTTTGTTTTCAGGTACAGGACAGGGAAAAGTAAAGAGTTTTTATAGTCTACGACGCGTAATAAGGTGTATTCAACCAACTATGGCTAATGTATTATAACTTCTCTTTTATATATCTTTCTCTTTTAGAAAATTTAGAATTGAAACTATATATGAAGTGGCAAGAAGCTGCATCTTCGTCAGCGCGGATATTGATTGTTTTAACTTCATCTGTTTTTATTTCTTTATTTAAATTCTCTACCAAAGTTGCTTGGTACATATTGCGTATTAATAATAAGGCCTCCTATCGTGTGTATATGTTTTCATGTAGTCTTATTGTAGTTTAGAATTTGTGGGTAATAAAGTATAATTGTATTTATACGTAAGTATTGTACGTACCAATACGTGCGGGATTTTTATATTGAACTAATGCATCAAAAATACACTAAATGGTCTTATATTTCGAGATAAAAAGATGTACACTGTAACTGGGACAATTAGTAAATGCCCGGTTGATACCCAGTAAAATTATGACTATTGCCTTTATAATTATATTTATTTGTTTTCTCATACATATTCCCTGTTCTGACGATTTAAAAGAGTTTGACTGTACTGAGAGTACAAATGAAAAGAAAACGTATCGTTTCTTTTATATTTTACCATAACCGTTTAAGTTATTTCAGGCCCATTCTTTATCTGATCGGGTAGCTAAAAATTTGTTAAAACCAATTCATCGTGGCAGATTGCAAACTAATAGGGATGTGTGTAGTTCTGGCGTTAGTACCACTCGAGCAGTCAGCGAGCCGTACTCGAAATACAGGGGGAAGACTTAATTCGACACACTCGATTATGGCGAATAAACACTGGTTGTTAGACGGGGGCCGTCAAAGTAAACAGGCGACAAAAAAAGTAAACTATATAAAACATCGCTGCAGTGGGTCGTGTATTCACAGTTGCACTGCTTAGGATTAAATATATATAAATATTAAATCCGATTCATTTTATCTTGCATATTTTTCGTGTATTTGAGACCCAATATACAGAGTTATCCATACAACCCACACTCACTCACCTGACACACATACTCACATACACATATCTTACCTTATTTGTAATTATATTGTTACCGATTGGCTATTAATAAGAATCATGTATTATGTATTTATATATTGAATTAAATAAAATTATGTATAAAAGTAGTAGTGTAAATTAGTACATATATGTATGTTCTTAATTATTGTACACTCAATGAGTCACTCCGTAAATGACGTCTCAACGTTAATTGTGGCTGGCTGGAAGAGTTCTCTTGATTTGTACAATAAAGGATATAATTTAAAAAGTACCGTTACCTTTTACCTAGTGAATTTTGTATTACCTTCATTGTTACGATAGGTTCACCCAACGAGTGTAAGACACTACATTTTTCTGACTCCCTGTGAATTTTTAGGATTTTACCTGTTCCTTGTAACTTCCAATCACCAGTGAATTAAAACGAACAAAACATTGCAAAAGTTATTCAAATCAGTCAATCCGTTTTTGTGTTGGTGACACTAACGTTTTCTTTTTATATATTAAGAAAAATATTATATAAAAATAATTTATATACTAAACAACAACTTTAATTTTTTCCATGTGTGCGTGATGTTCCACGTACATACACAATCTATACGCTCACATTTTGGTTACAAGCTTAACAGTCCGGTAAATATTAACCTATCCCACTAGGCATTACTATATATTATTATCTATGTTAAGCTAACAACCACAACGCTAATTCTTTAAATGACAGCTGTCTTTATGTTTGAAAATTGAGGGATGACCAAACAGCATATAGTAAGTAAGATAAGGTAAGTAAAAAACATATCCGTCATACGGTTGAGGCAAGTTTCAGTGAACAAACTTTTTAATAGAACTTGTTTGATTTTGTCAAATCGAGATAGACATCTCGTTACACGTTTAAATTAAAATGCGCGTCTTCTTTAAACTTCTTTATTTTTCGTGCTTTAAACTCAATACAAAAGGTAAAAACTTAAATTTACTCAATAAAATAGTCAAACAATACATAATGTTTTTTTTTCAAAATACCCAGAGGACAATATGTCTCGAACTTCTATTTACTGTTAATTGAAAACTAAAACTGCAAAATATTAAAAAGGTAAAAAAAATCTAAGTACTCATCTATTTTTTTAATCGATTCTAGTTTTGTTTAAAGCGGATTGAATGAAAATTTACAGTGAAATCGGTTACCGTACATACAAAATTCATATTAAACTATAATGTCATATTAAACGAGGATATTGGTCAGAATATTCAAATATCAAATAAACTATCGATTATTTAAAATTGATCAAAATGTGTGGTTTGGAACAATGACTTAAAAACAAATGAATTAAGCTTTTATGTATTGCTGACTTACTATTTAACAATAAGTATCAAAATATATTATAACAATAAATCATAAAATTAACAATTTATTTTTATATATAATATTAACAAGTAAATACACTAGTAGATTATTTCATTTACTAATTGTTTGAAGACGTTATTTTCAAATACAATTTACTGTTAGCCAAAAAATTGGTTTATCTATGTTAATTTTGAAAAAGATTGAGTTTTTTGTCTATTATGTACGAATCAAGTTAAAATAAGTTACAATAATAAGTCATTTTTCGACTGTAGAATAGTGCTTGTTGTGGGGCCATGTATAAATTATTCTCTCGTTTTTGACTCATAATTTTAAAAGTGCCTTTTTTAACTTAATGATCTCGATTGATGTAATAACAGACACAAAAGAAGAATCATTTTAAACAATAATCTAGCCAAAAGAAAATGTCAATACTGTAATCCGGCCATTCGAGAATGATCAGATTAAAGACATGTGTCTATAAAAGTGACATTTCGTCTAAATACAATCATTAAGTGGACTTTTTACAGACGAAAAGTGTACAATAATAAAGTTTATAATGTTGAAAAATCAAAACTAGCACTCAGGAACTAAACAACATACGTAAATAAAAAGTTATATCGCTCATGAGATTAACTTTAAATTAAAAGAATAATTAATTAAGTAAAGGTAATTTATAAAATACATCAACAAACTAAATACTACAACAAATAACAAACGGAAATTCGCCAATATTAATTCTAAAATGATGAGATATATTACAACAGATATTAACAATATTTCGTCATTTTTGCTCTCCAAAAATTAATTAAAGGTAAAACAATTTCTTATCGTAATTACAATAATAACGAGGACTTACTTAAATATTTTTACAAATATCTTCTAGACTGTAGAGCGCTTTTTTCGCAATGGTATCTTTATATGGCCTTGATACCAACAAATTGTGAAAACTGAATGCGCAGGAGTTCATTATTTACTAGATCATTGAATTGAGTATAGGCTACTAATATTTTTGCTTTTCAAAAAATTTATTAACTTGAAATATGACATTGAATAATAGACACTTTAATGTTAACGGTTATATGAAACAGAATGTGGTAACGGTATTGAGTGCCGTTATTTATAATGATTTAAGTTATTTTGATTAACGAAGGTTATATAATTAGAAGTTTTATATCTAGATAATAGATGTGTGTTAGAATTTTTATTACTATAGCTTTACAAAGTTGAACCGAGACTATTAGCGTGTTAAAAGGTGACTCCCTAAATACAATCCAGCGTTCTTACGGTGGTAATTCCAGAAAAAACTTTGGCTATCTATACAATATCATCCATATAGCTGTATTATTTAGTTTGATCAAGTCAAGAGAAATACGTAAAATTCTCCCAAATCATACCATTTTTGAAGAAAGTCTTAAAGAAAATTCAATAAATAATGTTTTTACAGCTTCCTTGTATTGTGTGGGCGTGATTGAGTTCGCGATCTCGTATTTAGGGAGCTTTGATTAAGTCTCTGTTTCTGTATCGCTATTAACTGTTGACTTGGCCTGGAAATTGACAATTATTTTCCTAGCTACACGTGTTTCTATTTTACTAAATACTATGATATGTTATCTATTCAGAGACGAGTCTCAATAACTTTTTAATTGAATTGCACGACATTTTGTGATTGCACTCTACTTAAGTTTTATTTACGTCAAATACATATGACTTAAATAGTTTATGTATATATTTACAATTATAATTTTGCATTCGTTATGGAACAGCTATTTTTAAATGTGTTTTTAGATCTTGAATTAAATAAACTTTAACAAAATAAGGTCCATTATCTACTTTTTCATTATTTTATACTTTTTTTACTTGATAAAATACTAATTCAATGTGTCAAATTCTGGTATTAAAAATAACTGTAGATTGACAAATCAATCAGCATATTAATAAGATACCCAGTTTTTATTTAAATAGTATAAATCGCGTGTTTCAAAAGTAAAAACCGAAGTAAATCGTGTTATTTTTTAATAAATATAAACACGGCAAACGGTCTAAGCTAAGGTTACTTTAGACCACATTCTGAATTAATGCAGTCAGCTTTTTAAGCTTTGAGTCATTAATTAAAAAAAAGTACAGATAACGCTTTTTTGAATTATGAACATTCACTTCAACTGTTCCTTCATTATTATATCAGTCAATTAAAAACTAGATCGTTTTTCATCATTCTTCTGGTTTTAGTTATGGACACATAATCATATATTTTATTAAACTAATTCATTAGTTCTTTTAGATATCACTCATCACTATCATATACACAGTCAAGTCAGTCTTAAACGCTGTCAGGCGAGCTACTCTCCCTTTCCTGGTTGGAGGTGGAAGGCCGCTCCCAGTGCGTCGGCGGAGGCCAGGCACGGGCTGGGAGCGCCACCGGCCTTCATATGACGTGCTGCGGAGGCTCCTCATCACTCTTCATGAGTACGTAAGCCACTGGGCGCTTGACGTCAGCAGGGGGTGACGGGGACCTCCGGGGAGGGCAGCCACACGGCGACAGTGCACTACTGTACAGTGCACTGCTGTATAATGCGCCACCGTATAGGGCCTGGTAGACATAAAGCTGTTGCAGTTTCTAGAAGATAGGTAATTTAGTAACCTAAGCATTAGTTACTATAGAGTTAAAAAAGTATTTTAAAAGGTATAAAATTGGCCGTTCGAGTTTAAATTATCTCACTGCACTTCTACTTTGCAGTCCTGTGTTTCTACTATATCACTAGAACTCATCTAGAAGTTGGAAGCGGAGAGACAAGTGTCGCCTCTCTGCTTCCAACTTAAAAGTTGTACCACAGATTTTTACGGAGTGGAAAACGGTAACTTTTTTCATTAGGCGGAAGGTATAGGTACTTCTTCATCAATTCTCTAAGCGTAAGGCGAATTTTACTTTTCTTTAATTCTTAGACTATCTGCGAATTATCAATTGAACAGTCATAGTCCTTTTGCGAATTCTTCTAGGTAGGATTAGATATTTTGATAATTCGGTGTGAAATGGTTCGGTGAAGATAGTCATTGAATTACAGTGGTAATCATTCATAAAACAGGTCAGCTCAAATTCAGATCATGTTAGTGGATTAATTAAGTAGGCTTTTTTCGCTTCCATCGTTATTCAAAATGATGCCCGCACTAACATATCCAGTCAAAACAAGCAATTGGTCAGCAAGAGAAAAGAATCAACCCAGTAAGTAATCTATATTATTAGCTGGATCTCATCAAAAATTACCTGTAAATGCGCCAGTTCCGCAGCCAGCTTCCCGTCATCAGATGGTAATTTTGCGAACGGGTAGAACGGGTAAGGCAGTGGAGGAAACAGTGCCCTGCTTAGGTCAGGTTTATCTTGTAGCAAATGGTGCGGCATCGACAGAGAGGGCACTGGGTGGGGCACCGACGGAGTCACAAGCCGAGGCACGGGTGCCATCAGTCCGCTGATGCCGAAACCAAATTTTGGCTCCTTCTTCACTAAAGCCTTAGGTTTCCTTCTTGGCCTATATTTGTAGTCTGGGTGTTCTTTCATGTGCAGGGCTCTGGAAAGACCAAAGTTTGTGAATTGTTTGAATTTTAAAGGACTTCATTCTGAAGTACACACTCCTAATCTAGATTTATCTGTAGTCTGATTGAAAAAGGACAGATGTCATGTTCTTTCTAAAGTTTACAATGGTTTGATTTTTCTATTGTTTTTTGAATGTTATTCGACAGTTCTAATTTTAATATTAAAATAGGATAGTATAAATGAGATTTATTTAGATAAGAATATTCCATTAACAGGTCCATTGTTTTTGTCTCTTGAAAATATTTTATAATACAAGTTTAATTTTAAACGTATGGTTTATAAGCATTGCAAGCAACCTTCCTTCTGAGACTACCTTTCTTACCAGTCACTTGCAACTCATAAATGGCAAAACCTTTGTAGTTTTAAAAGTATATGTAACCAAAAACAGTAATCAGAATATGAATGTACAATAAAAGTTTTATCACACTTTAATCCTATACTCCATTCACAATACTATATTTGTAGTGACAAATGCTACAATGAAACGCCACTGGGCGAAATAACATTATTATTTATGCAATAAAGCGTACAATTGTCGCGAACGGCGGCCGCCCTTAAAACAACAATGTCGATTCAACAATGCGCGGATTATTGCATTGTCCATGTCACAATCGAGGTTTATGTAGAATCACATCACTAGGTCCTGATGAATGATAAGTCAACATAAACCCTATGTGTCAATTTTTAGAGCTGGTATTCCCCTGCACAGATCGCGTGTTACGCCTAATAGGGATGTGCAAGCATTCATCACTGTGTCCGATTATGCGAGCTTTGTGATAGAATCGCGCGATTGTCAGCGACTCGATTGTAATTATTCGAGTGGTCCAGCGGATCGTTGAGAGTGCTGCCTCGCTGTTTGTTCCATGTGTGTCATGATTAGGAGAGTATTGTTCGACGCTATTGGGACTGTAGGTCATTGGCAGAAGATAGAGTGACCGTCGAGTGGTCGGATAAATATTTAAATATAAATACTTAAAAACCTATCGCACCGCAATGTCAGTCTTATATGAGATCGGTAAATGTTATTGTGTTATATTCATTCATGATATTTAAGTTAAGTATAACTGAACCTGTCCAGCTGTTCAATACTACAAAATTGAGTATTTATCTAAATAAAAACACGATCTGTCTCAAGTTTCTTGTCTGTGTCTACTTATTCAGAGGGACCTCGGGTCGAAGTCAAAATATCTTTATTAAATAGACTCAATTACTAAGTTCTTTTAAATCGTCATAACAGATAATATGTGTATGAAAAAATATGGATATGTGGTTATTAACTCTGTGCAATTTTTAACATTTTATTTAAATAAAAATAAAGTTAGTGTGTTATCAGTGGTCAGTACGGTTTCTATTATTGTATCCACCGGCATGCTGACCTTACCTGACTTCGATTTGAAAGTTTTATACACGTGGTATTACCACGTGTATTAATCACCTGATCGAAGTCAGGTTGAGTTTTAATTAAACCAGATATCTAGTTTGTGTGATAAGTAACGTATATAATAATATAATACATAATATAATCCCTTTGGGTAAATATTTTGCTTTTTGTATTTTTGCACCAGAAGTTGCAAATATATATATTTCCACACATTGATTCTTAAAACGAAGGCTCTTATCGCGTAATAAAAACGCATTGAACATCCCAAAAACTACAATGTAAAAAACGAGTTCATCGACCGTGCACTATCAATTCCTTCATTACTTTGTTTGCACGCCAAATAACGACATACCCAAAGAAAACATTGTCGTAGAAAAAACCTATCTCCCAATCCACGTTTTATCGGCCTTTTTTGACGATATTTTCTTAAGACTTAATCGAATTTGGTAAATATAGACTCGATATGAGAGATATGAACGAATGCAGTATAAACTGTGGTAGATATTGGAACTAGTGAACAAACAACACTCGTATTACTGTTATGTGCAACCAATAATACTTTCTATTGCTCCCACGCAGAGATATTTAGAATAATCTTAGCTATTAATAAACATTAAAATAAACAAAGTAAATAATTAATCTAGCAGTAACATTATAGATATGTATCAGATATGCAGAAATATATGATTTGTATGCAGAAAATTTCTGTTTTGTTTTTCTGAGATTTTTTCCGTTTGCAACATTGCGTCTATGACACCCATGCACAATTGAGGGCTTCATGTATCTGTATTACTATGATATGAAGAAAAAAATTACCTATCCTATCATTAACTTATGGTAATATTAATCTAAGCATAGTATATTATATATTGTATTATATAATGGACAAAGGACAAGAAATTAAGCAGTTTTTTGTTTATTTGGCGAATAATGAGAATGTTAAGTGATGGAAATACACTCAGTACATTTTAATATCATTTAAGAAACAGTAATAGTATTTGTAGAATTTAAATGATAAGCCGTAAGAACAATTAGAACTTACGGGAAGAAATTTGTTAAGAAATAAGTAGTATCCTTGTAAATTCTCTCTGTGTCTAATATATTTTGTTAAATTGTGTGTATGTATACAAATTGTTAAATAAATAAAAATGAATCTATAATGAGAAGACAAACAGAAGAAGACATCATGTGGATTTTAGTGGATTCTTGAAAGATCTTATGTCTTAAGAAGGAGGGAACACTAGATCGTGAAGAAATATAAGTTTTGATTGTACGACAAAGAAACGAGTGAATATCGTGTGCGTGTTTTTGGGGTAGGAAATTGACGACTCCGAAATATACCACGCGTGGTCGTGAGAGGGCAGGGGGCAGCTGGCTTTGGGTCAAAGAACGCTACTGAGTACTCTACGAGTATATCCGTTACATCGTCAATGATGTGAACAACGTGATGCTACAGTTAGTCCAAAGGCATCTAGGAGATACTGAATATCAAAGACAAAATATTTTATGAACAATATTAGTACATTATATACATACACTTAGTGACTGTGTTGGTCCATTCAATAATGCAAGTTCCACGCAAAATCGGAAATGCGTTTTTATTAAAATGTTGTAGGGATGTAAAGGAAACAAATTTTTGAGCATTCGCGATTGCGAATACGAATGTGAATATCAGGTACGGACATTTAACCCTGAGTAGCCTGATTTACGAAAGTGTTTTTTTTGTATTACTGTGTTTGCTTGAGGGTCTAGATGAAGGGAAAAATAGCTAAAAAAATCACAATATTTATTTTACATATTTATTTAGAAAAAGATACAACAGTAAAATACGTACAGCCAACCTATAAAAAAAACTAATAATAATGTGAACATTCGGTTTAAAAGATTGGTATCAAAATTGAAACTCTAGGTTATTAAGGGTTAAAATGAGAATATTCAATTCTTTAAATTTGCGCCAATTACCTATAGCTAAGCGGCGCGTTCCGTTTGCATATTGTACCAAGTTTTCATTTTGTTCCGGACAATAAACTGCCTCACATTGAGTATTAATGAACTAAGTAGTTGTTATATAGTAATCTTAAATGAAAGCCCAACAACACTGCCCACTAATTATTTATATAAAATAGTTGGACTATGTCCAACACGTTTGTGTGTATGTGTGTATTCTTACATACACACATTTTATACATAATGATAGTTTTTGAAAGACGGCTTCAAGCCTTTTTTTTAAGAGGAGAGAGCGGCGAGCGTGTGTGGGGCTGACCCAGTGCCACACCAAAGCGACACTGGGAATACCCACTAAAACTCTACGGTAACTGCCTTCATTGGGATAACGAATACTAGTATCATGAAAATCAGTATCGTATTTTTTAAATATTCTATTAAAAGGAAAACGGTTACCAACATTTTTGCGAGATACAGTAGGTGAAAAATATTTATTTTTGATCCGAAAAAGCTCATCGCTAGTTTTATTCGACGCCCGTCGGGTCGAGTGGTCAGTTTCCCTGTCTACATAAGTAGATGGATAACCAGAGGTCCCAGGTTCATTTGTATGATGAGTTCGAATATTTGTATACGAGTTATGGATGTTTTTTCTTCTTTATTTCTCTGATATCTAGTATCTATAACACAAACTTATTTGTCGTTTGCTGTTAAAAAAATAGTGATTTTGAGATTTATTAACATGAGTAAGTAAAATAAATTAAACCGAGGAAAGAATGGACTTTTTACTAACTTATGTTTTCTTCTGTTTCGAAAAACATTCGCTCAAATTTAGTGAAAGCGAAAACGATGGGAATATTCATAATAATGCAAATATTTGCGAATACGAATATTGTTTACATTACTACATTGTCCTTGTCTTAATGTTTCAAAACGAAGTCGCAAAGAATCAAAGTTAGCCATCATACCACAATAAAGGAAATCTCCGAAATATCCACAATCAATGTCCTAATAAAATATCACATTGGAGAATACGATCGTAATCGAAATAAAGGTGTCGATATCTACCCGTCTTCCTGTGCATTGTCCCCACGTGTGTCTATATAGAACGATCGACTTGATAAGAATAAGTTGTGTCAACATTGGTGCGCCTTTTGGACTATTGTGTGACCGATAGTGTATGGGAATCAGAATAAATATTGAATGGCTAACAACGAGGGACGATTTTACACTGAAGACTGTGCGTTTGGCTACTATACTCATGGTAATGTTGGCATCACTCAGTAAGGTATCTTAAATGAAATCAGTTGGAGAGCGTAAAGTTTGACATCTACAACTAGATTGAGCCAGTAAATGATTATTTATTTATTTTAAGGGCAGTCAACAAAAACACATACTAACAAAAATATTTAACTGTAGCGTAGACATTAAATTAAGTATAGTTTTTAATTACAGACAGCCACGGCATGCGATGTGGACTAACAGTTATAGTTATAATAAGTTTATATATGTTTTTTAAAGTTAATATAGAAACACTGATTACATGATGTCTTATGATATTTAAGTTTACAGTTTGACAGCGATTCGGTTGCAAGTATTTTTATATATTTGAACTAAACGTCCTATGTGACACTCATTATAGATCGATTTTTCCTTAAAAGGGACTAAATTGCTCACATACCAGGATAACCAACCAATCTAAAGTAAAGATAACTCAACCACCCACCTGTCACTAATTACAGCAATTATTAGAATAATATAATAATAATATGTAATAAATAAAATATCTCACACGCACACCTATCATCTAGCTCAAATTAAGCATAATGAAGAGCTTTTATTATGGATACTAGATAACAGAGAAATGTAGATAGAAATATATTAATATCAGAAATATACTAAATAAACATACCAACATCCATGGCTTGTAAACAAATATTCGTACTCATCATACAAATATCTGCCCCAACCGAGATTCGAACCCGGAATCTCTGGCTTAGTAGAAAATAAAATATTCAACTTCATTTCAAATCCTTAATAATCGATATACCGTTATGACCGCATTTAGAAGATACTGTTTATTGTATGTTGGATTGTGGCTTCCTTAAACATGAACGAAGCGATGGTTGATTCATTCGGCATGTATGTATGTGTAACAGGTTCAGCCGCTGGTGCATTTTTGGCATTTGTAGCTCAAACGAGTTAATAGTTTTCTTATTTAAGTATTACAAATTAAAAATTCGTATTACTTGGCCGGTGACGGTTTTCGACTATTCTATAGCGGCAATTTTATAGCATTTAGCTTTAAATCAAGATCTAGATAATTTTATCTTATCATCTAACACAAATGTTTTTTTGTTTCGGGATTCCCGGGAGTATACCTCAGTTCAATAATTTTTTTCAAATTTAAATAAGCGCCAATTAAAATCCGGTAACAGTGCATGGCTTTAGTGTCGTTACTAAAAGTTATGATATATTTCTTGTATAAAAATGATATAAAATAAATTCTTGCTGTGATTAAGATATCTTTATTGATATTAAATAACTGACTTTAACCAACGCGTGCCTTTACATATATAAATAAATAAGATCAAGATTCTTCGACGTTTTTTTTAACTTACTTTCATACACATGAAATTTTTTTGATAAAGAACAGTCTTCAAAACTGACTTGGAGGTTCACATTCTATTGTTTCTTAAAATCGCTTTAAATTGAATAAAAACTTAAATTGATTTATTTTAGTAGTTTTGAAGACGGTTTTTAATTTCTTTTAATACTTTTTTCATAAATTTGAATGTAAGTTTCTAAGGTTAAAGTTAGATGGGTGACCGTCAGTCAACCTGCCTGTATGTTGTTGGGTAAAACCAATTGGGATAGCTTCAGAAAATAATACGAAGCATGTAATATGTGCCTGTAATATTTAATGGTTGCCCTTGATCCCATCAGATCCTGACTTGGTGACAATAGGATCTCAGATTTCCAGATTCCAGATTCCAGATCCTATTATCCATAAGAGATCCTATTATCACGGTTCAAATTGACAGAGAAATCTGTGAACATACATACAATAAACAACTAAATCTAATATTAATTGAAGTTGATTAAAAATCAGGAGAATGTGTCATCACAAACCCGAAGCTGGGAAACAATTGCACACAGTTTGTTTCAACTCGTTAGTATAGAAACGAAGAATTTGAATTTTCAGTAGTCTTTTAATTATTACGACTTGTTTTCGATCCCTCCCTCCAAACATTTTTATCTTGTTGATAAAAAGTTGATGTTATATTTGAACGTGGTTTTCTAAGAAAATAATATAATCAAGTTATTGTATTTCACCGGTACAGTCAATAATAAACACTTATCGAAGACTGAAAAACATATTGATATTTCACATAGTGTTTCCTTGCACTATTGAGAAGTGTAAGTGCCTAATTGATAAAAGTATTTTTAACTTGAAAACTTTTTATAATTCTGTATACATTACTATTTCTGTCAAAGTGTTATTACTACAGGGTGATACTAAGCAAGGAATGAGTCTCTGGTCGAGTGCCCATGACCACTTATCCTATTATTATGAGTACGAATATTTTTTCACGAGTCATGGATATTTGTATTTAGTATATTTCTGATATTTATTTACATAGTTTTCTTTTTATTACTCTGTTTATTAGTTTTGATTATACCAGCTCTAATTAGCTTAATTTAAGATATATAATAAGCGTGAGTGTGCGAAATATATAAAAAGAGGTCGCAGGTTCGAACCTCTTTTTTTCTTTTTTTGTTCTTAATTTAAGGTAATTTTTATGTTACAACACAAACTTAATGCAGTATCAATTTGCGAATTGTAGTATCACTTAAATACATTAATTAAATTACCTAATTAAATTAAAGTCCATTCAAAATTTTTCAATGAGCAATTTTATTGCGATTAAACTTTAAATATCAGTTTGGTTTCCAGTGTTTTTAAAGATTTAAAAGTATTACACGTCATTCCAAATGAATTCAACTGAAAGGTTGCTAAGTCAACTTATAATTTTTAATAAGTGATTGAGCTATTATATCCCCATAGACAAGTCCAATAAGTAGTTACAAATAAATTAGTAAGCGTAGTGTGCGCACGCGACTTGCCGCCGCTCGCTGCTAATAAATTCAACCCTATCGACAACTCTACTGAGCTGATAATACCACCAAAATTCCCATTGATGTATTAGATTCATTTGCAAATATTCTTACTCTTGTAGTAGCTACTACGCAAATTAATATGCTGATTATTAAATAACAGTTTTTGAATACATATCAGAGTTCTTTTAGTTTAGTTTAGGTTGATAATTACTATTGAGAGCTAGGGTCGTTTGATGGTAAGTCATTATAGCAACAACCGAAGATAAGGTCCCTAAATAGTAGCTTTTTCTGAAGACCGCTATTAAAAGGTTATTCCAAATGTGGCTATGAAAGGCAAAAAGTTTTGTGGGAAACGCACTGTAGTGGGTAATTGCTAATCGTGTGTGTGATATGTGGTGGTTGTACGGTGGTGGAACTTAGTGGCTGCGGTCAATAAGGTCACGTCAGTAATGGCGACCAGTATTATATGATAATACTATTCTAATTCTACACCTATTTATCTAGCCCAAAATTCAGAGCTTATTTTATGGAACCTTGATAATGGATAAATATAATTAATGTATCATAATTTACGCATTTAAAAAGGCCATTATTGACCGAGCAGCTATGAATACGCTTAACCACTCGGCTAGCCGGCTAATATCTGAGCCAGTAAGCCTATGCTGTCAATAAAAATCTTGGTTTTAAATTCATTCTTGTTTGTATAACAAATAGATTTGATTTTGTTTATCGAGAGTTCTAATTATATGCAATGCATTTTGCGGTTAAATCCCCTCTGTATAGAGGCCATCTTTTACATGGAGCTAGACTGGAGGCATAAGCTCGTTTTTATAGCCCTGCCGGTTACCGATAACGCGGGCGCCCCTAACAATGCAAGATATTATTACTATGAATGCCAGATAATTGTCTTCGCTGAATGCGAGGGGTGCGGATTAAATTGATTTGTTGGCTTACACTGTTATTTGTTGAGGATCATCTAGGCGGTTGCGTCGGCCGATCTGTCATTGTTCTACCGTGGTTCTGTTGGGAGCAGAGGGACTTGTCTCCGTAAAGTGCCGTTTCCTCTTGTTTTTATACGGTAGGAAGTTATGTCTGAGGTAGCTTAGCATTTAGTGAGGTCGTATATAAGGATTTGTAAGTATTTAAAATTGTGTAGATTGGTAATAAATGAAATTAAGATATTTTGAGAATGTATTATTTTTGTTATTTTAATAGACTTTTCGGATAATAATTAATAAATAAAGGAGCGACTAATCGTAATTAATCGTTCGTGCGGTTACTTAGTATGTCGCTCAGTTTACAACTAGTTAGTCAGTTTTCGTCTAATTAACCAAAAACGTTCCCGAATATATTTCGGGAATGTTATGGGATCAATAGATTCGTATTTACAATGTATTTTAATTTTTCTTGCTTGTGTGTAGAATTTGTCCACAAGTTCGCATTGTTTAAACATGAAACTTCAATTTAACATTTCTTTGATTATTTATTTATTTTTCTATCAATTTATGTACACACAAAGGCAATTAAAAGGACACAACAGAATAACAGAGAATTGTGCAAAGGTACTGCTTATTTCTATAAGAAATAGAAAAGAAATAAGCAGTACATTATGTTCTGTTCGTATAGAAAAATATCCGAACTAGAAACGAAAATTAATTACCTCACGCGAGTGAACCTGCGGTTGATAATTGAGCGGACTTTTCAGTTTGTTTAAGCTATAAATGGTTTTAAGTTTACCTTATGAAACTATTGTTTATTACCATGCTTATATTAACTCTGCTTGTTTGTATTTTTTAAATTGTTTATATATACGCAGATCCGCTGTCGCAATATCTTTTATATTCAAACTAAGCATTGAATATTTAATATTAGAAAATAAGTCTTCATTGATATATTTTCTATTTGTATTTGCTTGGAGCATAACCGTTACTATGGCTCTCCCGACTGATAAAGGATATGACGTGACTGGACTGATGAAGGAACACATTTTTTGTGCGATCAAATGATACTTCCCCCAAAGGGTTCAGTCGTGACCATTGTATTGATTCCTGTGTGCGAAAGCAATTGGAGTTTTGTGGAAAAATTAATTGTAGATGTGATAGGAGAATTACGGTAATAGCCTTGAGGTTTCCGGGAGTATATTCTACAACAAGTTATTACATTATGTATTATAATAGAATATTTATTTACTTCATAATGTATTACATATCAAAGATAAAATATGTTACAATTTGATCATCAATATACCTTAATTCAAGTAGGCATTGCAAATTATTATTGCAATGTAACATACTCAAATTACAAAACCAGAACGGCAGAATGTCACAAACATAATAACATTATCATAATTTAATTAAATGCATATAGGTAAAACATAAGAATTAGAAGTAGCATCTCATAGATATATGTGTAGAAGGTTCGCGGGACGCTGCTAGATGAGGGCATAGAGGGCAAGACCATTCAGTTGGCGAATCTTCGGGAAGTTTAGCTGTAGATGAATCTCGGCTAATATGATGGATACATGTAAACCTTTTATTAGTTTTCTGTATATATAATCATTTTTATTCTGTAACATTCGCTGTAGGTTAAAAATAAATGTATAAAATAACTTTTTCCATTTCCATTTACAAGTAGGTATGTTGTGTGTACTATAGTTGCAACTGAAGTATTGTTTATGTCTGTCAAATTGAATTATCAATAAAATGCAGGCTTGGGATCATATAGGCCGATTTATTTATTGAGAGAAATTATAATTCACTTCATACATAGATTTTTATTTAGAAGTGTCAGCTAAGAGTCAGTCGAATCAAATCCCATTTTATATATTTTAGTTAATTATTGTTATTTTTTTAACTTAAACAAACCATATTACAATATTTTACAAAAAATGCTTATAAATATAAACTTTTACTTATAACAATTTTATTAATAACAAATTGACATTATTTATCACTTCTTTGGTATTCTATTAAGAATGGGATATATTTTTGAATAGATATAAATTGAATGTTAGCGACTGGCTGGCATCCATAAACCTTTTTATATATTTTTGTATTTTGATTATGTTTTTTGACGTTGTCTTAAATTTGAATGTCAAGTGTGTTGATCTGTTTATTTATTCTGTTTTAATATTAATTATACTTGGTTATACCGTTTTCCTCGTGTTTCCTTACTCACACAATACAGTCCACAAAACGGGTGGCTATCATTGAACGTTTTATTTTATTGAAAAACAAAACCACCGTTGGTCGATATTACAGACACCCGTAATTAATGCTTGCGGTTAGCACAAAGAGACGCCTCTCCAGATTGGTCATCGAAAGGGGATTGAAAATTGGGGTAGAGACCCCTAAAGCAAACATATCCAAGTGCTTATTCTCTGTGACTCTTCAATTTGTACATCTATTTTTAAAGGTTTACTTACAGAAATCAATTATATTTTTAAAGCCATAAACTGGCTTTTAAACGTTAGTATTTTAATAATGACAATAATTTTCATTATCAAAGCAGCCTAAAGCCCAGTCTTTAAACAGGAACAAAGTTGTCTGTTTTTAGAACAAACAATTTTGTCACTTTATTTGCGAACATACAAAACTTTTATTAATTAGTAAAGGAAACATGATAAAAGCGACATCCGTCAGATTTTTTCAAAGTCAACCCCTCGAGTGAAGAACAGCCTAACTGAGCAAATAGTGATTTTTGTTTCTCACACTGATAACGTAACAGGTGTGCTGTGTTGCTTGTTTGATTACACTAATAATTGGGGTGAGGTTTAATTCAAACAGATTTATTGTGAAGCTTTATTTGGTTCCTTTGGAGGTCCTGCCTTTGGATTTGTGTATTTTGGCCGTGTATTTTAAATACGAAGTTATCTCTAAAAACACATTTTTTTTTTCACTTACTTATTGTATTCATTTACATGTTTGATTGAAATACATATATGTATTTTTTTTTACATATCCGGACATTCTACAGACTTAAGGCACGTCATTTACTAAAGGATTTAAAACAAACTATCGCATCTCAATATGTATCTGATAAAATTTTGTATATTTATAAATATTTGCATACTTTTTCAAACGATGTGATTCTCACAGCTTTAACACTAGGAATAAAAACCAAATTGCTGTTCCAAACTTTAGTCTTCACAAGACAGGTCACTCTTTCGTGGGGAAATGTATACATATTTATAACAAAGCCCCTCTAAAGGTAACTGAAATGAAATGAAATGAAATGAAATTGAGATGAAATGAAATTGGATCTATCCACATATTAAAAGTCTATTACAAATAAAATTAAACGAAAAAGGCTTAAATTAAACGAATAAGGTTCAGGAATATTAAGGTGATAAGAATGCGAGGACCAATTAAATTTTTATTAATTGACAATTAAATATTTTATTGAGTATCTTAAGTAGTATTAATTATTATACATTATTGAATTTTTAACATTTATCTTATTGGAAACGTTAAAGCCTCAATCTTTTTACAATTCACAATGACGTTTATAGGGATGGACTAATCTTGCTGAGTTTCTTGCCTGTTCTTCTCAGGACAACACTACCCGGTAGATTTACGATCAGATGGATTTGATAGACATTCACTAAGTGTATATATATGTGTACCAAAGTTGGATACAATATTTTGACTTTGACTTGGATTATATCTAGTATTAAATATATGAAAATGCATCTCATTTACCTTAAATATAATAATTAAATAATCGCTTAAAAATGTGAACCAATGCGATGTAAAGTTGTAACTGATATACACAAATAATAATAATAATTCTCACACTCCAACCTTTTTTCTCGCACAAATTAAACATCGTTAAGAGCTTTTGTTATGGATACTAGATAACAGAATAATATGACACGTGAAAAAATATTCTTTATATAATATAATAAATATCTGCTCCTACAGGGATTCTAACCTGGGACCTCAGGTCAAATAGACAAGTGTGCTGGCTACTCCACCAGACGGTCGTCTAATGTAAATTAGGTAACAGTTTATAAACAGTTTGTGAATTCTAATTTATATATAATTTTAAAACCAATTTATTTGATGCGTTAATTTGCCGTTATATTATTATTATTATTTCATAACCAACGTTTCAATTACTTTACAACAACAGTAAGACAAATTAAATAATGATCAAAATCTAATTCAGCGGTAGTCGACTCCAGTACAGCGGTTTTATTTCAAAGTTGTAGAACTTAATCGTCAAAATATAAGACAATATTATTTGTCAATGTAAGAGAAGATTTTAACTGACGTGGCCACAAATAACTTCAACAAAACCTCTCGTTCGGTACATTTTTGATACTTTGGTTGCAGTTTGATTGTCTAAATAAAACCTCTTTTATGCTTATTATGACACATTAATAGAAAAGTATGCATATGAATAAAGTTTATTTATTATAATTTGAAACTTTAGATAGATAGGTATGCTTAAAAAACAGCATTTCTGTATGAAAACTATATCAATATTTATGAATAGATAATTAGCGCTTTATACAAAAGTAAATCTTTAGCGACTGTTTTTGAAGTAAATGCTTTCGTGTTCTAGTTTCAATTATTTATACGTCTATGTTTATTAGAAGGGATTATTTATCTTATATAAGTTTTTCAAGTTATGAAAATGGAAAGTAATCATAATGATTATATTTTGAAATGTGCTGGCTTTATGAAAATTAATAACTCATATATAAAAAATACTAAAAGCTTAATTTATATATTATTATTTTGCATAGAAAAAAAATGTTTCACTTTTTATTTGAACTCCACTTCTGTTTACAGGTTATTAGGTGGAATGGAGTCATTTGCTCGATCTTTCTATAAAAAATAAATTTAAACTTACCTCAGCCTTTTTGCTTCGTCAATGAACGGTCTTTTCTCCATCTCTGTGAGTAGTTTCCATTCGGCGCCTAAACGTTTGGAGATTTCTGAGTTATGCATCTTAGGATTGTCTTGTGCCATTTTCCTGCGCTGACCTCTCGACCATACCATGAACGCATTCATTGGTCTCTTGATGTGCTCGTTGGGCTGCTTGCCGAGTGACATTTTGAATTTAGAACGGATTGTTCGTTAATTTTTAAAATAATAATTATTTTTCTCAATCACTTTGTCATTTTTTTAAAATGTGAAATAAAACCTATTTTATAAAAAAATTATACTAAAAAACAAATTTCTGTAGCTAATCCTTTCCGTACGGTAATCCTTGCAGAATACGAAGTAACAATTTAAATTTTGAATTAAAACAATAACGGAATATCGTGTTGGTTTCCCGCGCGCTCATGAAAAGCTCCCGAAAGCTCAATGCGGCGCTTTTCTCGGCAATGTCATGTGTAAAGCGAGTTTGGCAGAGATCCCCCCGAGTTGCCCCCTCCCGAGTAGCCGGCCAATCAGCGGACGTCGTGGGCGGCCGCTGGCCTTTGATTGGCTGCGACCCCGATTGTCTCTGGTGCGGGCAACAGGTAGTCGAAGAGTCCGTGTTTGCATGTCTATTAGCGAGATTAAATTTCTTTTTAAAACCACAATCTTGGTCGCGGCGAAAAAGAGCGCGCCGCGGCAGATTCGATTTGTGGTAGCGTTTTTGCGAGATTTTTTCTGTCTAATGCGCGATGGAATTCATTTCAATGCAATACCCAGTCTACATAAGCAATACTTAGTACGTGCATTTTAAAGAGGTGTACTATTTTTTAATAATAACAGATGTATTAGTTTTTAAAATAATTACTATTTTGTTTTTGATTACCATATTTACCAATGGGTTTTTTATTTGTATTTTTTTTTGATAATATATATTTTTTTATGACATTGTAATATTAGCAATGGTTTTATCGTAATAACACAAGCCACATTTAAGTACGGTGTAACGACCGTACATTGAGCCGATTCAGCATTTCGTTAATTTCCCAAAAATCATCACTAACACCCTACACTTCAGTTCACCGTTCGCAATCATCGCGTGCACTCACTATCAACATCATTATCAAGTTATATCAATAAAAGTGGTTTTATGAACTATCAATCTTCTATCATTTAAAGTTTGTACGGAAGCACCGTACACCTGTTAAAATCATGATGCTTATATAATTTAGATTATCTATGACACGATAAAGATTTCTACAAATACTTAGTTGATACAAAAATATTTTTTGATCAATTTTTACGAAAAACTTTTATATTTTAGTTACAATGTACAGATTAAGTAACAAACATTTCAAAATTATGTTTATGTTATAAAAGTGTATTATCCAGTTTGTGCAATATCATTATTATAAATAATAAAGCGTGCCATTGAGTGTGCGTCAATTAGCACCCGGTGTGGTTATATTTGCATAAGTGCGACCGCGGACAATATGCCTCTGAATGGACTCTAATGGGACGCACGTAATTGCTGCAGACATATACCGTAATTTCATACATCTCTGTTATCTAACTCATAGAGAGCTTTGGTCTTTGATGTCGGTAGATGTCTGAAGGAATAAAAGGGAAATGCACCACAATACGTGTAAGCTAGGGATGGTGGGTATTTCTGCATCCTTAATTCGTCATCTATTAACAGTTTTATAACTAACATTAAACTTAAACCGACTAATAGTAAACTCTACTGTTGCCCGTAAGGTACGCCCGTATTGTACGCCCGAAAATGGCAATCTGTAGTGACTTATGCATGTGACTGTAAGATATATTTATTGTACACAGAATCACAATAATATTTATCTTATCTTATCTTATGTTATCTAACCAAATTAAATATAAACGTTAAAATATAAACGTCAAAATGGGGCTTCTTAAACAATGAAGTGACTATCATATAGTAATGTTAGCATTATTGAAAAATTTATATATGAAAAAATTAATGTTATTATTATTTTAATAGCTGACACTGGGAAGTTGCCACCTAAGAGGTAGGTACATATTACAGATAAGCTTTTAGTATGCAGAACGTGAGTTATCGATTATGTAATTTTGTACCGTGGTTCATATCTACATTTTAATAGTTATTTTGCTATTCAGGATGGATACAAATCCGATAAATAAAATATATAAATAAACCTTTGTTTTATATGTATAGATAGACACTTGTATGCATCTCAGTAATAAGGGTTCTTCTAGTGAAGCCTTCTTCCTCTTTTATTTGCAGCGAAAAAATGCGTATACGCACCGCCTACACTGAAATATCTAAGAATGTGGGAAATTTTCAAAAAGGATGTAGTCACATAATGTTATAATTCTAATATTTAATATCGAGACAATGTCGTATTAGCATAAGGCCAGCAATGGACAGTATACACTTGAATGGACACTAATGGAGGCATACCATAAAATATAATTTTATATATATTTAAATTATTTATATGTTAATAATATATTAGTGGTTGATGTACAATAAAGATATAATCTATTCTATTATATTTCTGTGAAAGACACTATATCCCTTTTTCTACTACGAATAATATCTGACAGATATCTTGAGTGCTGTTTCTTTGTGTTACATATACATTAAATATAATATTTATCGCTACATACAATACAGATGTCAATTTTATTAGCATTCTCCAAAACAATTAATGAGAAGTCTGCCTCTCTATCATTAGAATTAAATAAGAAAGGGGCCAATAACTTATAGACACGTCAAGTTAACACTAAGATCCGTAAAATTTAACTTTATTAAAATAAATCTTGTGTTTAAAAAAGTTCTTCAATCATGTCATATTGTAAAATGATATCGTTGGTCATCTGACCTTTTCTGGTCGGATTATTATGAAAGAGACCAATAAAGAGACCTACTTACTGAATCATATTTACACTTGGTCCGAGCACAAATATCATGGCCACTATATTTGCTTTTATGCCTAAATTTAAAACTACACAACTGAGGGTGGTACTGCCGAAAATATCACTCTATAATATCACTCTAATAGTAAGAACTCCTCATTTAGTGCTCAATATGACGCTTACCATGCATCAAAATAATAGTAATGAAAGTTTACCATTTTACTAGGAGGTTAACACATGTATAATTTATAAATAAACGTGTTCTGTCACTGTAAGAGCATGGTAAAACTATTGTTACAGTATAAACAGGGTTAACCATTATGTCATTGTCTTCCTTGCAGAAGGCAGCGGTTCGAACCACGCTCTTACCAATGTGTATTAAAATTTTGAATTCATATATACGTACTTACGTGTAATGTAATGTATAAATAATAAAATATAAAAATAGAATGTGTTTCTTTAATTGGCTTATGTCTGGGTAATTCCATTATATTCTGTATGTATAAAAAATGCTGTTGAAAAAATGTTTAATTAAATAAATAAGTATATTCAAAGCTTTTACGGCGAAGATAAACATTGTAAACCTGTACACACCTGTGAAGAAATTCTTAGGTTGTGTGTGAAGTTGACAAACCCGCGCCTGGCCTGCGTTGTTGACGGCCTAGTAGGAGGCTCGAGCCCCTCCGTAGGGAGTATGAGCTGTTAATGACTATTAATGATACTACAAAATCATCTTGCCTAATTTTTATGTTAATTTCAGAAGACCCTTTTTTATCTCTTCAATCTACTTAACTCTTTAAAAGTAATAAAATAAAATAAAATAATATTAACTGTCGCTTCGTATAAACCATCCTTTGATAAAGCTAGAACTTGCTTACATCGTGAGTAGGTGCGCGCGTATACACTAGCGCACACATACATAAACACACATACACCCACACACAAACACACCTTTTACATGCGATGACTGACTTTTGTTTTGTTTTATTTTATTTTATTTTGTTTTGGTTTTTGGTTTTTATTTTTGTTTTATTTGTTTTCTCTCTCTTTCTTTAGTTATTTTATAGTTAATTGTCATTTGTTTGAATGTGGCTTGATGTAATTTCGGCGGCTGTCTTCTTGGCTTCTTGATGATTTTTTGGAAAGATAATGTGTTTCTTTAATTGGCTTGTGTCTTGGTTATTGCATTATATTCTGTGTGTGTAGAAAATAAATAAATAAAAGATCTTTTATGGAGCCGCAGGCATAATCTTATGTAAATTGTATTCCTACTTAAAAACTACATACCATTATAAAATTCGGATTATTCCGTAAACACGAACTAAGCGTACGAGGTTGCTTACAGCAATAAACTCGTCTCCACCGTTGTCGAGGTGAATATACATTATGTGATACAATTTCCCAATTCGATTGTCAAGCGACCGCGAAATTGGACACAGCGGCAGCGGCCACGGCGCAAACACACCTAGCAGACCCAGTACAGGCAGATAGAAAAGAAAATACTATTATATACTATTTTATTTCATTTATTCTTTACTTTACAGAATCGAGTAATAAGATAAAGTAAAATTAGGTTTAATAGTCAAACGTCCAAACAAAAATTACTGTTACATAAACTGCCTGTTAACCTTACTTTACCTACCTTCTTCAGATCTGGAGATCCAGGTTTCAATTCCCGGTTTTTCAGCTTGGTTTGGTTGGTGGCTTTATCGAAGTTTGCCTGGCTAGGTACCACCACCTTACCCAAGTCTGCCGCCATAAAAATAATTTTAACAACATTGTTGTGTTCCAGCAGTCGGAGGTAAGATAGTGGGTGTGGTTGAGGAATCCGGGTGTAGTTGGCTTCCAATTTACTTAACTTCACTTACTATCATGTGAGATGAAGGTTTAGAACTACCTCGTTAATTATAAAAAATAAGAACGGTTGTACATTGTGAATGTACGACTTTATTTGTTTATGAATTATAAATATCTTATATCTATCTCTGTCTGCTGTCTCAAACCTGTCCTCTGCATTGAAACGTATGTAGTCTGACAATGATAAAGGGTTCTGAAAGACATCTATCATATCTTGTATTATTAAATTCCTTTATAACAGTTTTATTTATGCTCCAAAAAATTCTGTTTAGTTTATAACAAAAGCTATACGTACTCCCAATGTTTAGAATGTCAATTACACTCGGTCTAAATTTTTTTGAACGCAGCGGTGGCGTAATTTCGTTTACTCTCTTAATTGTTAATTTTTAAATAAATGGTATGGTTACCTTAGGCTATACATAGACGTTCGTAGTAGCCTCAGGCATAACCATGTAACGATATAAAGCGTTATTTACGTAGTTAAGAAGACCAGTTTTCCTGCTCCCATCATAACATTATCTCAATGAGCTCTGCGATTTTTGCCATCATAGAAATAGAAGAATATGAAGTATTGTTATTTAGTTGATATTTATGTTAAGGTGAAGGTTACCTACACGTTACCTAGTGATGTATATCTTTGTTGTTATTTTAAATGTCTTTTGAATGAATGTAATAAAAATGGTGGCTTCATGGCTTAAGTATATAGTGATTATTAGTAACTCCCGCGCAACCTGTTTTATTGAAATTAACACTAGATATACCAGCGATTTGAATATATGTCAACAACAAAAATTATATTTGTTACTAATGTATATAAAATAACATTAAGTTTATAAAACGTACTCTCTAATTATAGCTACAAAAGTCATAACATCATTTCTGAAAAAAAAAATGTGTAATATAGTAGGAATTTTGAAATGAAATTGCACGACCAGTCTAAATGACTGGTCTGGTAAATGTAGTGTTAATAATTCTGTGCTCGTATGTACATAAAACAATTCAATGTTTTGGTACAATATCGTGTTATGCACCATTTTGCCGCGCCGCCGCACGCCTTGCGGCTACTCTGTTGAGTGTAGCATACACAATGGCTGTCGTAGTCGTCACTAGTACTATAAGTGCTACGATCGGTACCGGATATTTTTTTTTTAAAAAAAAGCTTAGCAACTGACTCCAGAACATCTGATAATTAGCAGTACATAAATGATTCACTCTTGTTCTACGTTAATCAATATAAGGTTTTAAATCGCCGGCCCAAAAGTGCCATTTTACGCCACTTTTGAAGAAGCCTAGGCTGTATGAGAGAGGAAAGATAAGAACAATAATATTTCTCATACTCACGCCTATTATATAGCTTAAAGTAAGCATCATGAAGAGCCTGTGTTCTGGATACTAGATCATCCATGACTTTTGAACAAATATTGGTTCTCATCATAAAAAAATCTGCCTCTACAGGAATTCCAAGCCGGAACTTCTAACTAAATAGACAGTGGTTCTTGCCAGTCTACCAGACGGCCGTCAGATACCCATCTGACGGCCGCCTGATGCTGTCGTGGTATTGGTCATATTAATAAATATATTCAAAGTCAAGTGTGCTATCTCCTTTATTCGTGTATTCTGTTAGAGACAAAATTGCCGTTGTCACGCGCCGGCGCCGCACCCGCCGCTATAACCGCGTTACCGGCCCAACTACGCTTCCGTGTTATTTCGGCGGTTAACGTTTTATTTTGTGACGTTATCACTAGACGGGTGTCTTCTGAAGCACGGAAAAGCTCTTGATAGCAAATTTGATTGACCCATCCAGGGATGAATCATACGAAAGTTGCTTTGTTTTCGTTATCGAAACGCTGTGGAGCGTTCGAACTACTACGCTAACGGGGTCTTCGTCCTGATACGTCCAGAGCATTCTTATTCTTTGAAAATAACAAATTAGAAACTAACATTCTATATTTTAAAAAAATCCAATTTAACTTATAAAATAAGTCATGGATATAGCATAGAATAATACTTATATAAACACAGTTATAAAAAATAATAAAAAATGTTACTTTATCTTTATTCATACATTAATTTAATCCCGCTTTAGCTGACATCACATTCACTTTATATTTTGATACAATTTCTCTAATGTAAAAATCTTGAATTTGAAAAGATTTAAAATATTATTTGATTTTTTTAATAAAGCGTATTCAGATGAACGAATGAATATCCTGATGATGTATGCAGTAAATAATTTAATGATAAATATTACTATTTATTTGAAATTACTAAATTTGTCGTCATAAGAAAAGTCAAACTGATCTTAATTCATATCATAAACTCATATAAAAAAACGTAAAGTCCTAACGCGTCAACAACCCATTCTTAAGGTTTTCCAACCCTATAATAGGGAAAAGGACACTTTCCCCGAAAAGTAATAAAACGAAACGTGTCCGTAGGCCGTCGCGTAGCAGTATATTGCGGCCTGCGGCGACTACGAAGCTACGTGCTACGGGGGCGGCGACCTTGCCAATCAGCAACCATTGTTTACCGTTGAGGGATCTTTATTCAGAGGAGAAAAGCAATATGGTTTGATCCAATGCTTTGTCCTTTTCTGAATTCATTGGCATAAGAGAAAAGCATGAAGAATTGGTAAAATATAAGGGCAGTGATTGTCAATATTAATCCTTTGCAATTAGGTTAATTTGGAAACGTTCGGTTCGTGGTTGGCTGGTTTTTTATACATACACATTTAGAAAAGAAGATGGGAGATTATTGATTAGTTTACTTTCAGAACATTATTAATGTGTTTTTTATATAAGTTCAAAATTTCTAAATAGAAATACTGAAACGGTGTGTTGTTATATCAGAGCTATGTAAATGCTCAGTGTCGTATTGAACGGTGGGAAATAAAAATATCGCATCAATAGCGACATAAAAGAACCGAGCGGTCGACAGTCACAGGAGGGGGAGGTTTCTGCGATTTGTCTCGAGATATCATCGCCTTACCTAACGTTTTATACTGTAAGCCACATAATATAGTCAAAAACGTTGCCAACGAAATAGACGTGGTAAGGTAATTTTATCAGATGCACTGGCTGTCTTTGCTATCTTTGCTGTCGTTGAACTCTTCTTAGTGCTAAAGAGGTGAAGGAGACATCTGCTGTAACTTGTATAAAAAACGACATAATTTATTTATTATACAATTTCAGGAAAATGTCGTTAAGGATAAATTGTACAAAGGTAGTATTTCGAAATGATATCTTTATTAATGATAATGTTGAGATTCATCTCGAGATCTGTGCATCGTGTGCAGCAAGGCCACGAGAGACGTTCCATTATACGAGGCGAGGAATAACATTTTGCTCCTTTCTATTCGCGCCATTATTCTCGTTTGTTTGTGAGCGGCGCGGCACGAATACGTGATCGCACAGCTTCCTGTGTGAAAGGTTATTTAATGCTGCTACTTTGTTCGGTTTTGGTCTGTTTTATTATTAATGTATTAAGTGCTATATTAGATTAAAACATAAATATCAATAAAGTTGCTATCGAGAATAGGTTTTACTTACGATAAAATCAAAGAAAACATTAATTTTTGATTTAGGCTCATACATCTGTCCTTAACTATTTAACTTTATTTATTTAAGCTAACAGAACAGCTTACATTGGGGTATTCTTAAAAATCAATCATATCTACGACCGATAAACAATTAAATTTTTGATACATTTATGTTCATTCAATATATTTATGTAGTAATTATTTTGTTAATTAGAGGAGAATTATTTAGTTAGTTAGAGGACCGCGTAAAGAGATTACAATTAGAAATAAGCAGTTACGTAAGATTTATGTTCCAACACCTTTTTCCTGAAAGTTTATTGTGTGTTTTAAATAAATAATAATTAAATAAAAACCATCACAAATATTCATATAAACTATAAACCTATTGCGAAATTTATCGTGTCACGAGTGACATATTTCTTAAATATCGCCATTTAAATAATTCGTTCTCGTTTGGTTGGTATACACTATTAGCGTTCTGCTTTTAAACATGTTATAAGAATTATTGCCGGGATAATTTTCAAACTGGATAGACTTGGGTTTCTTGCGAATATGCGATGACAGCTGATAGTATATGTTTAATGGACTTACCGGGGTTCTATAAGGTAAGGTGGAGTACACTTTCCGTCAGCAGGTTGATCGTTATTACTCGACCCGAGTTTAGGTCAAATTTTTAGCACATTTAATGTAAATATTTTTTTGTTGTTTAGATAGGTATGTCTGGGATAAGTACCTTCTCAGGTATCATTGTAATTCTTGTGTCGTGTCTAAGTATCGTTTTAAAGTTTGAGAGTTATATAAGAGCTTGATGGACTATAGGGCTTTTTTGCTAGGCCGTTCCGATGTTCTTTTATAAAGGGTAAGGATAGGAGATTAGCGCCTGGTGGCGGTCATCTCTCACTGCATGTAAGAAGAGCAATGGTTGGTAGTGCGAGGGTAAGAGAAACTGTTGCCTCCTTCTCTCGCAGACATCATCTCCGCTCCTCCTTCTACTTTTCTCTCGTAGAAGGAGGAGCGGAGATGATGTCTGCGAGAGAACGGAGTGGGAGGAGAATCCTCTAGCCACCCCTCTCCGGCGCAGAAGAGCGCGTGCTAGAAGACGGTTTGTGGTCACCTGTTTTTCTACGCCCTAAGCGCGGCTGCGTGCCCAAGTAACCCTGGGCCATCTCCATTTGCGCGAAACATGGCCATTGGGCCAGGTTGCCTGGAAATGGTCTAGTGGTTGCTGCGGCAGAACCCAGGTCACTCCAGTGTCGCTATCAGGCACTGGGTGAGCATCACACACATCATCCGCTTAGCCAGTGTAACAACCAAAAGGTAAGGATAGGATATATGGAATATCATAAGACAAGTTAAAAATATTTATAGTGTGAGAAATATATTTGTAATACCGCTGCCTCGTCTCTCCAGGAAACTCGACGCGCGTTGTAAGAGTTGGCAATCAAACTTTTAAATTTATTAGCTATTTAAGTCTGCCTTTAAGGCTAAGTTGTGTGATGAACTTTAAAAATAAAAAGAGTAAAGGCTCTAGTTTCGCTCGTTCCTTTAAGGAGGTAGAGGTATTTATTCAATTTCTTTACACACACACATGCCAAATAAATTACATAAATATAAATCTATAAAATGACGATAGAGCTCCTTCACTCTTCTCTTGATGATAACAATATTAGGAGAGACTCGGATGTCCAATGGCAGTGCGTTTTATTGTAAGAAGATAGTCAAAAGACGTCATAAAAACATTCTTCTTTGAAAAGACAAAAGGGTTGTATCGGGTTGGTCAACGGTAGCCATTTTGTTGTAACTATTGCTGTCATAAATCTATATAAACGTAAATAAGGCGGCGACTCCAGACATAAAACTGAGGCTTAGAGCTTGCAATAACAATAAGTTAAGACTTAAGAGCACGTTTACATCGGACGATTTGTAATAGCTACTCGTGGTTAAACATATTAGTTTTATATGTGAGAATAGTTATGAATCTGGCAGAAATTAGAGCTTGAGATAATTATACCAAAACCCACGACAGCTTCAAATTTCAACACAAAAATCAGCTTTTAATAAAAAAGAAGAAAAAACTTGAACATAAAGAAAGATAAATTAAATAATGACAAACAAATAATTAAATAAAAATTGCTTTGTCTTACCAGTTGTAATATTTTTTAGCATAGGAGATACATTTTAAAAGGCAACTCCCTACGTACGAGTTCCACACCCACTCTTTTATAAGTCAAATTTAACTAAACAGTTATTAGTATTTTGACTTAAATTGGTAATTCCTTTTTTTTTTCAAAATGGGGCGATTTTTTGTGAGTGATTTTTTGAGAGTTGTGTGGCTTACGATTTATACTTTCATTATGCAAATGAAGTCAATTAAGTATTAATGCTGGGTACGTAATATTGAACTCTGAATAGTGCTTAATGGGTAGTTGATTTTTTTAGGAAGTAAATTTCCTAAATTCTGTGCATTTAAGGACCCTCTTCCTGCTTAAATTCAATCCTCCTACTAGCCTCGTACTTGACTCATACTAACTCCAAAGTCTACGACAGCATATTCCGTGCCCTTTAAGGTTAACTCACTATTACGTTTATTTAGATAGATTTAGAATTTATTTGCATCATAAACAATAAGACTTAAAATTATCAAAGGACTTAAAAAAATTGACATAAATAAGTTGTGTCACAGCGATGCAACAGCATGTCGTATGTAGATGGGTGGGTTAGATTATTTTGCTTGAGTAGTTATTTGATTAAGGATTGGAATCACGATTATAACATGTTTGGTAATCAAATGTTATTTTCCGATAACAACGCGAACCAAGTCGCGGGCACAGCTAGTAGTTAATGAAATCAGTGAGTCATTTTATTAATTATTTATTAAACTAGGGTTGAGTGCGTGTATTTTCCTGTAAATAGTGTTTTCTTAATTGAAATTTAACACATTTCTAGCAATTATTTGTATTAAGGTTCGTTATATTTGCCCTACCATTATATTTTCTGTGTAAATAAACACTACACCAGTATCAATTAAAATCGTTAAAGTTTATTTCTGATACATTTTCTCGTTGTAATCGTAAGGTGTAAAGGGGACTCCGCGGCATGCTCGCGACGGCAGAGGCGAGGCTTTTTGTATCTTCCATTATAGCTTTATTACGTCTTATTTTCATAAATATGACGGCTTAAACACTCCCCTATGTCTCGGGCGTGATTTACAAAGTGGCCCGTGTCGCTATCGTGTTGGCGCGCGAGACACTCTGAATAAATTGTACATTTGCTTGTTATTTGTATGGTGTTTTATATTATTGCGACATTCTAGTTCAGGCATAGTGGTGACTTGTCTTACTAAGCTATTATAGTGAGTATTAATTTGTTTGATTAGGTATTTTTCACTATAAAAATTAAGTCCCCTGCTTCCAACTAAACGATCTTCGGAGCTTTGGCGACCCTACACACCACAGTAACTCCTTCGGAAGGCACGTGAAGCTCTCGGTCCCGTTTGTTCTATTTGGTTTTCTGTTGGTTTTCTATTCTCAATGCCCAAACCCCTCATGTGTTTTGCCATGTAGACTTGCATCATCACCACATCAAGTCAGGAGGATCTGACAACTAGTTTAACAAACTTGTGTTCAGATCCTCCTCTACTTTCTCACCATTTACCACATTTTTTCTATTTCTGCTTCACTCGGTGAGGTAAGGCAAGTTTTTGGGTTGGCAAGGTAGTGGCTAGGCAGTATGTCGCATGCTGCAATAGCAATCTTCATCATATACCTACTGTTCCTAACTTCCTCCTACTGTTTACTATCAGGCGGTGTCGACCTTTTAAAAGGTCACGAATTACTTACTCCAATCTAGAACAACGGAACGGGTAAGCAAATTCATTTTATAGAAGCCCATTGATAAATAAGTGTACCTGATTGATAATAAGGCGATGATCCCTTCCCATTGAATTCTACAGAAAGGGCAACGCATGGTTGCTATAGTAAGAATTAGTAAGATTTAGGTGGCTTGTCTCCCTTATTAATCTTATCGCTATGCCTGTACCTGTATAAATGATATATACTATATTTAAAAAATATATACAGTTATAAATGTCTATATTAGAGCAGCAGAAGTCAAAACAAAATGATCTGAATTTTTATGAGTCTGTGTTTTACGCGCATCACACAAAAAATAATATTTTAAATTGAATGATTTCATTTATGAAATGCGAAGTGCTAGAGGCGAATTTAAAAAATTTGGCTCCATTTTACCTTAGCAAAAAGGTCTGTATATAGATATTTGAATGTGAGTGATGAGAATGTTTAAATTGTTTGATTCAGTCAAAATGTGCATACTGTGACAAAGCGGAATACGGACAATATAATTGTTTCTGAATCACCATTATATAATTAATACCTTGTCACTTGTTGTTTGAACCAGTGATCTTGTCATTTTTTGTTGTGTGTGCTGTAATATATTTAGTTTACTAAACTTATAATTAATAAATATTGACATGAACAAATACAAAAAAATTAACATCCTTATCGAAGAAATTAATGTAGCCTAATATTTTGAGTTGAAAACTTAAAGCACAAAGACTAAAAGTCTTAAAACAGAAGACCCGTAACATAAATTTGACTGATGGCTCAGTCAGTAAAACAGAGCAGACGGAATTTTTTGACTGTATGTTAGATTGACATCAGAGTGTTATAAAAATTTGACTGTGAATAACATGAAAAACATAACAAAAACACATTCTTCCAAACTAACAAGTTATAGTAAAGGTCCAATAGCGGCATCTGTTGTGCATAAAAGAAACTTATCTAAAGCACGGTGAAGCGCCATCTTTTGGAATACTGCATTACTAAGTGTATATGAAAGTACTAGTAAATAGGGTAGGCGAAGGAGCTGTGCTCAAATTTACTTTTAGTACTATGTAGCTTGTGAAGATGGCAGTAAATCTGAGTTTTTTGTGTACTCCGAAATCTATAAAGTCATTCATAAGGATCAATTTTGTCTAAACAATATAGTATCTTAAATTAAAGAATGACCAAAAAAATTTTTTTTTATTGTTAAGCTTATTAACTATCTAAAGAAAATAGAGATATATAGATTAGCAACCTTATATCTGGATTCTTATGAGTGACTTTTTCGGTTGATATCACAAAATACAGGTTTTTTTCACGTTTTACTGGTTCGAGTCCTGACAGTTTTAATTATTTTTGAAAATAAAGGAATATTTCCTTTTAGTAAAATTTGCCATCATCAATGTTAAGGGTATTTTTTTCCAATGACGAACATTAAAAAAGCGCATAAAAATTTCAGCACGGGGAGTTTTATAAAAACTTCTCACAAGTTAATATGATATTTCGCATTTTTTTTTCAGAATAATATAATTTTTGGTTTTTTGGAGTATTACTCTGTATGACACTCCCGGATTTGGTAGTTCTATTAAAAATAAACAGTATGTCACTTGGTGAGTTTTAACTAACCAAGGAACTTATAACTTATTAATAGTTTTATAATACTTAAACGCACATCAGATTACTAGATAAAGGAAAAGTTAATTATTTATCTTATCTTGATGTAGGGCCAGGATTATTCCCGGAGCACGTCGACCCAATGGGATCTTTTGTGCTTAGGCCCATGTGCCCTTTTCTTTCATATACGTGTAATATGTAAAAATATATACAAAACAATATGCACGTAAACTGCTCACTGCAAATTAAGAACTGTGGTCTAATGTCGATCAAGCAGAAAATATATTAAATTTTTTAGGAATAAGTAGTTCAATTCCTAGGACATATTTAAGTGTCTTTTCTCGGGTTGCTGTACTACTATAACAATTAGATGTATTTACTTAAATCGAGGCTAATGCTATAAATAAATCAAACAATAGTAATCTGCAGTTAAATCTCAATACAAGCAATACTTCGGTAGGACGGAGAGCCGCACCTCTCCATTGTAGCCGAGAGCACAATAGTCTTCGTTCGTATCCTAGGTAGATACTTCATGAATGGAGCGAGGATTTGGATAAAGGCTTTCAAACAGTTTCGGTTATGTACTTTCCCATTTATCGTGTTTTTAAATAAATGGCGAATATGTTTTACAAAGCTATCTAACAGAAATATTTTGTAGGGTATAATTTACTTTCATTACAGCAATATTAACACAACAAAATTTAATTCTGTCTGGAATGGACAGCTTGATAGGCTTCGTATCTTGGACAGGTATAATATGGCTCCTTTAAAGGTTCACGCCTCGAACCTTTTGGGCCAGGGTGGAGGTGCCTTGGGCAATATGCCTTGTGCTGCACGAGCTATTTTCGAATATGGAATCCTGATACTGCTTACCATGAAGCGGTGCTAAGGTGTTTATAATAAAATCATTAGAAGTGAAGTACTCAGTCAGTACAGTACTAATAATGCTATTTTTCCTAAGTCGATCGACAATGTCAAATGTTTTGGATAGCTGGATCACCGTTTGAAAAAAGAAGTTGTATTCTTTCTACTATTTTGAATAAAGAGCAATAAGCCCAAAAAGCATTGCCAACATTAGTAGAGAAACCACCTATTATGCTGTGTATACATTACACATACGGACCCTACCTGCTCATCTTTTAATAGATCGGTGCGCAGGCGCGCCATACACAAAACATACAGAAGTATCATTTGACAATTTGTGAGCAATCAGTGCATTGTCGCCGCTCTTTATTCAGCAGCGAATAATACACGGAAAATTGTCATCCCAATTGTTGTCAAGCCATTGTTGTCTTAATGACAGCATTCAGGTTTAGTTGGCTTCGGACTGGCCATCAGTGCATGCCTGGACGTCACGCGGGTGACTTTTGACCTAAAATTTGGCATATCGCGTTTCCTCATGTTCGGCGTGTCGATACAAAAAACGCTGGCATATGTCATCCCTTCTGATGACATATGATGATGATGTCTGAAACGTAACTAGTTCTGGCAATTAATGAGACGGAGACATTTAAATTAATGGCGTATATAGAGACTCAGACGCCGGTGAAGCCTCCGAAATTAAAATCAAATCCATTTCATATAAAAAGACCAATGAATGCTTTTATGGTGTGGTCGAGGCTGCAAAGGAAAAAGATATCTATGATGAATCCTAAACTCCATAATTCGGAGATATCCAAGAGGTTGGGTTTGGAATGGAAGAATTTGAATGAGTCAGAGAAGAGACCTTTTATAGACGAGGCGAAGAGGTTGAGGATAAAGCACATGCAAGACTATCCAGATTACAAATATAGACCTCGAAGAAAGAATCGATTGGAAACAACGTCCTTCGCTAGCTCATCAGTATTTGCACCGAGAGAAACGTTCTTAGAAGTGGAACCTAGACCTGATCCATGTTACCAAATACCTTTGAGCTATTCAGATCAGTTCGTCTACAATAACATGCTTAGTTATTCAGTGCCTCCGATGTCTCAGACTACGTTTGTGCCTGCTCCGATAAGGCCTAAGGAAGAGGTCTTGCCTAGTCTTGATCTGAGGCCGCTGCCGTCTATCGAGAGTATATCACCGAGGCCGTTTACGGTAGTGAATCAGCAGATGATGGTGAAAGCTTATCAGGATTTGCATTACGTACCCGGGGAAGTTGCCAGGATCTCATATCATTACCCCTTTGGTGTGCAGTAGTTTCTCAAATTCATTTGTTTTTAGGATTCAGAAAGTATTGTCTACCGTTTTTATAGTAACTAGTTTAGCAAGCCAAAGATATTAAAGTGTTGTAACACTGTTGTATATTGCTATCTGTCATAACACTATCTCATCAAAAGCTTTGAAGAAATTGTGCCATCTGTTGTATTGTAACGTATCAAAACCATGACCATGGGGTCACGTTACTTTCCCATTAGATTTGATAAAGGTTTAGTGTCATTTAATTATATAACTATATTTATATATGTTTCGATGGCTGTCTGGTCAAGGGGTCAAGCTACTAAACCGCAAGCTCTGTGATCAATATCCGACAAGGGACGATGATGAATGTGAACATTTGTGTCTTTATAAATTTCAGAAATATACCCAATAAACATTAATGTTTACATTTTTGATATTTATACAATATAATCGGCATGAAAAAACACTCTTTTGGCCGGCAAGGTTGCTTGGGCAATATGTCATACTTGCACCCATTATCTAGCCCAAAGTGGATACTAGATGGATACTAGATAACGAAGATATATAGATAGTAATATATCTATTAAACGTATATAACTCGTAAACAAATATTGCTACTAATCATGCAAATATCTCGTACAGGGATTGGAACCTGAAACTTCTGGCAAGTAGACAGAGGTGACTTCGCAACCAGACAACCGCTAAATGCATATTGTATACATATTGTTTTCTATATATCTAGGTTAGCTAGTAACACGGGCTTTTATTGCTGTTAAATTATTTCGGGGCAGTTAGTAGGGGTAGATGTGAGAAATTTATCAACTATCAAATTTATTATATTGAATGTCGTATTGTAGTTTTCACACTGTTTTGAATGACCTTTAGACGCCCGCGTAAATGGGTATATGACTTCACTTCCGCTACACTGTTGCAACCTTACGCTTTGCTATAATTACAAAGGCATATTGGGGAAGTCCATTTTGACTGTAGTAATTATTAAAGTTAAAAACTAAGCATTTCGCGCTTACCGATGATTAGAAATAATATAAGCGCTATTACGAGAATGTGTTTATCTGAAAATACTATCAAAAATTATGGTGATAATATTTAGTATTATATATTATAAAATTTTTGCAGAAGTTTAATAAGTAATAATATTCAATGACTTTTTTTATGCTTCCTAATATTTACTTCATCACATTCAGTTGCCATTTAAAGATATTTAAAAATTTAAATTTTAGTCAAGAAATTGACGAGATATCTTCTAAGTATAGGAAAACCATCATTTAACTAGTTTTAGTAGAGTCTGATTTTAGTAATAGACCGTAGACGTCTAGAATAAAGCAGCAGTCCTATTTAAATAATTAGACCATAGCCACCAAGAGACTTGTGCAAGAAAGGCCTTTAGTTTTTAGTCAAAGAAATTAGGTTTCGTTTTTTGTTATGTTCAAAAAGCTGTTTCTAATACTCTATCTGCAGATAGCATTCATTATTTATTAACTATTATAACAGAAGTGGCTTGGTAACTAAACTGTACTATCTATACATATGATTTTGGAAAATTACCGCAAATAATAAAAAAAATCATCATAGCTTTTGATAAATATAATTCAAAAAGTACCTACGATACATGTGTAATGAAATAATATGTCTACAATCTAATTTACCAAGATATAAAGTATCTGTATCTATTTGACACTGTTTCGGATGTTGAATGTATTTTTGTTAGTTCGTAATAATTAAAGGTTTTTTATTAAAAAAAAAGATTATTGCTTTGGCCTTTTTTCACGTGACGTATTAAATTTGATCTGTCGAATTACTTACCTTTAAATATAGCGAGGAGCGAATGTAGATACTGCCAAATACCGAAGCTTAAGTTTCCAGTATTCAAATCTATTAAATTGAAATGCTTAATTCTACTTAATCATCTTTATTATTGAACTCAAATACAGACTCATTCTCGTCGTAGTTGGGAGGGACTTGTCACCAATCATCCGCGAGGAACAAAATATTTTCCACTTGGACTGTTCTTTGACTATTCGCTGAATCACACAGCTTCGGAAGTAAACGAAAATCTGTACCAAGCTCAACTGTTTATTGCGATAATCAACTTTGTGGTAAGTGCATAGAATGTGTTTCAGGTTGATTTTTGTTATAGTTAAGGCGGTGATTACTGTACAGACAGAAATAATGTTAAGGCCATGACACGCGTCTTATTTGATTGATAGTCCGTCTCGAGTGGATTGATTCGTCTGTTTACAGAAAGGGTGCCGGATGCGACAATTTTTACTTTTATTTTTGAAGGAATTCAGTTTCTATGTATACGTATATAGATGGGTAATATGAGATATGGGTGCGTTATTTAAATAATTTAATAAGATATGCTTTAACGTATGGATTCCATGATTGAATCTAAATATAAACATCATTTAGCTACAGTTTTGATTGAATTACTCTATTTCCTTATTAAATTATTCTATTTTTTATCAAGCATTTATACAATTTCGTATTTAAAAATCTCGTGTCTCATTGTTTGTTAATTTTTTAAACAATTTTTATTAATTTCTTTGCATATATATGGTTAATCTGAAAAAAGGTCGAAGGCTGTTACACTTTGAATGAATGATTTGGTTGTAAAACTCTTTTTGTATGTTTTTTATTTTATGAATATTTTAAATTGTCACTGTCACTCCATAAAAAAAATATTAGTTCGAAAAGAATCATGATTTTTATTAATTATTAAAATAGCGTCTCACAGCTATACAATCCGTAACAGCTGTTTTTATAATCCTAGGTGAGGTTAGGTTACTGAATTTTTAGAATTGATTTTTATGGCAATACAACTTTTGCTAAGTCAACATGGAGAACGGACGCGTAAGTGACAACTAAAAACCGTCATCCACATATGCAATATCAAAAAAAATCTCTTGATATTGCGTCGACACATTCCAGTAAAAAATAGAAATATGAACCATTTACTAATATAAAAAAAAGAGACAAAAATACACATCCCATTAAACACAGAGACTACTTAAACAAACATTTTGTAAATTGTGTCATAGCGCAAACCTCCTTAAGTTTATGTATTTGAGTAACTAAAGAAACACGCTGTATTTTCACTTTGACTTTGACAAGCCAACAAAAATTTGTTATGATTTTATTGACTAAACAAAGTAATTAATTACAGTACTTTATAAATTGTAAGCATGAGAGCTTAGATGATGCCTCTAACTAATGCCTTGTTTTTTTATTCTTAACGCGGTAGTTCTTGGGCTTTATCTCACCTGATGGTAAGTGAAGATATATTTAGATATAAGTAAAGATATATATAGACTCATCAACCACAGAAGAACTGGCTATCTTACTTCCAATTGCCGGAACACAATGCTCTTAATATAATTGTTATAGCGACAGAATTAGGTAAAATAGTGACGTGGCTTAGAAAAAGTCCTTCCACCAAACACCAAACAAAACGATTCTTTTTTAATAATAATAATAGATTGATTATTTAGGACTCTAACTAAAGCATTAGTATAGTGTAACTCGTTTTCTAGATTTGTCTTTCTTATAGTCCTGATGTATTTTGTAAATAAATTTGCTGTAGAAATAAAATTTAAGAAAATAAATTATTATTATTAATTAATAAACATTGTTGTTACTTAAGTAAAGTAACAACATTGGTTATAAATAAATCAAAGATTCTCAATTTAAGTAATTAAGTAGAAACCAATTAATATAATCATAATAATATAATAAATTAATCACTAACACCGTACAGTATTACGCGCAGAATATTCTGGAACGTTGAAATGGAGTTCAGAAGCGAAATTGAGATTTAATTAAATAAATAATTGTGCTTGTGTGCTGGAACGAAACAATTTTTCAATAATAGGATCGTTAATTGGAAGATTGGCAGACTTGTTTGTAGTTTTTAGCCATTATTACATAGAGCTGCTACAACGACTATTAAGATAGCAATCATAAACATAAGCATGGTCTAACTAAACCACCGAACGGCTTGCTCAGTAAAAAATTAAAAATTTCAATAATAAAATATTGATTAGTTAAGTACAAGCAAATAAATATTATGCCTATTCAGTTCCCTTAAAATTATTATTGTTATCATTTTAAATTAACAGTAAAATATTTTGAAAAACCGTTAAAGTTAGATATAATTTCATTATAAATAACGGAGAAAAAATAAATATGAAGGAAACACTTGCACTTGCACACATTGCTATTCAGATATTATACAATATGGCTGAAATGAGAATGGCCAAATAAAAATTTTGTAGTCGTTGCTTAGCTAGAGGTAGGTATTAAAGGAATTCCTTCTCGATAAAAAACCTAAAGTTTAAAAGCAATAAAATTATGACTGACTGATTGAACTAAGAGGTAACAACAGTAACGTAAACGTTAACAAATGATTTGTTTCTAATTACAAATAAAAGAAACAACTGAGTTTGGACTGTTACCTTTTTTTTAGGTATAGCGATTTTTACTGCACTATTAATATAAAAAAAACTGTAATTTTATTAAAGAAAACTTTTCTAAATATCAGTGTTATATTTCTATAACGTGAAATTATCAGCTCTGTAAACATATTCTCTATTAATTAACTCCTGTGCAACAACTAAAGAGTAATTAAAGAAACCCCACCGAATACGCCGTTATAAATTGACATTTTCAACAGAAACAATCACCCTTGGTACTTTAAGACGGGCTCCGGAAAATTCCACGAGGAATTATTTCAATAAATGATTATGTATTCATTTGTAGTTCAAACAGATTTATATTTGGTAACCGGATTCAATTTATTTTAAATAAGAAACTAATACACGAAAATATGCCCGTCGAGTTTAACCTTTGAGCCTTTGGTGTACATTCTTAATTCAATTTAACTACACTAAAATCTTCAAGTGATTATTTAAATAAAGAAATATTAGAAGCTACACCATTAGAGTTCTAAGTATATCGATTGCAGAATCGATCGCTAGCTGTCCTGGCAAACGTTGTTTAGCCATATAAAATATTAATTATTCTTGGTCATTAAATAAATGATAATAAAAATATTTCTCATAATCACACGTATTATCTAGCATAAAGAAAGCATCATTAAAGTTGTGAGTTATGGATACTAGATAACGGTGAAATATAAATAGTAATATGAATGTTTCAGTATAATTTTGAAATTTTCAAAATTATACTGAATTAATTGATAAAAATGAATCGCTCAAATATATTTAGGTACACGTCTTATGAATTAAATTGCATAATTAAATTTAAGTTCCTTATAGATGAATAATTTTATAAAAAAAATTGATTGTTATATTTTTTCATTAGGTAAGTAAAAGACTATGCTTTGAACACATTGTCATCTATTATTTCATTATATTCTGATCACAGTCAATACATACAGTATAAGATGTTCATTCTAGTTGTGATATCTAAACCTGAATTTAAAATTACAAACGAACAGGACTTTCTGTTGGCATCTGGGCTTTTGTCTCTTAGCTGTATTGACGAGTTCACGCGTCACGTCATTCAACGTCGAGCCAGCAGTCTGCGAGAGCCTTTAACAAAGCTAGACAACTGACTAACGTATATGTCGCAACTGTTAAGCACGTGGAACACACAAGCAAACCATTTTAGAACTTATCTAGTTAGCATACGAGCGGGCTACTATGGCATATCTGAAGTGAATTTCGTCGAAACTAGAAGGCAGTAACCAGACTTCGTTACAATTCGCTCGTTGGAGTCTGAATGTCATTTATTTATAGCAAATATAAAGCATTTTCAGTCGTATAGTAGTTGTCATAAGTCACATACCTCAATGAAGCTTTTACGTCTGTTTGATGTATCCATGTAAGAACGAAAGACAAAAGCTTCGAAAGCACAGCGAAGTTGACGATGTGAGAGTACAATGGAAAAAAGTATTTATCACAATGCCTTAAGAGTGACTCTGATAGCAGCCGTCACACCAACGCGAACGTCATAATCGTCACAGACTTCTTTCACACACGAAGAATGAATGATGGATGAATCGCTCAGCGAATCCAGCTTTTTTCATGTATGGAGAAACCGAATTTGAAGTTCCATTTGAAAGGTTGAATTTGCAACATTCAGAACCTTACTGCTTTACGATATGGTAGAAGATATAGTCAAGTATGATGTGATTATTTTTGCATTAGATATAGTATCTATGTATTTTGATGCGAGTTGCAGACCGGCTTAAAGTAGTTAAGCTGAACATGGAACATCAACTCCGTGAAATGTCATTTTCTGATGATAGTTCTTTAATATCTTATATAAATTAATTTGTTCGACTGTTGATGTGAGTGTGTTAATATTATTATTGACCATGTTCTTATACATATGTATTATATGTGCAAGACCAATCGGTTTGGAAAATCATGTTAGAGACCTATGACCAGTAGTGGGCGTCTTCGGGCTGATATGATGATCGTATGTTTGTTTATGTGATGTTAAGTTAAATGCAATATGCAGTGCAATGGATGTTAAAATGAAGTATGCACTGTGTGCGTCCCGAAATCCCTATGCAAGGGAAACAAAATGAAACTGCAATGTATTTCGGATGACGTCTAATTCAACACTAAAAATAATTATAAATATGCAATTAGCGACTGCTCGCTGTGTCAATGCACTATTATTTAGGTCGCGGCCGAAGTACAAAATACTTGTATCTGCTTTGACAGCTAACCTTATAAATTATAAAAATTAAAATCATGTACGAACATCGTACATGTGGAATAAAACTATTTGTTTCGCATAGGCCACAAAATATAGGCATAGTGGTTCGAACGCTTTAATTTCTATTATAAAATGAAACCCGTTTCGTCATCATTGGTCCCGGGATAGGTCAATCAAAATTTGTTACTTTTTTTCCTCCTTCTCCGTGCTTCGGATGACACGTTAAGCGTTGTTGGTCCCGTATGTTATTACAACTGCTTTCACCCAACAACCCACTTTGGGCCAAAGTGGTGATTGTATTATGGGCCAAGCTCTTTATGTTTTTCTCTCTTGCAGTATTGCCTGTGCCCGGCACTGGTAACAGCTCAATAATCAGCAATAAAAGGAAACAGGTACTGGTAACAGCCCATAAACTTAGCAAGAGTTTCGATACTGGCATGAGTAGATCGAAGATTGTGAATTATCCAGTTAGAAATCTAAGTAAACGTAGATTTCTTGTAGATACTCGTAGAAATAATGCTACGAACATTTCTTACCAACATAACACGTGCTACAACGTAGAACGTAGCACTACTGAAGATTTGTAGACTACGAAGGCATTCTAATACATTTAATAGGTATATTTGTAATGAGTGATGTTTGTTCGTCTGTCTGTACATCAAAGCCGATCATAGCCATAGTACTTACCAGAAATAGTTCACGTGCGTTTCTTGCCTTTATTAATGATGACGCAATTTTAATATTGTATTTAAAATGTTGTATTAAGAAAAATTTGGGAATTATTTCTAATGTATCTCTCTTTTTTATTTTTCTCTCTCTCTCTTCTCTTTCTACTCATTATTTTGATCCAAAAGTGAAAGATTTATTTAATTTGAGTTTAAAAAGGCAAGGAAAACTTGTAAAAAACAACTCAAATATCAGACGTAGTAAAAAGTAATGTAATGATTTCCAAACTTGACTCACTTAACATGACACAAGAGAAATAATCTAATAAATTTACATAAAACAGCCATAAACGACAATTTGTCGAGCACAAAAATAATATTAACGGATAAATATCACGGAAATAAATATATTTTCCCCTCAAATAACGGTGCCCTAATGCGCCGCACAATGGGCGGGGATGATGCGAAATGGACAAAATGGATTGTGTGCGGAAACGTATTACCGACGTGTCAAATGACTTGGAACTTATGTTTCGAGTGAGCCGACCCACTGTGCGCCCGTTTAGTTTTGTTTATATGTTTACGCGGTGCCGTGGGGAGATGATGACGTTGGATTTATTTATTGGCGAAATTAATGTGGGAGTTAAGGTTTTGAGTGGGGGAAACAGATGAAGAAGTTTCGTTTAAGTACTTAAGCGATGTCTTTTGATTTATATAGATATTAATCTTTCGTGAAACGCTAGGAACGGATCCTGGGTAGTCGCATTTCTTTTGTTTTATAGTGGCAGCTTTTGTTTTATAGAAGATTATATGGTAATTACAGATTATATCTACAGAAAGAAGGCACTACTTGCTTATTGCAATCAAAAGAAACTATTTGTTATCAAAACCGTTCATCCTTAATTTTATGCTCTTGCATAGCGGAAAAGTTCTGCCTAAATTACATAAACCATTTTAAAGAGTCTTTATTCTATTTTGATCGCAGGAAGCCAGTACTGCAAAGTGGTTATTACTGAGATTCGAATGTTACTTGTTACGATGTCAGCGAAAAGGAAAGATCTGGTCGCTCGGGGAGTTTGTAAGCTTTGTAAGCGTGATTCAGCAGATTCTGCGCATTATTCGTCACTTGTTTTACATTGTATTACTTTTCACTAATTAACTATTTCTTGGTTACTCGATATTAATTTATCTATATAGCACTATCACCCGCTACATTACTTTTTGTTGGAATAAAAAGAAAATATGTATGATATTATTGAAGAAAATTCATGATACGTCTAAACTGGTAAGAAGATTAATAGTTAAAAACTCGGCCAAGATTACATATCACTCATATTTATGCCACGTATCCGAATGTCGACAGCACCATCATTTAACAAACAAATCGGGAACACTCCACGTCGACGCCACCCCCAACTCTTTATTGTACAAACAAACAATTAAATTAAACACGAAGCCGTCATATGGCAGATGTACAAACAGACGGACAGAACTAACTCTAATTCTATCAATCACAATTCCATTAACGGTCGATTTCAATTAGCCCTAAAGAATTATTTATTTCACACCCCGCAAATGGTTCGAGTAACATAAATCGCTTTATTAAAAAAGAAACACGTAACATTTCGATTTTATAAATGGTAGTAATTTTTTTCCAACTCATTAGGCACGTCGAACCACTATGCGTATTGTTGTCTGTTTTTTAAAATTACTTTTTTATGACATTGTTAATCGATTTTTCCTTATACCGATTAATGCTTCATGGTAAAATGTGACGTTTGGTCGTTCGAGTAGTTCCTAATGGGACTGAAGTGATTTAAGCGCCGCGCATAATGAACACTATGTCAATAATTATAAGGATAATTGCAACGTTAACAACACTCAGTAAAAATATTAAGGGCGAACTTTACCTAAAGGTTTCTCGTAAATTGTAGGTAATATTGTATATTATTATTTATAGTACTATTGTATTACTAGTTGTATTGTATTTTGGCATCCAGTGTGCTATCATTTTCGTCAGTCAATTAAATGTTGTATCAAATTCAATTTAAGTTAAAAATTATGACATTAAAAATTCATCTGCATACTAAAACAGTTCATGTGTTAGTGTGCACGCAACAAGTTTAAGACACTTCGAAATAAACGTGTAGTTTATACCGCGTTCCAAATAGTATTTATTTTTATACAAGTACAACAATGTGTATATTTTTGTACAAAAGTAATGTCTTTAAGCAATTTGTCAGTATCTACAATAACAGCTTATCGACCCAACGCTGGGGCAGAGCTTCCTCAGTGGTAAGAACATATGAGTAGTTCTGAACGATATAAAGCTTGTAGTGCAGTAGAAGTTTTTGTCCAATCTGGCTTTCTAATCTCGTCGTTTGAAATTGACAGTAACGTCTGAAATAAATTGAATTGAAATTAGTAACGTTTGCAACTAGTCTCTAAGCATTCAACTAATTCCTAAGAGACGTTATTTAAGTGTACACATAACGGTCGCACAGAAAATGTGTTTTATAGCATTGTGCTATGCAAATGATCCGCCGGGGAACTGTACGGGCTTAACGTCGCATCTCCCAACTAAATACATTTGGGATATTGAGAAAAGACGGCGTATAGTCATAGCGGTTTAAAATGGTAACTTTAATTTATTATTTTGTATTTTTTTTTGGACTGACTAATACTGTTGGCCGCAGATGGCCTTTACAGCGTTACCGGGGTTTTAAGGAGGCGAGAACCTTGGAGAGTCCTCAAGCCTTAAGGGGCGATTCGCCTCTGGAGGGGCAGACAGGCATCACCTCCGGGGGATTATTTTGTATAGAATGAGCTGTCGCGATGGGTTGGTCTTAAACATATTATTTAGCTAGTGTTAATCACCAATAACAACGAGATATTGACAGATCTACTTCTAGTTTACAATAACACAATATCATTGAGAACCTCCTTATCACGTAGACTTAAAGTAAATTTTCGGGTTGACTTCTCAATTCTGGCGTGTCTGTTGTGTGTCGATTGCGTGATGTGCCTGTAGATTACACAATCAGAAACATAAACAAGAACAATCATACAATAATTATTAGTGTTAATCTGGTTCTACTCATTTTTAAAGTTAAATACTTCTTTGGTGTTAACAATGAAGCGGAGAACTAATGGACTGTGATGTATCTCCTAGATAAAGAAAAGGCGAGCGAACGATTAAAGGAGAAAATAGGTTTATTGTACAAACTAGACTACGTAACAAGACAACAATAATGACAAGAAGGAAAAGCAAAAGACAAAACAAGAATTTAATTGATTTTAAAATTATACAAAAAACCATAAATAATTATAAAAAAGGATTTACAATGCTCAAATGCATGAAATCATAATTTTAGTTTTATTGTCAATCTGTTTATGATTTCAATAAATAGAAAAAACAATACACGCATATACAGTAATTGTAAAGAGACGTTTCTATAAAAGTAAAAACAGTAAAGTACTGCTGAAAATCACATTTATAAAAAATCAAATAGGTGTATTATCAAATAGGTCACTCCTACCACTCCTACTCCAAAGGTTTTAAGGTATTGCGGAATCAAATCAAGAAACTGTGATAGTTTTAATTCTTGTGATATAATGTTTAAAATTTTGACATTGCGTTACCAATTCATCCCATTCCTATTACATTCAGAGAAGAGTCATTTGAAACAAAGTGATTGAGTTGGGAAGCAACTTTGTCTCGTTCATTCTCTCTGCTCCAAGTGAGCGAATGAATGAGTCACCATTGTTCATCGCACTTTACTTTGATGGACGCTTAAGTTGGAAATGAGCTGTTGTGGATGAAATTTATAGACTTAAAACAATTAAATGAAATATAACTGGACTGGTGTGTAATAAAGAATATTCTACCTATTTTTCTTTATCGAAACTAATTTAGTTACAACAATTACGGCAATGTCCCTATAACAGTTTTCACTTGACTATTGTCTACTATATTAACGAGCACAGATTATACTGAGAATGCGTGTTAGTGGGACTATATTAATGGTTTTACACTAACAGCTTTCATTTTAATAACTTCTCCAAATATTGTTGAATTATTGAGTTGAAAATACCAATGGCGAGTAGACCATTCCTATACCGTAAAACATAAAGACATAATTATGTAACGTCAAAGTAAAAATTGTTTCATTCCCACAAGTCACTCGACGATTAATCGCAATATCTTTTATAATAACACTTGGAAAATCAACCGGGTTCTCGGCATAAAAGTAATCCTGCATTGTAATCCCAAGAATGGCACGGAACGCATTAGGCACAGGAAATGGCGCGCGCTAGTATTGTACGCGAGGAAAAATGATATAATATCATAACATCCTTTCATGACCATTACTGAGCTTGCCCGCCCTGTGGCTGCGCAGATGAGGGACGAAGACACGGCTATGATAGTGTCAGATGTTGCCTACGACAAGTCACCCTCCCAGCGACTTATTTACTTTCTGTATCATCAAATATATTACAAATTGAACATTGATTAGAGATTGTTTATGAATACTAAATATATTTAAAAAAATATATACAATCGTCTCATAAATTTTAACGATTAAAAGAACTAAGTAATTCAGTTCACTTAAATAAACAGGTTTTGATTGTTATTTTAGACATGAATTAGTTTTACATAACAAAAAACCGGCCATTCAGGTATTTGAGATATGATTTGATATGTAATCAGTCTATTAGATAAACATGCAATACAATACAAAGTCCCTTATAGATAGTCTAGACTTAGCTATATCATTAGCTACATCATATCATTTTGATATTAAATATACATAACCTGATTTGGGCTAAATTGCGCATGTGTTTCTCTCCTAAAGTCCTGTGCCCAACTGTGGACCTTATAATATAAGCTTATCAAGCGAGTAAGCCTCATTAAGAGCTTGTGTTATAGATACTAGATAACGGAACCAGGTATTTATAAACTGCATAGCTTTATACAAGATATTAAAAATCCCTTACTTATTAATTCCCCTTGTATTTATCACAAAAGTAACATTATAAGATAGTTTTCAGCAGAAATATTTACAAGTTAGTTTTGTCCCTTAAGATAGCAGTAATCACAACGACTTCTTATTTATAGTTTTTATCATAGATAGCTGGTTAGTAGAGTGGTAAGTGTCACTCTCTAACGGGTTCAAATTCAATTAGATGCAAATGTGCATGAACATTTCTTTGCTCCTCGGTTTTGAGAACTTTTCAACTTTCACAAAGTGCACTTTTAAGTATTTATTCCTTACATTATCAATTCAAAGCACAAGTAGTTAGTCTAGATAATACGCGTTATGTGAGAATATTATCGAATTACAATATTCACACATTCGCGCGTCTATCATCTTTCCACTGGCTTCAAGTTATTTAGTGTTGCTAGCCGTTCACTAGGCCAAGCTTTTGTTCTAAGAAGAACCGGCTAGAAACTCAGTAGAGTCTTTTTACCTCTCTTCTCATCATCTTTTATTAACTTTTTTCGACCTCCTCACAGGTTCGCTCAAAAGCTGGCAACATTGTGAACACATAGCTTTATTAAAAGAAGAAGTTTTACATTTTATTTCACAATTTTCATATCGGTTTGTAGCTATGATTTTTTCCTAACGTATGTAAGTAGGCTTAACCATTTGCCAATGGGTATATTACGCCTTTTATTTACTTTTACGTTTTAAATTAGTTTTAACGTTTTGCTAATCTATGCCAGACCCGCCCCACATGAGACAAATCGTCCAGTTGGCCATTTGTCAAAAAACCTGCATCCGCTCGCTGAAAGCGGTCATTGTAAATATAACAACAACGCCGTCTAATCCTAAACACCCTTAATACCGTGTGTTAAAACCTACAATCCACAAAAAGAGTTGCTAAATGTATCGTGGTTAAAAAAGGTTCGTGAATAAACACAATAAAGAATCTTTTGAGCTGTTGTCGGTTAAAAATGTGTTCGGGTGTGTAACCGCCTTTTGCGTTGTTGGCTTTGTGGCATTATATTTATGTCCAAATATGATACACTTAGTGCTGGATTCATAAAATGATTCAATATAAATTTAGGACAGTTGTACATACCAATCAACCAACTAAGAGATTAATTCGGATTCAAATTTCATATTTCAAAGTCAAAGTCAAAATATCTTTATTTAAATAGACTCATTTACTATGTTCTTTTAAATCGTCATAACAGTGAATATGTATAAGAAAATAAATAAATATAATTATAAAGGCAATAGTCATAATTGTACTGGGTATCAACCGGGCATTTACTAATTGTCCCAGTTATAGTATTTCAATATGTACTAAATAAATTGTTAGTTTTAATTTTAAAATAATACTTATTTTAAAATTAAAAATAACACTAGTATGCATATTCCCAATCAACCCTACTACCGCTTCCACGAATTAGTAGCTGCAGAGAAGAAGCGGCGCAAGAAACTCTCAGCCTTTAGTATTTATAATGACATTTACAAATCAATTATGTCATTATGTATTAGTATTATAAACATATACATGTTTTGTTTTACAGTGCATTAAAAAATATATTTTTAAATATTATAGTTTGAGAAAAAAATAAACAACTGTAATTAAAGGTAATAGTGATAACTTTAAGTGAATATTAACCGGGTATTTACAAATTGTAGTAAATGATAATGAAAGATTCAAATACAAAAATCTTAGTAATAATTGGTACAAGTATTGATTTTGAAGTCGGTATAAATATAACGTTATATTTGACTGATTTTGGACAACGCCTTAATATTTTACGATTGTGTAATATACATAGCATTGCTTCTAAAATACGAATAGGCGCAAATTTACAATACGGGTAGGAATTTCAAGTCAGGTCTGGAGTTAGACCGAATTTAGAGAAGTCTGTACTTAATAATTTTACAACATTCTTCTAAGGTTGTAAAATTATTGAGTATATGTATACCACATCATTAAATCAACTGATCAGGTAAGATCTTCCATCGCGTTTCCTCTACGCTTCTTCTGTGCTTTTGTAGCATTACCTACCAAAGCAATTCCTTATCAGTGTGCGTGGTCAAACCAAAACGTAAGTCTTGCTATTACAGCAATCACTATTAGATGACTATCTTATAGTATACTATAAAAACATCAGAATCCGTAAAATTTACTTTTAATATATTCCTCGAAAAAAAGTAGTCTTAAATATGGCTCAATGGTAAGTAATATTAAAGCATCGCCTTCATGAAAGCGATAATAAATAAAACAATTTTATCGTACTACCCCCACTGGCGCACACCTCAGCCGGATATCCTTATCTGACGTCATCCGAGTGACGGCCGTCTCTCATCTCGCCACATAATACAAGTTCCGATCCTCCTATCTGATCCTTTTTTAATGAAACGTTTCGATTTTTGAATTTATTCATGAGCTTTTGATTTCGTATTCGCCGATAGTGTTTTGTTTGTTGTTCTCTTAGAAATTTAAATGTGGAATAGTATTCTTTTATTCCTTTGCTTTATGTTGTGTATTGTGTTTAGTGATTATTTTATAATTAAAAAATTTAAGCTAATAAATAAATTCGCTCATATTATGTTCTTTGAAATTTTAGCGCTTGAAAACTTCTGTCGTAATAAATTTATTTATAATATTTTAGTTGCAATTTTCTGTTAGTTGAATATAAATAATAATCTATCTAAAGAGAACCTGTATGCAGTACAGACAATAAACTTCAGTTAGATATTTCAGAACTTTGTAGATATTTTCTCATCATTAAACTAATTTAGAAAATATACCACTCTAGAAATAATACATATTACTTACATAATCATTGTTTCTTTAATTCCCTACTAAAAATATACATCTTGTTTTATTGTATTTATTATATGGCAATCGTGACATTGATAACAATATAAATGCGAAATTCAGTAGTATAGTTCGATTTCATAAGGAACTTATTTTAGATCCTCCATATATATTACGTTTTACAAAGCCAGTTATGATTTTAAAATCCGAATAAAGAAATCGTTAAGTAGAAAGTCGGTCTCACAGCTCTTAAGTATTTAACGCACTAATATTTTATAATAAAGAGGTTCTCAATATCGTTACCACTTCAGAAACACTTCGAGACTCTTTTTGAAAAAAGTTTTTATTTTTTATACAGAAAACAATTGGTGTTCGAAATTTGAAAAGGGAAAACAAAAAAATGGCGCGATTACATCTTCAAGTGTTGAGTGGCCGCGGTTTCTCATGGGGCTATGTTTTGGTACTAACACTAGAGGGAGCCTCGAGGTAGGGTGACTATAATATAGCGAGCACAAGAAATTATAATAATTATTATATTTTTTAATTACTAAATAATTTAATATTACAGCTTATTAGCAAATAACCAACCGAAGATTAGACTATAGGGCCAAGAATAAGAATAATCATTTATAAGCCGCTACTGACGAACTAAGCAAAGTCTGCATTTCAGCATTCAGCGCCATAAACTCCACAGACGTATATATCGTATCTAGTGTTGAGGCAAGTTATTTGAGACAGTATGAGTACGAAATAAGCAAAATCCAAAATAAATTACTTATAATTTAGGTTTTAGTGTAGGGTAAAAAATAAATATAGTCGAATGTGTTTGCGTGGATGTGTGTGTCTGTGCGTGTATGTGGCAGTATGAACGTTAGTAAGTATATTTTCAAATGAAATCAATCAATCATATTGAGATTTTCTGCTTCCTCATAATTTAACGTTAGCAGCAATTTTAAATTAAATACTTCCGCAGTACCAAAGTGGTGCCGAAAGAGTTATTTGGAAGCCCTTAAAACTGTTGTTAATCGCTAGAATATAGTAAACCTTTGACATTATGACAAATAATCAATGCTTATACTAGGAAGACCAATGTAATTTAAAATAAATAAGTCGCTCGATTACTTTTAATGTCGTTTAAAATGCACTATATTGACTGATGGCACATAAGTACAAGCAGACAAACAATAGCACTGAACGAATCAATATAAAAAAGTGACACAGTTGTATACAGTCTACAAATGCATAGGTGAGACAATATATGAAATGTTTGGTCCTATATGGTCACCCTACACATCAGTCCCACGGGCGGTGTATTAGCGTTCATTTGGCGAAATGATTTGATTTGTACCCGGGACCGATCAACTGACCGTGATCTATTAAACTTCCTCATACTTAAGCTTAAGGACGCTTGAATAAATCTTGAGACTTGACACAATCTACTTCATCCGATGTGGGAAGTGATTTTTTCTATTGCTGTTAAGAACTTACTTTTTACGGGATTTTGCCGCAAATTATTGTCGCATGATACTAAGAATAGTCCTAATATCTGTCTACATTCGACGAGAGATATACGTGCTTGCGTATCTGTACAAACATAATCGTAGTCCGTTGTCAGTAAAGGCAATAAATATAATATGAAAATAATTAGTAACAAAGAACAATGCTAAAGGAAAAAAATACATATTATATTAATTTTATGTGATTTGTAAAATACGGTTGCATATTCATAAAAATCTAACGTCTTTAAATTCACTTGTATTCAAGCTAATAAAGGTATTCGAAATACAATTAAAATCAATATTGTATTAAAACGCAGCTCTCTAAATACAAGTCTCAAAAATTACCCCGGACGTCTTATTGAACTCTATCGTGCAGGTTCAAGGTTCAATATCGCGAACCATGCATAAACAAAAAGGACATGAACATATAAATAACAATTTGGTTAATAAATTAACATTATGCCCAGTTACAATAGTAATTGATTATCTTAATAATCTATAAGAAGTATTTTATCCATATAGCTGAATAAAGACAGGAAAAAACGCAATAATCTCATAAAACGAACCACTTTGATATATGGAAGACTCGTACGTTGTCCGGTCATAATAATCTTAAATAATAAACAGCCTATATACGTCGCACTCCTGGTCACAGCTCTTAGAGAGTGTATTGGTCGATTGAGTAAACTTTTTTAAACCAACTTGTTTTTTGCAATATAAATATTGCCGTTTATTTGCATTAGTGACATTGTATTATCAGAAGCATCAAAAATGATATTAATAAAGTAGTAAATTAGCTATGGAATATAAAAACGTCAACCAAAACCAATTTGACCCTATATAATATCGCAAATATCGATTACACGTATACCAGCGCTCGAGAACACTTGATTCAACGACCATGCGTTCGCTCCGACGATGTGAATAAAAACTATAATAACCCCTCGACTTTTGTGTTTTTTTTCTTTTGTCCTTAATTTCGTATTTAGAACGCGAGATCCGATAACGGCACGAGTTTTCTCATTCGTTGTAAACATTGTATTTATTCGAGATCTCCAAATCGAGATAGGAATTGATTGCCACTGTATGGACCGGTTCGTTCTGTGTGTTGTTTTTGTTTCATTAAGGCGTTGTTACAATACAAAGGTTGTTTTTATAAACATGTAAGGGGATTTTAAACTTTTTATTTGAATACGAGATGTGAATTTGTTATGTTATGAATTGTACTTTTATATAAATTGCAATGTATATGTTAGTTTGGGTCAGATCTCGAAAACAGATTTTTTTTAAATTATTTATTGTCAAACCGAATTCCAGCAACAATTCAATATGAATTATTAAATATTGTTAATTAAAATTAATATTTATTTAAATAAAAAATATTAAATTTACTACAATACGTGTCTTGTAATAATTCTAAACCAAAAATCTCACGGCAAGCATAAGTATCATATGATTTGTGTTAGGTTGATTATGAAATATTTTTTTTTTTAAAAAGCTCAGGAAATGAGTCGACACCACCCGATAGAATTGCGATAGAGATTTGAGTCGCCATTGTTCGTAAAGACAATTCTAAAGGTAGTACAAGGTTGTAAATTATATAAATCTTCTTTATATTAATGTAACTTTGCCATATATGTTTATTTTATGAAGGTAACATATTGCTGTCTTAGTATTATAAAGGCATAATACGAAAAATCAGTTTTTGGATTCTCTTAGCTTGTTTTTTGAATAAAATTGCTTATTATTTAAGTTTTAAAAGTGAAATAAAGCATAATTATTCTTTGATAACTACACTATAACCAGTAGAGAATTTCATTGTGTGCCCTTTACACACACCCTTTACATTTTACACTTTGCAAAGAGTTCTTATATTATTAAGACAGCTATATAAAATATAATTAAAAAGTATTTTCAGTAAAAGTTTCAATCAAATTAAACGTCGTGATCATATAATATGTCGTCAGCTGTTAAATTGTTTGCAAAAGAGCAGCGCCTCTGCTGTGAAGAATTGGAAACTACTTTTTTTGAATAATACGCATTTCTCAGCTGAACTCAATTTAGATATATATCTAAATTGTTTGATGAATGAAATATTTGTTCGCGAACGTATTTTGAAAGTTATCTTATTCTAAATTACCAAGTCACAAGCTTACTGAACTTGGGTAACATTATTCTACATTATGGTCAATGCAGATTGGCGTGAGTGTGAGAAATTATGTGATCTTTATTAAAATACGAATTTGTTTTTAAAATATTGTATGCATAAGCATGTTTTCTAGAAGCTTTCATAAATAACTTACAAATAGAACACAATGTTAATTATTTATTTACATTCACACACACAAAGAATGTACAGAAACCAATTCAACAACATTGTAACAATTATACGTAATTATACAATTTAGTTCTGAACCCGAAACCCTACACTAGGTCGACCACACCTCCACGACACTCCACATAAAGCCACTACACACAAAACGGGAATCGAACTAGCTAATTTGCTCACGAAAACACGATGATTTGAACATTGGCAGCCACAAGTAGTAATTTGGTTTCCGCCTAAGTGCGCGGGCGCATTGTACTTACTTAGTAATACGACGCGGGAATTCTATGTTAACTGTGTAGAAAGTGCAAAAGACGTAATTGCGTCGTTACGATTATTTGATATCTATTTCAAAAGTTATTTCATTTCTGTGCTAATAAGAATCAAAATAGAAATAATACTAGTTAACTATGGGTAGTTCTATTGAATACAATATATGTCTTGATTGTACAAGCCACATTTATTGACTGACTGACATCCATTATATATTGAAGTTTCATCATCACACATTGAAAGCAAAATGTATTCTATTGATATCTAAATTAAAACTATAACAGCTAGTGTAAATGAAATATATCGCTATCGTTTGTTTTTTAATTAAGCAAACAGTAACTACTAAAAACTTTACAAAAAAAATGTATTCCTACACATTTTAATATTTTAGAATGCTTGTTCATTTGATATTGTTGCAAAATATGTGTAAAATCCGACAATACTTACTTTTGTTGAAATATTTAAAATGATATTTTATACATATCCGGCTACATATTCGATACAAAAACGGTATTTATTTGTTTATTGAGTACAAAAAAATATCATCATCACAAACTCGGTGCCGGTTAGTGAATGGAAACATACCAACAAAACATCGTTTAGCAACATGTAATCATTAGCGGGCGTGTGAAAACAGGCAATTTTGTTGGCAACACAACCTTTGTTGCGGCGACACGCGTATTGATTTGCCGCTTGTCGCGAACACTGGTGACGTGATTAGCGTACTCGTGTGTAATAGTTAAATCGTGATTTTAATTACAAAATAAATGTTAGTTAATTAATGAGTTAAGCTCGGCGCCATTATAAAATGACGTTAACCGATTTTGTACTGTGTAGTATTTATTTGAAAATGTATTTCTAATTAACGTTTTATTAAAGGCTATTTTTAAGGAAAGAACTAAAGAAATTATAAATATATATTCTCAAGACATATAAAATAGTTGCGGCTATACATGAAATCAAAATCATAATTATATTTGTCATAAGGCTCAATTTTAACAGTTAGGAAGTTGCTTGAAATTTGTATGATATTGGTATGTTTAAGAAACAATAGAAAGTAAAGAACTGACTCAAAAATACTTCAGATACATTGGTGTGCTTGCTTTTAAAGTTCTTGGAAGTCAAGTTTTTCTTTTTAAAATATGTAAAATATATAGTAGGTACTGGAATTTAATAAATTCGGCTTGTCCTATTCTCCTAAAACACTAATCAACATTCATCAAACACGCGACAGTGTTGCGCAGCTAAATGTAAGTTCCAAATCAGATTCACAATCAAAACATGGCATATGCATTTCGTCCGATAATGCATCACTGGTGTCCGGAACAATGGACACGCGATCCGGTCTCATCCGGATTCGGACAGACCGGAACTCGCATGAGCGGATGGACGCCGCTCGCCGGCGCGCATTTGACCGCATTCCTAAACCGTGTTAGGTTATGAAATTCAGTTATTTTTGGACGAACAGCCGCTGCAGCGCTAGTTGGAAGCTTTGCGAAATTCAAACACGAAAGTCGCGCTTCACTGCATGCTTGTACTGTCAATAAGTACAATTTTGTTCGAAATAAACTGTTTTTTTTTGTGATTGTTCAAGAACGGGTCTAATAAAGATAACTACGACTGTTAAATAGTTGGTTACCGTAAATAGAGGTTTGCAACGCCAACGCAGTTAAATATATAAAATTAAATAGCTTTGCATTGTGACAGCGCGCAAGAAACATAGCTCGAAAAAAGTTTTTTTTGACAGTTTAGATAAGAATACAATAAAAATCTCTCCAGCACAGCGTGCATCGATCTCTCGATAACAGAAATTTGACGTAAAATTTGGACAAAACCCTTTAAAGAGTTCCAATGGCTAAATTTGTAAATTAAAGAGACGATTCTGTGGAATTTCAATTTCAAAATTAGTCGGAATATTATCGATGATTCTCAGTTGCATGAAGACTGGGAACAGTCCGTAATACCCAGGAAATCTAAATGAGAGTTGAGAATAAATATACATTTACCACTACAGCCCAGTTATTTACCTTTTTGAACTTCCCTCAAGTATTCATGAACTCAATCTTCGCGTTGAAATATACTACCATAACCATCATATACAATATATTTTCGTAGTCGTAGTTTTGAATTTGGAATTAATTATATTATTGTAACATTGCCAGATTGCAGACGTCCATTTTGTCAAACAAACTAAATGGAATACGGTTTTTGAAAGAAGCAAATGAGTTTTAAATAATAATGAAAATCAGTCCTTTTGAACGTTTCAAATCACGTCTAAGATATAATTATTTTCTTTATTAGTGACGAGGATATAGTTCCGGTGCAGCTAGTTCAATCCTAATGAGAGATGTGGTCGCAGGAAGGGCCCAGGGCTGGCGGCAGCCGCGGGCGTACACTAATTGTCTAAGTGTATAATGAACTTGTGTGACAGCCATACAGGACGACTTTGTATTGAGCCTCAAAAATCACCGTTAACATCACTTACTTTGAGTTGAAATTTGTTGAGTTCGTTCAAGGTGTGATAAGCCTTAATAGGGTTGTAGTGAAAAACAATTTCAAACTTTACGTCCTTGATATACAGATGAGTTTTGCTTGTAGTTTAACTAATTTACGTTGAATGCTAAGAGCAATAGTATCGCTTCTCGTCACCCTCGGTCTCTGCGTGCACACTTGCTTTTGTTAAGGCGGGTTAATTAGAAAGTTTGGTTACGCAAAAATGGATTGTGTTTTCGTAAGTAAGCATTTCATTAGTTCATTTTGTGATTTAATTTTTAAAATTCTTAACGGTTCTTAACGTCAAGAACGTTCATCTTCATCACACCTGATGGAAAGTGATGATAAGGCCGAAGATAGAAACGAGCTACACCCAGATTCCTCAACCACAGAGGAACTATATCACGACCAAATACCAGAAGACGACAATGATGTTAACATTATTATTACGGCGGCAGACTTAGGAAAGATAGTGATACCTAGCCAGCCTGACTTCGAAAAAGGCCTGCTATTTTTTTGAAGAAGAAGATAAAGAAAAAGAGAATATGCTATTCTCTTGTTATAATACAGACATCTAAATACACATATATCTCGAATAGTTTTTATAACTGACCTGACTGATTGGAATTGCGAAATATGACTTGCACCTACACGGGAAAAGTATTCTAAGATGCGGCGTTGTTCCTAATTTGAAAATAGTTTTATTCTTTATCTTATTAAGAAAGTAGGTAACTACTTTGTTTAAAATTCCGTAAAATTGAAAAGAGTGTATAATTTGATTTATCTTGTAGATTAAGAATTTACGATCTTACCTACTTTAATGTAAGTTATCTTAATTTAAAAACTGACTTCAAAACACTAAAAAGGCAAAAATAATTCAATTTAAGAAGTTATCCATATTAACAATATTTCGTGGAGTCGGTGCTTCACTATCTATTGTTTCTGGAATTAATGCTAATGACGGAATTCTGAGGAAACAAACATTTAAAAAATTCAAAAATTCAGTCGGTTAAAATGTATTTAAATGTGGCACTTGCATATGTTAGTATACTAGACTACAAATAAAATGAACTTTGTCATAGAACGACTATTTTCTAGCGACTTTGAAAATTATATAGAATTTATTACAACCAACGCTGCTTAAATCGCACAAAACTATATTGTTCGGTGAAATTAATATAAATTAAGATTGTTTATGATCGCTGTTAAAATCCAATTGTTGAAATTATTCTCTTGTATTGTTTTGTCTGTTGTCTATTATTCATATCGTGCCGATAGTTTCGGCGAAGGAAAAAGATATTTTTACATTTACCGACGTACTTTTGTTCGAAACCGAACTTATGATAAATCAATGTAAACACATTGCAATATGCGGCTGTTAAGTGAATATAAGCCTTAAGCTTGGTAGGACAAGAGCTTAGATACAATTTTGATTTGTCACAGAAAAACCGTTAGTTATTCAAAATTATTTATTGCGGTTATGAAGACGACATTGTTTTTGAAATCGGAACGCTTCTTTCTTTTTTGTTTTGGTATTTTTTTATTTCTTTCGGTGACTTTTATTTGTTTTCAGATAAAGGCCGCTATACACAAGGCGGGTATTTCAAGGTTGTACCGAAAACAATATGGTGGACTTATGAAATGATGTTTTATAATTTGCTCATTAGCACCTTCTAATGTTCTGCCTTTCTGAGAATGGCCGAAATTTTAAAGAGGTACGTGAACAACAGCTGTTTCGTTATTTTTAAATAGTACCTGTCTTAATTATTGGAATTTTACAGTGGCAGGGTTAAACAAGGCAAATGTTACCCGGCCATTTAAAAGAGACGTTAGGCATGTACATAAATATAATAGGTGGAGTTAAAAACTATATTATTCCGTTTATATTTGAATGTGACGACTTGTAAATAACCTGCCTATTTACGTAGAAGAATTGTCTTCATTACACGTGTATCGATGTACCAATATCGTAATTTTTTGTGACTGTGCATGGATGACTTATTATGAAATTTATAAGCAGTTGAGTAAAATGTTATATTCTAACGTTCTTATCTGAGGAGGTTGTTAACGTAGACGCTCGAAAGCTTTGGTTTCTAAGGCGAAAACTATGCAAATTTTGCTATGGTTGGAAGATTCAACAAATTTCATTGACCCTAGATGGGTCAATGAAATTTGTTGAATCCTCCTTCTTGCTCGGCAGGCACGTTAAGACGATGATCCTGGTTGTTATAGCAATCGCTTCCCAAACTCCTCATATGTTTCTCCCAAGTAGTAAGACCTGTGCCCAGCAGTGTGACGTATAGGCTGTTTAGGACGAGTAAACTCGTTGGTACCTTTAATTGCTGTAAGTACATCAACGATGACAATATAAATAAATATTTAAATTTATTTAATACATCTTTAAATTCTATAACTGGGACAATTTGTAAATACCCGGTTAATACCAATTAGAGTTATCACTATTACCTTTAATTACATTTGTTTATTTTTTCTCATACATATTCCCTGTTATGACGATTTAAAAGAACTTAGTAAATGAGTGTATTTAAATAAAGATATTTTGACTTTGACTTGGATATTACATCATAGGATTTTTCACTCGATGTTTATTAACAAACAAGCTTTATCCCACGTAGGTACGAAATAGTAAAATTTCCCGCCAAACCCCAAACACCACTCCCCAGCTGATTCAACTACTGAAACATCTGCTATCTAATAATTAATTAACATTTCACGTAAATATATGTAAAATCACTACGAGCATCTCATCTACTTACTTATATCACGACACTACAATAAAAGTGGCAGCCGCCTGACTTGTCAATTACACTGAATCTTGCTATCTCTCTCCAGCTCATTACAATAAGGAGAGGTTGTAGGTCTAGCTAGTTAGTCCCAAGCAGAATACCGTTAAGTCCCAATGGTGACAATACGAGGCCTGGCACAATGTCTCGTGGCTTAATACCTATTCGTCTGATCTTCCTATTTTAATTTACTCAAATTTCCCTTGACAGTTCTCCCGACATACCATTATATTTGAGTTTTACAGGGCCAACTCTCCTAATAGCTGTTAAAGTTTAAGTTGTAGTATATATTATTATGATAGAGATATGATTCTTCTAAACTATACGCATTTTCTGTTTAGATCTCGTTTTAATAATTGGATACGCGAAAGTTCATAGTACGTATAAGCTATGAAATACTATCAGCTGTAATTTGTGCCTTCTCACATCAAAATTAAAAAATCGCCAAAGTTATTGGTTATTACATTTTAATATGAACTCAAATAGTTGTAAGTAAAATAGATTTTACTTAGAACTATTGCGTGTACGTATGGACTGTTATAATGTAATAAACCAATACTTAGGTGCTGCTTTCGTTTTGATTTGAATGCAGAGTCGAACATAGTATCTACATTACATCGTATGATCGTACAAATATATCTTATCTTTTCGTCAAAATTCGCTCCAGAGCTTATGTTGCTTACGTATGTCGAAAAATTTAACAGTTTAAAAACATGTTTTTAGTTCATTAGTGATCTAATCTGCTATTATGTACCACCGGTTATAAGTGCGATAGACTTTATCTGCAGTAAGCTTCCGATGAAGTCTAGCGACATTACAATTTGAGTTACGTGAAACGTGTAGTTTCGTAAATCCACTGCGGATTTATTAAGAGTGATAATGAGACATTGTGATCAACCAGATATGGATAGGTAAAAATATGAGTATGAAGCCTATTACCATTGGAGTTCCGTTTTAAGGTAGAATCTCCTAATCGTAGTAAATAAATCTGTTTTTTTCCGTTAAGGCACCAAACCCTCATTGTTCTAAACAATCAGAGAACGCTTTAACTAATCTCCTGTCAATACAGCGTCTTTTTAAATCTTCTAGGTAAATGTTGAGTTAAAAAAGCTTTGCTCGGTATCGTTAGGATTGGATCGGCTCATTTTCATAACAGAGTTGACATTGTCGTTATTTAAATTATGTGTAGTGTCTTTAGTATAAAACTAGAGTCTAAACTGTAGATTAGATGTCGCTTAACGAATGCGTTGTAACCCGTCCTTTCCGTGTATAAATGTACGGTATATGACGTCAGAGTGTATTATTTTCAATAAGAATGCACTCAGTTAATGGGCTCCGACGATAATGCACATTGTGACCGCAGCCACCTCGTAAGGCAATCCCAATGATGCGCGTATTGTCTCGCGAGATCCCTATATAGGTACCAGGCTTAATAAACGAACAGTATTTTTTTAATGGGAAAATCTGCTCGGAATTCGTTTTCGATGAGTTTTGTTTGCAGAGTTTTTATTGTTGCTAATTAATTAGTTTTAGTATTTGTTCTTGAATGTGTTTTGGCGTAAAAAACGTACAAAATAGATTTTACAAAAAATAATGTATTTTCTTTTTTTTCTATCCCAGCCCACGCAGTGTTATCACAAAAAGATTTTAGATACAGATTTAGAGGGATAAATTTAATTCATTTTAGGAGTGCTTCGGAAAACCTACGTCTAATCTTTATGAAGGTTTGAAAACTGAATACCTTAGATAATTTATTTTTACATTCATTCTTAGTAGCGCGAGAGTGAAAGGCAGCAGAATTAAATTTACTTAAGTATAGGTAATATTTAGTACTATACACGGAGGCTGGGTGTAATAACGATACAACGACAATTAACGTCATTATTTAATTTAATTAGTATTATGGAAAATAACGGTATTTTTCTATCATTACCTAAAATAACGAAAAAATTATATGTCAGTGCAAAAGAAGGGCTTGTATTATTAACAATTTGTACATACACACAATTTAAACAAAACATATTATATTTTTCTCTAAACTCATTATTATTGCAAAAGATTATGTTCCTATTTCTTTAATTACTTGTGTTTGTGCGTATTATATAATTCCACCCTTAATTTTTATGTGAAGTAACCTCAGAGCTTAAGATGAACATATTAACCCCTTAAATATCACATGTATGTATGTATTAACCATATTGTTGAGGCTAATATCAGTTATGGTATGCTTAGCCTGTAACTTGGTGTTGCAAGTGTTCATAGCTTACGGAGGCTACAAATATTTCATTAGAGTGCCAGAGCCAGCGTATTGCATATTAGCCAATTTATAATAATTAAAATGAATACAAAAAATCGGACCAACATTTATTTATTTAGAACAGATAACAAACTAAATACTTCAACTTGACATTAAGAAAAGATTACTAATGGTATAATACTGGGAATGGAATTGAGTGAACAGCTTAGAATTACATACGAGTTAATTGCTGACTAATAATAGATTGTACGAAATGCAACGTCGACAAAGTTAGATCAATTAATGTAAATTTGAAAGAGATATTTAAAAAAGAGTCAGATACTTACCACATCTAATGTTAAGGCAATCAAAACTTTGGTATTTCGAGCTGATCTGTGTTTCGGAAGGCACAGGAAAAGCTTTCTAACTTACACTGGGCCAGTGTGGTTGTTGTCCAAACCCCCCGAGTCTTTCTGTGCCTAGCGGTGGGAGGTTTACAGGTTGTTAATGAAAGAGGACAAGTTGCCAGATGTCTTTAAGCATAAATAAAATTTGGTTTTTGATTGTATCTACCCATAACGGAGCTCATCAATTATACATAACTGCATTATTAAAGACTTTTTTATCTGATGTTTACTTAAATTAAAACGTGAAAGCTTCTAAAAAGGTTGGATATGGCAGCATTTCCAAAATATAAAAATCTGTAACTGCTATCTAAATACGCAAGTAATTACATTTATATTCTCATCTAGTTGACCTAATGAATTTTGTATAATCTATAAAATACCACAAACGCCATCTATCAAAAGTAAACCGCATTAGAGATGGAAGAAACGACAGTTTTGAATAGCAAGTCAGTTAGAAGATTTTCCATGATAAATAATAATTTGAAGTCATCATTATTTTTAGTTTTTCTTCAGGAATTTCCCTATTTTTAACATTTTATACTATCCCTGAATCAAACTTATTAAAACAAAATTAAACTTAGTCAAATCGGTGAACCTTTTTTTAGTTGTAGCGAGACTAAAACTTAAGAATATATGTTATTTATTTTTAAACGTCCCTTTAAACTATTTGATGGCCTCGTCTAACAGTTTTGTGCATTTGTTTAAGGCCCATTGTTGGGCTGTAAACAGCTTAATACGGTACTGTTATTGTTTATCTAACTGACGCTGAGATAAAGGAGGCGGCAAGCGACAAGCGACATGCTTACTGCGGTTATAAATGGTTATATAAATTCTCATTATATTTTGTTTGTTTTTCGTTAATGCTGTTTTTGTTATTTTATGGCACTTGTTTGAAGGATTGTTGCGAACGATTCCTTGTTGGACTAGCGAGAACTGACCTTAGATAAAAAAATGTTGGTGAGACAAACTCAAACTCAAAGAGATGGTATATTATGGCCCTGTGGCCATTTTAGTTTGATTTTTTTTAAATATACGTTTTTCTCTACACCTATAATACCTAACTACCTTATAGAAGTATTATGGGTAAGTATATGCGTACAAGAAACAGGAAAGCAGCAACATGTTTAACCCTTACCACTCCTTTGTCGAGTGTGACTCGACATTATATTTCTTACACCAACTCCTATGTCGAGACAGACTCGACATTATAGTAACGCAATTTTTAAAAATAATTTAAATTATCATATGTATATTAATATTTTTTTAAATACTTAATATATCATTCTAAATACGCAATAGATACATATATATTTCGTCAAGTTTCGCATTTCGTATTTTCAAATTTTTGTTCAACTTTTTATTGAGACCACTTTTTATGCATTTTTTGTATATTAATTAAAGAGTTAGTAATACGTAATTTATAAAAAAATTAGGAGTTCAAAGGGTTAAATAAATATTTTATTACTAAAATTATACAAAATTAGATACCAATACGTGTTCACCATTCAACCAACTCTCCCCAGGCCGGTCTCAACCCTGGGACCCCTGGGTACTGACAACTAGGCCTGTTCACAGAAATATATATAAATATATGAATTAGGTTGCAACCATTTTTTCCGAGGAGTAATCCGTTTACGGACCTACCCGCCACTGGCTAAACAGTATATTTTATGGTTTTAACGTGGTGCTATAACAATAACAAAAAAGAATCACTAAATTGGAATTATAGTAAGTTAACTCAAAATACGCATTTATGCATATATACTCCTTTGTGATGTTTATTTTTCAAATTAATAGTGAGCAGGCACGTATCACACTTAAACACAAATGCCCACACACCCACGAACACTCAAACACACACATGTTTAAAAATGATTAGTATTTTTTTTAAGTTGCTATAGTAATTTGGACAGTTCGTATTTGATAGAAAGAATCGTTAAATTAATCTGCCTACTTATTGGATTGCTAGGAGCTAAGAACGTTAGCAATAGACTTCATAAGTGATTTAAAATCGTTTTTAGCCCTCCTGACGGTAAGTTTAAATTATATAAACTGTAACAGGAAATATAATACCCATATTATATAATAATATATTCACTAATATTTCACGATTACTTGACATTCTTAATGAAATTGCTTACCCATTATGTAATTTTAATTGATATTTATCTAAGATTTAATTTAACTTGTAATTGCTGTGCTCCAACAGCGTTTATGTCAGAACAAAACATATTGTAAGACCTACCTATGTAAACCCATGAATGCAATAAAGAAATTGAATTAAATTACTTATTATTTATATTTGTGAAGTAATCAGTGTACCGTAAGTGTTGCGATGATAGCGGCGCTACGAGCGTCGATTACTAGATGGCGCTAGCTGTATTAAGTCAGGATTTGCTGTAGTTGATACAGTTTTCCTAACACTACGCTATCGTATTTCAATCAATGCAATCTGAGCAAATCTTATTAAAATTCATAAAACCTTTGATACTCAAGTAATATTGTTTCGTTACCAATTTTTTTTCCTTCATATTTTATATTTGATTAATATTTTTTGTTTTTTTATACTTTGACAGTATACATTGTACAACAAAAAGGTTGAGGTTATTCATATTTCAAATTAATATTGTGTTCGAAAAGGTAATCATAGTAATATTATTGATAAATGTCAATAGTTATTTTCACTTTACTTTGCAAATTGACTATTTAGTATGAGAGAGAGGTAGGAATGAGCGACATGTTTTCAATACCATTCTTCTTGATTCAAGCCATTAAATAAAAACGTAGTTATTACTAACCTACACATTTATAATTCTTATTAGCTTCCGCCCGCGGCTGCGCTCGCTTGGAGTTCGGTCTCTGACAAATGTTATATAATGGCGATAAATGGCGTATTCAACACTAAAATAAATTTTCAATTCCAACCAATAGCACGCCTATAACCTCACAAACTTCACCTCTTTGTAATGTAAGTATATATTAGACTTATTGACAACGATTTAATTATTCGAGAAATCCAAGATCTCATTATTCGATAAAAGTTTACGATCAACGTTAGCGCAGAGTTAAAAGCTTAAAGGTATTATTTCATCTTCGACAAAATCACTTAATAATATGATGTATTGAATCGTTAAACAAGAGATGAGAGATATAATTACTTTATGACACCTTTTGACAGGTTCCAAGAAAATATGTAAGATGTTCTTTGGAAAATTTCAAGCAATATTGCACTGTAATCCTGGAAGTGTAAAGTTTATAGTTATTTATGGGGATAAATCCAGTTTTATGATTATGGCCAATACGTTACGGTGTTCGTCCCGTTAGACCGCTATTGTTTTAGTATCCGCAAACTGTTTCCTATAATAGAGACAATTAAACAATAAAAGTATTCCCATCTTTGGATGTCGCCATTTTTATAGCGGTCTACCTTTTGACCCGGGCTTCTGTCAAAAATCTTTTAGTAAGATTGTTTTTGCTGTCAAATCCAGTATGCACATACTGTGTTTGACAACGAGGAAGGCGTCATGACTTTTTGTAATCATTTTAAGTATTCATAAATTTACTATTTTGTATAGGCAACCGTCTAATTGAACACTTCTTAACATTTGAGTGTATTTTAGAATTTGAAGTCGTTTGTGGACGTAGCCGATAGCTTTTCGTATTGTTGCCTGATGGGAATTGGTAACTTTATTAATATCAAGGCAATGATGTCCGCAAGATAAATACATACAAAAAATTAAAGTACATACAATTAAAATAAATCGATATAACAATAATATAAATGATAAATAATGCTGTGGAATAGGAGAGGTACGTCGAATGGTAGAGAATGAACTCCTAGATTTGAATTTAAATTCAATGAATGATTGTGAAAGCCAGCCATTAACTCCAAACTGTGTAAAATATTTGAAACAAAACATGACATTTTCAAGTTTTGTTACTGTTTTTTGTTAGCGTTAGCACCGGAAACGTAGTAAAAACATTCATACTCAAATAAGAACGAAATTTGCCGAAACCCGAGTAAGATGCGAAGTGGTAGTTTTATTACAACTGTTACATCACGCATAGAGTCGGCGACTTGCCTCCAAACAGCTGTGCGCAGTTTGCAGCGGCTGCGGCGCGAGCGGGACGGGCGACTTTGCCGGCGGACGAGACAGGGACCGAGCTAAAGCCAAAGGAGGGGCGCAGGCTCTACACTCTAGGGCTCCATTGGCGGCGCGCATACCGCCCTAAGCCGCGCCCCCCGCTCGCAGGCACCGTCACTAACATCATTCGTACTCGTCAGTCCATCGCTCGACTTCGACGCGACACAATCGCCTCTTCGTCCGTGCTCATTCACCGATTTGTGCCATACAACACCATAGAGCTAATGCTCTAACAGAACTTTTGACACTTCGATATTTTCAATCATTATGTCGACTTTGAGTCATCACCCTTATGCGTTCTCAATGCACCCCGGCATGATGCCAGAGTATGCGAGTGCGCCACAGCCGTTACCAGCTTCCTCGCCGCAGTCCGAGGGTCACATCAAAAGACCCATGAATGCGTTCATGGTGTGGTCGAGACTGCAGAGGCGTCAGATTGCGAAAGACAACCCGAAGATGCATAACTCTGAGATCTCGAAGCGACTCGGAGCCGAGTGGAAGTTGCTGTCCGAAATGCAAAAGCGGCCCTTCATCGATGAAGCGAAGCGTTTGAGAGCGCTGCACATGAAGGAGCATCCAGACTATAAGTATAGGCCCCGCAGGAAGCCGAAGCCACCAAGCGCTGGAGGCGCACCTGGTGCTGGGGCTTTCCCAAGTTTCCCGTTGCCATACTTCGCTGGACCTGCACCCGGCGTCGGACATTTGGATGCGTTGTCGTACCCTGCTGTGCCACCATATTTCCCGCATCAGTTGGATCACTTGCAGTTTTCCAAATTAATGGCGCCGACGGAAAAATTGCCGACGGTATCGTCGTCCGCCGCTGCTGTCGTGTCCTCATTTTACTCTTCCCTGTACACGTCGCCACCACCAAAGCCGTTCTCCTCACCACTATTCCACCAGTACGGAGCGGCTCCCTCCTCGCCGGTATCCCCGGCGACACCGACGCAACACAGCCCCCACGACGACCAGCTGAGGCGGCCCGTGTCCGTCATATATTGAAGACCGACATGCCTTCCTTGAAGGACTCAACCCTTTCAAGGTTCGGCAGCCCAATCTTCAGAAGTTAAGTGTTACGAACTGTGAAAGCGTATAAACTTTATTTATTGATCATTAGAGTTATCGGTTGATGTAAATTGAGTGCATTTCATATCAAGTGGCCTGTAAATAGTTCGGGAGGTATCCCACTGGGTGGCTGACCATTGAGGTTAACTGTGATTTTTGTTTTCGATGCATCTTTAAATGTGTAAGGTAAAGTAGCGCCAGCTCGTTAGTTTTGTAAAGTGAGATTGGTACCAAAAAGAGATTATTTCATATAGGTGTCACGTTAGCTGATAGTTAGAACGATAAATGCGTATTCCGATTTGTTTTGTCTTGTAATGTCACGCAGTTCGTTGAGTTTAATTGTTTCCTACGCTCGGATCACGAGACGAGTTCGCTTTATGTTTTACTAGACTATTATGTACTATTATGTAATTTATTTATTGAACCCATGTGTAGATGTACCTTGCTATCTGTAAATTAGTTAACTAAATTGTAAGTTATTAGTACATTCAAATGTATATATTAGTGTTTAATTCAGAATCGATGTGAGTACCAACGATGTATTATATATAGTATTTGAGATGAAACCTTTGTTAATGCCATACAAATAAACACTAAATTGTTTTTATTTTAAATATTTAGTTTTTATTACGTTTCCCTTAAAGATTACTTTTCAACACATTTAGCTTTATCACTTCAAAATATCACATATCGCTTAATATTCTAAAGTAGCGTTTTATTTTCATTACAAGTTATTTTGTTAAATTTGGATTCCTTCTCAGGTTAATCATTTTAATGATAATAGTATTAGTTAGTATAGTTAATATCAATGATTTCAAACTATATTATTTTTATACCTATTAAAAACACAGAGAAACGCTCCAAATACATAATTTGAATTATAAATTGCGTTGTACCTACAGGATAAAATAGTTTCTAATCAACAAAGTAACGTAATAATATCAACAAGCTTAGATGTATAGAAACATCTTCATTTTTATGATTCATTAATTAAAATGACTCTATCGGGATGCATAACTACATTAATAATATACAAATAATTTAAGAGTTTAGTCAATGGGTAGTAAAGAAGTTTTACATTGCAATTTGATAGTTGTAAAAGAATCTTAAATAACATACGAGTTGCTTGTGTAGGCATATTTTGAGTGTGTTAATTTTGGACCGCTTTAAGTCACATATTTAAAGATAAATTTACCTGCTATTAAAGTGATTCTAATTCATTACGGTTTAATATATTTTTCTCATTTGAAAAGTGATATTCACATAAATAGTAACGTTTTCTACCTACGTATTATTTTTGTAGTTTTAGTAAAAGAAGGTTTGCCTTAGTGTACCGATATTATTTTTATTCTATAAATACTATTTGGTGTTATTGTAACACAACCAATCGGTTTTTCAATTCGAGCACTCACTAATAATGAATGTGAGTAACTTACATTATAATTAATATTATATTTGTTGGGATCATTAAAAATAAATAGTTATTTTTCAACTTGATATACCTTAGTCACCTTGGAGTTTTTGGATATAGTGGTTTTCTATATAGATGGGAGGTTATATCTTACTGTATGACTCAATCGTGCGTTCATGAAGGGTCATTAATTTATGGACTAATAATGAAAAAAATATATAATATTTATTTACTAAAAGCACACCATTGGAAGAGCTGTGAATATTTTTGAGTAACTAGTGCGGCAAATTAAATACTTACAAAAATTAAATACTAGGCAATAAAATTTTATACATAAATTACTTGTGTAATTATAGTTGAGATTTCAATAAAAATATTTTTCAACTTGAACAAGGGTGAGAAAAATGGATGTTAAGTCTGTATATGTTTGTAAGTTCTTGTAAATTTTCACTCATTATAAATATTTTAACGTTCTTGATTAGATTATAGCCTATTATTTAAGTTGGCAACTTAATATCTACCACTATAGTTATAGGGTCCTATCGCTTAAGCACTAGGTGGTCTTGCTTTATTCTATTGAGTAACGTTAACTGATATTTAGCTTTATACTGCGTATAATATAACTAATTTAACACTAGATTTACCAGACCAGTCATTTAGACTGGTCATGCAATTTCAATTCAAAATTCCTACTATATTACATATATATTTTTTTTCAGAAATGATGTTATGACTTTTGTAGCTATAATTACAGAGTACGTTTTATAAACTTAATGTTATTTTATATACATTAGTAACAAATATAATTTTTGTTGTTGACATATATTCAAATCGCTGGTATATCTAGTGTTAAATGTAATTTAAAAATATATATTAACACCTGAAAGTATTTTAAATATTTTAGAACTTACTTAAACTATATTTGTGCATTGATCTAAACTTAAATATACTTAAGGTATAGAATACTGGAACAATATAAAACTAATAGGTATAACTCCATTCCCACGAAAAGAAAAGAACTGTTATTTATTTATTTAACAAGTTATATATACACAATGATAATTAAAAAAGGACTAACAGAATAACAGAGAATTGAACAAAGGTACTGCTTATTTCAATTAGAAATCTCTTCCAGCAGCACCATATATGGGAAAAATAACAAATGTCAGATGAGCGTGTACCGATACTAATATAAAATAATTAAATGAGAATAAAAAGTGAAAGTAATAAAACAACAAAAAATATAATATTATGTAAAAGTATGTACCCATACGTAAATGTAGATACATACATACGTATATATGCATAATATATATTTAGTTTTAAATATATAATAATTCAAGAAAGGAAATGGAAAATGCGCTTATGCTCGTGTCATAAACTGCACTCTTATTCAAAGTAAGCCCGTGTGTAGCCAGGAAACTAATGCATTTTTCTTCCAAACCTTTAACTAAAGTGCTGTTTAGTTGTTTGCTATATTCTTTCGAATAACTTTTCCTGATTTCAAGTTTTCACCTAAATATATTAGGAGTGGTTAATCCAAATCTATCGCAGTTTAGGTACTACCTGTCTAATTATTAGGTTCTTTTTCATTTGATACCGTCATGTGCTAATGTAGATTTTGTGTGTTTCCAGAACAGGACATTAGTTAGGTAGGTTTCCTCTTTATAACAACAGATAATTGAATTTCTCCTTTTTCTGGCCAACAGAGATTAATCTCGTTATAGACAAGTGAAGCTTAGACATGGAATGAATACTAGAAACAGCTATCAGCTATCTTTGGTGACAAATGTCTACAGATAGAACTCTCTCGCCGCTAAAAGCCCTCTACACACAGATGGGTAACTGAGCATTAACGAACAACTCATTATGGTCTTCAAAGTCAATTCCCTCATCAAACTTACAAAAAAGCTCGACTCGAGTAAATAACTAATAATTTCAGATGTTGACAAGTACAGGAATAAGTGCAATAGATGGCGCTACTAGTTATATTACCTGTTCGAAATAGAGCTTGGTTTAGTTAAACTATATTCATTAATTTAAATACTGTTTATTTAAGATATCAATATTAAAAATCAAACTTCTAACCCTTATTGGACCTTCAGCTTTTCCTGCTTCACATAGGTATTTCAATTATATATAAACTACTGGTAAATACTTAAGACAGTCAAACTTACCTGTTGAACAATATTGCCGTAGTCTTTTAGTCAAATCCAAGCATTTAATATCTATTGAAAATTGTTACAGGATCTCAATACTTAATGTTTAATGTTTCCAAAATTACAGAGACCTGGTTGTACTGATCGTTTTGGACCCAGTTGGAGACAACAATTAGGTAAGTAGTGCTTTGTATAAAAACAATTCTAAATTATTTATAATTTATTATTATTGCATATAAAAGAGTCCTGACTTTTAAATAAAATTGAAAAAAGTTAAACTCAAAAACCTTAACAGTCATATAAATAGTGGCCGAGCCATTATTAGCTTTTTACAATTATTTATGGTTTTTGTCTATTTTTAAATCACTCAAATTCTTGTTTTGTCTTTTTACTTCTTCTTGTCATATTGCTGTCTTCTTCTTACGTAGTCTGTTTGTACAATAAACCCATTTTTAATTAAATCGTTCGCTCGCCTTTTCATTATTTTGGAGTAACTCACAGCTACAACTAGTTCTACGCTTCATAAATATTATACTTAAGTCAATCAATCTTTACCAGTTAAAATTCTGTTCAAATAGTACAATGAACGAATGTATGAGAGAAACAAAAGTGAGTTGATCTGACTTTAGTTATATAGTGTTTTGTCTGAAATAAAGAATTAATTTAAATGATCAAAGTATTTATCTTATAAACGGAAAAAGCGGTTTTAAAATGTTGATTCCGTCTTTAATATTTTGTTTCAAAAGTGCCAAATATTTGTATGGGGATACGATGTTTTAGTATTCCTTACCTCGGGCAGTAAAATCTAAACTATCATTGGATCCGACTAGAGCCTTATCTACTTACGAAAATAAAGAAATATTTAAAAAAATGTAGGCAATATTTTGTGTTTATTTATTTATTTATTAAACAGAAATATACATAAAAATGTCCTGATGTGTACACCTATTACAGGCGTGTATTGTGTTGTTAATATTAACGAAATTATTGAGAAAATCTATACTTATGAAGGTACCTACCAAATAAAAATGTCTAAAGTAACCAGGAGACATTTTGTCCTGAAGCATGCCGTCGGTAGGCGCAGAACACGGTTTTCAATTTAATAATCAGGGCCCTCTCACTTGGAGGGCGTTTTTCTATTGTTTTATTTCATCCCGCTATTCGCTTTCATTGGAGCCACAAGGACAGCGGGCATTAATTAAGTTTTAAGCGTTTCCTTCTATCACAATTTTAGAGCTCTGGCGAGATATAAGTTTTCTTACAATTCCATCACTAAAAACAAAATGCTGTAAGCACATGCATACTATTTGAAGCCTTATTGACTGAGTTGATACAGTCACTATGACTGAAGTAATAATGTGTCTCAAGAAGGCTGAAAGTCATTCAAAGGGCAATAGAGAGGGCTTTGCTCAAATTCTATGCGTGATCGAATCAGATATAATGAGATCAAGAGAACTAGCGTCACCGAAGTAGCCCCAAGAATTATTCTCAAACAAAGCTTGGAGTTCTTTGAAAGGCGCGTTTAAATTTTCTTACAGGAGGGTCAGCAAATGCTGGTGTTGAATGGGTTCATGGCTACGGTACTCATATTCCATCAGGTCGGAGTAAGTTTTATAGCCACCTAATTGAATTCAGCTTCACTTTCGACATAAGTTTCTCGACGATCTGTTTATGGAACCGCCTGCTGCTTTCGTGGCTCCAAATTTGAAGGAATCCAAAGAGTTTTGAATTAATCATTAGTCCGTTGGGTCATTGTTGAGCTGCGATCTATAGGGGATTTTGGTGCGCCTTTGTTTAATTTATGGAGTGGATTTATCTGCTTGAAAGTAAATTAATTTGTCAATTCACTGAAATGTAAACTTCGGCCTAGACGGAAATTTCAACTTTATAATTTTATTTCGGATTAAGCGAATAAAATTAGATTGAATCGACTCTGTATAGGGCCTGTGAGAAGCACACTAAATAAATGGAACACACCCTGTGTAGCTCTTTGGACTGGGAAGATATAAGGCTGCTGACTCCGAGAATACTTAGTAAGTACATCTTGGCGATATCCCAGGACAGCAAACACTACATAAGATTATGGAAGCACAAAAGATCCCATTGGGTCGAAGTGCTCCGGGAATAATCCTGGCCCTACATCATATGATAAGGTAAGATAAGCGTATATAACAGACTTTACATTATAACCAACATTTAAAAAGCTTGAGATAATGCGGATACCTATTGAATACTTACTGCAATAATTACAACTGGTTTCCTAACACCTACTTAAGTTATTTTATATTAAGTAAACCATAGATCTACCAATAAAATTAAATAATCATTTTATCAGACTACCTATACAGAGTATAAAATATTATGGGACATTGACTTAAAAAAGCCTTTTCTAGACTATTATATTGATTAATACGTTTATACCTAGGTAGATATTTTAAATAATTTAGAACTTTCAACAACTCTTAGATTTTAAAATTAGAGCATTTATTGATAAACTTAAATTTACTTTTGGGTATAGATAGTATCAGTGTAAGATCGACGTGCCGTTTCAAAAATACAGGCACAAAATAAAACAAAAATTCCATTTCCACAATAGGGAAATAAACCCCATATAATGATATTCAACTTTTCGAAAATAGAACGCATTCAAATTAAGCCCGAGTGTTGCCAGCACAGTAACGCATTTTTCTCCCGAATCGAGTATGCCCCATTTTCCCATTCGGAGCGTTCGTATTGTCGGGAAAATATATTTTGTATGGAGCCGGCATTACAATGAGAAGTCCGTGTTATTTATTTAGATGTATTTCATTGTGCGGGTCCGGAGTTCGATTCCGTACTGTACGGCCAGACGGGAGGCAATCGAGGCAGGACCACTATACTTGTATAGGTAGCGGATTGGCAAATAATTGAAATCCAGACCCAACCTATTATTAGGTGAGTCTATCGAAAAATATCCATTGAGTATACTATAAACATGGGATTTTCTATTTATACAATCAGAAACTACTTCGACGAACGGAAAATAAAATTATTTTATGAATAAATTATTTGTACTTATATTATAGCTTTGTAATTAATATCGTATATATATTTGCTTTTTATTGCTTTCAATCATGTACACAATTCGTATAATTTTGTATTTCTTTTAGCACTGATGTACATTAATTTCATTTCAGTTCAAAATGCCGTAGGACTTTTAGTACGCCCTTGGTCTTGTTCAGGGGAATAAAGTTACTAAATATTTATAAAATATCAGATTTAAATAAAAAAAAATAATAAAATAATGTTTTTCGTATAAAGGTGTAATGTAAGAAAACAAATGTAATATCATTGTTATAACAATTAGGAAAATGGTAAAATACTATCAAATGCAGACTTCATCAACAGTAAATACTACACGGTTAACCTAATTAAAAATTAGGCGGAACAAAAGTGTTATTACCAAAGAATTTAGTGTTGCTAGCAGACAAAACATTTACAATAAAGGTATTTCTGGACACCGGGTCGTGATTTGAAATTTCTTGCTTCGATAGTTCGAAGTTTGAAAGTGATAAATGATAGCTGAATGGCGGACAACAGCGGTGTCAAGATTAATTAAAGTCAAACTGTTGCTTAAATAGTTAGTTAAGCAACTAAGAAGTAGCTTTTGTACGCCGCGATGGTGCATTTGAATTACCTCGGCGCCTTTGTGGCTCCCTGGCCTTGTATTTTGTTTGGTTAAGGCTGTTTGCATTGTAACTTTTGTGTTTAAAAATTAATTGAAAACAACTTTTAAAAAGCTTTATCTCCTACAAAAATAAACCAAACGAAGTTACAAGAAAGTGCTTTGAGTTTATTAGAACTACAACAACAAACCAACAAATGGTGACACTTAATATGGGAATAATGGGAGATCATTATCCGAAGAAATTAAGTGCCTTTGAAGTAAAATATGTAGATAAATCTCCTATAAGATAAAGAACTATCCTTTCAACAACCGAGCTATCAAACGTGTAGCCAAAACGATACGGATCGTGAATTTTCGGGGCAAGTCATGTACACGAGGATGAAATTAATGTAGTTATTTGAACGATGGCTAACGCTCATATAGACTAAAGACAGACAGACTACAGGGCTTTTTTCAAAAAGGTATTACTAAGAATCATTCTGTGTTTTTAGAATTATTTCGATCACTATGTTAGAAGTTAAGTTGTTAAATTATATAACTTGTAATCCAAAGTTTGTGACGGTTAGGCAGATTATTGAATTTTATACTCAGTATTCCATTTTATACGTTTTTACAAGCTTCCAATCGATATTAGAGAGTTAATTAACAAATTTAAAACAGCAATGAAAGCATAACTGTGTAAGATAGCTTATTATAAAATAAATAATTATCTTACTGATACTAATGATACTCATACATGGGTTCCTATAAAAGAGGCGTGAAAAAGCACTTTTTGGGCCGGCAAGGTGAGTGTGGCTAGGGCAGTATGTCGCATGCTTCACTAGCTATCTTCATATATAGACTCCTCTACTGCTTATCATCAGATGGTGTCGAGTCATTTGCTGAGCTTTATATAAAAAAAGCGTAAAGCGTGGGAGTACGTTGATCGATAACTATTCATTAAAATAATAGTTGTATTAACAAACAATTATTTTTTTGGTCGTATTATGTGCGGGTATGCTCCTGCTAGAAGTTATAGTTAATGTATAGTTAATATTTTCTTACCTTTTACTTTCTTCACTTTACTACTAATAAATAAATATATTTTTGCATTTGATTCTTGATCGGTAAAGGTCGAATATTCTGGTAATCTATGGTGACTTATTAGTTAAATTACGTAGATATAGCTTACCACACTTATTACAAAAGTTAGAAAGTAGCAGTGATTCACCTCAAAACGTCTTAAATTCGGCTCGCTTTATTTCTGATGAGAGGAAAAGATAGCCAGCGTAATGATGAACCATGGCAATAACGTCTCATGTCTCCAGGACGTCAACGTGCTAGTATATGAAGTGATTCCTTGCTACTGGTGGCTATATGTAACGGATACCACTTACCATCAAGTGGAACTTCTGCTTGCTTGACGTTCTGTTTTTAAAAAATAACTGCTGAAATAGTCTTCGATTCAAATCTCAAATCCTATCTCGCTTTGACTCACCACAATGATAAAGACAAAATTGATTTTCATAAAAACTTTTTCTGTATTATATGTAAATCTAAAGACTATATTTTTATCTACAAAATAGCTTGGCTTATTCATCATGACATCTATTGCTTAGTTAACAGAAATAAAGATCAGTGTAAAATATCTACACGTAGCTGGTAAATCGGGTCACTCAATTTTTGCAAAACATTTGATGTTTTCCGAAAATAGTTGGCAAGGGTGAAACACTCCTGTAGAATATCACGCAGCCTAACAGAGGCTACGGTAAAGATTTTCCATCTAGCTGGCTTGATTCTATAGATATTGCCAGGAAAAGATTTATTGTCATATTCGTTTTCCCCAATCTACGCAACTTATACAACGACAGAAACTCAAGCATATTATTTAGAAGGAATATTTAATACATTAACTTAGTTTGGTTGAAAGGCGACGTCTCACGTAAGGGATTACAGCACCCTTGCGTATGCTAAGAGTCAGAGAGAAAAAAATAAAAAGCTTTAACACACACAACCAGAGCACATACATATTGTTGTGTATTTTCACGTATTGGAAACCCTTATTTCGATTCGAATTGTGTTTCGAACTTAATACTATCGATTTTTCTTCAATTCTAAAGGGAAGTACCCATTTAATATGTTATGTGTGACAAGTGATTCGAAGAATGTTTTATTTGATATTCTTTTGTAATGAAGAGTCAGCCTTTGAAGCTTACCGTAAAAGGTATATCAATATTAATGACTGGTAATCCTTTTTAGTGACCTAAAATTAGAAAAAAAATGTATTTTCAAGGGAATATTTTAAAGCAAGTTCTCCACATATTATTTTTTTAAACAATAGAGTTCAAATAGCAAGTTCATTCAATTTTATATAACAGAACTTACTTGAACTACAAACTAGTTAGTGCCTTATGAACAAAAGATCTCAACAGTAATTAAACTTTCTAAATTTAAACATTATATAAAATAAATACTCGTTCTAATGAAACAGCGCGATTGAAACAGCTTACATTCAATCACGTTCACCACAATAGTTCTTAATGCAATCGCAACAGCATAAAATCCATTATGTGACCGAACGATTAAACTGTATAAAATCATATTAACGCGGCCGATGCTTGCAATAATAAAAATTACTATCGTATCATTGTACTCTATATAATTATAATGATAAAAACTACGCAAATACTTCCCTATTACATTCTCACCAATAAGCAAATTTGAGACTTACGCATGAATTATAACGTCTAAAATACAATCCTCTTCTTTCAAGTTAGGAACTGCTGCGTTATAATGAAATTGAACCATGTAAGTTTCGGCTGGAAGTCTATTTTCGTTTGCAACAACAATTTTTCGGGTGCTGACCTCAACCAAGTATGAATATATTAATTTGTATCGCGCACTATTGTGATTCAGTTTCTATTATTGTTCGGGAGCTTTAATTGTTAAAGTTCTGGCTGACAGATACACTTCGGGTTAATGGTGTTCTGTGTTTCAATGCTTATTTATCCTTTTGTTATGTCGTTTTAGGATTAAAGGTTCATGATTCGTGTCCAGAATGTTGCGGACTTAATATACGAATTTGTGTGGACCTTTTCGCGTCACGGTCTTAACCCTTAAGGGGACAACGCTCTACATTTCAATCAGTATTTTGGACAAAGACAATGAAGGACGCTTGTAAGTAATTATAGTGTACGCATTACTACGTCATACAATATATGTTTTTGATATTAAAAATATAATTTCAGACTTACAAATAGATCTCTATATTTACAAGAGGAAAGAAAAAAAATGACTAAGGAATGTTTATAAAGCTTTATTATTATTATCTTTGTCTGAAATCTTAACATTTTTGATTGCTGGAAGTTCCAAGTTCCAGCTTCCAAAGCCAAATTTATGAACACTCCAACGAATTGATATCCAGTGTCTTTGTCCCTGCCGTGATATAAATATTCACAAATCACGTTGCGTCAAAGGATAACACCAGTTATATATTTCACCAGCAACACGCTCACTAACGTCTGTTTTGTTGATATGCGGCACAAAAAATACTCACACACGTGGTCGCGATCCGCAAATAAATGTCAACTGGCATGTCTTGTGTAATTTATCTCCTCAACAATCATTTTTACAACGTTTCCCTGCATCCCACCCTCGGGTGAGATTAATGATGGATGGATTCCTGAATAATTACCAAGACTTTTAATATTCAAGTGATCTCGTGCAGACGTGTCCACAAACTGAATTGGATTTTATGAGAGAGCGTGTAGAGTTGACAGTTCAACGATCCAAGTGGATGACCCTTCAAAAATTTCACATTTCCACAAAGACTTAAAATTTTGAAGGTACAATCAACGAATTGGGGTTTTAAAACATGTATCAGTAAAGTTGAAATTTGCGCGTTATAATTACGAATAGGCAACAAAGGCGAGAATACCATTGAATGCAAATCTGTACTCGAGTTTTAAGGGTAGTGTGTTATTAATTTGTTATAATTGTCCCCTCATATTCGCTCGCATGTGGCATTTTTATTGCGAATTAGTCTCAATCATTAATTTTGTTTTTCTTTTGTGCGCTCCTCAAAGTTAATGTGTTCGAGTGGTTATGTACTGTGGTTAAAAATGTAATTACTAAAGACTTTTATGATTGCTTTTGCCTATTCAATGCTTTATGAGTGGTACGTATCGCTTACAATGAATTTCACGATCGATTGTTGTATCGAAAACGTTATGTGGCTTTCACCTTCATTTCCGTACAGTGGTCACTTTGACTGGAGTTTGTAATGACTGAATATAAATATATTAATATATGATATTTAAATGTTTTATTTTCGTTGTTACGATAATACTATGCTTAAGATTGTCCGTCATAGCTCGAGCGCCCTGGAGACTAAGAGACAGCGGGACATTCCCTGGAGGTGATGCCTGTCGATTAGAACTCCAGAGGCGAATCACCTCTTAAGGCTTTAGGACTCTCCAAGGTTCTCGCCTCCTTAAAACCTTGGTAACGCTGTAAAGGCCATCTGTGGCCAATAGCATTAGTCACTCAAAAAATGTTTAAGATTGAGTGTATCATTGTTTCTTCAAAACGGTATAGATCTATTCACTTTAACAACAATTTTAAATAATTTACAAATCACTAGAATAAATTGTGCATAGCATCCTCCTTTAAACAGAATGTAATGGAGTTATTAGACATAATCAAATTTGTGTTTTTAATCTAACTTTGTCTCTCTCTGTTTTCGAATCTACATCAAAACACCATTCACACTGTGCAAATCTAACTCTCATGACTCATTCATCTTTTCAAATGATTGTAATTGAAGAATATAATTGTTTAGCATAATCGTCAGATTTATTGGTTTTCACGCTTACCACGGACCCCCGAGCAGCGATAAATTAATTTGCATATGTTTTATCTGTGCACCCTCCGAGCGGCTGCCCTGATTGTAATGCTTGCGTTTATTTGCCAAATTGTGTTTGGCACTTAACAGAATCTGGTTCTTTTATTAGTGTTATTTAATTCATTTTTATTGACTGAGAAATGTGGATTCTGTATTTATTTTGATAAAAAATGTACGGTGTCTTGTTGTACCTAATTAACTGTTTATATTTGAGAAGCGCTTTTTTCTTTTTAATTATCACTTGGTAATAATTATGTTGGTAAGTTTTATCAAAAAGCTTTCTCTATAGCTGATCAAATAGATTCTGTTTAATCTTTATCAGGCCTTCTATCTAGTATCAAGTAGTACAGCGCTATGAACGCTATAAGTCATACTAACATATAGGTACGGTTTGCGTTGGTTATAGTTATATTGAAACGTTACTTCATGAAACAGCACTCGAATGCAGCTTTGGTTACTGCAATCGACGTCACGACGTAAATGATAGTTTGATTTCGCATAGAGCTTTTGTCGTTTCTAATTCAGCAAATAACTGAGGTTTCCCTGTTGCCAGTCTGGAGTGTAAGTCTATGACTAACAACCTATAGAGGTCTCATTATCGTCAATTGGTCACCAATCGTGCGACAATCGTGCATGCCGCTAACGACGGGGGGCGTGCCGCAAAATGTTCACGAACGACTTGACTCAAGAACCACTAAATATAACGAGCCGTATCGACTGATTCTGGCATCGCGATTGTTTTTACGACGATTTGTAGTTATCCCAGAAAAGTTTTTTTTATGCTGGTGTGTCATGAAAAAAATCTATTCGAAAGAAACCTCGGACACAATAAATAGCCGGATGATTTTTTATTAGTACCTTGTACTTATACTAATATAGATCGTGGTTCTTTTTTAGGTAAACAGGGAAACAAAATATTACATGATTATACTTGATTTAACAAATTTGAATACCAATAAAGGTTAGAGTATAACAACCTTAAAAAGTAACCTTATGTCCACCTACATACGTTCTACGTAAAGACGGGAGCTGCTAGCTTGAGACTATAATTATTTCCATAGAATTAAGGGGTTTTGTCTTATAAAAATCAGACCTGCCGAGAAGATATCCACAAAGATATCCTAACAACTAGGTGTTACCGTAATCCAAACTAAAATTACACTCAGCAAGCCCCTATGTAATGGCTATCAAAGTTTATAATCATTTCCGGAGATACTAAAGAATGAAAGCAATATCAAAAAATTACAACATATTACAGCATTAACGAGTACTTTGATGACAAGCTATCGGATTTCTTCAACAATATCTAAAATAATAATTAACAGACCATTGATATAACTATTTAGACATTACACGTTATAAACATTAGAAATTTTATTCCCTATTGACATATTATTCATATTTTTCTAAGAATTGAAAATAATACAATATTGATAATTCTAAATATTCAAAAGTCAAAAATCAAAAATAACTTTATTTAAATAGACTTATTTACTAAGAAGCTCTTTTAAATCGTCACAACAGGGAATATGTATAAGAAAATAAATAAATATAATTATAAAGGCAATAGTCATAATTTTACTGGGTATCAAACGGGCATTTACTAATTGTCCCAGTTATAGTATTTAAATATGTACTAAATAAATTGTTAGTTTTAATTTTAAAATAATACTTATTTTAAAATTAAAAATAACACTAGTATGCATATTAAATAATTAGAATTTTAAAATAAAATCTATTTCTTACATTTAAAAACACACCGACTGATAAATGTAAACATTTCCATAATAATTATTATTCTAAATAAATATATTTGCATTTGATCAACGAAACCTTCTGAGTATTTTCACTTGATGTAATCTATCTTTTTCCTGTTTATCCTAGAATTGGTTGTGTTCAACAAGGTCCATAGTGTCAATAATATTCTTAAGATCTACATATTGTTAACTAGGGATCGCCAAATAAAGAATTGAATTAAGTAGAAACCAGGCAAATACCTAGTAATAGAATGGGCCATTTATATTATATATGAGATAGGTCCTCATAACTGCGGCTAAGTTTTATAATACAACAGTATATCGTTTACAAACGCAACAATAGGTACCTCAGCAAAACACATGCGCTCTTCAAAACCTATTGTATTACCTCAAGCACTCTCGTAAATGTTATTCCATACCACGTTACTATTGTTCGCATGGTATCATTCAGGTATTTATTAAATTACATTATTAAAACGATATACCATGTACATTAGAGGACTCATTCGCGGCCATTCGTGCGCGAAAACTGACGGAACTTTCCGGTTTTGGAGTGGATCCGCTCGTTCGCTCGATCGTTCATTGTCCATTGTAGTCACCATCATACCGTGTAATTTGATTGAAACTGTTACCCTCAGTGATAAGTCTGCAAATGCTTTGATAATGTCTCAAAGGGCATTGTTTTCTGAAGAGTTTCATCCTTTTTAGAGCTGGTTTTTGACACACTTTATTGTAAAGCAAAACATATATCTATACGCTCATGTTTCTTTCATAATTTTCGTTCACAATGTTATCATTTACAATAATTTGCAATCTATGTTCAGTACAACTAGAATTCCGTTAATGTAATATGCGATGATGTCCATTTGGTTCTTCAATGAATTTTCTTGAACTAATTTTAGATAACGATAAAAACTCTGCTCGTCCAATCTCCGCTCCAACAAAAGATATAAGAGCTGGTGCTATCCTCTCACCAACTTCCCAAACAATCAGGACCCTATCTCACAGATTCTAATCGACATTCCGGCCCCTAACAGTCTCCAACTATGCATTAAACGGATCCGTACGTCCCTGGAGACTGGACGCATGATTCGCCACTTTATCCAAAATCTCCCTTATGCAAAAAGGGTCACGCTGGAGATTGATTGTCTAAATATACACATTGAATGAATTTTGCAAGTTGAGATTTCAATGAACGAATTTCTTAAAAGCGTATGGTCAGTTGCTATTGTTATAGGAAGTATGGAACTATTTTGAGATAAATCTAATGTTTTTTTTATATCTACATATTTGATAAAGACTTCTGAATCTGCATTCACAGCTGTTAGCAAACCCTATGAGACCTTTAAGGTGTTACCAAATTTTGTAAAATAATCTTGATCTAGGTATTAATCAAAAGACCTTTCATAGGTTGCCTTAGTTAATTTGCTCTTGCAAAATTGACTTTCTTACGTAAAATTTGTTTGAATGGTAAGTTTAAAATAAATCCAAATATTCTAAATGAGAACGTTTGGATGTATTTTATAGACGACAATAACGCCCGTGTCGTTTCTGTTAGCAGACTAATTATAATAAACACACTTGAACACATACACTTTTTTTACATCAATACTAATCTTGGGGTAGAAGGAATTAGAGTCAATATTGTCTAATTTTTTTTTCGTTGATTATAAATCTAAAATGGTTGAAGATAATTTGCGTACGACGAATGGTCCAACAGGACTTATACAGGTTGTTATTAGTAAACTTACTTTAACTTTTGCAGCGATATCAGACCTATTGTTACATATTTTCAAGAGCGATAATTGTGTATATAAATGTGTTGGCGTTGACAAGTCACGCTCATTACCCGACAAAGTTAAATGAGCATGTATTTTTCACGGCTAACACTTAAAAGTTTTGTCATGCAGACTTTGAAATCTTATTAGCAACATTTAAAATTTGTCCATACATTATCGCGTATTTTTATATTTTAATTGCCAATAATTTAACAAGGATGGCAGCTGAAATATGTTTTTAATTCACATTTAGGTGTCATTCCCATATTAATTCGTCGTTCAGGAGAATATTAACTTAATCAAATTACTATCAGATACTTCTGTGGTTGCGTATTATTTAAAAGATTTAAGGTTTGATTAATATTTTAATAATAAAATGGCGATCGCAAAAAGAAACTTGCGTTTTGTATTTGCTTGTAACACAAAGCGTGTAAAAAATATTGTGACATCTAATCTTAGAGGTAAGTAAGAGAAACATGGATATATTTAAACTACAACTGGAAACCAATTGAAAAGAAACCATTTTATTAAAATAAAACTGTAAAACTAAGATGATCTATTAGTTAACAACTGTCAGCGTTGATTTCTTTTGCTGTAGGTATAGGTATGTTTACTTACAACTACATTTATCTTCATGAAATTTCAGTCTTCAGCGTCTGCATTCGAAAGCGGATTATTTCTTAATCAAATGAAAGCTATATGAAACTATAATTTGAGAACGAGTTCCAGGAACAGATGAATATTCATTTGTTTCAATTTTCATCTCATTTAAATTAACAACGTATCTACAACATATTTGTATTATGCTATCAAACAGACAAAAAAATGACAGAGAATCATAACACAAAATAATTGTGTAAATTACTAATACTTCTCAACATGTTTGCCGAGTGAATTAGTATTGTCAGTGTGCGGCGTGAATTCAGAATTACCATATATTTTGTCAATGTTCCCATCTCGTACAGGATGTGTCATTTTGTGACCCTTCCTGTCCAATTCTTCTGAGATCCAATTAAATAGTTCAGATACATATTGTAATTAGTTATTATTATCAAAACTAAGTTTGATTATTGATCTTGAGCATTGAGCTTGTGTTGTGTTATTCTATTGATTGTGTGAGCTTTCTAAATAAGATATAACTAATTGTCACAGACAAGAAACCATTTTATTATATAAATAATAACAGTTATATGAATAGAATGGAACAAGCATTATCCAATATCACCGATTAAGTTAATAAACTTTTTTTTTATTTGTCATTCCTGAATATAAAAAGGTGTAATATTCTAAATATACTAATATATATATATATATATATATATATATATATATATATATATATATACACACATTATTACAGGAACATTTTACAGAAACATTTGGTCACCCTGTATATAGGCATGTATCATAGGCATATATTTGATTTGGACTATTCGGCAGAAGCTAGATAGTTTATTATATGTATAGATTGTCGTCTCTGAGTATTATATCTTTTGTTAAGTACACAGATAATAATAACAAGACAGTTTTTAGCGTCTTTTGTAAATCACCAAATAGCAAACACTGTCAATTTTACATGACTTAATCTCTGTTCCAAGTGATAAGATTGAAATAAACTTTCTGTTTCTTATTGCTATTGCACAAACTTAGAGTGGGGGTGAACATACTTGTATCGATAATTAAATAATTGTAATTTGAATAATTTGTAGGATTTTTGAAAAAAAAAATCTAGCATTGGAAACATTAAAATAGCAAAAGAACCTTTATACGAATAAGATTTATTGAACAAACTTAAATGAGAGATTTTTCAAAATGCGTGTATTTAGTGTTAGTAACAAGTGCTTGATTGCGTTGGTGGATTCAAATAAACACAACTTGCATAACTATTTTTATTTAAGACTAGTATTGAGGTGGCTTATTATTAGTTCGAAGAAAGACATTTTAAGATTTTAAGTACTTAGTAGCCGTATTTTTAGAGACACATGTTTTACTTAATTTTACTCGACGATTAATTGTAGTTTTAAATAGATAAATTCTGTGGTCAGTACCTTGAGAAGGACGTAAACAGATACGTTTGATCGTTACTTCATGTTGCAGGTGGTTTTGTTTTGGTATACTATCGAGTGTTAGTATCGATAATTCGGCAACACTAGAAGTTAATTTCTAGTGTTCACTCACTGAAAATATCTAGTATATCTAGGCCGAAGATCAAGAAATTAATAGACACATATTTTATATAAAATGGAATCACATAGTGTAATAATGTTATAAGAACAACGAGATCATATAAACTTTACATTCTTTATTATAAAATTTCTTTTCGCTTATCACATGGACCCAAGCCCAAGTCGTGTCGGTTGAAGCCTTTGCTTCGTATATTGTGTTTGCAGTAATCCATAATAAGCTTTGAGCTACAAAGAATACTACGACAAATTCGTTTAGCGAACTCCTTCTAATACGATTGTCATTTATTGAATTTAGTACGTTATGTAAGTTAGAAATGATATAATTCATGATTAGTGGACCTATTGAAATTACTTTTTCAATATTTATTTTCAACTTCGAAATCGAGGAAGTCAGATAATAGTAATAATAAACAAGAATATTAAGTACTTTTCTTCAGTTTTGACAATTAACTACCTCGCTGGTCCAATGCGGCTTGTGTAAGCTGTTCCCGTAACAGCTGGGACCATCGCCTCCGAATATCGCAATGAAAGCACAAATAAATCAAAGCCATTTTAATCAGTGTTCACATAATAATAAATATAATCGCTTTATTATTTATTGTCCAGCAACCGCCGGCATAGAGACAAACACACCGTATCAGATCAAAGCCTGCGTCATTACGAAGATATTCGTCAAACAATAATAACAATCATTTACTTGTCACATGATATGGATGAACTTTAAACGTCAAGCCAGAAATATCACTAGCATAAAATGACAAAGTTCTTATTAACCGTATTATTATCGGATATGGAACTGTGTCGTTTTAAAGACTACCTGCGCCGGAGTGGACGTAATCTTGATTCTGATAAGCGCGCTCGGAGGATCGCTTTAAGGAGTGTTCTTTTGTCCGTCTGTCAATCATTGATCGATCGGGTCTCGGGAAAATATGGAGTTATATAGGTTGACCTTTATGCGTGACATAATGTCCCCTTTGGAAACACTATTCTTTATTTTTAATGTTCCAAATGTGAGGACATGTCCTAGGAAGAGAATATCAATCCTGGTGGCATACACATGCATACACGAACACATATAGACAGGCAAGCGCACACAACGATTAAAATAGTTGCGGAAACATATCGCAAGTTTTGGAAATAAAGAAAAAAGGCAATAATGTTCACACTGCGAAACAACGCGTCATTCGTAGTGCTTACATATGTAAGCACTACGAATGACGTACAATGACCTTAAACACACCACACCTATTTCTCTAATCCAGCTAGCTCCAAACTACGGCCCGTAATTTGTAATTTAGTTTTTTAATAATTGAAATGCAAAAAAGCGTAAGTTTGCTTAGGTCGCGCACTTTGCGACTATTCTAGTCTAGAAATATAGTTAGGGGCAGAAAAATTAAAACTGGTTTGGCCCTTGGACAAACTGAAAAATCATTATGGCCCGAAGGTTTCAAAGTTTGGAGACCAGTGCTCTAATTTATACGAATCGCCCCTTGAGGGTTGAGGACTCTCCAAGGTTCTCGCCTCCTTAAAACCCCGGTAATGCTATAAAAGCTATCTGTGGCCTACGGGATTAGTCAGTGAGTTAAAAAAGTTAATTATCACTATTTGTACAGGTTTAAGCTGTTGGTAAAATCAAAAAATCTTTTACTTTCATTTTCAATTATCAAGAATATAAACATACCAATCAACCCTCGCAATGCAGCAAACTTTCAAAAAATAAAAATAATATTAAAAAGTTCTTTATATTAATGTGTTACGGGTCACTTTCGATTGCACGGTGAAAATACAAGGGCCGAATAATGGCGCTGACCGTTAATATTACGTGCAAACAAATAGTTAAATATTTTTATGTGAGATTGCTCGTAAAAGTTGATTGAAGGACATTTTGATAACCCGTACACAAAGATGTGACTTATTGCTGTGTATGGACATATTTTACGATTATGTGCTTTATATTAATACAGGTATAGATTAAGTTCTGATATTAAGCTAAAGAAAACATGAAAATTGATTGTTTGCATTTGATAAGTCGCTAGCAACCAAAACAAGCAAAAATAAACGATTTAAACAATATATATTCTAAAAAAAATCACCGAGAATTCCATTTTCTAATATTTTTCGAGTCGGAGCTTCACTCTCTATAACTTTTGGAAACAACTCAGCATCAAAAACACTGTGGGTCGTTGAACTCGAATCAAAAACATTGAAGTAAATTACGTTTGCAAAACACTTTTTTTTTGTTCCTGCAAACGAAGATAGATATTTTTTTCTTCAAAACACTCGATGGTTACTGCGGTTAGCATTATTACCAACCAAACTCGCTACGATTTTCACGTGGTTTGACTCGCTGAAAAACTTATCGAGTTGGATATATATCTTTAGCTTGCTATCACGTGTTTACTGATCTAATACTTTATTAGGAATATTCGAATACAAAGTTTTAAATTATTCATGCTATTAAATTTGAAAAATAATTTGTTAGTCAAACTTGTGAGTGACGTTTACCACTACAAAAGCGAATTAAATATTCTCAAGCCCAAATCCATCACCAAACTAATATGACATCTGATTGCACCCAATCTAGTCCACAAACGACTGTCTCTAACGACGCATAATTCGGCGCTATTTAAATTCAAATAAATTGAATACAACACGTCACGCTTTCGTCAAAACTATGAAGGAACACGTCACAACGAGTTAAGATTCGACTATTTCATTTACCCCAACAAATCGATACAGTTTTCTATGACCATGGGAATCTCAATCGAATTCTTAAAGTAGACCCAACAATGACCGCCTGAACCCTTCCCTTCTATTTATTAACTGGTTTCACATAATACGTATTTAAAATACATGTGTCCGTGCGTACGTGAATGCATTATTGATATTATATGATAGTTTATTTTAGGACACATTGTGTTGTGACGTCTTAGAAAACATTCGGACGCTTTGTGCAGTTGTAGGGTTACAACGTTTTTGGAGTTCCGCATTACAATTATACACCTAATCGGTTTTTTTAAATCAACAATCTATTTTCGCGTAACATACCAATTCCCATTGTTGTTTCCACTGATAATATGAATTAAGTATGAAATATAGATCCTATTTGAAAAATTTCTGACTAAGATATATAAATAAACAAAGTATTCTGTGTAACTCGTATAATTAAGATTGCATTTAATTCTTATTAATTGTATTTTTTTTGTGCATTTTAAAATGTAAATCTTGTTGTAGTTAATAAACAGATAAATAAAGAAAAAACAGGAATAGATATGTCTCTATCATTAAGCGTATTTTTAAATTATAATTATGTAAATGTGAAAACCTGAGTTGATTATTATAATAATTTACAACTACTGAAGATTAACTATTTTTGAATACTCAAATTTTTTGAAAATATTTTTGTTATTATAACCAGACGTTACAAAAATGACATATCAATTTCAATTTCAAATTTGGAAACAATATTTGAATACCTACAGAACCCCTGATCTCCCAAGCCAGTCCAACTTTCCTCAATCCTTGTAATAACAGTGTGACAATCCGACGTTTCTCAAAAACGTAACAAAACATGTAGCAAAGGATTTTGGTCGACGTTGTTAGTACGGGTCATCGGGTCCGATGCGATTTAGGACAACCTTTGACGGACACACCGACGGACGTCACGTTTTATTATTACTAGTGATTGACAAGCCGCTGCGACTAGAGATGGGAAAGCTTGGCAGTTATTTAGAAACTAAAAACTGTAATTTACATTGCCAACAAGAAAATAATTTGGTGCCATTTAAAAACAAATTAAAAGTTCAAAGCATGTAGAGTAAATCGACAAACAAATTATTGTATCAACAATAAAGGAATTATAAATCGGACAAGTTCATATACAGTTAAACAAAGTTACATATACTGTATACTTTCATAGTTGCTTCAATTATTATTCGAATTATCTGCGGGATATTTTTCATGTAAATTGTTATTTATGAGTTCCCCAGATTTGCATAGCCCATGCAAGCAGTTAATATCAGAATAACCTTACCAACACCTAGCAAATGTTTGTGTGTACCAAACTTCATTGTTAGTTTTATATCTTTTGTCCCAACTCATCTGAAAATAACATATTGATGCGCTTAGAATTACAAAATGCTTACAAACATAATAGAAGGTAATAATGGCTGTATTGCATTGTTGCGATTCAATAACGCAACTATTGTCGCGTTACGACCGTAATCACTAACCATTAATTCTGAGTGCACCGTTACTGACGAATTTGATCACCGTAGAAACGGCAGTGTGAACTAACGTCTACTTTAAATGTAAATTGTACCTTAAGTACTGCCATATAGTCTTGTCTTATCTTCTATATTATTTTGGATTCGAAGCAATATCTCTGCATCTTTTTGGCCTTTATCTAAGTCGTCCTGGCTATCTTCCATAATTTTACCTCAATCTTCTCCCATAGCAATAATGTTAACAGCATTGTTGTGTTCCAGCAGTTAGAGGTTAGATAGCCTGTTATTCTGTGGTTGAGGAAACCTGGTGAAGTTCGGCCTTATCTGTGGTCATTCTCACCTGTAGATCATACCTTGTGATGTAATACTAGCAGTGGTTTAAAAAGAATTATTCTATATGTTCCTTTTTTTATCGAGGAGGAATCCGTTTACCGACTTATCAATCACTGGCTATGTAGTGGACGTATGTGGGGCTCACCCATTACCTGAGCACTGAGAATACCCACTAAAACTCGCCGGTAGCTCCATTGCCCCTCGCGAGGGTGAACTGGGTTCTGTCAAATCAATTCACCAGTCCACCCTCAGGCAGCCCAGCCTTACGGCCAGGCTTTGCGCCGATGGAATTCTATATATTCCTGACAGATTGTCTTAAATGTCTTACTTATAAAATATATAGCTTAAAAGTTCGCAGTCTCCAATTATTTGATTCATATAAATATAAATACAACATTATCTTCACATTCCATCAGGTGAGATGAACCCCAAGGACTATCCAGATTAGAATAAAAAAACTTATTTGTTGATACTTCACTGTCATTCCTGATCTCAATATTCTCAGCTGTCTTAGCTTTAGCTTACATAATTAATCTAATCCTGTTCCAATCAATGCTTCTTCATTTTCTCTTATTTTTCTTCATGTTCTGTTCTTTAGATAATTAATTGCTCTTTGGAAGTTTTTGAAGCTACTTCTATTCCATAGGTATTAAATGCAATAAGGAATATACGTTCATAGCGTTGCTTAGTTAGAGTCCATTTGCATTTCAAATAGAAACCTGTAAAACTAGACAGCCGACTTTACATTATATAAATGCCAATTATTATAAACTCTTTGTAGTTATCTAAATAATAACAGATTCATTTAAACAAAAGTATTTTCATGGTTATCTCCTCAAACAGTTCAAAGAGACAATGCGGGATTAATGCTACCACGTTACACCAGACCTGGTCCAATTTTATTTTGGTATGTGTTCTTAACACCGCCGCCCGATCGTCAGGTATTAAGCAACATCGCTAGTGCAGTACCTATATCAAATTTTAAACTCTTTGGCTTTTGTTTCAATAAATTATTTACAAGTTACGATTAAAATCATCAGTCGATTAAGTTGTTGTTATTGAAGCTCCCGTTTAATGTCTGTTCGGAAAAAACCAGTTATTGAGACTTGTAAAAGCAGTATTTAATGTTCCTTAAAGTTAAATTCAGTACGTTCTGCTGTCTCATTATGTTATACGAAAGGGATAACAAGAATTAGAAATGTCAAATAATCTTAATTTTACAGAAACCATAGATAATGTTAGAGGCGTTACCTACAACCTGCTTTGTAGAGCATTTTTTTGAGCTGAGAATTGAATACAGCTTAGTTAGTGTCGCTTGATGTGCTACTGTCAGCTGTCCCTTTTGTAATCGTACTGTTAGATCGAATTGCAATGCAATTTAAATAACCTAAGTTTTATGGTGTGTACTTAATCAGGTCCACTGTTTAAATTAAATTCGATCAAACCATTCCATCAATAAAGAAATGAAGCATCTGATTTTTACTAGTTTATTTATTTATTTTTCTGATACATATTTCCTGTTATGACGATTTAAAAGAACTTAGTAAATAAGTCTACTTAAATAAAGATATTTTGACTTTGACCTTGACTTTGATGCTTCCGAAGTGCACCGTAACATGATTATGACCTAAGCTATGACTGGGTTATATAATATCCATTACATAAATAGCTATTACGTAAACAAAATTCCTATCCTTGTTATTGTTAAAGAAAATAAACAGAGCTACCGCATTATCGTATGCAAAGAGTAAATAAGATGTTTCCAACAAGCTTGTTTCGGTGCGGTGTTAATTGTCCAGATAAAGAGAATTAGGTTGGACAGGTAACCTCGTTGTTTGAGTGTTAGAAGCTTTGACTGTGATGTTAGACAGCTATAGAGCTTGGAAAATATGGCGCCTTTGTGTGAAATAACTCTTTTATTGACAACAAAAGTGTTCACGTCAATAGGCGATTTGTGGCTTCCAAAAATCGGAAGAATCTGAGAAAGTACTCTTAAAAATGCAGCAAATGTATCCATATTAATGATAAGTACATTCCAAATATGAATCTTGAAAGAACTGCTATTTTTGAATCAGTTATTGCTTGAATTATGTATGTAGAAAATATTGAAACACAAAAGTCCTATGTGCCAATTTTCCGTTGCTGGAGGCTTCTTAGTAATACAAGAAGAGAGGCCTTCAGTTGCCTTTGCACTCCATCAGAATTTGAGGGATATTACAATAGAATTTATATAGAATCTTTAGTTCCAGAAGATCTGAGAAACCTATATTGAAAAATATTTTAAATTTTGACCCATTTAGTTGTGAGTTTAAGAAAAATAAATATTAATTTGTAGTTGAGTAGGTAACATTACATAAAGTTCATCACTTTCTATGATTTCTACTTAAAAGTTACTTGTATCTTACGAGAAGATGTGATAACTGACCATTAGATCATAATCAGTTCCTCCCTCAATTTCGATGTTCAACTCTAGAGCGAAATTTAAGAATTATAACTTGCATGATACCTAGATGAAAATTACGAAATGACGCTAGAATTAAAGTCAATCAATATTTAATTTTAATTTGAATCTTGTTGACCCTTCGGCGTAGTTTGCGGGACTACTTACGAAGCTTCAGAAAGGGCTCGGTTAAAAGTGTTAATTTGGTCAAACAATGATCATAGGCTCACTTAGTGCGCGACGTTTCCACGAAGGACACAGTAAGGTTAAGAGAACAACACTTCTGTAGTACGCCGGCTAGAAGAACAAGAAATATCAAGAGACATATTTAATTTTCAGTTTCATTGGTATCGCCTTTAGCCGTTTTAAAGGCATTGTCAGCCCCATGACTGTGCTACATGTCAAACGGCTGGAAAACATAATTATGGGAAGTTAGTGGGACATTTAGAAGCGACAAGATGATTTTAAGAAGATAATTTAGTTAAGTTTTGTACTTTTACAATATATACATATAGATCAAACTACTGCTGGGGCTTCCTATCCTGTGATATAATTTGATTTTGTTCTTGATCACATCGTATCAAACAAAGCATTGTAAAAGCAAATTTAACTATACTCTTCAATACGATATCAAGAATGAAGCTAATGTTTTGTAACAGTATTCTTTACAACTCGACATCTTTCACTGTTCCTCGAGCAATGCTCCTGGCATAGTCCATTACTTAAACAAACCACAGCCTGTGTAGAGCCTCCACTTTACACCCACGTGGAGTTGTTTGTCTGCTGCCGTGTCGGCCTGAAAATAACAATATTTACTGTCTTTATTATGCGTTTGACTCGAAAACTTCATGAGCGCATTTGATTGGTATGTGTGAGGATGATTACAGCCTTTTATTAGTTATCTCCAGTTGATTAGATTTTGAACCACAATTGTACATAAATGGTTTTTATGTTGTAGACTAAGAAATAAATGGCAACTAGTTCGATAGTTGCATTTTTTGTCAAAACATTAATAATCATTGAATGATATAATTTGTGTTTGATTATATTTCTCTCACTATCTGTTGATTGAGACTTAGAAAATGTTTGGGCGAAGAGATATCTTTCCCTTTAAGCTCCCGGTTAGGTCACTAAAATAAGGATCTTAAGTAAACATGTTAAGCTCCAATTCCGATTGGAAGCGGCGTGTGTGCGCAACATTGCGATGCGCTTACTCTGCTTGGTTGTTCATGATCAGGCAGAAGTTTGAAAACCGTGTGATATATCTGATATATTGAAACGAATTACAAATAGCATAGAGTAACTATTTGAAGTAATTGTTAGTACGACTTTTTAATCAGATGTAATTACACAGGATTAAAATGTAGACACGTTCAGTCAAGCTACTGGTTTCAACAACCTACTACTGGTTACTGCAACCTTTTAACCAATTAACCCCCATCGAGCCAGTTGTATGTTCCGAAACTAATGAAGCCAAAGGACGTAAATGTGAATAATATAAAAGATTTCGGAGATGGATTATCAACTAACCTCAATATCTTCTAATACGACAGTCTCTAACACCAATCACCATCTTGCTATATTGATCGATCAAACATAGCTCATTGTGTAGCATTCCACATCGCTGCAAAACTAAAAACTTAATTTCCAAGAACGCTTAAACTTTTACGAGCCACTAAAGAGTTGTTAAGAAACTGATTCTCTGTGTGCCTCGTAAACCTGCAGTGTTTATATCTGCGAGACAATGGTAGATAAATAACAAAAGTAAATGAGGCCGACACGGTCGAAGCGGCTGACAAACGTCTCTGCGGTGTAGGATCATTGCCCAACACGTGGGCAAGTCGAGTCATGACAGCTTTCTTGTAATCAGGTGACGGTTCCTTAATGATTGAAGCGATTTGAAAATAATTATACTTCATTCTTAATTTGAAATCCGAGTACAGAAAGGCATGTCAGTAATTTCAACTGCTATTTGGAGTCACCAGCATAAATATTAGCTCAAGAACAGATATTCAATTCAGTTGAAATAATATTGATGATATTATTTCTATTAATACAAAATACTTTAAGCAATAGCCTAACAGACAATCAACGTTCTAGTGCTGGACTATATGGGGGAAGCAAATAAAGAGTTTGTACCGTAAAACCATCACGATGATTCAATGCGGGTTAGTGCGTGAAAATGGCTACTGTGTCAATGGAAACCAATGGATTAACATGCCTACCAAAGCACGGAGATACTCGAGATACAAACTTTGATTGACCCATCCAAGGTGTAACCATGGCGTAAGTTGCTTTGTTTTCATTATCGAAACTAGATCACTACTCCAAAGAGGTCCTCAAAAATAAAATAGGTACACTTAAATCAGACCCAAAACAATAAAAAACTAATTATAGTAATATATCTCACGCTCACACCAATTAACGAGCCCAAATTAAGCATAGTTAACAGTTTGTGTAATGGATACTAGATAACGGAGAAATATAGATAGTATATAAATATCTTATAATTACTAAATAGCATACAAACACCCATAACTCGTGAACAAATAGTCGTACACTTCATCCTAATATCTGCCCCTACCGGGATTCGAACCTGGCACATTGACTAAGTATACAGGACTACTGATAACTCGACCAAACGGCTATCAATTGAAATAAGTCATATTAAGTTTAAAAAGACTAATAATTATAAATAATAATAATTTTATTAAAGTCACGGTACATAATATGTGAAGTATATACATAATGGAAGATGTGTGGAGATCATGAAGATGTTAATTAATTACTAATCATTATTATTAGCATTATATATATATGTAATCATTAATCACGCTATGCTGGTATTATTAATGATACAGGTATTAGTGATATTGTCCTTTCAATGCCAATTATTTGCAAATGGTATAATACAGTTTACAATATTCATAATTTATACTTTTGCGAACTTAGCAAATATGAATTATCTATTGAGTTACTATTAATATAACCCGCTACTAGTGATAATTCCATTCATTGTGGCAATAGATTTGAAATGTTTACTTAATACTACAGTACAGATAAACACTTTATCTGCGTGTAGAATTAAGTTCAATTTTATTTAAATAATTTAAATAAAATTCTGCCTTGTTATGAAGAATCAATTGCCAAAAAATAAAAGAAAAATATGTCAGTTCAGTAAAATCGTCTAAACTATTTAAAGATTGCATCCTCTTTGGTAATATTTCCATAACTGTAAAAGTTTTCTGTTTAATCGCGGCGTATAATGGTTCCAATGTCTGATGCAAAATGGCAGATGTGTCGTAGAATGAACTGGGAAATCTGAACTTCTTATGAGAAGAGAAAAGCAGTGCACATGAAAGAGTAGGCCTAATTTTTGATTTGATTATTGCGTACTATAAAAACTCAAATTTTCTTCAGCTAGAAAGACCTTCGGAGATTCCTTGTGCGAACAAATCAGGAATGATTAGAACTGGAGAACTAAGGTCGTCGACGTAGTCCAAAAAATTGCGATCCTGAAATAAGCAAGATTAGTAGTGGGTAACACTGCAAAGATCACTGACGACCTTTGGTTTGTCGAGGGAATCCACTGGATGCGTGCAGCTCAGGGCCGATTGGCTTGGAGATCCTTAGTTTGTCTGCCTTTGCCCAGCAGGAAGCGTTTCATCTAATTTATTGATGATGATGAGAAAGACAACCTTTTCAGTTTCCTGAAGTGTGATGATTATTTTGCTGCTATGTTCGAAATATCAAAACATGTGTTGCATACAGCTCTATAGGCTGACTTGGTTACCATATTATTTAGTAGAAGAGGTTAAAATAAGCTCTAAGAGACTCAACTGGTAAATCTCGAAAAGCTTGTTGCGATCATTGTAAAAGGACGGATAATAAGCAACGTCTTTTCGTGTTCCATTGAAAGCTGTATTCAAATTTCACGCGTCTCAAATCGAGCCGAGCTATTGTCCAATGAATTAATGATCGCGATCAATGCGCTCGCGTTTCGAGATATTTACGGTCATTTGTGGGTATTTGTGGCTATTTATGGGAATTTGCGGGCACCTGACAAAGGCAGGCAGTGCTTTCAGGCTGTTTATAAGAGCCGTTGTCGCGGGCCGCTCACACAATGCTCTGTATGGATTTATGTCGGCTTTGACTGTTTTTCTCGGTACGATTTGACTGGCTGGTTGCACAATTGATGTTTAAGCGTGCTAGATTTAATTGAAGGCTTAAAAATCTAGTAGGTATAAATTCAGAAGCTGATGATTGCATGGAAGGAGTATTTGTATCAAATAGTTTCTTTAGGCCCCTTTTGATTAACAATATGTAATAACTTTAATAAGCAGTACCTGTGTACAATTCTCAATTATTCTGTTGTGTCCGTTTTAATTACCTTTATGTGTACATAAATTGTTAAATTAAAAAGTAAATTTTTCATTAATATTACGCGTCTTATGTAGCTTATGTAATAGTTGCGTACTTTTTATTATATTCTTTACTAGAAGCATACTTACTTAAATGAACATATAAAAGATGATAATTAAATTAAGATTCGGGCCCGAATTGACATAAATATTTTAGACCCATTAAAAATATTTTATAACTTAATCATAATTTTGTAGTTCCTACTAACAAACGAATAAGGTTTCATCCATGTTATACAAGCAATTGTGAAACTGACTTTTGTATATTTTTATTTTGTCCCAGCTCTTGGCCGCATAAACAGACGTGTGGGGCGGGTCACGGATTAGTGGTCTGATTTACTGGTCGTTTGTCAAGCCGGACCTCTATTGGCTCACAATTGTTCTTTTCTGGACACGGCTAAGGCTTGCGAATGAAATCAGGTATAGATTATCGTAGCCATTCGTAGCGGTTTTTGTATCTTGCATTAAATGCATGGTTATATTAAGCTTTTTTCCGTTTATCAATAATAAACTTTTCTGTCGATCTAAACATAATAAATATATAACAGATTTTTAAATTCTGAAATAAATTTTAAATATTATTGCCAGTTTGTATTTTTACAGTCTTGAAATTTTTATGACAAGACGAGTTTTCTACGTTCATGTGCGAATGACACAGAAGCATCATCTAATAGTAATTAAATGGAATCTCATCAATTCTGTGAAGCACTTACATATTAGACAAGAAGGCTGGTAAGGAATAAAGGTTCAAATCCAATGTCTTGATACTTTTCCATTCCACTAAAAGTAAAGCGTGTAACGCAAGTTACTTGTTCCGCACTCAGATTGTTTCTGATCTGAACCCTTTGTGAGAAGGCTCTCCACTTCACACGATTTATGACGTCAAATGTTATTCGCAACCTTTGATTGATGGCAGTGATTCAGTTTTATTTGTTAAAGCACAATAAATAGTCGGAAAAAGATATCGCGTTTGTGTTATTATTATTATATATATAACTAGACGGTAGTCCGCTGTGGAGCAATTCGCTATGATTCGGTGAGTGTCGCGATCCGTCCTGTGCGACGCGCATTCCGAAGTAGAGGGGACCTCAAGAATATAACTTTTAATAAACTTATCCTCCAACAACTATTTGTGTGGTCTCAATCAAAGTGCTCATATTTGTATCCCGTGTGAGTTTTAATTGAATTGTCCCATCTCGATTTTTTATATACACTATTATCAGCTGAACGCAACTATGATCGAAGCGTCTCGATACGATTGAAACTTATACTAGGGGTGCAGGTGTACACAGTATTTAGTTCTGAAGACATGTCAATTTAAAGTTATCAACAAATAAATATGTCATAAGTTATATAATTGGACTAGCTTTTGTCCATGACTTTCTAGTGTGAAATTTAGAATCAAATATCAATTTATATGTACATATTTTCAAACACACTCTTGTAGTGCAAACATAACTGTATGGAACTGAATGAAGTGTCGATGTATTGATAGAGATCTAACTAAAATAAGTATCAGAAAAAAAATTATTTATCAATAAATATTATTATCTGATAATTATTATTAGTTAGCTTAGTAGCGTACGTTAGATATATACATATGATATATCTATCGTACGCTACTAAGCTACACGACTGGACCAGATTGTGGTGGACAAATAGTTATTTACGGAAACAGGACCTGGTGTTTTCGACATGTTAATGACCATAAAAATTTTAAACAATATATTGAATGCATACATCTTCTTAGACAATTTTGTACATACATACTGACAAAAAAATGTATTTTTTGCTTCTGGTACTCCTGCGGCTATTAGAGTACCAGACATTGAAGTTTTTCAATATCAACATACAGTATACTAATCATCAAATACAATATACAATACAATATAAGAGGTTTTTGTAGAATTATCTGAATTATAGTAAGATTCCTTTCACAACAATGCAGGCGTCCCACGCCAATGACGCTTGTTATTATTAGCACTGTATTATAACAATGTAACAAGGTTATTGTAATTATGATAGTTACTAAGCTAGAAATACCCAGGAGTAACACTTACGATTAGAATAGAATAGAATATATTTGTACATCAGCCAATTCAAGAAGAAAAATACACAATAAATACAAAATTATTTGTACAAAGGGTTACTTTATCGCTAAAAGCAATCTCTTCCGGATAACCTTAGGATGGACAGGATTAAAGATAAAGGTAAAGCAGCTGAGCCACAATTCACATACGAATACTCGAATACTTTCGACAATAAGATATCGAAATATATTTAAATTTGTTGTATTTATATTTATATCAATTAAATAATTGGAGACTGAAATTGAAGCAATTTATTTTATATGCAAGACATTTGAGACAATCTGTCAGGAACATTATGAACATTATTTTTAATTCACTGCCAGTATCGTAATCACATCTACAGATGAATGAATGATGATTACATCAAAATAGCTATGTCTAATTGTCCAGTAACAAAATTTAATACCTAATTCCAAAAGATTCAGTCACTTATGATAAAATTGAATAAATCCAAAAGACATCTTTAACATTATATGTATTTCCAAAAGAACACGAGGCGATGTCGGTGCCAATGGACAGACGCGCCTCCCTCGTAAGTATATTGAAATATCGTCTCATAAACGTCGACTCGGTGCCAGTTCGTTCGGGCTAACCGAGATCGACAAACTTGACGTATAGCTTCATTTGTCTGACTTCGATATACTCCTGCAAAGATCATCTGCACTTCCTAAGCGCATACGCATCCTTGACTCCAAGAAATAGAGTCTAATTTTATGCACGGAGTTTTTCTGGTATTGTACAGAATATAGCATGGGAAACGCATTGGAAAGCACTATTTTGACCGCAACGTTATAGGATCGGTCGGTGTTGTAGAAAACAAAGATGCAATTAAATGGCGAAGGCGTGATTTAAACGTTCGCTATAATATGTAGATCTTGATAGGAAAGTAACTTTCAAAATGCGGCGTTTACAAAGAAATTGGAATGCAAATATTCTTTAGTGTCTTAAAAATATAATACTTTACAAGATTTACCGCTTAAAGCCTCGAGTACCTTTAGACTGTGGGAAAGGTAGATATATTGTGAAGAGGATTGTGGAGGCATACGCTATTATTAGGGCTCATGTAAAAAGATGTTCATGAAGGTAAATGGCGACGATTGGTGGTGAGACTGGACTAGTGATTGATTCCCCTTAGTTATCAGTTAGAGAACCTAAAAAGAGAAAGTATTCACTACCAATACGGTTTTCTACAAATTCACAACTAATACTTACTGTTAGGAACTATAATGCGACAACTGACACCATCTAGCGAAGACGACGAACAAAAGAGGACCTCAATGTCGGACTCGTCTTAAAAATCGCGGTGTGATGTTGAGCGACTGTACTGATCGATTAAGATCCCTTCCTTTTAGATCACGTATCTTTGTAATAAATCATATCACACGCACTTGCTCTAAAACGACATTAACTGCCTTTTTTATTTCCATATATTGTAATAGATTCCCTAACAAAGTAAATTAATATCACCTTTCCACTTCTAAAGCATCGTATTGCACATACACAAGACAATACACTTATATAAAATTATGAGCTACTATATTAACTTATAGTCAAGTACGTGGCCTCTTCATAAGTGATAAGAGGAGCTAATTATAAAATTAATTTTTAAATAAACAAAAAAAAATTGTAGAGATAAAAATGTTCCACCTACATCTGCAATTTATTACAATAAATTTTAGGGTTCGGTTGGCTTACGTCTTAATCTTTGGCTACGAAAGCCTAAAAATAGAATGCATGGTATTCCGCTGTCCGTCCTCTGCAGCGGTCTGTATCTCATAAACTGTAAGTTTAGACACATATAGTTGAAATTTTCACAACGTTAAATACATTAAAGTACAATTAACTTTAGTACGTATGTTTTGAACCGTAAAGTAGAAAATTTATATGATTACCGAGTGAGATATATGACTTGTGTATAACAGTCTATTTGGTAACAAATTATAAAAGAGAGATAGCTATGGTTTTTGCTTAACCTTAACGATACTCAAATTACATACTGCTCAACTTGTAGGATGGTGTGGAACCCTGCGTGTGAGAGTCCAACTTGCACTTGGCTGGTTTTGCCAATGACGCTTGCCAATGACTATACAATAGTATAGTCATTGGCAAGCTTTTCATCCAGTTCTCCATGTTCAGAGTAAATATAACTTTATTGAGTTTACGCAGACGCTTCTTATCAACAGCTTTGGAGGCAAGAACCTCCTGCTCACATCACAAAGTGATCTCACTGACAACTGGAATACTACGCTGCGAATTTATGTTACTGTTATTTATCATTTGCCAATTTCTCTCGAGTACATTACTTTTAATCCTGTCCATCCTAAGTTTGCTTGGTAGAGATCGCTTTTAGGGATAAGGTCGCTTTGTACAAAATTGGTCAACCTTTTGAATTGGTTGATTTACAATAAAGATAGAAGCAGAAGATATTCTATTCAAAGTGTAACTGTCCCAGTCAGGCGGTCTAATTTCACGTGGTAAATTCACAAACACAACCACACATCATTATCAGCATCATCTAGCTATCTTCATATATGGACTCCGTTACTGCTTATCATCAGGAGGTGTCAAGTCATTTGCTGAACATTTTCTTAAAAAAATATAAACAGTTATTGATATATTTGATATAACTTTCGCAATAGCTAACTGACTTCCTTGATATTAGTCACTGCCATATTTGTTTGGCCTCAAACACTATTTAGAAGTATTAAAAACTTAACCTATTCCAATGGTTACCTCATTAAAGTGATTAATGATGAATTTATTAAAAGTTACACTATAACAACTGACAAAGTAGCCATTTTTGTTCAGGAATTCTAACTTTTGAGTGGAAGGAGATAAGGTTGAATATCTCCGTGTATTTTAGTTAAGTAGCCTGGTTTTGGTAACGTCTGTATGGCAGTAAAGGCACAAAGTTAGTATTTTGCTCAGGATTTACGCTGACAAGTCACGGGATTGCATTTTTGTCCGTCCATTGTTGTGGAACGAATATGCTTTAGTAGTTCTGATTTTAATTAGAAATGAGATTGTTCCTGTTTGCTTAATGGTTAAACTTGGCCATGTTATTTAAGTGTTTTGTCAATAGATATTAGACTTTTTACAGCTTAACAGAGAATTTAATTTTGAATTCTTAAACATAAGACAATTAGAATGTTCTTACAATTTTTTGTATTAAATATTTATATTGCCCAACATTTGTAATTACACAACGTTTTGAAATATTCCAGTATTGAAGACTCTCTGGCCCTGTCATTATACATTACATTAATATAATTGGCATACACACATACATTAACATACATATACATTAATATAATTGGCAACTGTAAAGACTAACTTTAATTGTATACAAAATTGTCACGTGTCACTATACACTATCTATCTCTACTATCATGTGTCACTATACACTAACCAAAACAGTTATTGTGCGTTACTGTTTATTTTGGTAATTCCAGTATTACATGGCCAACAATTCCTGCTGCCACCTTATCTGCGTGAAGCTAACCCGTGCCCTGCCATCCGGTGGCGGTGGGCCCAGCGGGACGTACGCGCGTGATAAGCAGTGGGATTTACGCGCGCATCACGTGACCGCTGCAGGCGGCGATTTGTACACGTCAATATATGCGCGTCGAGCACGAAGCACGCTGTATGCACTATCTAATTAATTGAGGCAACAGTTGTGAAATATTCTGCATAAAGAATGGAACTTTTATTTTTTATAAGCAAATTTTATCACAATACGATGACGCTATACCATTTTTTCCTAGTGCTAAGCGACAACACGGCATACTCATGTAAATCTGTTTAAAAAAATTAACTCTTTATAAATTCGAAAAAAATATATAGTAGAGGTTACTCGTTACCTTTCATTTAGTAGCCCTCTACAACCAGGGTTTCTTGAAAACCAAACTTCCAAAGCCATATTAGCACGATTGGAAATTAAGATCTATTTATTTATTTTTAACGGTGTAACTCTTGGTAGATTTGAATAACTTATAAATTTTCTTTTGTAAACTAAATAATGTCGGAATAAACAAACGATTGTGTGAAACACAATAAATACAAATGTGACCCTAAATAACACTATAAAACAAATCTGAAAATAGATATTTGCGTAACAGGGCTCATCAAATCCACGAATTCGTGAGGGTAACACACCAATGTCGTTTGAACTACCCTATCTCTAGTACGACTGGAGAACTAAGGGTATATCAGGGGTCTTTTTTAATTGGGTTTCTCGAACGCACACCATTTTGAAAAGAGCTGTACCATTTAGCAACTATGAGAATACATAGAACAAACAATATAATTTTACGTGTCTTATAATATTGGTTTTTGAGAATAGAGAGTTTTGATTGTTTCATTATATGTATAATACAATAAACACAATCGTTTTGTAGCGCAGATTTCGATTTTGATTCAGTACAGAGTATAAGTAAACACAGAGTGTTAATCGCATAAAAATTTTATCTATAATTTTCTATAAAAATAAGTAGTTATTACGACATTTTTATTAAAATGTCATAATTTAAAGAAAAACCTATATATCTTTTGAATGACTTCATGATAAAAAAAACATATTAGTTTCTGTTACTAGAGGCTAATCAGTCGTCATTGAATCTTTTTAATCAAGATCATATTTTTCGTAAATAATATATAAATATTAAATTTCGAATATAAAAATAATTGACGATAATTGACAGATATAGCCAGTTACAGTGTAATAATAAGTACATAGTGCTTAAATTGTTTAGCAATATAGGAAGTTTACTAACATTTCTATAGTCACTCTTTCATGATCTCTGTTTACACGCATTGAACTTCGAGGGTTGGTTAATACTTTTCGAACAATTGCCGCTGTCGGGCTGCGTTAGTGTCTCGTAAGGTTTTAATTTTATATTCATGACGTCACTCCTGCGCTACTAATCTCTCTTCCCATGAGCACAAGTACAGACAGCAAAAAATTACACAATATTTTATACTATAAAATGAGCACCGTCTGAAAATGGGTTAGGTAAATTCTTGAAATAATTTGGAAATAATTATAATTAAGTGAAACACGTTATAACTTAATATATCCTGTGTTACACACTTCATTGTACCATCGAAAGAATTTTTTATTTATTGGTAATTATAATTTATTGGCGCTTTATAAACATAACAATAACAGTATTAATTTCATATGTTTATCACATAAAAATGTTATAACAAAACTTACAAATTTATTACTGTGACTAATTATTATTAAAATCTATTACGTGTAGGTATTATACTAAATACACTTGATACCTTCATACCAGGATACGCCTGCATTAATAAATGTGTGTTCGATTGCGTGATCTGTGTACTTGCGTGTATGATTTTGCATATATATAATGGAAATGGTTACTAAAAATTACAAAAGTCAACATCGGATAAATTTGCATAATTTGCTATATATTGGTTATCACTGTTAGTAGGGAATTTCTGAATTTAAGTATAAATTGCTTTTTTTATCATGATAGCACTTTTGTATATATTTGAGAAGAAAACAATTCGTGTAATAGTAGCTTAAATTACAAGATACAAAAAATATTGTTTTGTCGCATGCGATGCAAATTTCTTGTCTTGCTGACGTTACAGACAGTTGCAATCACCCTTATCTGTGCACCTTTGCACAAACAATACACGTATGTATTGTAACAATGTTGCATCGGTGACTTGGTGTGCATCTCCTTTGTTGGGACAAACTTTGAGTGACAGCGACACAAGTTCCATTGTCAGACGGATGTTTGCGTTAGACGTTCGCGAAATTAAACCTGACAAAGCAGATGTGCCTATCGAAGAATAAGGAAACAATCTTTTGTCTCTCTCACCTTTTCTGGTTCGTACGTAAAAGAGTTCTGTGTATTAACATCTCCTGTGATCTATCTCGCTACTTCGGTATGTTGTCAGAGTCCAATACATTCCTAGCTGAACTATCAAACGATATTTTGCTGTATTAATTATTTCTGGAGAGCGCTACGCTTATCATATAGAGGTATAATAATGACCTGTCTTATTCTCAGAAACACCAAAAATACACAAAAAATTATATAAGATGTGGTCAAGCGTTTCGGAGGCATTCTATAATAAGCACTGTCACACGAAATTTATATACAATTAGATAATACTGAAAAGTATTGAGTTATTCGTTTTATATTAATAATAATAGTTTTTAATAAAACAATTCCGAAAATTCCAAGAATTATTTATTTTATTTGGTTAGTTGCCTCGGCAGCTAACGGGTTTATGGGCATGTCATTTGTGTTAGAGGCCTTGCCTATAATTGACTATAGTAATTAATGAAAAACGATTTTACTGACTATGATTGAAAGAACTTTATATTTGATACTCTGTGTGCACGTATTTTAATAAGTACCTATAAATAAAGTCGGTAAACTGCTAGTAGGTAATGAAGGAGAAGCCTCAACCTAAATTCAATTAGATTCCGTGCACAACAGAATCAGGGCCAATATTAATAGCGAGTACACTAAAGTTCCTCAAACAGAAGACGTACACAATAAACAAGTATACAGAATTGAGATGTCTCGGGACAAAGTCGCTCATTAATTTTCAAACTGTCGCCTCGCTAACTTTGGTAGCGGATAAGACAAAGGGTAAGATTCCAAAGACTGACCAAGTAATTGTAATGACAAAAGACGTGCCCGAGTGAGCCGTGTTACACGCCTGCGCCATTGTCATTTAGATCCTATCGATACGTCGTCAGAATGCTAATTACTGGCCAACAATTACACGAGATGTGCGTGAAAGCCTTTTCAAGTTATTCTCGGGCAATCTTCGAGTCCTTGGATTTCGGAATGAGACTTATTAATTTGTTGAAAATTAATTTCACTGAGTCCCAAATGAAAGTTTGAATTTTATCACTGCTTTGTTCTTTGACTGAGATTCATTATTCAAAAATTCTACGAATCACTAAATCTGTAAGTCTTAATGGATTCATTTGTGCGAGATTAAAATAGTACTAATTAATTTATGAATTTCTTGTTTTATTGTCATCTGTTGGCTTTGATTTGATGTCTACGTTGAAATTTGACTAGATCTTCTTATCTCCTTAGAAAAGTAAATAACAGTATACCTCATGTTAGCTTGGTTGACTTGTGAACTCCGAGTTAGACCAATTTGAAAGTCAATATGGTATAATGGCATCCTTCCACTCGTGGCACCGGGAGCTGAGGCGACGTGCGTGAATTATGAAGTATTTACAAGAACCATTATTCATAATTACATAGACAATGGGTGTCAAACTTCTGGTACGGTAGTTGGACTAACGAACAGTAGTAAGAACTCTTTGGATGTGGTATGGTGACAATAATGGAGACGCGTGACGACTGGCTTACATTTGTCACAGCTTTTGTTTAAGAACGCTGTCAGTGCTATGAATGGTCCAGCTAATGGTTTAACACCAGTTTTAGCATTTTGGGAGATAAAAGATTTGGTAAGATGATAAATATTAGTGCTAACTGAAGTCTACAAAGTAATTTGTACATTTGCAGCTGTTAAGATTCCGTTTGTTACCTAACATAGAAACAAAAGATTTACTTGAAATATTTTCTTATGGTAAAAATAATAAGATTGTAACTTGCGTGTTAGACCATCTAGATTCTCTTGTTTTCATTGCGAACAGGGTTTCAAATACAACATAACTGATAATCCTTCATTACTGAAAATGTAATTGACGCAGAATATATTTAATAAGTGTTCTGTATCTAGTAGCACAAATAACTCAAATACATCTTCATCGTCATCAACAGTCTAAATACTTCACTCCGCTAATGAGGAGTTGGGGTTATATCACTACCACCCTGGCCCAATACTGGTTGGTGATGTGGAAGCTATTACCGTGACAACCAGGCCCAATAGCTTAACTTAACTATAGAAGTATGGAGAAGCTTGAGATAGTTAAACGAAATCAAGGAGAGGCTTGATTTCATTTAACTATAGAAAGAACTAATGCAAAGATGAACTGTATACGTTACAGCTTCTCATTTATGTTTTCTATATTCACGTTACTATTCATTTTGTAACCAAAATATCTCACAAAAAAGTTAAGTCCTTACCAATAGTTTAGTTAATTTTTCATTTAAACTAATTTATTATAGAAATGATATTAACATATGATATATTCAGATCCCTTCTTCAAGAAATAAGGTGAAAATCTGAGTTTATTAATTTCCCAAATTAAGACCGTGACCCCTTAACATCCCCAATCATTATCACCTCAAAATGTTTCAATAATCGATCTGTCCCTTCAATTCCCATTTTTCTGACACAAAGTACGCCATCAATTGTAGAATAAACAGGAGAGCATATTACTGACAAATCTAGAGGGCCATCCAAATCAGTTCCAATTGAGTTTTCACCCCAAAACGGATTACTTGTCGCGTCCCGCAGGACTGGGAGTGTTGTAAATCGTCTCATCATTGCGGCATTATGTTATTGCGACGGAAAACTCTATTTTAGTTACATTGCTGGTTTTATTATTACTATTACGATATTCAACTTGATAAGCCTTGCTGATTAATTTCTAAGATCAATAGCCGATGAAAGTATTTTTACATTTATCTAGTAAGGTTAGTAAATGATTAGGTACTAAACAGAAACCGTACTGTAGTACGTCTAGTGTTTTGTATTTCATTATAATCACAATTATCATTTATTTTTAACAATCAAAGTTTGATATCTTGTGATATCCAAAACATAACCCGGCAATGTATATCAAACGCAGCGAAACTACTTCGTCAGGATCAGACAGTATCATCGCGGGTGATGGAAGGCGGTATAGACGGCAAACGCATCGGGTTCATTATTTATGGTAACTTAAACTATGGTTACGCAAACAATATGCTTCGAGGCTCGTTGGTTCATATCACAGGGGGTGTCAACCCCTATACGGTAAAGTTTAGAATTACAACTACGTATCAATTATTTAATTAGGAGACATATGTTTACTCTTTTTAATGGAAGAAATAGTATAATCAAAATTACAAATAGTTTCAATATTTCAAACTATCTTGCCGATCAGAATTATTTTTTATTAAAACAAAAGAAAAAGGCAAAAATTTAAATTTAGTGTCGATTCTGTCGGCACCCACTAAAACTAAAATTAAGTTATCTACTTCCCCTTCCTTCAAATAAAATAAAAAATGAACATTGAGATATGGCAAATGTGCTCTAAACTCACTAATGAAATCACTGGTGTTCTGTCTCCTTCTGGTCAGTATGTAATGAAAGAGTAGCACAAACATAAATTTAATTTTAGGTCTTGTGCAATAGGATAGCGGCCATTGACAATTTATAAATCGTTTTTATTAATTTTTATAGACAATAATTCAATACATTTCCTATAAAAGGGTTTGCGGATTCCAGCCAGTCGTTATTATCATTAAGTTTATTAGTTTTTAGTGTTTCATAGTTTTTCATAGTCGATGCATCAATCTATTTATTGTGTTAGTAACATAACATTCGATTTAGACCCTTATGTACAACCTTCTTAAGTAGATAACGCAAAAATCTCGGAATCGAAAATAAATAAAAACTGTCATCTCTTTCATGCAATACTTACGCGTTACTTTTCACTCTTATAGAACCCCATACTTAAACTTATTAATTTATTTCAAAGTTTAATCGTATTGATTTTCGATTGTTTGTGGAACTTAGCCTAATATTACGGGTATACTTTCTTCTGATGAAAATGAATTAGACATGGATATTTAAAGCAAGAGATAATTTTGTTGCCGTATGCCTTCTTGGCTAGGATTTCGTGGGTTTGGTGGTGATCGATATAATAAAAATATAGCTGCATTACTTAGCGTTTTATTCCAATACATAACATAAAGTAGGAAGACATAAAAAAGTAGAAGGAAGAAGGAACTGTAACAATGACAAGGAAACTTATAAACTTATGCACAACAATTCATACATAAAATAGGTAATGAAGAGAGATTATGATGACGGTGATGATGTGACGGTGATGATGTGATGATTGTTACTTACCCCAAACTATGGGTTCCTTTATCATATGTGTAACAATATATAAAATTTAACACTAGATTTACCAGACCAGTCATTTAGACTGGTCGTGCAATTTCAATTCAAAATTCCTACTATATTACACATATTTTTTTTCAGAAATGATGTTATGACTTTTGTAGCTATAATTAGAGAGTACGCTTTATAAACTTAATGTTATTTTATATACATTAGTAACAAATATAATTTTTGTTGTTGACATATATTCAAATCGCTGGTATATCTAGTGTTAAATGAGCTTCACAACGAAAATTAAAATATTAAATGGTAACTTCATAGACGTCAATTTGAAATGTTAAATTTTTAAATGTTCGTCCTAATCAAAATAGCCAGCCGTTATAAATCGATGGACCGAAGGAGGTCACATCGTTACAAATTGTTTACGTAGACGGTTTTTAAAATATACAGAAATACAGGACTATACAGAAATAGTATCAAGTATATTAGATAAAAGTAAAAAGACAAACCTTCCTTTTAATATAATAACTTTGGTCATTGCTACAGAGTTACAAGCACACACAGTACAAATATATAATTGACAATACAAAATACAAGCTACAATAAGTCATTTTCTATGCGTGTTGTATGTCTCCGCTTAGACGGAGAGTGAGAGAGAGAAAGACTGAAACGGAGAGCATAAGTAAGAAGAAAGTTATCAAATTTAAACAACTTTATTTACATTTTCACACGTAGTTTATAAATTCAAAAATATCAATTTAGGTTCAAACGGTGACTAAAAACAAATACAATTTCAATTGTTATATATACATATTGTAGTCAAACTTAACTAAACTTGTTTATTTATCGTTTACAAACAAGAGCCATTGAGATAATCCGTTAAGGGATAACCCGCCCCTAAATGTTTGATTTTATTGCAAACTTAATTGTCCGTTAGTGTTTAGCGTGAAGTTTGTCTGGAGGGCTCTCGGGACTGGTACGTGCGTTCTATTATCAACATAGGACTATAGAATCATTAATTGTAAATTGTTTGTTAAAGTGATTTGGTATTACGTCAGTTTTTGGAATATTTAAGTAATTATTTCCAAAACCAACGTTATTTTTTTTTCCTACTTTATCATAATTATTAAATGCATTGATAAACGATTTATACTGTTTGATTCCTCATAAAAAACAAAAAAAAAGAACATTTTTATTTAACATTAATACCGATTTGAAAACGGAGGAGGTTCTATGTTTTAAAATATGTATTTTTTTTGTATATATGTTCACCAATTTCTCCGTTAATTGTTAACCGACTTGCAAAGTTCTTTTTTTAAAAAATTAAGTCGTTATCTAATTTCTATGACATAGTTGTCTCTATGCTTATCTATAAGTCACTGTGACAGCTCTATCGAATTATATTTTATTATAATTATTTCTTCAGTGTTTTATATTATACAAACACAACACAATTACACACAACTAGTGTTCTGTAAATGGCGAGGAAACGTAGTAATGAACCGGGGACCTTTACATATACTCGAATATACTTGCAGCATTGTCGAGTTCCCACATAACTACTATGTTAATCTTTAATGAGAAAAATAGATAACAAATACAGATTACGTGCAAATGGTCTCTCATCAACGGCTCATCTAGTTCAGACTTAAAAAATTATGAAATATAACTCACCACTAACAATACTTCGTTAAGGCTTTCCTTTGTCACGTCATGAATAGTCTTTTGCATAACCCAAACTCTCCACTCACTGTCTCACGTAAGATCATGTTTACATATATAAATCTCTGAACAACAACAATGGTAACAAAACGGACGTCTCACCTCCTTAAAAATATGTTAATTTATATTTAATTTAATATAATAAATTCGGTAGAGAATGCGCGGACGACGGGACACAAAGTTGCATTGTGACCTGCGCGTACGCATCCGAAGGGGAATGTCAATTGCTCTAATCCATTTTATTGCGTGTCACGAGACTTGGGTTGAACAATATTTCTATTATAATTGTACAGTTGACGACTAAAGTTGTAGGCACTAAATGAAATTATATTACAAACATCGTGAATGTATTTATTAGATTAAGATTGTTTGTGCTTTTTTCCTTGAAAGCATTTAAATGTGCGTGCGAGTCGTTTTTAATTCGTACTAATTTATTTTTAAATACGATAACTTTATGCAAGTTTATGTAGTTTGAATATTGGTATTCTAAATTACCTTTATTTATATATTTCTACCTTACAGTTAGAAGAGACGTCACTTAGAGAAAATGCTTGAATGCAAACGAGAGTTTAAAAGTTGGGACTCACCGTCGCATCTGTCCAAAATCTTCTCCAACAACTGACACATAATAGAACACTTCCCAAAAATCCGGTCTCTCTAAATCAAATTCAATTGTCAAAAAAACCGTGTCTATGTTAATGAAAGCCTAGTTGAGATTATAACTGTTTGAATGGTCGTAATTAGGAGATTTATATGCAAAGCTTTTTTGTGGTGTACATTATTAGTCTATAAAGGGTGTACACGCAGCAATGCTCGTGTAAGTGCTATGCAAATCTGCTGGTCACTCCCATTTGCTCTCGATTTATGGGCCTTGGTGATTTAATAACTAAGTGATAAATGTTATTTATACGCGGCTACCGTTCCCAGGAATAGGGAAACTGCCGTTGGTCAGATATATCATCTCCCTCAGACTTAAATTTTAACGGTAGCACAGCGGTTTGGAAGCTGATCGTATCATCTCATATTTATCTTGAAACAACAAAATTATTATACACTCAAATATCTCAGTCTAGTTTATTTACTAATTTCAATTGAACTCGGACATATTTCAGACTTATTTCACTCTTTGTTATGTATACTATTTAAAACTAAATGTAAACATATAGTTTTTATATCTATGTATGTATTTGTGTGTACGTGAACTTTTTTTTAAAGTTAATTTCCAGAAAAGAACAGATTCGACGTTTCTGAAATGGGGATTGTAACATATTTAACCTTATTTCAACGCACATTCATTAACGGAAATAGGTTTAAAAGTAAGTTGAATATTGGTTCTATTTCAGATTCAGTTTGAATTTGCTTTGAAACTCATAATGTGTCCAATGTTTTAAATCAGCTAATTTCAAAAGCTTAGGAGTAGTATTTTTCATTAATATCTTTAAACACTTCAATAGTTAAGGTGTTACGACAATCACTTTCGTTCACCAACGCCCTAAATCCTCGTATACTTTTCCCATCTAGATAAGCCTATGCCCAACAGTGGGACCTACAATATAGGCTATAGATGGTAACTATGATATCAATAAAAAGTTATTTGATTTGTTTTAGTATGTTTATTATAATTTGATTTAATTATAATTAAATGAATCAGCGAAACATATTGAATGCCGTCTGGTTGCAGTTAGTTAGACATCTGTCAAATTAGCTGGAGGACTCGGATGTGATTTTCGGTATATACATATTCTGTATATACATAGCTATATTTCTCCGCTATCTAGTATCCATAAAACAAGTTCTTAATGATGCTTAATTTTATGCTATATAACACGCGTGAGTTTGAGAAATATTGTTATTATTATATTCATGCTTTTTCACCGACTTTTAATAAAAACGAGGTTCTATGATACTCGGAATGTGATGACTATTAATTTTAAGTATGAATGTTCATCTATATTTCCATCAAATGCGGTTTAATTCAAAATTAGTTTTTTTTTGTACTCGAAATAGGTATTGAATTTCCTGCTTTGTCTTTGGCTATGTAACGTGTTACATCAACGGTTTTCTTTACAAAACGAGAGCTGCTCGATTATTAAAAAAATGTTATATTTAATTTAACAAACTTATCAAATTTCTTTTATTAGAATAACATAATCAGGTTTTAATTTTAGAATATTGTTATTTTTAACGGTCTATTTTGTAACCGCATTTAAATAAAATACATAAAAAAAAACAACCATAAAGGTTACACCAATTTATAAATAGTTATGACCTCTTTTAATTTTAATTCAAATATTTATTCAGCGAATGTTTAGAAATGGAACATGGTCAATTCAAATCTTTATTTCTGTACATACTTTCTTTTTATTTTTGTTTATTGTACACTACGGTATGAATAGGGAATGTCGAGGTGATTCTTTGTTTCCGTCAAAGTCGACGCTTCCATTCTGTTCAAAGACCATGCGCAAGCGCATAAAGGGACGACCTATGAACCTGGCTATTGTCTGAGTGTCTTCTACACGTCTCCTGTCAATCAAGAAACAGTGTCATTTTTTGCTTCACTCTTTGATGCGCGGAGCGCTGTGGGAAGGTTTTTTCTTGGCGAATCCCTGTAAGTTCATTATACGAGCAATTGAAATAATCTGCCTTTTGCCATGATCATTTTTTAAAGATTCGTAACGTATTAATAGTTTAGAATGCTGATCTAAATAACTTAGTTTCAAATAAGATTTCATTACCAAATAGAAGGAGGACTGTTGGGCTGAAGATGTGTATTATTTTTAATTTTAAAATAAATATTATTTTAAAATTAAAACTAACAATTTATTTAGTACATATTTTAATACTGGGACAATTTGTAAATGCCCGGTTGATACCCACTGAAAGTTATGACTATTGCCTTTAATTACATTATTTGTTTTTCTCATACATATTCCCTGTTGTGACGATTTAAAAGAACTTAGTAAATGAGTCTATTTAAATAAAGTTATTTTTGACTTTGACTTTGACTTTGATGATGGAGACTTAGTCTCAAGAAAACTAAAAGTACTACTTAACTGTCCTAATGAGAAAAGTTGGCATTAAACGCGTGTTACTAAAGGGATTCGTTTTACAACATATATATTTTTAAATTTTGGTTAATAATTACGAAGACATAAAATAATTAAAGTTTCAATACTATCTTTCCTCGCTTCAATTATGCCTTTTAGAAACTTCGAGTAAGACAATTAGACGTCACAGACTTCAAATCGCGATAAACTTCCAGGAACTGGAGACAAATAAAATAATTCTTTTCCTTTTTATTCCAAAATGGCAATGTGTTATCTTAAATAAAACAGTTGAAACAGGCACAGCCCAGATGTAACAGATTAAAAATACTTCAGTTACCAATTCAGAAAAGTAAACTAAACTTATCGACCAATTCCTTTTTCTAGTCGGTTTGTAAGAAAATAATGAACTTGTAAATTTAATTTTAGAACCTAAATTCCAAATTCGAAAAATGTACAAATCCTTTATGAATTTTTTTATGATATCTTTTTACGTAAATGCAGATAAGAAAATTCTCGAGCTGAATTTTAATGCAAAAGAAGTAAGTACACCACTTTCCAATTTTAAAAATGTAAACATTCTAAAATCAAAAATTAACCAAACTCGCAAGAACAGTTTTCCTCGTAGCTCACGTAAGCACGCCAACTTTACCAGCTGCGTTTAATTTCAAAGACTTCTACATCACAATTTCATGCTTTTGGACTGGAAACTAAGCGAAAGCAAAGAATTAGGCGGTGAAAACTTACTCAGCCTGTTTCTAATTGAGACTCAGCCGAAAGTTACCAGAAGTTCGGCATGTTTGTTGTCGTAATTACTGGCTGATAGAACAGACCAGAAAAAAGCCTAAGTAAGTCGAACTAGCAATGCCTTGAGATTCCGTATAACTATAGAAATTCTACATAAGCCCTGCTATCGAAAATTATTTTATTAACTCAAGGTTTCGTAGCAAATTTTGATTTACAAACTCTTTTGAAACTTTTATATTTCAAAAGCTAAAAGTTTTATAACAAACAATTGTCAGAAATAATCTTGCTGTCGGTATAAACTTTTATTGCCTAAGCTTCTCTATTAAATAACAAACAATAACAGATGTAGCGTAGTAACTAAACTTTGTCGTGTCTGTATCTTTAAATTAAATACTAGAACCGGCCATACAATACCATTACGTGCAAAACGTATGATACTATGATGTGTAAAATTAAAATTCTGTACAAATAGTATAGAAATTAATTTATTTTCCAGTATTTTCTTAATTAAGAGTGGTGCTGTTTCTCAGATTATTTAACTCTGAATGATGGCTTAGACAAATATCTACGTCTGGTGAAAGTCAGAAATCGATGGAATATCTCCTATGTTGGTGTATTGCCTCGACCTATGAACTGCCGATGCCTACAACCAAATATATATATTCTGCACACAGGATTGTAAGTAAGACGAAGGCTTCATTGCCTCTGTTCAAAGCTAACAAATGTCACTGACTAACTGCGATAGCAACAACGAGAAATGGCGGTTTTTTACGCGCCACAACCCATTTATTTTTATTAATTTAAAGTTTTGATAACGGCACTACAGTTTGTGTTATTTATTAATTTTAATTAAACGAAAAAATATTCTGCTATAACCTTGAAACCAAACGCTTAAAATATTCTAGTAACGGAGCCCTAAAACGGAGTCTCCCAACACTGGGGAACTTCAGAAAGTTTAAGGCTTCGTTATTGTGCGCGGAAAATCAACGAGGCCTGTTTCAAAACAGCGCACCGTGCGAAATAAACGTGCTTCTAAAATAAAACGTTAAGTTCGCTGAAACACATATAGCTATATATTTTTATATGTAAGAATATGACTAGCAGACCCGATGAAGGTTGTATCACCTACAATATACTACTGGCGCCATCTATTAAAAGAAACCCGAATTAGTGACGGAAGAAATGTCAGTTTTAGTTGTCGGCACGACAGTTAAGCAATTTTCCATTCTAAATAAGCAAATTTTTAAGCTTTTCTTCAAGATTTTCCAATTATTTTTATTTTTAAGCTACACCTAAATTAAACCATAATAAAAATTATTCAAATCAGTCAAGCCGTTTTCAAGTTTTAGGGAGACTAACGAACTCCTATTTATTTTTATATATAAGAAGAAGAAGAAGTAGATTGAAATACTTAAAAATATGTTACCTATTTCAAGATATAAATTAATTATGATTTATGTAATTATGTTCTAACAAACAATTTGTGAGCTGTTGAGTAGTAAAGTTTATAAAACATGTAACAAATATACTAACATTGTTATAATATCACTTCAAGAACTGGCAGAGAACGATTTATATTAGTAAATCAGTTTAATGACCTATAAAGCATATAAAAATTTAAATAATAAAATAAATTGCATACAAAAGGCGATAAAAAACTTCACCGGGTCATCCAGTGGGCAATAAATTATTTATGTACATAATTATAATATTTATTTCTAATTCTTTAGTCTCATTTTAAAATATAGTTCCTTTTCAACTAGCGCTTCTGGGATTTGGGCCCAGTACCTTTAGTTTAGCAGATAGGATTCAAAACCAGTCCGCCAACCAGTCATCAAACAAACAATCCTTACACAACGTTCAGGTAACCGAGTAGACTGGTACTATCAATGTTTTCAGTCTTCCTTCGCTCCAGAATTGTTAAGAACCACATCCACTATAACCTGAGCCATCTATGTCTGTAACACGTCCCTAAGTTTATCTGAAATTGAAGTTTGGGGGGAGGGGGAGGGGTCCGAATGAAGTGGTTTGTTTACGTATTTGTCTTTAGGTTTAGAACGGCGCGTAGTGTATCTGAGACAGGAAATTAGGTTTTGATGTTTGAATATGGTCCAGCCGTATCTGTGGACGGCATTATATTGAAGGTAAACATGGAAAGTTTTAGATGTAAGTATTAATATCTGTTTGATAATTTTTAGAGTCTTATTTTGTAGCTAAAAGATTCCGTGTAGGTATATTGAGTATCCAATTTACTATTTGATAAATATAGTACAATTAATGACTCTTCCACAACAAAACATAATAATAACGTAAGTATATACATAAGTAATCGAAATTTTGAACATCCTTATATTTCAGTGACAGAATGGCAAGAGAGATCCCCCGAGCTTCAAGTTTCAAAGTGAAAGTCTAAATTAATTAATTTAGGTCTTGTCATGCCCCGCCGGCATTGTGAGGGACGTAGCTTAACTTGTTTAATTAAATTAAAAAATACTTTATTACTACAACATTTTTTAATTTTTCAAACTAATATGTCATAAGTTCGATGGTCGAACGAAGCCTAAAACTAAACTGTCAGTTTTGAGTTTCTGATTAAATTATTAATTAATATTTAAACATTTATTCATCGTAAAAAGCAAAACACCTAAGCTAGTGGCGAAGCAGCTCGCCACAGTATTAAAGTCAAGATTTAAGAATATAAAGAAAATAGTAGAAATTAAAACTTCTATAAAACTGTATTTAGGCAATTGCAGCAATACATATTATACCTAAAAAGAGTCAATTTCACATGTTTCTGTGGAATAATTATCATCATCGTGAACAGCTCATAAATGGGAGAAACGAATGAACTGGTGATTGAAGAATATTCGAAGAATTTTCTTCTTCTTGCAAATAAAAAAGATAAAGCACACGAGTAAGACAATAATAGAGTCCTTTTCGAATTTTTAAAATAAAATTCGTATTGCGTAATTGTTTGCCACAGCATAATGCCAGCCAGCTAACACCGTCTTTCAACTAGGAATCAGTCCTCAATGGATTTGGAGACAGCTGACATGAGGAGCAGCTCCATATCGGCCACGGTGAACTGTTCACGTGTCCATTGAGCTATTGATCAGATGCACTCCCTTGTTTAGTTACCTACTACCTATATAATAGCTATATAGGTTTTACTGACATAAATATTGTGTTCCATGGTAAATATAGATGAAAGATATTTCATTTTATTTATAGGTTACAATCTCCAATCAATCAATTAATTATTGCTAAGATTGGCGAAATCAGAAAACATAACCCAAAAACACTTTTTTCTGAGTTCAATTTAGGCGTTATTATTTTTTGTACCTTTTTAATATTCAAAAATAGAATAACTGGTTACTTCATACACTTCACGTCGCAACACTATTTTTGACACATTCTTTTTTTCAAGAATTTATACTTGCATTAAAAAAAAAATTGCAAATTCCAAAAAGTTTTTACGCTTGATATAATCCTCAAAATTTTTCTTTAAATTTTTGACACGAATATGACTCAGCAAAGCGGTATTGTTCTGACATATTACTCCCGCCCCGCTAAAATTAGTACATACCTACCAAATAAATGTGTAATTTCACGGAGATTAGAAAGTTATTAGTTTGACTGTGTGATTAGTAAGCGCCACGGTGATTTTTTCCTTCTGTATTTCTATTGTGGTGTACCTTAGAATATAGAAATGAAATTCAAATTTAAATATGAATTAACAAAAAAGATAAGATGCTGTCTCTTTTCTGAAATTATTTCGTTTTATATGACATTAGACACTTTGCCTTTGACACCAGCCCTCCAGCGCTGGTAAGTACTATAAAAATCTATTATTGTTTAATTTATTGTAATTACATATTTTTAAAATAGCAAATCAACTTTTTCGTCTAAAGCACAGTTTGTTAACCTATTTAGTTTATGCAATTACGTTATAGCATCATTGATGTGAAGTTAGTAACCTAGCTATAGATATCTATAATACGATGGGTAATGTCACAGGCGTTCAGTAATATATCAACTTGTTCACAATGAACTTGACTTATTAAGCTCCGTACATCAAACATATTTTTTCATTTTAATATTGTATGCAGCATTTGTTTATGAACTAATCATCAAACAAGTTTAAAATTCACGACGAAAACTCACTTTCACTCTCAAATGCAGGAGTTTTGATTTTTTTTTAATAATTCCAGGCAAATAACACAATTATTTCTGTATGAATATTTTCCATAATTAATATTATGAGAGAGTACGAAGTATAAGTCTGTTTCAGTTTCCTGAGTCATGGACTCACGGAGGAGTGTATTGGGGTGGTTAATTTGATGATACGAAGGTGCGAAGCGGTCCAACTATAATTAGTTTTGTTCCGGTTTACCCCTTGTAAACAAAGCTATCAATTACCTATGGATACGTTTCAACCAAATCCAGGTAGAAAAGCTTTGCTCGCTTTTTAGCAATGATGCGTAAAATTTTATTCAAAATAAAAAAGGAACGGATTTATTAACACAACAAGACAAAAATATCTTTTATAAATGTCAGTTCATTAGCCAAAAATATGATTATTTTTATTGTGTGCACATTATTAATTACTCAATTTAGTTATTTGTGTTATCTACCTATGACATTTAAATAACAAAATGCAGACGTTAAAAATTTGTATTGTCATCAACATATGATTTGTTGTTAAGCTTCGATATTACTTTATAATTAATAATGCAAATCGCTTATATCTTCATCGCTAGAGATGTCCAGTGCGGCGTAAAGCGGCACTCGTCGGCAATCAGCGCTCGGCGGGGCGCCCCACGTGGCCGCTACTAGCGCGCTCACGCGGCATAATCCACGACTACCCCCCGACCCAACCAAACACGACCCTCTTTCTTATACAATAAGGCACATCGAGCCCCGAATCCACGTGCAATAATTGTTGACAACATCAATGCACACAGTACCCAGTTTTCCGCTAATTAAAGCTAATATACCCGTGCTACTGAGCGAAATATTTAATTCAAGGAGCTTAAGGAGCGGTTTCAGCTTATTGGATACACACACAATTTTTGATATAGAGCACCTTTAATTTGTACACTCTAAACAACATTAAGTTCCCTTTACAACACTTTCTGCAAGTAACGCACTTAATAGAGTAACTGATTACTATTTTCCTCATCATAAAAGCGAACACAATACAAAATAATCTTTCAGAATAGAGGGGCGCACTAAAGAACGCTATTCATCGTATAATAGAAGCGCCTATCAGTCTCAAGCCTGCCGATACAACAGAAGCGATCCAGATAATTCTCATTACACACATTTCACTATTCGATGCTGTCGGTCGATTCTAAAACACCATTATGTATAACTGCGGGCGGTCCCAGCTCTAGCAATCGGCGTCTTTGCGGCGAATCACTACCGAGTGAACGTATCCCGCTAAAATTCAAATGTCATCGTTCCAATTCGAAATTCAATTACTGGTAATTAATGCGGCCGGTGCCGGTGGCGGAACTCGCACTGTTACCGATTTGAAAACAATGCGAGCGAACACGTCGTCGGCAAGCCGAAAGCAGCCGAGAAACGCAACTCATGCCTGTTTTAGTTTTTTTAAGCAAGACATTGCGCCGATATGTGTCCGCCTACAGTTTTTTGGCAACTTTTTCTGAACATCTTAATTTTAATATACGGAAAAACAGTTGCGTATGAAAAACTAATTATTGAACACAATGCCTGGGTTAGAATGGGCCTATTACAATTGAACAGAAGTTCGGCGTCGTCGGAAACAATGCGACGTTGTGCTAGCTAGTGTTAGAACGCGGTAGGTAGCCGGTACGACGCTGGGTAATTGTCGTTCCGTGGGTGGAATATGGTGTTTCTCGAGAGCAAACTGGTAAGGACAATGCGGAGGTGTGCCTGCTAGCATCCGTTTCAATGGTGAGGTGTTAAAACCATTGTTCGGTGGTTTTTGTCCTCTACAAACCCGTAACAGGAGCATACCAACTCTTGTTGATATGAATATATATTTCTAGTTTGAATGAAGGTGTCTCATTGCATTCAATCGTATGCCATAATAACAATGTGGTGTAGAATTTAAACCACAAATAAATTAGTTCAAAGGAGAATCTTCAGAGAGACACAATAATATACACGCATTATAAACGCGATAAAAACTAAATAATAAAGGTAGTTTTGTGCTCTGTGGTCGAGAGACTATACTCGTATAGGTAATTTTTAATCCGTTACAAAATATTCACAGATAAATTTTTACAGTGCGTCAAATATAAGTTGGCGTTCCTAAGGGTTCTTGTTCATTGTCATTAAGTATATTTTTTGAGCAATAATTATATTTCCTTAAATTCGTAAATTTTTTCTTCCAATTAAACTTAATTTTTTCCAATTAATTTGCATAGTGATGTTGTGAATATCGACATTTCACAGTCGTAAGAAAAACATATCCTAAACTTTAACTATAAAAACTACGGAAACTGACTGGCAGTCTAAAAATAGATGAATTATTTAGTAACATAATAAAATATCAAGTTTTCAACTCGTTTCTATAACCCGAGTTAAATTAAAAGGTGATAGAACTAATTAAGATTGTATGAATAGTGTGCCTAAGTCGCTTTCAGCTTAACACAAATATGCTAATCTCACACAATGACCTGTAGGTCACATTGTTTGACATTCACAAACATAACAAGTCTGCTAATCCCAAACAATAGACCTGTTGGGACCGCTTTCTCCAAAGAGACAGAATAGTCTGCGATTGTTCTCATTCGGTTCGCAACACATTGTTGCTAATCAAATATTCTTATGTAATTAAAAGTTATAATATTGTATGGCTTCTCTCACAATGGAATGGTTGTACGACCTCTGGCAGACATCGTACTTGGACAACCGTTGCGTAATGACCGGCCCGACTGTTGACAAGAAACTGTTTTTGGCGACTATAGTTAATAAGTTCACTGCTTAAACAGTGAAAAAACGTATAATCAAACTATCTGTTATTAGAAATATTTGTTAAAAATATATAACTTTTTTGATTCGTGTAGATAGATAGATAGATAAAGCATTTATTTCCATTTCTACATCACACACAATCCATCCAGACAGTACATAGATTAAAAGACAAACATTAAGTAAGTAGCAAACGAACTATTAATAAATATAATGGACAGTTTTGTCACTTATAATTATATTAATATTTTGGTTATTGCTATAACCAAAATATTATTTAATAGTTTACATATTCAACAAAAATTTTATTTGGAAATACAATATGGCAGGACAAATAATTAGAACAGGACAGCAAAGACATGGATATAAATTAAATAACTTCTCGTCTAACTTTCTTTAACTAAAATTTTTGCCGTCGGCGGAATTGTAGGAATATCCTATATATTTTCCCTTTATACTTCAACTTAGTACTAAAACTTTATGAGAATCTTAGATTCACGAGGAAGTGATTTCGATAACGAAAACAAAGCAACTTTCGCATGGTTGATCCCAGGATGGGTCAAATAAAATTTGTTAATTTGACATCCTCCGTGCTTTGAAAGGCACGTAAAGTCTCAGTTGTTAAAACAACCGCTTTCACAACGCAGAAAAGAACTGAGATCAGTGGTTTTACGCTGGACCAATGCGGAGTGGTTCGGTACCAATCCAATGGGTCACCAGCGTGGTTATATGGCCCGATTTCAGTATATGTTTCTCTGAAAGAGGGTGTCTTAAACTACTGGTTTCTTATATATGAAGGCCTTTGCCCACCAGTAGTATGAATATATTGCGACGGTAGTATACTTATATTAAAATATATTATTATGTCATTCTTTAACGTTTTAGTATGTATAAGGTTATTTCCACAATTTCTTTGAAATCAAATCACTATACGTAATGTAATAAATATACAGCTATAAAAATAGTGAGCATTATTACAAAATATTCATACAATATCCATACAATCTAATTCAGTAAGCAAGAGTAAGAAATACAATATGGTACGCACAAAGTCAAACAAACAATAATGTTCTACGAGAAAAGGTAATACAGTACTTAGGTACCGTCACTACTAATTATTTAAAATAAAAATATCATGCCACGTTAATATGTCAAAATAAATTTTAATCACCTTCCACCACCTTCAGATTTGGAGGTCCGGGGTTCTATTCCTAATGGGGCCTAAATTTTTTGCTCGGTAGTAGGGCTTTCTATAAGTCCGCTTCAGTAGCTACCACCATTTTACCTAAGTCTTCAGCCATAACAATAATGTCAACAGCATTCTTGCGTCCCGGCAGTTGAAGGTAAGATAGACTGTACTTAGTGCTTGAGGAATCCGAATGTGTACTGAACCATCAGTAAGTGAAGATAAGGCCGAAGGTACTCTGTTAAGAATGAATAAAGAAAGATTTTTGAAACCAAACTAAACATTATATTATATTATAATAAGATAGAAAATGGCTTTTTTAACCAATCTAGGTCCTAAAAGTATTCTGAAATCGAAAAGTAACATTTATAGTGAAGTTCTTCAACTTCTCATAGATCTCCTTATTTTCCTATTAAAGGCGAATAAAAATTTAAATGATTAGTAAAGTAAAAAGTTTTCTAATTAATATCAAACAGAACCTACCCTCGCGAGCGTATCCTTGACGCCCCGAAAGAAAACCATAGAGATTGCACAAAGCAGTTCTCATCCTTACAGCGCGTCACACCCGCTCTAAAAGTGCCTTATTAAGGCTTTCGCGTAGTGTAGCTTATCAAGTTCGCAGGCAAAAGGCGTGGTTTATAAAAAATAACATCAAACGCTGTCGGAAAAGGTTTTCAGTTGGGCTTTCGCCTTTTTTAAATAGCAATTAGTTTCTACCACCTCTTGCGGCTTGTGCATAGCGCGAACGCCATGAGTTCTAATTATTGGATGTGACAAATTTTATTGGAACAGAGTACTTGCACAAGTATACAATAATTCTACGTAAAGTTTTCGACTTAAAATCGTATAAGACACGTGCATATCTAAACTTGTGCAAGTACACTACGTAGATTACTACCAAGCATAATATGATGGGTCAATTAGTACTTGTACTCACTAATGTAAACTATTATAATACTGGATAATATGCTATATATCATTTATATCCAGGTCTTTGGCCTAGAAAACGCTGGTGTCCAAAATAAAATGAATTAGTGGTAATCGAAGATCTGTTTTAACAACATACCTTAACTTACTTTATTAAAATCAGAAAGCTTTTTAAAGTTTTAGCGAGAGTACTTAACCACTATATATATTTGTATATAAAAGATAATATTTTATCTATAAGTCAATTAACATGGTCAAATATTTATGGACCGATTACGCATAGGGTCCAATTTAAATCACTTAGTTTTAAGTTTATTATTGAAATACTATGATATTATGTTTTATTTACAATTGGTTTAATGTAAGCCGGCAACCTAAATAAATAAGCCAGTCACTTTCTCGAATTAGTCCTCAGTTTACTCAATCTTGAGATTGTTCGGTCAACATGGTAGGGGAATACCCTACATTTAGGGTGTGGTTAGTTCGCGGAGTTTTGTCCCCAAATCTACTTAAACTTTATTCGCCACAGCCTCAGCTCTCGTCTCGAAGAACATTACGACATCAATAATTATTTGATATAATAATTGGAACTTAGTATTTTTTTATTATTATTTGAGCATACTAAGTTTGCTCAGTAATCTTCCTAATGCATGTTCTGAAAGAGGGTGTCTTAAACTAAAAATTTATTGATATTAAGCCAGACTGCTGCGGTAATTAAGCTTTTCACTCGTTTAATTTTGTACTCGGTTAACGCCTACTTTTGATTAGTGTTAATTTATTATTCATTTAATTAGCAAAGAACCGTTTTGATCGGCGAACCGCAATGTTACGGGTTTTTGATATTGACGCATTATTTAACTGAGAGATTTTATTTTAATTTTAGTCATAACATATGCTTACTCAAGTTAACTGGTTATTTCAATCTGCTTTTTACAAGAGTAACTATAATTTTAATACCAAAAAATTTATAAGGCTGACAAAATCAACCCGCTGTGCACCAAACCTCTTGAAAAATGTCATAAAGGCATTTCAAAGAAACAAAATCTCGTTAAAAATGTACAACCTTACCATGAACTAATTGGTAAAGCTCCGCATTATTCAACCCGGTTAAGACAGACATCTTAACCAAGTGACTTCCAATTAAACACAGTTCTTTTGAATTTGTTTGCCCATCTTCACATCAAGGGTGAAATTTTAAACCGTATTGCTTGAGTAATACAGGGCATTTTACTTGTGTGTGAGTGTGGGGATGTTCTGAGAGTTTTGACTGAGTGATATTGCATCGTCGACTTCGAACAAAGAAGGCTTGAAAATGCAAACGAGCGTCTTTACAAAGTTGAAGCGATTAGTGTTTAAGGCGTTGAGGAGGAAATTCGCTAAGAGTGTTCCGAAGTGCTTAAAAATGGGGAAGCGCTTATTAATTAAATAAAAGACTTTAGTTACTTATTGGATATTACTACAAATATTGTGATCCTTCGAGCCGGATGAACTTTCCGAATGGCTTTATGAATGTAATACCTAGTAGACAATTAATTATAAAATAGTATTATATCTCTATTTCGGGTAAAAATTACAGTTTGAATGTAGACTTGTCATCTGAAGTTTTTCTTATTCATTGCTGCGTTATATGGCAACATTTTTTCCAATCGACTTGAAGTTTCACGCTTTATAATCGAATTGAAGTTTTCTTACTTCAGAAAACTTCAATAAAAGTCTCAAAAGATTGTTTGTTAAGACTAAAATTACGCAAAACCCTCGCGAGCGTATCCTTGACGCCCCGAAAGAAAACCATAGAGATTGCACAAAGCAGTTCTCATCCTTACAGCGCGTCACACCCGCTCTAAAAGTGCCTTATTAAGGCTTTCGCGTAGTGTAGCTTATCAAGTTCGCAGGCAAAAGGCGTGGTTTATAAAAAATAACATCAAACGCTGTCGGAAAAGGTTTTCAGTTGGGCTTTCGCCTTTTTTAAATAGCAATTAGTTTCTACCACCTCTTGCGGCTTGTGCATAGCGCGAACGCCATGAGTTCTAATTATTGGATGTGACAAATTTTATTGGAACAGAGTACTTGCACAAGTATACAATAATTCTACGTAAAGTTTTCGACTTAAAATCGTATAAGACACGTGCATATCTAAACTTGTGCAAGTACACTACGTAGATTACTACCAAGCATAATATGATGGGTCAATTAGTACTTGTACTCACTAATGTAAACTATTATAATACTGGATAATATGCTATATATCATTTATATCCAGGTCTTTGGCCTAGAAAACGCTGGTGTCCAAAATAAAATGAATTAGTGGTAATCGAAGATCTGTTTTAACAACATACCTTAACTTACTTTATTAAAATCAGAAAGCTTTTTAAAGTTTTAGCGAGAGTACTTAACCACTATATATATTTGTATATAAAAGATAATATTTTATCTATAAGTCAATTAACATGGTCAAATATTTATGGACCGATTACGCATAGGGTCCAATTTAAATCACTTAGTTTTAAGTTTATTATTGAAATACTATGATATTATGTTTTATTTACAATTGGTTTAATGTAAGCCGGCAACCTAAATAAATAAGCCAGTCACTTTCTCGAATTAGTCCTCAGTTTACTCAATCTTGAGATTGTTCGGTCAACATGGTAGGGGAATACCCTACATTTAGGGTGTGGTTAGTTCGCGGAGTTTTGTCCCCAAATCTACTTAAACTTTATTCGCCACAGCCTCAGCTCTCGTCTCGAAGAACATTACGACATCAATAATTATTTGATATAATAATTGGAACTTAGTATTTTTTTATTATTATTTGAGCATACTAAGTTTGCTCAGTAATCTTCCTAATGCATGTTCTGAAAGAGGGTGTCTTAAACTAAAAATTTATTGATATTAAGCCAGACTGCTGCGGTAATTAAGCTTTTCACTCGTTTAATTTTGTACTCGGTTAACGCCTACTTTTGATTAGTGTTAATTTATTATTCATTTAATTAGCAAAGAACCGTTTTGATCGGCGAACCGCAATGTTACGGGTTTTTGATATTGACGCATTATTTAACTGAGAGATTTTATTTTAATTTTAGTCATAACATATGCTTACTCAAGTTAACTGGTTATTTCAATCTGCTTTTTACAAGAGTAACTATAATTTTAATACCAAAAAATTTATAAGGCTGACAAAATCAACCCGCTGTGCACCAAACCTCTTGAAAAATGTCATAAAGGCATTTCAAAGAAACAAAATCTCGTTAAAAATGTACAACCTTACCATGAACTAATTGGTAAAGCTCCGCATTATTCAACCCGGTTAAGACAGACATCTTAACCAAGTGACTTCCAATTAAACACAGTTCTTTTGAATTTGTTTGCCCATCTTCACATCAAGGGTGAAATTTTAAACCGTATTGCTTGAGTAATACAGGGCATTTTACTTGTGTGTGAGTGTGGGGATGTTCTGAGAGTTTTGACTGAGTGATATTGCATCGTCGACTTCGAACAAAGAAGGCTTGAAAATGCAAACGAGCGTCTTTACAAAGTTGAAGCGATTAGTGTTTAAGGCGTTGAGGAGGAAATTCGCTAAGAGTGTTCCGAAGTGCTTAAAAATGGGGAAGCGCTTATTAATTAAATAAAAGACTTTAGTTACTTATTGGATATTACTACAAATATTGTGATCCTTCGAGCCGGATGAACTTTCCGAATGGCTTTATGAATGTAATACCTAGTAGACAATTAATTATAAAATAGTATTATATCTCTATTTCGGGTAAAAATTACAGTTTGAATGTAGACTTGTCATCTGAAGTTTTTCTTATTCATTGCTGCGTTATATGGCAACATTTTTTCCAATCGACTTGAAGTTTCACGCTTTATAATCGAATTGAAGTTTTCTTACTTCAGAAAACTTCAATAAAAGTCTCAAAAGATTGTTTGTTAAGACTAAAATTACGCAAATTACCATTGTTATGATGGACGCTTACCAATTCTTTCGTATAATATTTACAAATGCGGGTAGGCGTAATATAACAGCCTCTCGTTTTATTGAGTTCTGCCAATGTCAAATCAGTCATTGGAGTAACTCCAATAGAACTAACTAGATAATGTTGAGGTACGGTTTGAGAAGACCGCTGAAGTGCTAAATCAAAGAAAAACCATTATTTTCCATATTGCATAACTGATTACTATTTGATTTTATTAGTAACTATGAATTCTAACGTTTACAAAAGGCATACAGCCAATGGACAACACATATTTGAAGTCAGTAGAACAAGGAACGATGGTACAATCAAGGTGGGACTTGTAAGAACGGACCGACCGTAAGTCAAATGGATGGGTTTAAATGCAAAACACATCACGTTCGTAACCGCAGTTTCGGATATATTTTTTTAATGTTATAGGTGCGAATACTCAATTTAAGCTCTAAATAACTTTTTCGACAGATTTATACCAAAAGTAATTTAAAAGGCTTCAAATGCTTACTAAAATGTTAAATATGAATTAATAAATTTAATTAAAATTCATTTTTTTTTTATAGAAATCACCACTAATTTACGGATCTACTACAGAGAACTATTCTTGAAGTTCATGATAGAATATATTCCATCAACTAACAATAGTATATCATATTATAATGCTTTAAATCAGTCTTTCATTTACTTTTGTAACATTTCTCGCCGTTCGGTATTTATTTAGCTAATTTTTAATACCGGCTCGTACTTTGATGTCTTTAATAATATTGTAAACAAGCGAAAAAGTTCAAAAAATCTCTGTTCTATGAGAAACTTGCAATGATTTTGAAAGAAATTTAATGGTGACAAAAGAGTTGGCGACGCTACCAAGTTTACGTGTCGCAATTTTGTCCTTACAAAAAGTTACGTGTACCAAGTAACTGTTGTTTCAATTAGGTAATACGAGAAAATTGTTTAGAAACAGTTTTTATTTATAAGACTTCTCAGAAGCGAAGTTTTTCGGTATTTCTTACATTATGCAATGTTCTTCTGGATACACAGTTTGTACATAATTCATTTTGTCTTAGGAAATTTCTTTGTTGACACTTGTTCCCTTTGTTTTGTACGAACAATGATTGCCTTTTGTGCTGTTAGAGTTTGATGTTTATAGTCTCCTTTGTAAGTCTTCATAAGGTTCAAGTACCTTTCCGGCAGTAATATATTGGGAATTCTGATTGTACGTTTAAAGTTGTAACAACTTTACATTAATTAAGTATGTTTGTACTCTTGCATGTTTCATGGAGAAAAGAAAGAGATAGTGAATAACTAAATAAAATATATGAAAATTGATTAGTAACAATTTTAAAGATTATTATCACGTTAAATTTTTTAAGCGTCTTTAAACTGATGATGGTAGATACATCTTTGTTTGTTGATTTAATATATCTAATGATAAATTCATTGTTTAAACATGAATCAACACATAATTTAATCATGAATTGTAAAGTTTTTCTTAAAATATTACCTAATGATTACGTATTAGTTTCTTTAAATAATAAGGTAATTTAATTATTACTTACATCAAAACCTCGCTCTTTTAAACTGTGCTGTTTATCTGTTTGGCAATCGTTTTGCTTGTCAGCTTTTGTAATTATGACAATGAAGCGTATAATTCAACATGATTTTAAGATGTTGTATGAATGCTCACATCATTACATGGATACACCGCTGATTACTTACTGTTTCGGCATAGCTTACTAGCCACGAGCATTACCGGCCCTTGAATAGCCAATTTACATTACGGCAACACCCATCACATCAAATATACATCTTCATTTATAAATAACCCCGCCAATCAATTGAGCCAGTCTCTAAAATGCCAATGTCTGACATCAACAAGTACATAGAAGTCAATAATCTATGCACTAACAAAATATGATATCATAGGTAATTTCTTAAATTTGACCGATCTAAAGTGTTTGAGTAAACGCGCGATATCACAATGGACACTGACAATTGAAAATTTATCGTTTATAAAAACATCAGCTTCAGACATAGTTTGAATAGAAACGTCAATGCGAAGACCATCATTTGGCGGCGCGCGTACGCATTATAACAACTTTAACTTCTACTTAACCATAAGTGTTGAACACACCTGTGTAGTCGAATTTAAAGCCTAAATTTGAGTGTCAAATAAAAAAGTAACCGTAAACAAAGTAACGTTCGCAGTAACCTCTGATTTATGATGTGGTTCGGACTTTCGGACACCCATGCAACAAAAACCCGCATCAATAGAAACAAGAAACACAAATGAATAGCTGTTACAATACACGCTGTAATTGTTTAAACAAAGACATTATCTTTGACTACACTACACTCATATAACAATCTCAGATCAATTCAAATAAAACCTTATTAGCACCAAATAGAGATAAAAACAGAAGACGTAAAGGAATAGGAATGTTCAATACGTGCTCGTAGAAAACTAAAAATTTTAACATCGAGCCTTTAATTTTTATGACGTCGTTACAATTGTGTGGCATAATAAAAGAAAAGGGACATTGTACAGTTTCTATTTCTACTATTTATGGCATTTTTAACCGTTGTTTTAGGGTTCTTAGCAAATTTCAAGGCAAATATCTTACGGTCGCTCCGAGTGGCAAGCGACCACTGCTACATTGTATCCACAAACATTATCCTGGACAATAATGTTTGTGGACATTTCTTTTCATTTTGTCTTACTTCTGCCATTGTTCTATTTCCAAAAGCATTTCGGTGCAAGGTTTGGTAATTAGAGACAATTTTAAACGATACTGCACCTTAAAATTAGGCTGTATCAGAATTATTTTGCTAATTCATAGTCAGCGTCACGCTGTTTCGGAACCGCACTAATAGGGTTTGTATAATGAAAACAGCAGTGATAATGAGGGTGACGGGTGTTGCCAAGTTTAAGAATAAAGTAGACAAATACAGTCAGTACAGACAAATTACATGGTCAGTCAAATGTTAACCGTTGCAAAGTCGGGGAAAAAACTCACTAAGAGCAGAACTAATATTTCATGGAAAGGCAAGTATAAATTGTAATTTTAAATTAAATCTTTTGGTAAATTCAAGTATTCTTGTGTTTTTTTTTAAGATGTTGACGATATTTTTCAGCCTATCAATAAAATTATATTTATTGAGAAAAGGTGTGTATTCATTAATAATAAATTTAACTGTATCTAAGCTTTATCGTTTGATTCCGTATTGTAATTACTTTTTACCTTTTTTCAACTAATCTATTGAAGATCATATTAGCATATCACTCTAGATTTAAATACTTGTAAGCACCACTCACAACTTTAGGACTTGGAGATTTTTAATTCCCCTCCTTCGGGGGTAAGGGGGATAAAAAACAATCAATTAGGCGAACTGTCAGCGGCAGAGGCAAGAATGGGGTCCAAGTTTGACAAAGACGTTCGTTATAAGCAATCTTTGGGCATTGGGTATTGATTCGATGTTTGATTGGAAAATTTGTGAGAGACGGTTTGTTCGTATTTTTCATTTTGAGACGGCATTAGTTATAATTAAATAATTTTTCAATGACGTCACATATTGAGCAATTTTAATAGGTGCCTAGTAATATGATAATGTTATAATAGAATAGCTCGTCTCCTGATCGCCCCAATGATGTGTTTCATACCTATATAATTCAGGCAATAATCTACTATCAGGCGTTGGCGTAAATACCAATTTGGTAAATCTAGTAAAATCTACGTAATTTTTTTTGGTGTGGTACTTACCCTTTTCTACCATTAATAACCTCGAATAGCAACGTCCAGTGTCAAATACCTATCTCAGCATTATGAGATAATTTTTTCTCAATATTTTGGATATATTTTTGAATTTGTTGTACAAATACAGCTTTAAAAAATATATAACTTATGTAATGCAATAAAGACAATTGTGGGTTTGGCACATGATTAAAAATATTTCGAAAGATATATTTATACTGGTACAGTTACCTACCTGGTACTTACAAAAGAAACCGTAACCTTATATAAATATATATAAGTTAAATTTAACCTACTGTCCAACTAAACTACTGTCTAACCTCACTATCTCCTTTATGTTATAATAACATATCAGTGTCCATTAAATCCGTATATTGAACAGCTATTATTAATGTGATGTCCTGTTCGTCCTAAGCTAAAGGAATTCCATTCATAAAAGGAATCGTTTGTACATTTCCCCATCTGCAATTGGATAGGTATCTCCAATCAGGGTTCACACTCTAATCTTCTACACTAATTGCACAAAAAACGACCCTGCCTGTAAAATACACAAAACAAACATACAAAAACACAAAAGACAGATTAGGGAAGATCCAGATCGTATTTTAGATAAATAAGTATTTTCGCTAAGTGTGTGATCGGCTTAAGATCGTTGCCGCGATAGAGGGCAGCTGTGTGTGGCGGCCCTAAGTGACGTCACCGGAACATGCCGGAAGTTTATCTGTTATGATGTTTGTTTGTGGTTTTTAGATACAAACAGTAGTATACCATGCCAACTGGTCCTCACTGAATTAAGTGAGACCAAAATTTATATTAATAAAGATACAAACGCTCATCTAAATTCTGTAAAATGGCAGTTTACCCTGTTTTCATGTCTGGATCATAAACATGATTACCTAATTAGTTTAATACTTTAAAAAAATTAAAAACAAAATAATAGAACTTAAATATCATATAACAAAATAGCAGCATTGAAATTGAAATGGCAATTTATAGTCCACGCTCAAAACAATTGGAGCCTACCTACAATCTTCTTTAGAACATTTTTTGCAATTTTCTCGTAAGTGATTAACAAAATAGCGGGGCCTACCATTAGTCGCCAAAAACTCCATGGGGCAAAAGGCTACATTGCACTATTATCCTGGAGACATAAATAAAGGTAAAAACTACATTAATGAAGATATGGCTTAAAGGTCTTAGTTACCAGGCCAAATAATTGGAAAAAAAAACATTTTTCGCTGTATGGCCTAAAGGACTTGCATCCAGGCCAGTAAAGCTTTAAAAAAAACATTTTTTGCATATTTACTTTTAGCATAATGATGACCTTTAATTAAGAATATAATTTATGTTCATAATTATAAATTGTTAAATTCATTAAAATATTTCTTTTTTAATAACTATTTAAGTCTTACTGACGTGAAGCTCGATTCGAAACTGTCAGTTATTACACTTTGAATAACTTTCCAAAAATGATTTTAATGGCCGGTTGTAGGTGACTGGTTCACCATTAAACTAGTCAGAAATTAAATACCTATTAAACCTAACCACACTTAAATACATTGACGGCATAGGCAATTGGCGCAAATAACTTATCTCAACAAAGTGAAAAGCTACGACGAAACGCATTCATCGTTAGTTGAATATACAACCCTATAACCGTCTCCCTCGCACTCACCGTGTTAATATATAGTCGAACTCACGCATTTAGGGTACACGGATAAGCTGCTTATTGTATTTTTATAGTTATTTTGATCGGCGCGCACACACGTTTTATTGTGTGGATTATCCAGTATGAATACAGAATGGGTATTACGTTTTTATACTTCAATGTACACAGCTGATGTTCTGAAAACAATACAGTTGAATGTTTGCGAATCGCCCGCGCCGGTAGATAGCTTTAAAGAAACACATTTTTATTATTTAATAACCTTTAAATGTCGAGGAGACTACGGACTGAACATGTTTGTCCTGCTTAATTCCTAACGATAATTGGCGTGACGATTAACTTCTTCTAAAATGTATAGATAGTACTTGATATGTACTAGGTATATAGGCACTTCATTATCCAGAGAAACCCAGTTGAATTTATTCGTCGACAACTGGTGACCAGTTCATGCAGATACACTCGGCACATTGCTATTTGAATTATCAAAGTGAAGACCGGACATAATAGATTATTTGGTATTGCGGTAATTTCACATATAAGAAGGTTATAGTGTTGTCTTATTCTTTCGTAATTGTAATTTAAAATTCAAAAATAATTAAAGCTGATTGCTTTATCTTTGGATTAGGGAAGAAACTTCAATATTGTTAAAAGAATACACGCTCAAGAACTCGACACAAAGATTCCTGTCTTTGCGTGCATCTCATTCTCTCAACCCACGTTCCTGCAACAAATTCTGCTTCCATACTCCCGCTCCTCGTACGGGTTCCCTGTCACAGTCCTCTACCCTTACGGCAATCCGCCCGAGGGACGCATTACCTACTCATATTCGAAAAGCTGTTAACAAACTGATTAAAAATTCCTGATTATTATTTAAAGTCTGATAATGTCTTAGAATTATATTTATTAGTATTTATAGTCTTATATATTTATATTACATTATCATTTCATTATAGGTATTTAAGTAATTTTACTTTCATTGTGTAGTAAATATATATTTATTATATTGGTGTATTTAGTGTTACTCTATCGTATTTCTTTGATCTATTTATGATATTTATTTTACATGCCTTTTTTATTATTTACACTGGTAGATAATGCTTAAGGCATTAAGTCCACCAATTGTGCTTTTGTGCAATTAATTATAAATAATTAATAACTATCGTAATAACCAAAATAGTTTTAGTCACAGTAATTGAAGAAAAGATGAAAAACATTTTATATGAAACATTTCTATGGAAACAAGCGAACACTATCCCCTTTCGCTCCCATAAATCCCAAGCCATAAAAGCCACCAACACAACAATACCAAATTAAACGAGAATCCCGCACATAAAAAACTAAACGAGTACACTACAAATAGAAATATTCTCTTTAAGCGCATTGAACTATAGACAATTGGTGAAGATAAATCATAGAGTTGACAAGAAAACACCTCTACAACAATAAAAGATTCCACCCTATATTTAAAAAGCAATCCAACATCAACCTTATAACAATGCGAATAAAAGCAAGTCACAGTATTTATGACTGTAAAGTGTTTGCGGCAAAGCCAACGCATTCGCCGCCCCGTCGCTTAAAAACGACTTCAATCGAGTTTCGCGTGTAAATTATGGGACAACCCTAAACAACGAATGGAAAAAGCCTCATTCGCTAATGGATTTTGTTCTCAAAAATTAATTTGGGGTACTCTACAAAACTGTAGTGTGTACGCACCCAATCAGACGCAACCCTATTAAACAGGGTTGACAATAGCAAAAATGCTTTTACAATATAAATCTAAAATAATTGTTATAATGTATCAGTTTTCACAAATAGTTGGTGAGTAAAAATAACATTTTACTAATAATATTGCATAAGCAGTTTTTTTCATATGATTCCTTATAATATTTTATATTTCTCATTTATTTATTTATTTTCATATGACACACCAACAGCATACACATTAATCAGTACAAAAAACTCATAAATATATCATATGAAAAAATAACTGTGATATTCACAATCTCGCCAGCGTAGTATTTACTTTAATTACATATTTGATTTTGTCAAATTGGTATTATTATTTGATGCACTCGTTGTTGCCTGCTTCCCACTACTTATGTTTTGTTTTATGGATCGCTAGAAGAGATCTCTTATAGAGATAAGTGCAACCTTGCTTACTACTTGCAAAATATGCAGTAAAGAGTTTCCAGGTACCTACAAGCGTCTCCAAAATTTTATAGAGTACTTAATGTGATCAGGCTTTTGAGTGAATGGATAATATAACTCTTAACATTATTTCGCACATTCCTACATATAAACAACGCAAATATATAAACATAATACAGATACAAACACACAATGACATAGTAGCAAAACAATAATATAAGGTAGGAAGCTAATTAAAATAATAAATTAAAATTATAGGTCATCTATTAAATTACATCCAAATATGTAATACGAATGTTTAATATCTTAGTTAACATGTAGTACTTAAAATCTAACATTTAAAGCCATAAGTATGTTCTATCCTAGATAGCTAACCATGGACATTTTACAGTCTTGAGTGACCGCTCTCTAACTATTCAGCTTCTGAGAAGTTTAAAAAATGTAACGATTTTTTATAGAGTATTTTAAAGTTACAAATTTTTCACAATGTTCTTTGAAATCGAATCGAAGTTGCAAATGATAGAATCCACGGTCTTTTATAGTTTTTTTTTAAATTAAATCGATTTAAAAAATATATATATATATATTTACATCTTTATCATATTTTGTTTTAAAATAATAAGTAAATAAAATGGTACTAATATTAATTGGCATAACGATTCACTGACTCTTTATTTACAAAAAAAAATGTTTCAACCCTAAATACCTTTTTCTAATAACTCAGGGCGACAAAACTTAGATCTCCGGGTTACAGGGTGAAGTGGCTTTGTTTCACAGCCCTATCCCCTATAACTTTTTAATTTATTAACGCAAAGGGTTGCCAGTCGTAAAAATTACTTTTATTGTTTGTAACGACGTCTTAGCCTACGTGATAACAATATCTGAGTGTTATAATTCACTTTATAAAAGGTTACGATCGTTCTATCCAGTTTCCGTGGACCTGTGGTATAGAAGAAACGGTAAGAACCTGGAGGTTTTGTATGTTGGATCAAGTTTTAAAAGGACGCGGCGTGTGGTATGTGAAAATTTAAAGTCAAGTGTTCTTTGTTGTTACAAACTTGATGTCCTGCTAAGGTTGAGACAACGGTATCTTATTGAATGCGGCACTAAAACCGGTCTATTTCAATGATTTAGTGCAATGAGAATGCTTTTTAGTGACATCTAAATGTGGTGTTTAAACAATGACACGCTCGTAAATTTTCACTAACAACTATAATGAAATTAAATTTAAAAAAAATGCGTTTTTATTGTTTGCAAGGAATAGTTTTTTGTTTTCCATTTTATTTGTCTTCTTTGAAAGCTTTATCTAGTTCATTCGAAACTGGATTCTAGCATTTTACTAATTTTAGCTGCACTTTCGAAAATGACTGACACTACCATCAGTATCTTCATAATACGCAAAGCAAGGTGCAGTAGGAAAAATGGTGGGTATTGATAGCTTTCTCCATGTCACATTTTTATGCAGTATATACTTAATCTTAATTAGAACAGTGAATAGAAGAATAGAATTTGCTTTATATCCTTCATCTGAACTGATCGCGTGTCGTTAAGTATGTAGAGCTAACACAGCTTCCTCAACCACAGAGAACCTTTGCGCACTAAGAGATTTTGTGACTCCTTTCTCTGTTGCACAGCTAGAGCGTGGAATTCTTTATCAGCACACGATATTCCCTCCTTCATACAACATTGGTTGTTTGAAGGAGGGAATATCAACCTCCTTTAAAAGAGGCGTGAAAAAGCTTTTTGGACCGGCAAGGTGAGGGAGGCTAAGGCAGTATGTCGCATGCTTCACTAGCTATCTTCACATATGGACTCCTATACTGCTTATCATCAAGTGATGCCGAGTCATTTGCTGAGTTTAATATAGCTTCCGGAAACAACTTAAGCTCTTAAAATTATTATTATTAAGCTCTACAAGTGAATTGAATGCTGGCCCTCCAGATTAGATGTAGATTATGGATTTTTTGACTTTCAGCCATATCTGCAATCTGAATTTTAAACATTATCTGCCCCGTTATATGAATGAATATCTTGTATTTGTTATTTCGCTAGCAAGTAATCTAAGTTCCACATGTAACTCCACAAGTTAAAATACAATACGTTCCGCTGTGAATACGTTCCCTTCAAAACAACAAACTATAACTTTTCCTCGACGAAAGAGTTCGGGGACCTTGGTAAACTAAATTTTACTTCTTATTCAAAAGAGGTCTCTTATAAGAGGGGAAAACATTATAGAAATCGCGACACCACTCGACGCGGGCCGCGTGTTGATTCTATCAAAAATCCACTTGAAAATAATGACATTCGCGTTGTGGTCGCAGCTTTAGATGGACATTTTAAAAATATGATGTTGTTTCAATTGAATTCGATTGTTATTGATTATTTGTACAGGTATTTTTTATAAATTAAGTTCAGCAAATGACCCGACACTACCTGATGATAAGCAGTATATGTAAAGACAGGAAGCATGCGACGTACTGCCCTAGTCACTCTTACCTTGCCGGCCCAAAAAGTATAATGCAAAAAGAAATAATTAACCGCAAGAATATCCAAGGTGATGGACGCAGCGGTTATTTTTAAACCGAATAATTTAAAGACCTAACTCAATTTATTCTAGATACAATTACAAAGATCTATCAAACATAAAATATAATTTTAAAGTAAAATTTATTTTTATATTATTTATTTTTTATTTTAACAATTTAAGCAGACACAATTTTGGTTGTGCTGCGGTCCTAATCTTAACTCAAAGTAGATGTGTCGCCTTCATAGATAAAAATACAGGAACTCATAAACATATAAAATATACTTTTAAAGTAGTTAATGCCTGTTGGAGTATTGAAATCAAATGTGAGTACCAAGAGAACCTCGAGTCCCAAACGTAAGTTGATTCAAGAAAAGGTCAGAGTGGTTTTGTGAGTATTTTACTGCAGATATTGATAAACACATTCTGCTGTGGAAATAAATATACATAAACAATTTCCAAATTGTATTTTGTTGGATCATCATATAAAATTACTTACGAACGTGAAACTTACAATTTCATATACACATGTGACATATATGTCTTTATTCATTTAAGTTTTTTAAAAAGCACTTTGTACCAGACTGACTCAGGAAGGAGGCTGTTTTTGCGCATATGTCTCTATTTGGTTATTCCATTGTAGTCTCAATGGTTTGTGTTATAAGATTCGTGGTTTTCCTCGGAGTTTGATTTTGAATTGAAGTTTGAAAAAAAGCGAACATAATCAGTCATTCAAGTCTTTTTATTAACCGGAGTCTCTAAATGGTGGAATTCTTAGCAAAAATAGTTATCATTAAACGCTTTATAATGATAAACATGCTATATGTCTTATATGTCTTAGACTAGTGAAAATTTGAAGATATCACAGATGTGACGACAACGACGAGCTGAAATTGCGTGAACTAAGTAAATAACGCAAATGTATTTCAGAATTATTGTCAAAAATATTTATGTCTTTATCCTAATGTTATACAAAATCAGATTCTTCCGCCGGGCAACAACAGTTTCCCAAGAGGCGTCCCATATTTTCAATCGAATCGGTCGTTCTCGATTATACTAACCTTACCTTGGACCGATGTAAATAAAATAGGCGTCGTCGTCAACCATTTCAACGTGGCCCCTGAGCAGGGAATGCGGCCACCTTCACGAGAATAGAAAAATGAAGCAAGCGGGAAACACCACGTCTCCGATAAAACTGGCGATTCGTTAATACCGAGCATTTGGAGTCGATATTTTATTCGTGCTTGTTAAATCTCATTGTAGTTGAAGGATTTTACTTGTTATTACTCCTTATGGGAATAAAGGTTATTTTATTCGTAAGCAATGGACCCTTTTGATGCGTTAATCCATATCCTTACTGACTTTGTTAGATTTAACATCTGTTTAGTAAATCGGTTTTGTAACGTTTATAACTAAATTTGTTATTGAATGTTAGTTAAGTGTATTTTGTTTTTAGTGATACTAATTTTTGGCTAACAAGAGGCTTATTCTTGATAACTTATAATTATTTAAAGAAAACATATTTTAGGTATTGTGAAGTAGTTGTTAAATATTAGTATCACACATATAACTGTATATAGTAAACTAAGTAATGTTAATAGTTAACTATCATAACTAGATGATTCTCTTTTTTATCAGAAGATCTAATTTATCATAATATGATATAATTTATTCCAGGTTTATAAATGTTCCCAAAATTCCATGCAGGAGATTATTATACGTCCAGTTGCCCAATAACAATTGGTCAATATGAAAAAGAGACGCGCAGCTTGAAATTGCGCGTACGCAGCCATTGTTGAGCTAATTGTTGTAGATTTATTGTGGGGGACAAAATAGTACACCTGCCTTACTCTGCAGAGGTACCTATGCAGGGATTTAAAATGTTATAATAGCAATGTTTTATTCGCTTTCTCATTGATTACTACAGATATAAATTCCCCCCCTCCCTGTCCCACGGTAAATGAACAAATATTACATCTACCTACCAAATTATTACCTAACAATGGTTAGGTTAAGGTAACTGTGATTGGAGCAGTTTGTCTCACACAGAGCGAGAGAGCAGAACAATTATGTCATGGACAATTGCTTACAATATCAAGTTCTAGTTCCGTATCTTATTCCATATATATGTAGAGAATAAGTATGTAATTATTTCGTGTAAACTGATCTATAAGTTTATTTGTTGCACACCAGCCACTGTCTCTGGGCTTTCTATAAGTTTTTCACATGCCTTTTAAACAACAATACTTTAACCGGGAGCCTGAGCACCAACCTTACATTCATTTTATCAGGTTTCACAGCATTTGAAGCGCTGGAGACTCAAAAGAACAAGTACAATGCAACATTTATCCACACAAACCTTTCTTACCGAGATTCCCGCTAAATTCTTACCAAAACGCCCGCAGTGTCGCCAAATGCGTGAAATTATACAACAATACGCGGTAATGATCCTTTACAAGTGAAAAAATAAAAATAAATACGATTGTCGTGGGGCAAACATGTTCCAAGTCAGCCTCAAGCAATTTTTAACTTTATTTCATTAAGACAAGCTACAGTTCAGTGTTATGGTATTTGTTATGTCACCATCTCATTTTTATAGTTTACCCAGTTTTGTTTCTGTTTTATTTTTAAAAGCATAAAGTTCAGATTCCTATAAATTATAAGCAAATAGATTAAGTTTAAATGTGTAAAGTTTGCTACACCTTTCCTTGTCATTACGGATTGTAATCCACGGGGGGCTTCATGGCATTGTTTTCAATGTTTTTGGGGTACAATTGATTGTATTATACGGAAATAAATTTACAACACATTGACGTTGTACAAAAGAGTAGCTTCTGCTTAGTTTTGCGGTGAAAGCTTGGATGCGGGTGTTACTCAGGGCTTTATTTTGGGACCGCCCTGTGTATTTACATCTTTTAGACAATGAATTGTTTCGGTTGTCACACATTAGTAGTATGGTAACACATTAATTGTTTTGTTCTGTTGTAGTATCGATAAGAGTAGTAATCAACCTTCTTACCGTAAAATAAATAAAAAAAAGAAGATGTATCCGTTATCCAATACGTTTTGTTCAATTCAATTTAATTTTTGACGTACTCTGTCTGCAGATCATATCCCCAAAATAATGCAAATATCTTTACCAAGTTGATGGCATGTCCCTATATACTATACCTGCTTAGTTATGGTATACATTAAGGTAATGCATATTTCGTGTTTAATGGCGACACGTCGAGTTTCAAATTATGCGTGTAAATGCATATTTATGCGAAGCTCGAGCCGGCTCTATAATATCGTATTAATATTATGTTAGGACGTGTATGTGTCATCATATATTTTCAAAATAATAAGATGGTAATGAGATTATATCAATGCCAGCTTTTTCTTATGAATGCGCCAATTATGTCCGCTTGCATCGGTCTTGCATTTTGCTGGGAAGGTCCGTGCTTGTATCTTGGTTTATGGAACTCACTGATAATATATGGATTTAAGCATCGCTTCATTATGTTAAAACCTCCTTGCATATTTTTTTTAAATTTTGATTAAAACACCAGCTTTTGAATTCGTGTTAGTTCGTTTTTGTCTGGGAAATAAAAATATATCTCTGTTTGAAAGTAATATTTTTTAAGAATGTATTCAAATGAATAGGTTTGTTCGTGCATGCGTGGCAGTCGGCGTCATATCGTCTGCGCAGCCTCGTGGAATGCGGTCCGGGTCGGGCCGCCTGGGCCTTCCGACCTCATCGTACGAATACAGTTTCGAAATGACCGTGCTCGGCTTTAATAAGGTTATATACCTTTGATATTGACTTGAATGGGTAGTGTCCGAAGGTTTTTATTTCGTAATTAGTATTTTATGGGTATCGATGCACTGAAAACTATTAAACCAAGACCACAAGTACTAGTTAATTTGATACCATATTATTTTTAACTGATTTTGAATATTTAAACCATTTAAAGCAGCAAGCGATATTAAAAGTATAGGAATAGAGGCCCTTAATTCCAATAACTGAAGGATATTTCTCACTACAAGGATAGGTTCGTACATCTACTACCAGTAACGTTGTGTGAGTTGGAGGTACTTCCCCAATCAAGAATTCTTCTATACTCTACTTTCTATAGATAATTACAAGAATACATTCATCCATATCTAATCAAAACAGTGACGAGCGGTGAATCTTCCGAGTCATCTAAACAATTCAATGTTTAGTCTGGCATCACTTGCACCTGCTCCAAGAACACTCGTGGACATCCAAACAGACACAGGTGCGTGTTGAATCAACATTTACGTGAAAATGTTGGTTAGTGAGACTGTTTTTCTTTGAAAAACTTTGGATAAGCAAATGCATCTTTTTTATCATCATCGTCAGGTATCAAAATCCTATATACGTCTCACTGCCTGGCATAGGCATTCCAACATGGAAGGACCACATGAAGAGGGTAAGCTATATCGCCACCACGCAGGTCCAATGCGGCTTGGTGGGTTAAACGGGACCAAATGCTTCACGTGACTTCCCAAGCTCTTCGAAGAAAATAGTTAAATGAAATAAAATCATATCATATCACTTGTGATAAAAGATCTTTTGGTTTGAGTGTACTAGTTTCGATAATGAAAACAAAACAATTGTCGCTATGGTGGGTCTCTGGATCCGTCAATCAAATTTGCAAGCTTTAGAAGGTATGTTAAGCAGTTGGTCTGCTTTCACACGCCAAGCCACATAGGGCTAAAGTGGTTGTGTTTTGGGTCACACTCCTCATGTATTTCTTCCATTTCGTAAGGTCTGATATCGAAGATTATGTATTTGAAATTAAACCTGCCCACTTATTTTAATAAGTTAAACCTTATCGTTTAGTTTGATGAAAATTACTTAGTTATAATGATACGCTCATCCGTAAGGAGGTAAATTAAATATGATGAGAAGTTATTATGATAATCCTCAGTATACAGCTTCATCCAGTTATACTTCACATCATTTTACTCATAACTACTTCGTAATGTCGACGAAATTTTATATTTACAATCCGATATCAGACCCTGTTGCGTTAAAAACACGGTATAAATTAAGGGTAATGTGTATTGACGTACTTAGTAAAGAATTTGTACAATCCTAAGTTTTATCATAAATTATAATATTAGTTACAAATTTACGAACATAGTAACCAGATGTTTGTGAAAAATCTTTTTGATGGTAAATGGCTTCAGAAATATAAGAATTTATTTTATTATTGGTAAAATCAATCGTGAAAATTAGTATTTAGAAATTCTGCAATGGGGACTCTCGTCACGCTCAGGGTTATTGAAAACCCTAGGTAGGTCTATATTTATTACCTTAATAGTAGCTAGTTAAATTCTTTTTATAATATATGTATGTGGTTGCTTAAATCTAAACTTGGAATGTTAATGTATTTATTTTAAATTAATTAACTAATATCTTAAATTACTTTTATTTGTATGACCAATTAAATGCGTCGACTTTGAAAATAATATAAAAGTAGAGATGTAATTAAGAGATAATATATGTAATATTCATATTTATAAGTATTTATTTTTATAATTATTTAAGATTTTTTTTAAATATTTTAATCAGAATTCAGTAATTGTAATAAAGATAATATTTTTTTGGAATTCATGGCAAATATATGGCTTCTATTAAATATATGTACTTTCTTTGTTTATCAATTACCTTTAGGTTTAATACCTAAAGAAAATAATGTTGGTGTTTATATTTTATTTAAAAATATTATGATTCCCCATTTTGTTGAGTCTAACTGTATAATAGTTAAAGGATATGTCCTAATTATAATACTGTAGCATCTGTAAGTGTTCAGTATACGGAACCACTCCAACGGGTAAGGCTTCGGCTTACCCAGTTTCACTACAACAATAATAAACTTTATGGTTACTCCTTTAGATAGAATAGGCTATGATCACCCTCCCACATGGATCCGACTCGAATAATAACATTATTATGAGAAAGTTATTCAAAAACATGCATTTGTCAAACTAAACCGTATTCTATTTTAAGCTTTAACGCCACTTCTTTATGGGTGCTTGTGGAACTTTTTGACGGTAACTATAAATATTTTCTGAGGTACATATTTGAGCGTCTTTGTCACTTGATTGCCGTTCGAAATACTACAATGCTTGCTATAGTTGCATTGAGACTTTTCAGTAACACCTTACGGTGCCGGTGCGCGTACGCAACGGTAGGAATCATGTTACGCAGTTTATGTTTATGGGTAAGATAATTTATTAATTAATATATTACCTGGTAAATTATCTTTATCTGAATACTGTTTACCAGCAAATTAATTCTACCATAAGTTTTAAAGTTTAAAATATCAATCAAATATACAAACGAATAGATAACCTGCCCATTATTGTCTCAACTCAGATCCTATCGCTTTCGCTTTCATTTTGACGTACAATATATTTCCATTGCGGCTTAACTATTAATGGTGACGTTCCGCTTGAGTACACAGTAATGATTTTAAAGACGATGGCTATAGCTATAGATATAAAGTTACTCAATGAAATCTTTGGTTCACATCGTGGTGCAATATGTCCCGAAGGCAACACTGCCCCACTAAGAAGAGATACATCATCAAGCGGTATATTACTCATTGGACTTTAATCAGTATGAATACTTGTTCGCCTTTGTAGTTAATTGTTAATTGCTAGAAAAACTGTCGACTTATGACATTTTGTTTCCGTGTTTCGGAGCAGGCACGTCTAAAGTAGAACACGGAAAACATTTACAACTCAGTGACGGGTGACATTTTTAAATTTTCTAAAAACTAAAACTGTTTTATCGATAATCAGATTAATCGTCCGCAGATGAACAAATACATCACAATGCTCGATGTCCGCTAAGATGTAACCGATTGTCTTTTGAGTGAAACCGACCTTTAAGAGTATAATATATCGTATCGCGGCCATCTCACGATTCTTTAGAGACTAGTGCGTTGTGATCGCCGCAAAATATTTACGAAAAGAGACAAAGTGGTCGGCCGTCTGTATGACGCGGCTGATTATTTGATCTTGTTAAGGTGCCGTTTCATTGATACGATAAACTTTCACTTCTACAAGTTTGTTGTAGGGTCTGTTCATATTGTTTTCATAGATGTGCTCTTTAAGTACTTTTCAACATTCAGACCACAAGGTTTTTCAAATTTTAGATAGAATTTGAATAATCAGCAGAAATATTAGTCGAATACTCACACTTCTTTGTGTTCACTTTGCGTTCGCCAAAAAAAATTGTCATTGTTAATGTTTAAACTAGTTATAATATTTGTAATAGGCAAAAATCCAACGGCCGAATATTCAAAAATAATTAAGGTAATTTTAACTAGTATACTATATATCTGATTATAGAGAATCAGATATTACTCCCGTAACTCACTCATCTGCCCTCTGAGGGTGGTTATTTCGATCGACAAATTCTAAAAACGTTTCTCTAGGTCAAAACATTTTAGATTAAGTTATAATGTCAAAATTCGTTTAAAGAACAAATGACAAATTTATCTTAACGAAATTTGTTTGATTCTGAGTATATTTTGAAAATTCAAAAATCGCGCTATGCCAACTGCACCTTACCGAATCCATGATAGCGTTGATAAGAGTAACGTTTAAGATTCACTCATTGTTCCGATCTGTGCTTTTAAGATGACACCGATAACGTTTGATGTTGACAAAGGAGCTCGCGGCGGGCAGCCTATCCCTCATAATTTAGGGATAGCCTGGCATTGTATTTGAAGTGAATCACTTACTGCTTATTATACATGGAATATTATATGATTTGTAGCAAAAGAAACAAACGCTACCATGCAAATCCAGATGACTTCTGATAACAAGAAATTTAATTGAATTATTTATTTGTTTTTCTCTTATAGTATTTATTTATGTATTAAGTTGAATTTCCTCAGTGGCTGTCTAAGGTTAGATTTACGGCTCATCATATACAATGGTAATATCTTTGTTGAAATTCAGTGGTTTGCTCCTGAGTGATCCATGAAAATTTTCGTGGTGCTGCGTACGCGAATTATTCATGATATTGCTTGCTATTTTGTTTAGTTACTCTTATAATCAAGTTGTGTTGCTTGAACCCTCTAGCAGCCAAATATAGTACTAATTATTATTCTTCAGGGAGAGTGGGGTCTAGAAGGTTTTTTAAGTCTAGAATTCATTTTTAGTATACATGTGAAGAACCTGGAATTCCGAAATCCATCTGCAAGCATTCCAATTGTCAAAGCATATATAATCACAAAGATCCCAAAGGGTTGGATTGCACTGTGGCACCTGTTATGGACCCAAGATGACATATAAGTACGTTTTCAAAATTGTTAAATTTGCGAATATATGTATTATTAACCTAATCAAATTAACGTAACTGTACGGAACCTTTTCCATGCTGTCAGTTGCATGTGTCAAGAGCAACATCTTTGTCTTAGCCGCGACTCCATTACGTTTTGGCCTGAACCATAATTTACCGCGCCAGTCACTTTTGTGAATAATCGCCACGGTCCTCAGATTTATTTATTGCGTCATAAGATTTTTGTTTGTTTATTTAGTTGTGTTCTGTTTACGAGTAAATTTGGTAATGGGAATCATTTATTATTAACAACTTGTTTCAATAAAGTTATTGTACCAATATAGCATCACTAAAAACAGTGTGAGTGAACTTCTCAAATATAATCTTACCTCGTTGATGAAGAGCCTTTTATTATAGTACTGGAGGTGACAGCGGTCGAAGCAGCTGTAATATAAGCTATAATCGATTAAATGAAATGAAATGCCACGATTTCAGATACTCATGAGTAGAATAAGGAAATACTTAGAATTCTCATTGATATTAATGAACGTCAAACTCGATTAGTTTATAACGAATAGTCATAAATAACAATAGAAGAAGTGATCATATTTCCTCATAAATTAATCCTAACATCGCAGTACAAATCGTTAAAGCTGTCGTTTTCGCTTGTAAAACAAACCACAAAATGGCCTTGGGTCCCAATAACCAATTTCTGTATTCAAATCTCTCGTCATAAAATTTATGAGCTGTGTCTGTGTCATTTTTATGACAGTGCATTTTATCATGATTATGAGCAACCTCATTATGAGACTTATTAAGAATTATATAAAAAATAATAATAAAATGAAATTTGTTTTATTTAAGTAAATCTTTTATAAATAAGTTTCCGGGGCTTCCCAGAAAGTAAGCGAAGATACTTGTGTTGGGAAAGCCTCGCTCCTCCTGCGTAGTCTTAACATTAGAGATTTACACAAAATATCTTAACATCAACGCCAGAATTGTCCGCCGATTCTTCAGCTCTGTCATCCTGACCCTCGGCCGTCTGGCCCCCTCTGTCGAGGGGTATTCGCCCATCCCTCGAGCCGTCGAGGGATTGGGAAGAGTTAAAATTGTTTTTTTTTAAATAATAATAATAAAATAAATTAACAGGAACTATATGTGTATATAAATATTTTCGTAAGATTCTAAAGAATACAGTTTGAAGGCTAGATCCTCTTAAATATTTATATATTGTATATAACCAAAAACTTAAATAAATAGAAGTATACATTATAAGATCCGCTAAGGGGTGCTATTTGGCGTAGCGGTTTCTATTACAATAGCAAAGCATCTTTCACCATAGTTGGTTCCTGGATGGGTCAATTAATATTTGTTATCTCCAGTTCTTCGTTGACTCGAAAGGCACGTTAAACCAACCCACATTGGGCCGTGGTGGTGCTATTATCCAAGCCCCTCATAAGTTTCACCTGTTAAGGAAAGCCTGAGACTAGTATGGAAACGGATATACACTGCTGATGACGTCGAGGAAAAGGTTAAGTTATTACTAAGAATTTATACGAAAATTACAGAAAATAGGTTCAATATATTTTCAGTATAATTTCCAGAATAAGTATCTATGAGGTTTACAATTATTAAAAATACAATATTAATATAAATTTATTAACTTTTCGCTTGATGATGTTGCGTGTATGTGTGTATTTCTATAATTTACTTACAAATATATAAAATAAATGTGGGTCTGTAGACCCACATTTATTTTATAAAAATATTGTTACACTTGTTATAATATACATTATCTTATCTTGATGTAGGGCCAGGATTATTACTCCCGGTGCACGTCGACCCAATGGGATCTTTTGTGCTTCCCTAATCCTACTGACTGCTGTCCTGGAATACCTCCAAGATGTACTTGCTAAGTACACTCGGAGACAGCAGCCTTATATCTTCAGGACTGGGATAGCCCAGTCCAAAGAGACCCATTCTCTTCCTAGCAAGAGCATCACAATTACATAGGATGTGTTCCATTTGTTCGGTGTGCTCCCCACAGACCCTACATAGAGGCGATCCAACAAGTTTCATCTTGAACAACATGCTATTGGTACCAAAGTGGCCAGTAATAGCGCCACTTAAGCCCCGTAGTCTGTTACGTTGTAAGTTCCATATCGCCTTCTTCGGACCTCCAAGTGGATACATAAATCGCTTGGAGTGTGCGAGAGAGGCAATCTTATCCCATTCTTCTGATTGCATCCTCTCTGCATACTTCCTAAATGCCATTCGCACCGTACTGTACGAGATTCCAACGCAGGGCTCGGGCCCAACAATGTTTTCCCCGGACCCCTTCCTTGCAAGCTCGTCAGCTCTTTCGTTGCCTGGGACACCGGTGTGTCCAGGCACCCAAATGAGGCTTACCCTGTTATGCTTACCGAGCCTGTTCAGCGTTTGTATAGCATTCAGGATCAGCCTCGAGTCCACCCTGTGCGAGGTTAGAGCTTTCAACACAGCTTGGCTGTCACTGAGGATGTAGATAGTTTTATCTCTGATATTCCTATCCACATTCTCCTGCGCACAAGCGATGATGGCAAATGCTTCCGCCTGAAATACGGTTGCCCATCTTCCCATGCTTTGACTAAGCTCGTAGTTCCTACCATGAACACCAGCTCCGGTGCCAGTGTCCATTTTAGAGCCATCAGTATACCACACAATACAGTCTTGGTTCGGGGGGTTCAGTCCTCGTTTCCATTCCTGGCGTGTTGGTATCTGTACCCTGAAGAATTTATTGAAAACGTGCACCAACTGCATTTTGTCACAGTTCATGCTCGTCATCATGTCCAATTCCCTATCTTCCTCAAACTTAGTGTGCCGAGTGCTGGGTGCAGGTGTACATCCACCGGATATGGTCAGTCTATACAGAGTCATCCTTGCATTGGTCTCAATGACCGTATGCAGTGGGATGAGATCTAATAGTCTTTCCATCGCTGCCGTAGGTGTGGTTTTAAAGGCCCCAGATATAGCTAGACATGCTGTTCTTTGCACTTTCGCAAGGGCATTGCGGCACGTTACTAGCTTGACTCTTGGCCACCATACCACACTGCCGTATGTAATGATTGGAACTACCATCATCATATACAGCCATTTTAGGATCTTTGGTTTTAGTCCCCACGTCTTCCCATACGTAGATCTGCACATCGCAAAGACTCTAAGAGCTTTCACGATAGTGGCGTCCACGTGTGATTTCCATGTAAGTTCTTTATCTAGGGTAATTCCTAGATATTTTACTTCCGTGGACCAATTTAATTGTATTCCTGAGAGATTGAGACTGCCTAACTGTGCTAGCAGTCGTCTCCTTGTAAATGGTACGATAGTGGCTTTATTTGGGTTAATAGAGAGATGGCTTGTTTGGCACCATCTTTCCACCTTACGTAAGGCCACTTGCATTAGATTCGATACCGTACTGGGGAAGATTCCGCTTACTAATATAACTATATCATCAGCATATCCCACTGCACGGTAAGGTCCCCTGTTTAATTCTACAATTAGTGAGTCTATCACTAAGCACCAAAGTAATGGAGAGAGTACCCCTCCCTGGGGACAGCCTTTAGTGGTCTTAATCCGAAGGTCTTCGCCCATGTGGTGCGAAGTGATGATTCTCCCTCGGAGCATGTTATCAAACCACCTTCTAAGGGTAGCGTTGATATCATGCTCCTCCGCTGCCTTTTGGATTGAGTCGAAAGTCGTACAATCAAAGGCCCCTTCTATGTCCAAAAATGCCCCTATACATAGCTCTTTATTATCAAGAGCTACTTCTGCTTGGCTTACCACCAAGTGAAGAGCCGTCTCAGTTGACTTCCCTGGCTGGTATGCACATTGAAGTTCGTGTAGCGGCTTCTTCCTTAGTGGCCCGTCCCTGATGAACCTATCCACTAGTTTTTCAAGTGTTTTAAGCAGAAACGACGTTAAGCTGATCGGCCTGAATGCTTTAGCGTCCTCATAGTCAGATTTACCTGCTTTAGGTATGAAAGTTACTTTGACCTGTCTCCAGCATTTTGGGATATAACCGAATGCTATGCATGCTCGGAATACTCTACAAAGATGTGGAGTGAGAGCTGTTAGGCCCTCTTGTAAGATAATAGGATAAATTCCATCTGGGCCCGGTGATTTGTACGGTTGAAAACCCCGTATGGCCCATTTCAGCTTTATTTCATCTACTACCTTTTTTGCTGTATCCCAGTCATTCCTGAATGTTCGCGTTTGCATTTCATTCTGGCTGATTGGGTCATCTGCGCCTTCGTCCAATGTAACTGATTCCGGAAAGTGCTTACCAAACATTGCTTGGAGTGTCTCTTTACCGGTCTCGGTCAACTTACCTTCTCCATCTCTTACAACTGAGAGTGGGTTGGCTTTTGTTATTGACATAGCTTTGCTTAACCTCATCCCGTCTGGCACCGTTTCTATCATTTCACAGTGTTGTCGCCAGGATTTCCGTCTAGCCTTCCGTACTGCCGTACTATATTCAGTCAATGCTTTGTGGTATTCTGTAAAGTTTTTCTTTGCTTTGGCAGCATTGAAAGCTTGCCTCGTCTTTTTCCTCAGATGATCGAGTTCAGAGTTCCACCATGGGTCCTTATGTCCTCTAGCTCCCTTCTCAGGACAATTCTCTGTCCACGTTCGCAGGAGCGATCGGCCAATGTTGTCAGCTTCAAATTCTATATCTATTACGGAATTAAGCTTACCTTTGGGGCTTCCTAGATCCGCTTTTAGGCCCTTCCTAAAAAGGTCCCAGTCAGTGTTCCTAGGGTTCCTCCTTCTTATTACCTCATACTGTACGTCTGTCGCATACCTAAAACATACGTAATTGTGGTCCGAAAGCGTGACCTCATTCGACACATGCCAGTTGTAAATATTTTTACTAGCTTTGTTGCAAGCTAGCGTGACATCAATAACTTCAGCCCTTTTTGAATTAACAAATGTAGGCCTATTGCCTTTATTAAGAATCTGTAAAGATGCGCTTACCACAAACTCGTACAATTCTTCACCCCGTCTGTTGATGTCTGAGCTTCCCCAGACGACGTGGTGCGCGTTGGCATCACACCCCAGGATCAGCTCTGCTCCCTCCTGGTTGCTGTGCCGAACCAGCCTTCTGATGTTGTCCGAGGCCGGTTCCTTTTCCTCATAAGGTAGGTAGGCTGAAGCCAAAAATATGGTATTTTTGGCTCCCCCTCCCCTCCCCTTATGGATCTTGATGGTAGTAAGATCCCTGCAACAGTAGTTGTGCACTGGCATCACATTTAGACCATTCCTGGCGTAAATGCAAGTTCGTGCATTGTTAGTAGAACAGTGATTGAAAATTAACCCCCCCGTTCCACCTAAACCTTTAATTTCCCCTTTGTATAGATAAGGTTCTTGAATTAAAACTATATCATACTTGTTAAGCTTAAGCTGACGAGCCAGAATGGCAGTCACTGGCAGTCACTGCCACAGGTCGCAAGAACCGCTCCTGAGGTGACGACGCTTGCGATGTTAAGCACCGGAAGCGGATCCGGCGCAGCTTCCAGGAGCTCGACTACGAGTTCCCGGACCCCAACCCAGTCGTCTACCCCCAGTGTACACGATGGATAGCCCTCAGGGACGATCGCTAGCTTGACCGCAGTTAGGGCTTCCCGGTAGGATCCAGATCCTTGGATCTTGATCCTTTTGGGGGCCGCACTGCTTCCCGCTACATCGTCACTAAGGGCCGCCCGAGGTCTCTTCGCGCAGTCAGCTAAGGATTCGGCCACCATAGCCTGCTTCCTTAGCCTCCTGCGTTTCCTCTTGCTGGCGCCACTATTCCCAGTAACGAGCGTAATGTCGCCAGCAGGGTTCGCTGTCCCCCTACTGGGGCCCGCAATCGGCGTCTGGACTGCCCCAGCACCAGCCGCAGATGTACCTGCGACTGGTCCCGTGGCAGGTCCGCTTCCTGCGGTCCCATCCCTGCGAAGATAGCCGCCTCTGTTCGAAAGTGGGGCCACACGGCCCCGGTTCGGCGCCGGTTCCCCCTTACGAGGACCACCGGTTTTGCCTCCCCGGTACTCGCTAGCCACACCCCGTGCAGAGGTGACTCCCCTGGTGGCATTGTCTGCCCCGGACCTCGATAGGCCCGTCTGGGTACCCGCCCTTTCGGACGGTACACCTATTGTGCTGGTCTTAGTTAAGTCCATACTAAGCCATATGTGTTTCGTCCCGATGCCTCCCCACCCACCACGGAGTGTCATTTGACAGCGCACAGTGCGCTTAGGGCTAACAACGGGATATAGTTCTCCCCCAGAGACCATCTGCGAGACTGCACGACATTAAGGTTTCACCACCAACCACTGCGATGAGCCCGAACATCGCCGCCTGCAGACTATCTAAGGGAGCGAACTCGCCCGGGGCCGTCTGACCGGACCCACAGCCGATTGGCGAGAATTGGCTATTTTCCCGCCTCCCGTTTTGGTAGAAATCAGGGCCAAAGATACGTGTTGGCCAAGATAGGTACTACAGCCCGACCTATCTCGTCCTCAGTCACCAGGATTCCTTCATCCTCCCATACGGGTCACCGCGCACGGCACAAACACGCAGGTGGGCATTCTACCACTGCCATCGCTTCCTTTGCGATGGTCAGTCCGCAAGGACATGTCCACTCCATCCTTGCAGCGGATTACGTTTGGGATTAGGGATAGGGAAGGTAAGGGTGATTTCCAGGGTGAGAGTGTGTGAAGGATGTTGGGAGGGAATTAAGGTTTAAGGGAGTGGGATTTGGGGACATACCTGTGGTCAGTGAGCGGACCAACAGGAGACCTCTCCTGTCCGGTGCTTAAAGCCACCATGAAGACATGAAGTCGTCCATGATGTGGGCCATCCGCAACCTGCCCCACCGCCCGATCGCATGAGAGGAATGCGCCCAGTCCAGCCCGTGGCCCTACATAGTGTACTGCCACGGATCAGACGGTATATACGTCGGTATATACATTACAAGTACCTTTCTTAGTTTACTGGGAAAAGAATAGTAAGCATTCGATAAAAGCATATATATTTTTTCATATTTACAAAAAACAAATGAATTCAGAATTTAGAATAAAATATAATTTAGAATCGTACACTGAAAACTTACTAAATTTTGCGTTCGTTATTTAAAAAACGGTATATTCATATTAGTCATATTATTTTCGAGTGCCATAACAAAGGTGCCTTCATAAAACCCATGGAATGTCCGTCCGTAAGGTTCTGGCTATAATTAATTTTCATAATAATATAAATTTTTATAGGACACCTTTATGTGGCTTCTCGGGATCCACAATAGCTTATTGATTGGGATTAGCGCGGATTATCCAACGGTTGTAATTTGAGAAGGATGTCGTTTTTTACTACAACCTTGTACAGTCGTCAGAAAAGTTTGCACTCTGGGAAGCTCATAATACTTATCTTAAGCTTTACAAACAACAGTTAAGAGTCATAAATAGTCAAATATTTATCTCAAATTTATTAAAAACTGCTGACCAATATGAAAAATTACTTTGATACATATAAGTTCTTGACAATGACGACTGACAGTGCCCGCGTGTATTTAAAGGTTATACGACCAGAATGTAACTATTAGAAATCTCTTGCAGAGGATAAGCTCAGTTACGCTGTCTATCTCGTATTTTAAACTGTGCAGAAAAAAGGTTTAAACGAAACTAAAAATCGGCTTCAAAACACTAAAAAGGCAAAAATGATTAAATTTAACATTTTATCGAATTTAAATGTATTTTTATAGTTGGAGTCACACTTTCAACTGTTTCTGGAAAAAAAAATTCCACTCGTAACAAATATTTTAAATTCGATAGCTTTATAACTTGAATTAATTTGAATTGAAGTCGGTTTGTGATTTGTTTTAAACTTTATTTTTCATAATTTTGAGTGGTAAGTTTCTAAGGTTCATTAGATGGGTGACCTTTAGTTGATTGTCGAGTTGCCTGTCTGTCGTTGGTAAAAATACTCGAAAAGCTTTAGAAAAAATATAAAATACGTACAGTAATATACGCTATCGAAATAAATAAAAATTGAAAATTGTTTCACGATTGATATAAAAATAGCTGAACGTCCAGACAAAAAAACAATACAATGGAACATAGAACATCTCCTTTTTTTGATCAGTTAAAAAAGAGTATATAGTATTGTATAGCAAGCACACATATCAGGCATTTAAGCTTCTGTGTTGATGTTTTTGTAATAAATCAGTTTTTTAAAGTAGATCGTCATACTATATATCATATATCTAAGCTATCTCAGTCATTTTATATTTTAAATTTAATTGAATACAAAATAGAACAGCAAATTAATTTAAAGTATTTAAATCAAGTCTATTAAAATTGATATGAAAAGGCTATAAAATAAAATTATTTGATACATTCCGTTAAGAAAATAACATTAATGTTCTTATTGACAAAATTAAAAAAAAACAGGGTCCCTAATAAGGGCATACCTATTAAAATTTTGTTTTTTCCAAATTTTATAAGTTACATATTATAAATGGGAATCATCTGTTTTTTAAGAACTTAGATATTATAATTAGAACATTTTATGTAAAAACGATATGACTTAACTACTAAGCCTACTTGATTACGCTTTGTCCCCCCCCCCCCCCCCCCATCAAAGTCCTAAGCCACCCGGACGCGCCGCAAGCCCCACGTCTTAGGTGGGCACTACGACGTGAACTGAAAGAGACCAGGATCTAGCTTCGTCCCGGCAGCGCTCCATCCCTTTACACTACCAAAGGTGACTAGCGCCACAACCAGTCGTGGTCCTAGGAGGCCCACAATCCGCGCCCACAAAAGGGTCCGCTGGCCAAGAGGCCTCACCAACCAAGGCAATAAAGCCACAAACTTTATCTAAACTGTTAAAAGGCACCTTTAAGGTAATTTTTAGGTTAATGAAGTTCAACTCCAAGTGTTCAAGCAGACATACTAATTTCATATAAAAATGACGTCATAATTACTGTAAACACTATTTGATATTGGCCTTACGAGGCCGGTTATAACAACCCCTAAATCCAGCCCTGTTTTATAATAGAAGCAGTAACTCTAACGTTGTATGCTAATTGGGATATGAAAGGGGCAATAAACATACGTCCGCGGTACGATGATCGTGTGATTTGGTCCTTAATTAAAAGAGTTTACGGTGCTGTAAATGTGTCTAAGTTAAACATAGAGCGACGGAATGCAGAGGCGACATTGCTGTGACTCACAGAGAAGGAATTTGCAAAAATTTGGAATTGATCAAGGGTGGACCAGGATACACACAAAACTTGATAGACGGGAATTGGGAAAGAGATGTTAGAACCGGGAACGAACCGGGAACGGAGGATGTGTACGTTTTGACGTTGGCTAATAGGGAGCCATATCTATTCTGAGTGGAATTCGAGGACGTGGTTGAACTGTCATAGATTTAAGCTCTGTTACATAAATATGGTCGTCGAAATTTTATTTATCAAGATATCGCATTACCGATGTGTCTTCTTTTGTAAAATGCAAATAAAATAGTTTTCTCTCTCTTTTTGATAGCTGTAGATATCTTACTCCTTTCACCAAGCCTTTTAAGACGATTTTTAAAGATCTGGTGGAAGTTCGTTGGCGTTGTGGTTCGAATGCTCCAGTTTCGATATCGAAAACCAAGAGCTTTCGCCATGGCTGGTCCCTGGAGGGAACCATCAAATTTGATAACTGAAGTCATGTTAAGCCATTGGTACCGGATATGACGGCGACTGCTTACTGTTTGTAAAGGTTACGGTTACTGTTTTTTTATATAAAGCACAGCAAATGACTCGACACCACCTGATGGTAAGCAGTAGAGGAGTCCATATGTGATGATAGCTAGTGAAGCATGTGACATACTGCCCTAGCCGCCCTCACTTGGCGGCCTAAAAACTTGCTTTTTCACGCCTCTTTTAAAGGAAACCACGTTGTAAGAAGGAGGGAATACGTGTTTTCACCCACTAAGCTGCATTGAGCCTGTGTTGCTGTTATGGACAAACTCCTCATGTGTATCACCCATGTAGGTATCCCTGTGCTCAGTATTAGGACAAATTTAAACCCTAGCTAATGATGATGATATCAGAGTACATTCGTCCATGCGTGACACCAGACTGTATCGTTTGAAACAGGTAGTTGACAAATTTACAGAATATGTATTTTTGTTGTCAATGTAACAACAATAAATAATAATATTGTTTATTTCGGGTAAAAGATAGTAAAACTAAATTAGAATATCTATTATTTTGGGTCTCAAAAAACGTGACTTTTTTTTCAACATTAACAATCATAGTTATTGTGAATATTATTTATAAAACCATTCGTATGCGAGTCTTATTTGCTTTGAAACGTTTTCACTATTGTTTATTGAAAGAAGTTGAAGTCAAATTTTGTATAAATTACTTTTTTGTGATTAAAAAGTTTGTAATAGATATTTTAGTATAACATGCCCACGTCGCAATGGTCTCCAGTTCAGATATGTCCCGTTTGCACCTACTTTGCTCCTACGTGTTCTGTGACGGAGACCGCCAGTAGCACGTCATTAAGTGTGGCTGCGAACTTACGACACCACAATAATTGGTCTCCATATATCATCGGCCGTCCGTCTGTCCGGCACCTGATCGTTTTATTGTCGCCCCACAGTAGCCGTCCATAAACTTGAGAAACACGAATTTGTTATTCCTCTCTATGTTATAACTACTTTATTTAAGAATGGGTTGTTTCGTTTATTATTTTAGTGACCGTTTGTACATAAACATATAAAGTTATTGGAATCGAACAATCTCTTATACGCACGCCATAATGTTAAGTTTTAATCAGTAACATAGACAAATCTTTATATTTGTATTGCTAAAGCAAACTTACAATCTATAAACCTAACGGCTAAATGCTAACGATGCTAATTTCAGCTTATATATACCCTGTGGACTGGCATTCATACATGGAAGAAACAAATAAGGAGTTCGGGCCAAAATACCAACATGTTATCTCAATGCGTGAAAAGCGGTTGTCGTAACAACCAAGAACATTGCCACTTAGTACGTTGTTACTCAGTACATTGTCACTAATTACATTGTCTCATAGTATGTTAAGACTCAGTACGTTGTCAGTCAGGTATATATCACAACCGGGAATAAAAAAGGGGCTCCAGGCAAACAAAACTTTTCTTATCATTCCTCTAACCGATCTTTAGTTTGGTTTATAACTCTATAAGTACGCTGACCGAATGCTGTGAGGTGTTAACATAATTATCTTGTTTAAAAATAATCCCATTCAGTTTTATTAATTTAACTAATTTAATAACTTAACTAACAGCTATCTAAAGTCTAATCCATTGAATTTAAAGATGAAAAAATAATGTTCATTCAAATATATTTTAAGTACATTTCGAAGAATTTCATTTCTTCATACAAGTTGTCATAAACTTTAAAACTTCGTACAAAAACTGAACTTATTGAATAAGAGCTTTTGTCACTTCTTACATAAGGCAAAGAGTTAACTTGCGACAAATCGCAGAGCATTGTTCCGACAAACAAAGGCGAGTTAATTTCATAAAGACACATTCACACTGGCTATCGCGACAGAACAACAATAACTTATTACGAGATAGTATCGTTCAATTAACATTCCACTGGGCTTCCGGAACGAGATGACTTATAAATGTCAAAACGCCATTTTTGTGTTTGACTTTTAACTTGAGAAGATTATGAACGGCCGTAACTTACCTACAGTTTTGCAAGTTTCGTTAAAACGCTTGTCATATTAAAAAAGGCTTAAGAGTTTTAAAATGATACAGGCTTCTGATAATTGTATTGTTTTTCATGATTTGTAATGTTACTCTTTTTGGTAAAAGCAGCCTTCTCAAACTGTAAACAACATAATCTTCTCTCTATGCCAGACTTTTTCTGTTGTTGTTGGTTGGTTGTTGTTGTTGTTGTTAGTTGTGGGAAAATTTCCAATTTTGTTTTTTTTTTGTAAAATCATCGCAGCTTATAAATGCAATATGTGCTTATTCTATAGAGCAATATATTAAAAAACTAAATGTCTGATCATTCTTACGTATTTAAAAAATTAAATGCAAAAATCATTCGGATCCAGATGAAAAGTGTTGAGTTATTATAAAACGACAATACAAAAAACAGAAAATAACAATAAAATCAAAAATAGAACCTTATAAATAAGTAACAGACAAACTACTCATCTAACGTCAGAGAATTTGACATAACTAATATGGCACTAAATTTACAAAGACAACGACATATTAAAAACGTGAACAATAACCCAAAAATGTCGCTGCGGTGTCTGTGTGTAAATCAAAAGACAAGGTCACACTCGAATCAAATTAAAGTTTTGATTATAAAATAAAAACACAGAGCCACTGGATTAAGTTCAACAACAAAAAAAATATTGCTAAATTTCGTAAAAACCATCACCGTAAAGTTCAAAATAACTCTACAACGATGCAAAGATAAAGTTGTAAGTCGTTGTCAACATGGATTTGATTTTTTTAGTGTGAATTAGCAGATTTATGTCCCGCTGTGCTTAATATGGAGAAGTTTCGAAGCTACCCAACTTTATAATTAATTTCAAGTGAGAACAATTTGTTTTTTGTCTTTTGTTTAGATGAGACGTGCCTGAGTATCAAATAGTACCTAATTGTGTACTGGAAAGAGATGTATATAGGCTGTCACTTATAATGTTGAATTATTAATAAAAACATGTTCTTACCCTAAATTTTCCGCCTCTATAAACTGCTGTCCAAAGCTCCAACTACGCAAACTGCTTGTAAATCTGCATGTACTTACTCGTGAGTGTCTAATTATACAAACAGTTACAACCAGACACTCGGTCTGTACACATCGATTAGGATCAATCATAATTCAATCGCATTAGAATACGATTTACAGTGCAATAGTTCAATACATTTGAAGTCTTGTAAACTTGTCAAAATAATAGAACTTATTCATTTCAATGGTATACATATCAGACTCTGTTGGGTAGAGCTACCGTTTCCACGGCGTGACGTTAGTTGACCTGTCGAAAGACCCACTACAAGTCCTTCTCTCGCAAATTTTTGCAGAATCGATGTCTTATGAATTATATATCATTTAAATTATTAAGGAGGCTATACACTTCCCTTGTTAATGTCAAATACTATAAATTACTGCTGGATGTTTTAGCTGTCAAGGCGAATCCATGAAGTTTCATTATCGGACTCATAGTTAGGAATATGGAATCCTTTCAAATTAACCATCTGTATTAGAATGTTAATGTTGAAATTTTCCTTGACTGGGCATGAGTGAGTAGGTAAATATTCTCCCAAAAATACCTATTTGTGACGATATTCCGAGGCACAGTCCAATATGCGGTCACCTTAAGGCGAGTTGCTCACGCGCAGCGGGGAGCGCGCCGCCACCGCACTCGCATAAATTCGACATTTGTCACGGCATTAACACTCGAAAAGGGTTTTATCATGTCACCCTCGTATCCGGTGATCGGGCAGGATTCATATGAATATTTGTGCCCTACTCCTTTGTCGTATGCCGTGAAAAATGCCCATACAACCGCTGTTGACCTCACCGCTTTTTAATAATTATGAAAAATAAAACTCGAAAATGTGTTCGCAATATGGCAATCTAATTCAAACACAACAAGCAAAATGATTCAATGGCCAAGTCTGGCAGCTTCTATTACTGCAACGTAAGTCGAGTAGTCATTGGGATCTTTAAATTGGTTTTCTTTACCAAGATAGCTGAGTGATTTTACGACTCACATAACGTTATTTGAACGTTATCCACTAATAGAACTTAGCAAGCGTTTATGTAAAATCTACAAATGTATCACTTTTGTCATTTTAATAATTCCAATAAAGGATATAACACAAAAGCATGACGTGATTTATATAATTCGAGTAAACTACGCTATTAAGAGCCATCTGCACAAAACTAATCAAATTTCCACGCCAGCAAACAACTGCAATAATGCTTCGCACACAATATTATATCTGTCTAACAATGATCTACCGTCGTGTTAAAAATTGAGCGAAAAAACTGACGATCGAGTAAAGAGCGATTGTTGTGCAAACTCGCGATTCGATGCGGTTAATGGGGCGGCAGTAAACTCTGCGTTCACCCGCTCATGTGAACCATGCTTAATGATTTAGAATTAACAACTCTGATCGAAGTAAATTGTACTTTATTTGATTACACGTATGATATAAAATATTTCGCTTTTATATGCACTTTCAATTTACCCAATCGTGTCCTTATATTATGTTGTGTTATTGTGATATATGAATTATAATAGCTTTCTTCCTATTGCAGCGGCATCGTTGATCCCTTTAGAGTGCTTCAGACGAGCCGGTCTCTTTGCGCAAATCCACTCATGCGCAGTTAAGTGGGATATCTTCAAAAATATTAGAATCGATAATAGTTTTAGGATATGATACGATATTTCCGTTTTGTATGAATTATTATATAAATGTCGGCTTCTTTTTAACTATAATAATCCATTTCCGATTTTTTACAACACATTAGCTATCTAAGGAGTACTTACAAAATTATTTTATTTACTGACTTAATTCTGACGACACTTAATTTTAAATTGGAAATTGATAGTAAAAAAGAATTACAACCATCAAACAACTGAAATAAATAAATTTTTAAATCATACAATATTTAGCGATAAGGTCGCCCTTTGTACAAAATTAGTTAAGTTTTTTAGTGTTTCTCTTTTTGAATTGGCTGATTTATAATAAAGATATATTCTATTCTATTCTATTTTAAAAGGCTTTTTGATGTTGAAAATCTTTTAAAGTAAGGTGTCTGTGGAAACAGGGTCATTGCACTTAAAATTAAACACAGTATATCTATGTATTGACGAAAATTACAAGTAAATAAAACAAAATAAGTGAATAAAATTTGTTTGCGTTTATCTATTTTAAACTAGAGAATCAAATTTTACATACCTACGTGACGACCTACCAGGCGTATTCTTAAAACGTGCTTACAGTGACCTTACGAGCCGACTGTATCTCCAATCAAATAATTCGTAACAACAATACTTGATCTCACATATCACAACTCCTAACCATAAAACCGCCGCAAATAAAACAAAATGGTGACTCCACCGAACACTTTTAATTACCAAAAGAGCTCAACAAATTAAGCCGTCTATTAAGAATTTCAAAACACCATTTTCTTGAGATAAGATCGATATGGCTATAGATAGATATCCATACATATATTAATCAAACGGAATGCGCCGCGGCACAGCCTCATAGAAAAACATGTGTCTGACAAATAAAACAAAATGGCATTAAGTAGACAGCAAAAAGTTCATTGAGTAAGCCTCGGTTTGGACATGTCGATAAACTCTAACGTCTAAATCATAAGAGTGGTGCTAGAGTAATTCCCTCTTTATTTTTGGTACCGAAAGTAAAAAAGTCCAATGTATTATTTTGGAGTTGCGTCGTTTTTGTACGAGTTAGTCGACAGCGGCAACTCCGAGTGGGCCGGTACACCTGTTAGGAACGGGTGGTTCTTTAAATCCTTTACATATTTTTGTTACGCATTCTTGTGGACATTCTTTCTATTCATTCTAACAAAGATTTCTGTAAAATATGACTAATAATCAACATTAAATGTAACAAGATTTTAAACTTTCGCGTTGAATAATAAAACAATAGGACTTATAAGAAATTTACTTAATCAATGATATAAATTGTTTATTTAGAATAAATAATAAAGATAAAATTATATTGTTCAATATAGGTAAAAAATCATCAACTTATACATGAGGAACTATTTTACTTTTCACATCTGAAGAGGACTTCAAGAAATCTCTAATAAGCAATGGACTCGTACTGCTTATTATCTGGCAGTGTCGAGACATTCGCTATATTTTAACTAATCACTTATTAGACAATGGTAATTACATCATTAAGATGTTAGTAATCAAAGTTTTACTCAGGTTTTTCTACCCTGAATATATTTATAAGATATAGCCCTAAGATCAGCTGAACATTACGCTTCGTCGGCAAATCTAATGCCACATTACTGTAAAGTCGTTTATCTTAACTAGTAACATTGCCATAAAGATGCGATTAGATTCAGAGGGAACCCAATAATAATCACTAAACAAAAAGGCGGGAGTCCGCCAATAAAGCATAAATTTTGAAAGGCTAGCTTAGACTTGTTTTACTTCGAAAATAGTGAAAGAACGAATATAATACGCAAACAAATGTTTATCAGATTTCGTAGCAAATTGCTTTCAAAAGTATCAAAATGCCATACACCGATATACCGTTTCGCTTTTTGCTGAAATCCTTCAGAATACACATATAATATACGACATTCTACTTCACTCGTTTAATAATATCTATTTGAGTAATTTAAGAGTTCTTTAGTTCTCTGATTTCATTGAATACCAATTTTCTAAAAGATAATTAATTTAAAGTTAGCCCTCTTTTAATAACCCAAAGCACTCATCACTATACAGCTCACAGGCAGAATGATAAATAACGTTAAAAATTTGATTAACATGAGTCAGCAATCTGATATACAATAGTTGGACTTTGGAAATGCTTCTGGGGAAACCCACGTCTTCAGTCTCTTATGTCTAAGAGATTAAAGTTCAAAATTCTTGGAGAATGCAACATTGAAGATTTTCGTTACTTGCTTAGTTCTTCGAATGGAGTGGCCCTTTCTTCAATTCTCAATCGAGCAACTATAGAACCATTAAAAGAAAGGTCGGTTGTAATATTTTCGTTTGTAATATAGCTCTTAAGCCCACATATAAGCTTAGTATATTAAATCATGCTGTATGTTGTATAAATTAATCTAACTCTCTTACATGCTTATAATCTCTAATCAAAAAGTCATCAACACCTGATTCATAAATCAATGTGCGATCAACAATTTAAGCATTACCTCTAACGATTGCTTCCCCAACATGTGTACTGTCTTTTTTTGTTGAGCCATTATTAACTCGACTCGAGCCAACTAAAGCATTGAGTTTCATTCTAATACTGTCATGGAATTTACATTTGTTGCCTGAGCGGTCGGCGTCGCTGTGTCTGGCATCACAGAACTGGTTCCCGGCATAATACCAGCTTATTTCCTCCAAAGAGAACCCTATTAGTGTTTTTTGGAACATATTTTACTATAAATAGGTGAATTTAGTGAAACATATTCTATTCGATGACCCAACGGATGTATTATTTATTTTGTGTTTGCTAAGGTTCTTCTATGAAGTTTGCCGCTTTTTAAATAAAATTTTCTTAATGTCAAAGTCAAAGTCAAAAGTCAAAAATAACTTTATTTAAATAGACTTATTTACTAAGCTCTTTTAAATCGTCACAACAGGGAATATGTATAAGAAAATAAATAAATATAATTATAAAGGCAATACTCATAATTTTACTGGGTATCAACCGGGCATTTACTAATTGTCCCAGTTATAGTATTTCAATATGTACTAAATAAATTGTTAGTTTTAATTTTAAAATAATACTTATTTTAAAATTAAAAATAACACTAGTATGTATATTCCCAATCAACCCTACTACCGCTTCGACGAATTAGTAGCTGCAGAGAAGAAGCGGCGCAAGAAACTCTCAGCCTTTAGTATTTATAATGACATTTACAAATCAAATATGTCATTATGTATTAGTATTATAAACATATACATGTTTTGTTTTACAGTGCATTAAAAAATATATTTTTAAATATTATAATGTGATTTGAATATTAGATTTTTTCCCACAAATTTCCATCAAAGCGTCACTGAGTTGAAAGTTAAATATCAGAATATGACACGTCACGTTTCCAAACTGATCTTACAAAATCTCTTTTCAAATTAAAATACCAAACAAACGCTATTACAGAGCTGTAATTATGTACGGTGAATCCGAACAACCGATTTCGAGGTCGACAATTTATCTGACATTAAATTTAAATAACGAACCTCTCATCACCTTCCAAACAAACATAGCAGAGACGAACGATTCAGTTCTTAACGACATGTTTTTCAACATTAATTCAGATAAATTTCGCTGGCTCATCAGAAACAGTAAGATTGTCTTGCTTCTGTACACGTTAAGAACTTTTTAAAATGTAAGACCATTAAATTGTAATGAGTGGCCGAAGTAGTGACTGCTTTGTGCTACCACGTGCCACTCAGAAATGGGCCACAATGTGACTAACTACCGTTTACCGTAATACAATGGACACAAATAATTGTACAATTAATGTCTTTAAAAGTTGAGTGCGTCTACTTGATGATACTTGAGATGGTCGCGAAGTCAAAAGATTATTTTTAGCTATTGAATTCTCAGTTTTAAGTATACGAATGACTGTTACGTTATCGACTTTTGAAGGGGTACTTGATTTATGGACTCGAACGGCAGTAATAGAAAAAGAAATACTCATTCTAGTGACACAAGTCCACAATGTATTATTAAAAACAAATTAGAACCCTATTCATGTTTCCTTCTTATCTGACCACGATCGCGGAAGACAAGAGACCGTAATTCTATAAAAGCAAAGGGTACCACACAATGCGATTTAAACAATAATAGTAAACCGCAACTCTTCTGTGCTATAACAAATTTGACGTTATCGCATCGAATTAAGGCACATATTTCAATTTTACTTAATTATATTATTGTAAATAAATTCCATATGGATCAAGATATCGCATCAGTTAATTTTTCCAGCCTAATGCCTCTTCTAAATTGTGTTTGTTATTCTTTTTCAATTTATGTCATTTTGATTCGTGAATCCATTATTATGTTCTCACGGTGCTGAAGATACCAATTTAACTCTTAAGTAAGAAAGCTTATAAGCATGGAGCAATATTTACGGTAGCTATTGATTTTAACTAATTCATGTTTAGTTTAAAAAATTTAATTAAACAATATACCATTATATCGGTAGAAAACCATTTGAATAATCAATAGAGACGAGTGTCTGAGCACGTATGTTTTAGTCGTATAATTGCTGATGTTTATATAAGCCAGGAGCCATTCATCAATATACAGAAGCCGAAAGGAGGTTTAAAGCAAACAAACCATAGAGTTTCGTCTTTACCCAATGTCCACAATGAAGTTCTATAGCTCAAGTGGACAGACCAGGAACAACAATGGTGGTCAAATGGCCAGGCTGCGAAGAAACCAAATATTATCACGCACAGCTTGAGTAAAGTTTGTGCCAAGGTTGGATCAAATAATGGACATGGACACAATTGGATCTTTGCTTAGTGTTTCTTTTAGGTTATTGCATCCATTTGAAAAAGTTTCAATTAGAATAAATAGACGCGAAATGAAGTCGTCTAAACTTTCCCTTGGTAATAAATAGTAAATATGTACAAAACTATTTAGGCATCGTATTCCGTTTACGAGCTCTTTTTTGTTCATTAAATTTGACTTCTGCTATCATAAATTCGGTCGATTCGGCTGTCGAATTATAATTGTATATCATTAAAAATGTCATATTTTCGCTGTTCAGATTAATTGACCTTACCTACGTCAAGACTTAAGCTTGTGATGTTGTTAACCTCTGTATCGTGTCATATGGTTTGGGTTCTTACAAGATCTGGAACTATCGCGTGTTTACAGTGAACTTTAAATTTTTAAGACTCCTCTGAACGTTATTGTTCAAGAGTGTTTCCACAATTGTTTTCATGGTTCCTCGCGGCAGCTGCTTCTATAAACAATATAGCCAATAAGACCCATTCACTGCGGGACCATTTTGAGGATTATTACGTGTCCATCGCTCCAGGCGTCGTTCGTTAGCCAATTTCTGAGACAATTCCTGTTTTGCAAATTCTGAACGGTACAATGCCATCAACACATTTCAACATGACAACAATAGAGTTATTGTCATAAATAGCCAATAGTACATAGGTAAATGACGGGTTACGAACGGCTTTGTAGAGACTTTGAGCCATTATGACGGATTCTTTGTTCGACGTATCCTCGGGGAGACGCGAGTCCACAATGCCACCGTGGAGCGTATTAATAAACGTTATGATGTGAATGGATAATATGCGAGAAAAATTTTGACCATTGTTGCTAACAATACCTTTGAATCGAGGCCTTGGACTTGTACAATGTGAGATTAGATACTCAATTGCAAGGATGCTGATAAATTAGGACGTGTTTCCTTACAAAGAAGTGCTAACGATGACCCTCCAAGCCAAAGAGATGATATGATTTGACAAAATGACATCTTAAAGGAGACTTAAAGCTTTTCTATTTGTCAGGGAATAAGTTTGACTTGCAAGAAATGGACCCGGTGTGGGTAAGAAGCTGTTATGAGATTAATTGCGTTTGAGTCCCTATAATCAAATAACTAGTGCTCCAAAGGTGTTTGTTGAAACATTCTAATACATTGCAATGAGTGTAACACTAAAGATGATTCCCCGTTTTGCAAGAAGCTTAATAGTAGACAGACCAGTCATCGCTGTGCGAGAAAGTAAATGGTTTTAAATGGCGAAATTTATTAAGAAGTAACTTATGGTATACAATAATGGAAACATTAAAGCAACTATAACAAATACTAATATTATTTATTGTTCAACTATTTGTAATTCATTGTTGCAAGTGAGATCTAAAAAAGATATACATAGGGACAGAAACAAAACGAAACCTCTCTCAACTCAAAAGGGCCAAATTTCACGCTCATCAAAACAGAGACAAAACCAAGGTTGGTTTAGAAAACTAAACAAAAATAAGTCTGGCAGCTTCATCATAGGTAAGTAAAATGCCGCGTTCACAGCTGGCGGCCATTGTACCACAGAATAAAAGATAAAAGAAATTGTGTCGTTTTTTGTTTGAACAATGCGGCGTGTCACCGCCAGCCATATTGGATTCTGGCGCGACGCTTGAGAATAGGTAATTGGTCCTTACCGCTGTAACTACTATTTATATCTTTTCTGATGCAAACAACATTCCAATTTTAATCAATTTTTTAAAAATTTGTTTCTTACTCTTGAATTTGGTATCGTTGCATATTAAAATGATAAAATTAAGCTGAATAATGTCATTCTTCCAAAGACAAACTAGTTGATATAAAGCTTTAGTTTAAACCAATTAAAGAATTATTCTGCAAAATTATTATTTACGTATAGTTTAAACATCAAATTGACTGACATGCAATATCTTTTGTTCACAAACAAAAGGAAATTAATTTTAAGCGAATGCGTTTTTCACAGAACAAAATACCAAAAAGGTTTTGGTTTTAAGTGCTTATATAGCCTCGTACACTATATGAGCTAAGCTGCTTATTTTTTGTTTTGTTGGAAAACTTATAACGGTCGATATTAATAGTTTAAATATATTAAATATAATATATCCACTGACGTGTTCATGCTTGAAAAATCAGTAACCAGATCTGCTGAAAAGGGAGTTTCTTTTGGAGTATTGCGTAGGTGCTTCTACGTATTTGATGAAACAAGCCTAAAATTTGCTCCGATCAAATATCAGTAACAACTGAAACAAAATCTGTTTAGTACTTTTAGAGATCATCGCGAAGTTTTTTAAAATCTTTTTTTTGCTCCAATGCAATATTTTATAATTATATTCAATGTAACTATAGTCACTTGAGTTCTACAGACCTTTAGATTGTACTCCATGAAAATATTGTTGTAGAAACAATGTTTTCGAATAATGTTCTCTGCATTCTGGCAATAACAAAAACTGAATGATTGTAATCGTTGACGAATTATAATCGATTCGATATAACTATTCGCTACGGTCTTGATCATACTGGTGTGATTTCGCAGAAAATGATAACTATTATGTTTTTTGCTTGGAACAATCTACTAATTAATTGTTACAGTTGGCGTTAGTTTTCCGTATTCAAAGCGTATCAACAATTTAGTCAAATAGAACAGTGAAGAGGGTAAAAATAATTAATCTAGAAATAACGATTACCGAACTTACATTATTCAAAATGTACATTATAATTTAGTGACATAATTTCCAGATGTGGTTAATACATTTGCTTTTGTATTTGGCCTTTGAAGATGATTAGAATTATTGTATATTGTAATACACATCAACTTCGGTTGGTGCTTCAAACATATGGTATTATTAGATATGCTGACAATAAATATTTCTATACTAGAAGTAAGCAGTTAATCAATATGCCTACGGAAAGTATTCATTTATTTGATAAATACAATTGGCAGCAACTTGAGATGAATTCTATCCCACAGGAGCTTCTGTTCCTAAAATAACAACATGCATTGTGTCTGATATTAGATCCTTCGATTGCGTATACGTTGAATAAAAGACATTTTTTGCTCAATTTTTAGGGTTCCCCGTGACTAGGCAGTTCCGAAATAGGATTGTCTTTTCTCTCATAGAGTTTTTTTGGTTTACCAACAGCTTATTTTTCAACTAACTTCATATACAATGTCATTAAGAACTTAATGCATAGCTACTTATAGGTAAACACCACCTTAAAATGGGCAAAGCCGTTTTTTAGTTACGTTAGTAAAATAAAAGGAAAGAAAAGGTATATGTGAATTTAAAATTAATTTAAAACATGCCCTTCACGCCTTTTTGAAATGAATAAATATTATCGAAATCGAAACGTCATAAAAGATTTCTTGTGAAAATTATTTTTTATAAAAAGCACAACAGATGATCATTCCACTTGATGGTAGACAGTAGTACGAGTTGATGTACAAACCTGGATCAAAATAAGGAATTTCGTGCTCGAGTTGTGTGAAAAAGAAAGGAGTCACGAAATCTTTACCTTAATTACCTTTGGATCTTCATGGATAAAACTACTGTTTACTTTCCTATGTTTTTATTATTGGCAAGAGCTAAAGTGTCTGAACTCAATATAAGATCGCTGACCTCATGTTGGATAACCACTAGGGCTTCCTTCCGAGTTTTCCTACCAACAAAGATGAAATTTTAGTGGGTACCTGCGTTACGTAAGTACCTAGTTACTTACTGAGTGTGATTGAAGAACCGATCATTCCGATTCGTTCTGTCAATATGAACGCATGTTAAATTTAGGTTTTCCGTCTCACGGCTTCTCTAATATTGTATAGTTTGTTCATGTTTTTAATTTTTTTTATGTCCATTTCATGACGTTATAATTTGCCGTGATTTTGCGAGCGGCCTATTTCTTCAATTTGGTTCAATATCGATGTATTTTCTTTGCCTAGGTGCATTTGGAGTAGCATAATTTAAGATATAGTTGTGCGGTGTAGTGTGGAGATTGCTGATATGAATACATTTTAAATGATAAACTGAGTCCTTTAATTAACACTGTTTAATTGATAAAATATAAAATTGATTGTTTAATTATTAACTGCTAATGATATTTGCTGAGTGTCGCGACGCGATTGATTGCTGATTCCGGACTGATTTATATCAATTATAATTCATACAAATAATTATAAAGTAATTGCTTAATAAAGTGTTCGGTAACATTACACCGAACTATAGTGATTTGAGGAGTACAAAGGGGTAGTAGTTTGGAAGGGCTGGTTTCAATTACGAAAACAGCAACTTTAACCATGGTTGATTCCTGGATGGGACTAGCAAAATTTAGTATCAGTAACTTCTTCGTGTTTAACAAGAAGCAGTAACAGTATCATAAGGCATATTAAGCCTGTAGTTAATGTGCCTTCTGATGCTAAATTAAGTTTAAGAGTTCACCGACCAGCGTCGGGGTCAGCGTGGTATTGCCCCAACTCCTCATATATTTCTCTCATGTAGGAAAAGCTGTACCCAGCAGCTGACTATATAAACGGTGATAATAATAATTTTGGGTAGTATTATCTACTTTAAAATATAGTAAGTCTATTTTTATAAGAGGTATTAAAAAGTTGTTACTCAAAACTAAATCACTGCGTAAAATCATTCAGACTTTTTCCCGGCGTAACATCTGTTTCTAAAAGGTTCATATTAAGAAATAAATACCTGCTTTACTTTACCTTAGAATTGGATTATCTTCAGAATAATTATCACTATAATTATTAACTATGACACTAACTTAAGAAAAGAAACATAATTTAAATACAATACGGAACCCACACCAAAATTGTTTCATTTCGGTATTGCCGTTTTTAACCTTATTTTTTCACGAACAAAATGACAATGAGATTTGATACGTTGACGGATCTCGTGAATTATTTTAGAAACTTTGACACCTGAATCTGGTATCCCTTTTAGATGAAAAGGAGTTAACTGCTGATAGATTCTTTTCTATTGTTGGTGGTACTCGGCTGGGAGGTGATTCTGATTGGCCGGATGTGTTTTTTCTTGGGACTTCTTGTTTAGAATTGTGTATTGCTATTGCTTACAAATTTTATCAATTTGAACAAATCACAATGAATGTTTATATGATATAGGTGAAAACCTATCTCTAAACTTATTTTTATCTACATCGTAATGACTTTCAAACCAATTTCTCGAGTAATAACCTTACTTATCTTAAGAGCTCACCTCTCCATTATTGATTTATATAAAAGAAAATATATTTTTTTAATAAAAATTAATCTGGGGGTGTTCTGCCGAAGTGATTCACCAGACCACCCTCAGATATCAAACTAAGTAACTAAGAGAGAGAGAGAGAGAGAGAGAAGGAGAGTGTGCGTGTGCGAACTTCTTCTATCTATAGATATATACTTGACACTGACTGTATTTACTGCTGTACTAGTTTCAATTGTTTCTTCTTTTTATGAAGCTTATCTATGCTTTTTTCAATTTGATTAAATTGATACAATAGATACAAAACAAAAACCAGAATCCTGCTGTTTGGACATAGTTTTACCGTGAGATTATATTAATTTCCTAGATCCTAAAGTTATAAGCTTACAACCCTATAATTTCCAAAAACTAACATATTCATTGGCGTGAGCACACGCCCTTTTTCAGTCGATAACGCCTATTTTTCTCATGATTCGTTATTGTTTAAGACTTAAGGCGACACTGGGCTTCAATCTTCGCAGCAGGATCGGAGGGAGAGAAGGGCTTCACTTGAAGAGACATCCCGCTGTTAGCAACTTCTGTAATGCTTACATTTTGATATTAATGGTTGAATTAGAAATTAATTTGTCGTGAAATAGTGTCGTGTGGAGAATTAGTATAGCGTGAAAGGGTGGAAAAGATGAATATTTATATTATTAAACATCTGAATCTTTATTTGAATGTCTATATTCTATTTCCTAGCTAAGTTTTAAAGGCTTTTTGTTTTGCTTCTAAATCATGAGATAATCATGTGTTTTTTTTTTAAATTTGAAGTTTGTTTCCATAGCGACTTTTCATTCTAGAGTTTAAAGTCTAGACTCCAGAATAGTCTTTTCTTTTGGGTGTCATTATCAACTAAAAGACGCCCATTGGCTGGATAAGCCTCTCTCAAGGATTTAATGGTATCAAAACCAATACGTTAAAATGTATATAATTTCTTGCATACTCATCTCCTAATTTTGTTGGAGCGACGAAAAAATGGATTGTGCAGAATCACGCACGTCGAAAGTTTTTTAATCACCTTTTTAGTAAAGTGTAACAAAGTTTCAATAATTTTTTTTACCGAAATCAACAACATCGATATTTGAAAATAATGTATATAAATTTATATAAATATAATTGAATTTAAATACCGAACACATCTATTAGTTGGTTTTAATGTCTCACTCACTTAATAAAGTAAAAAACGATGAAGTTAAGACATCATGTCATATACATATAAAATTCAACATTAAATAAATTTATAGTTGAATTTTAAACACAAAATAGGTTTTTTATAGAGTTCCCATCACAGTCCTCAAGTGTGAGGTCTGCCACACCTCTAGCACCGGGGAGTCCTCGTCTTGAGAGAGAGCGTCGAGGAACCGCTGTAGGGCGGGACGCAGCCTGCTGGGCGCCCGCCTTATACCGCCCTCGGAAATATAAATTTAGTTACTTTCACACGATTAATTGTTGATTTTAATAGGTAACGTATAATTAGATTTGAATAACTGTTTTTCACGTGAGGTATTTTTATAATTTTTCAACCAACTACAAATATAGGTATATAGGATATACTACTGTGTGTTCTGCGTTGATAGCTATGTTACGATACGCGGTTACTCCCTTAAAAATATGTAAAACCGTTCCTACATATTTTCGTCACTTAGAAATAGCGAATTTTCAACCGACTCTAAAAATAGAGGACGTTCTTAATTCTACTATATGTTTTAATTGGATGTTTGTTACGTGATTTCTCTGTCAATGGTAAATTCTAAAATTCTTTTTCTATTTGATAAAGTATATTCTCGAGGTGGTCCCATTGTCACCAAATCAGGACCTGATGAAGGGATTCCAAGAAAGTCGAGGGCAATCTTCAAATTTTCAAGGCATGTGTTTCATTTTAAAACTTTTCGAGCTTTTTCAATAAATACAAACAGGCAGGCAAGTCGACAAGCTGACGGTCACCCGGTACTTTGACCTAAGAAAAAGAGTTTTAAACAAAACTAAAAACTTGCTTTAAATTAGATAACTTCTTACATCGAATTATTTTTACCTTTTCAGTGTTTCAAAGTCGGCTTTTAGTTTTGGTTTTCTCAATCAGAGGTCCCGGATTCATATCTCAGTAGGGACATGTATTTGTATATTTAGTATATTTCCGTTACCTAGTGTCCATAACACAAGCTCTTAATGATGCTTAATTTGGGCAAGATAATATATGTGAATGTGAGAAATATTTATTTATAGAATATTTACATATAGAAACATATCTATCTCACAATTATGATATGAATCGACCTATAGTTATTCAACCAGAAAGCACTCGATAAATATATTTTTTCTTCTACTACTTACCGACTTCTGGAGAAGCCACACCAGAGTAATTTAAAAGTTTCATGTAACTTCAAAATTAAAGTTGAAATATTGCTAAATGAAATTGCAATATTTCTTAAACGAACCCGTATGAATACCGAGATGAATTGTAAAAAGAGCTGCTTATGATGACCAATGTAAACCCTAAACAATAATGATTCCCTAAACACGATCTAATCCGCAACAATTTGTGCTATAAAGAAATCTAAATACTGTCAGTCATAAGTAAGATTTAATCTGACACGAGCAGACAGGTAATGCCATCATCATGACACAGTTAACCATTAAATTCCCATCCAAAAGAAACCGACACAAAATTATACACCCTTTCAAAGTGAAAAGACGCTAGTGTAATAAAATTATCATAAAGTATAATTAGCTCTATTATTATGTATTTTGCACAGTGGGCACTATTTTCATTCTACGCATAGACAAAATAGACACACTAAAAACGAGCACCCCACTATATCACAATAAGTCATGTTTACATTGTGAATGAATGTATAATTAATAAAGAAATATTGCTGTGGTCATGAGAAAATGACAACGGTCAAGATTACATTAAATTAAGTGGGTCTTTTTAGCTTCCTTGCCGAGTTGAGTTGGTGGTTGCTTTAAGGGGTGAATTAAAATCATAAGTCATAAAATCATAAGATTCATAACACAGTAAAAGTTTAAAAAGTAAAACGTCTTAAGCTTGAAACTAGAGCATATATTAACTATGAAAATAAAATATTTTTTATTTTTAAAGAAGTCGAATATCAAAATACTCTCTGGCCCAAAGTAGATAGACAGATAGAATATGCTTTATTGAAAGCCATAATTTTCAAGACAATATACAGACGCTTAATTGTTCAATGGCGGTCTTATTTCTAATTAGCGATCTCTTCCAGACAACCTTAGAATAAACAAGATCTATAATAATACAAAGATGAGTCGTTGTACTATTGAATTCTATTCTAATTTAAAAGTATTATTTATAATTAGGCTTAGTGGTTTTCAGAAAAATTTAAAGTGACGCTCTATCTCTAAAAACTACTATTAATATAGTGAAATAAGATCTTAAATTGAAGTATTTTGCCTTATTAGTATTTTGAAGTCTGTTTTGTCAGAAAAAAACCAAAATTACCACAAAAAATTAGGGTACATTTCCCCAAAAATAAGATATAAGTAGAATAAGTAGTTCGCGGAAAAGAAAGTAATTTTAAAAGTGCATTTAGTGATTTTTTCTCTGGATGACGTTTGTGAAAAAAAATAATGTGACACTAAAGTATTACAATAAATTATTTGTTAAATATTCCAATAATATTGTAAGTACAGTAATAATAGTATAAGTGCTTTTAAATAACAAGAGAATGGCGATGAAACTGCGGAATCGTGACATAATCCATTCCATGCGTATTCGAGTTTCACGCTTCGACGGCTAGAGAGCAGTCACTGCGCAGATCCCAAGTTACGAGGTATAAGCTATAATCAATAACAATTTCACCTCATACGTGCAGATGTTAACACAAATTAATAGTAATATTACTATACTGTGTTCACGCGTCGTACAGGTTGATGTTAATACAAAATTATGTTTGACTAACTGCGCTTGAAACTTTACATAATTTACTTTGAATCACGGTTACTAAATGGATATTGAATACATACTAATTTATATGACTTTAATGTCACAAAATTTAAACGTTAATTTAGCTTCCTTTAACTATGCATATTAATTGTATATGAAATGGACAATAATAATAAAAACAGTAGTATGTCAAAGTATTAATAGTGATCGGTTCACTCACACTTACATTATTTTAAAAACGAAGTGACTATTACATTAGCTTAACATTAATTACGCATAATAATTAAACGGATAGTCAGAAAGTCGGTGACAAATTTCTGTTACAAGGGACGAAACGATAATGACCGGCGAGTATGCCTTCTTCTTTGGTTCCCGCCATTATGTCATTTTTAGCGCCTACCTTAGCTGTTATTGGTAGGTGAAACTACTAAAGCTGTGAAACTAGCCAATCAGGAGCGCGACAATGTTGCAATTTAATAATATAAATGAATAATTATTCGAAAATTGAATGATTGATAACACTTGCGAAGAGAGGGTCGTGTAGCGGAGAATCTTACGCTTTAAGTAAAGTCCATATGTGAAGATACCTATAGTTTTTTTTTATATTGCAGCAAGCGACACACACCCCCACCTCCTCATAGCCATCTCCACCTTGCCAGCCCAAAAAGTGCCCTTTGACGCCTCTTTTGAAGTCTGAAATGTCTTTTTGAAAATTGTGAAAAATTTTTTTTTAATTACTTTACATTTTTAGTAGCGAATATAGGTAGAAACGATTGTATAAATATATTCTACCACTTGCAATGCAAATTTAAATCACATGAAACTTTATGATTAAAAAAAACAATATAGAATACAAATAAATGACAAAATAAATAAAATAAAACTTAATAACCATTAAAAGCAAATAAAAGTCAAATAATCATATTATTTATCTTTACTTAAGTATGATTATCTTAAGCATGTGAACAGAATGCTCATTGTATGCGCAAAGCCAGCAAAACCGTGACAATAAAAAACTATAAAAATTAATGCGTCTTGACATTAAAAACAGTAAATTACACAAGCTGAACAATTCTCCAGAGTTGAATACGTCCACGTTCACGCATTAGCAGTTAGAGGGCAAACACGACGACGTATCCTGAGTTACGGCCCTCGCACAAACGATAATCAATAACAATCCGCGGACTACAGTCCCCTGATTTGCGACCAGTACATGAAGTACTGTTCGCAAATCAGGCATCGACCGTGAAGTTAGGGCGAAATGAATGCTTAAGAATGGAAGAAAACTAAGTCAGAGTGTCAAACTGAAGGATTTTCATCAAGTAGGTATAGACGCTCGGTTTACACACTACAGTCACAAGAAATCTTCTTAGCGATAGGTCCCGGGTTCGAATTGGGGCAGATGTTAGTATTTTAAATAAGAATATTTGATTGTTATATCTCTGATATTTATATACACATTTCAATCAATATTTCTCCGTTATCTAGTATCTATAACAGAAATCCCTAATGATGCTTAACTTGAGCTAGATGCAGCAATGGATATCAAATAAAATTACAAATCGGACACATTTTGGCAAAAAAAGATTTTAATAATTCAAGCAGAATGATTTCTTGGGTTTCAAAGTTCTCCTGCAGAATGGGCATTTTGCTGTTATCGTTTGATCGGATCTGATGAAGCCGTAGTGAACTACGTGTAGGGTTGCCAAATTTTTTTAGAAGAAATAAACTATATTTAGGAGTGAGAAGAATATTAAACCGTATAATACTGTCACAGTATAATTGGCAACCCTATACTTCATGACATTGTAACTAAAGAGACTTTTATAACTCGTTTATTACCAACATATATTACAAGTATTCTATTGGTAAGCTTCGTTTTAGGCAAAGCCAAAAAACCGATTTTTTGGGTTATCTCGCTTAAAACCTTTTGAAGCACAATATCTCTATTCTGTCCCATGCGTGCGGTGATCCAACCTGTCTTTCAAGCGACAGTATTATAAAGAGAAGTTTAACAAAAGTTAATTTAAAAAGAGAACGGTATAGCACAATATCTTTTGAAATCTTTTATTTCAAATCAATAACATTTTCTGTCAAAAAAGTCAAAAGTCAAAATATCTTTATCTAAATAGTTTTTGAATAATAATTTTTGAATTTGTATTTTTATATATTAATATATTCTATTATTGTATGTATTTAGTTGTTATAGATATGTTTTTCAATATAGATGTCTACGTAATAAAATGGTTTATTTATAACTGACAGTATTATTATTTATGTAAATTAAACCTAAAATAATAGGGCATATATGAAAATATCGCTTATATTAATTATTATGGAAACTTCTTAATTGTAAATATTTTTTTAAACAAACACCACTTATACGTTTTAAATTTCTATTTTTGTTCGGTCGCTGTTTTATACCAGGCTCAGAGTACCAATGTTCAGGAAGGAACAAATTTGATAATGGTTGATTTTTTTATACATAACACAAAAACAATTATAGTTTTGTGAGGAACTAATATCGATGCTGAATTCAATTAAATTGATTAGATTGACTATAGAATATAACTTGAGACTTTCTCATCTTAACACAACATCCAATGACTAATGTTTTCCACATTCATTTTACAAGAACTAGTTTGGGTAAGGTTTCACAGTTTCAATTTACAACAGCATGAACAGGTTGCAGTGGATTACTCGCTTCTATCAACAAATATTTGTTATGTAATCTTAATAAATTGTTTTTGAAAAATGTATTATGTTGTTTAGTTTTTTACTTTTTTGATAATATTGTATATATTATATTTTATCCTTATATACTTGCATATACTTATCTTGTATGTACATTGATATTTTCGATCATGTATCTATCTTAATAAATTAATTAATTAATATAAAATAATTATAAATATATGATAGGAGTAGTAACGAGCGATTTGATTGCTGGCTAATATAAAGCGAACTAATTTAGTAAAAATAAAATTACTTATGTTTAACTAATTTAGGTCAACGGTGAAAATGCCGATGCGATTATGCATGCGCTCGCTCGTACAATTACCATGTCAAAATAAATATCAAGTTACAAATATAATAATTAAAATGTAAATTGTCTATACCTAAGTTATTATTTACATACACTATTCGAATAGTCATTACTTATTTTAATAATTAAAAGCCATCATTATTTTGCAAATCTGAGCAGAGCCTCACCAAACGATATTATTTAAATATACTGATCGCATTATTTACGTTATTACGACTGTCTACTAGTGGTGTTTCGGTCTTTTAAAGCTGTAGTCGAGTATGGGCAAGCCCGTACCGACACCCCAGGTAACTCGGTAAATCAGGATTAACGCGCGACCAACGATTCTCATTCCAATGTTATTTATTTATAAACTAAATCCGATGCGAGGTCACACTGCAGTGCTTGTAGGGGAATGTTATCATTTTTACGACACCTTTGATTTTATTTAATAGACTCTTATTTATGGCTTGCGAAGTATTTTAATGACATTGTAACTAATAGTTACATGTGAAATTAAAAAGTTAATCTCAAAATATTTTATTCTATTTTTTTTTATTAATAAAAATTTAAATGTGAGATTATTGAGTTAAAATTTCCAATCGTATAAATGTAAACTAATAATAAGTGCTTATGAAACTCAATAATAAATTAATATTGTTAGTTAAATAAAAATTATTTCAATATATTTAAAACAAACATGAATTATTAATTTATAAAATCTATTATTACATTAAACCAGGCAAAGATACCTGAGCATATGGGCTCCTACTGCCTACCATCAGGCACTGTCGAGTCTTTTGCTGTGTTTTCCAATGCAAGTGTCAATTAAGAAGTAAGGTTGTTTTTGGATTTGGAAAGAAAACACTCGACTTTTACTTAACATTGATACTGATTTTAATAGAACGTATAAAGTAAGAGCATTATGAAAGTACCCTCGCGCTCTCCCGTGATTCGGTCCGTATGCCGCAAGGTAGGCAGGACATGGGTTGGTGGAGAACGTATGAAGTACCATCAAAAATAATGACATAAAATCATCTATTATCATGAGGTGAGACAACTAATTAAACCATCGTATAATGAGCCGATAGCCCTCGAGGGTAATGCCGGAATAATGGGAACATATGGCTTTATAATATTTAACATGAAAACACACAACAATTTGTTCTGCTTTGCGAATTGTTATTATAGTTATTGTTGTGTAAACGAGACTGGTTCAACGGATGAACGAAAAGCGTTTATGTTTGACAACTCACCTGTCAAATCTTCAAAATTCTTCTTCTTCTTCTTTGGGGTTTTATGGCGCTTTCTTAATAGATTCCGCCAAAATCTTCAATATTACTTATTTATGTATTATTAACATAGTTTCGAATACGGACGTTAACAATTGTGTGAAAATTAATTTGCATTTATTATTGAGAATTGACAACTGTTTAGTAAATATCTTAATAAATAATAGTACCTATAACGTTTGATATTCCATCTTTATATCTGTACCTTAATCTTAGATTACCTACAAGAGTATTTATTAATTTATCTTTTTAATATGTTACAATATAAAACTATTTAGTATGTGAAGACGAACTACTGTGTAGTATTGTCCTAAACCTAAAATACTTCAGCACTACTTTTCAGACCGTTTATCCAATTCCTCCCATTCATAGCGAAAAAAGGTAAAAATACAATAAACGTATCAAAATATAAGAAAAAAAAAGTATCAAAAAAAGATCCTATATCAGTCAACAAAACACCGTAGTTTAGAAAAATTATAAGTTTATATTGAAAGAGGCCTAATTTTAAATTCCTGGTCTTAATTAAAACTGTTGAAGTATTTTAAAATAAACATCACAGCTTGTCCTAGGCGTTCTATTTAAATTACACCTTGTACCTGTAAATTATGTTTGATTACACGTCTTTAAACCTTTATATAATATTTTTAAAAAAACAACAGAATACTTTACATAACCGCTGTATTCTTTCAACTTACACCACCGAATTTCCCCTGAAGCTATGCACATGGCATATTATGCACCATAACAATATTCTTTTCAATAGACAATGAGAGGGAGACATCAGACAATGCGTACCAAAAGATTGAGGCCTATTGAGGTCAAATCCTCAGTTTGAAAGTGTAAAGAAATGTTTATTGTTGTTAATAATTTAAGTCCAGTTTTAACAATTTATGAAAAATTCTACTTCAGTTTCCGAATATAATACTATGACATTAAAAATACATACATAAAGAAATATAATATAAGATAGGATGAGAGGAGATAAGACGAGATAAGATATAACAAAGGAGATCGTCATTCGTTTCAAACGTTTATTCGACGTGCAATTGTTATATCTATGTGGAAAATTTCAAAATTAAAATTTACGTTAGGGGCAGTTCAGTTAATACATACCCCATACATATACAATTACTTTGCAAAACTTTAAAAATATGAAGCCGAAGGTTTCACAGACCTTAATACATTAAATAAGTATGATAACGGACGTTTACTATTGAATAAAAAGTCCCACCGATTCTGAATCTAACAAGCTTTGATTATCAGGTATTGATAATTTTAAAAAATATTCACAATATATGTCAACTGTAAATTAATATGGAGTATTTAATAATTTCACAATCAATGTAGATAAAAAAACTCTATGTAATTAATTTGCTTAAATGATACTTGTCATTATATATAGTATCCACAACACAAGATCTTAATGACACTTAATTGGGCTAGATTGTAGTGAGATGTGACCAAACCACGGTTAGGCCGCTCCATCGATACTACGGTTAAATGTCTTCGGGCTATCCCGTGTTGTCGATGGAAGCGGCTAGGTGGGTGCGTCGCTGAGGAGTTTAGTGGGTGAGAGCGTCACACACGCCCCTCTTCCTACTCCCCGGAGGTTAGGGGATCGGCTGGTAGAGCTTCTCCTCAGCGTCACAAAAAATCTAGATTATAGTGTGAGGATTATAGGAGAGCTATTTTATCATTATTATATAGTAACATACTACTATGTTATACCTACCTCTTTTTATATGATGACTTGTTGATATAGTAAATAGTCTGCGGGTTGTGGTAATATATTTATAGGTTGATCAATGAGGATTCACGTCACTCAACTTTATTCATGACATTCAAAAATTTTTTCCATCGATATTCAGTAGCTAACATTAGCTCTATGAGGTCAGGTTTGAGCCCATTTTGCACGTCCTCGCTCCATTCTGGCCCACTGTGCGGGAGATGAACGCTACGCATGAATCGCTGTATTGTACCTTGACAAGTAGTTTCGGAAAAATATACCACCCTGTTACTGGTACTAATTTGTACAGGTCCGTACTCGAAGAGCTAAATTATTAAATAAATTATTAATTTGTTGTATTACTTAAAATCTATAAATATATAACAACAATATAGTTCATTAGTATTATCAGTTATATTACGTTTATAATTATAAAGATAAAGTTTTTTTTAACTTTATTACATATCCCAGTTTGGGTTATTTCAGTATAAGTTTTCAGATATATTTTCTTTTGCATACATCTCATAGGGGCGTTGAATTCAAACTTCAACTTATCATAAGGTGGTGTCGAGTCATTCGCTGAATTTTATATAAAAAAATCACGATCAAATCGTAAATACAGTCTTTATGAGATATTCTTTTATTTGTCTTGACCTTACTAATATGATTGAAATGACATTTTGAATTGGAACAAAAGTGATATAATACAGTGTAGTTATACTTACAAAGCGTATAGGAAGGTCATTAGTTGATAATTTTTAATTACAACATTACGGTGTGAGGGGGGAGGAGGGGGGGGGGGGGTGAAGCAATATGACACCGTTTAACGTCACTATATATTTATTTGTTAGTACTAATGTCAGTAAGTAAAGGTACACCGTAACAAAACAAAACACTGCATGGAAACTAAATATAAAAGAGCTTATAGAATACTGACGAAAGTGACTTGAAATAAATAGAATTTTTAATAGAATCTAGTGTCATGACTGACTTGACATTGACAGAATTGTATATATCGAGAGACCATGTTATTGATGAAGAAAATGAGGATTGAAAAATAAGTCAAGTTTTTCTATATAATTGATTGTATGTTTTTTTATATTGCCAGTATTAATGAAATTGGTGGAAGGAATTATTGAAGAGGTTTGTAGATATCGCAAGTATAAGGTTTATAAAGTATTGGCTGCCTATAGTCAATACTGATTATGTTAAAATAATTATGTTGATTATTTATCCGTTCTTTTTGCGTTTTTGTTTTCATGGTTATTGTATGTTTTTTTATTAATTGAAGAAATATATTATTTGCTTTACATGCTTACCATTTTATTATTATAACAGAAGTTGCTATTAACATGGTGTTATATATGTAATATGATACAGTATAAATTTGCATATATCCTAATGCCTTGACTGTTTAAAAGGATGTTTACAAATAATAGTGCGAAGTCCACTACGTAATAAGTAATAAATAAATCGTAATAGGCTTTCTCAATCCGTCCCTGTACGAAAGGTGCAACCCGTTGCAAAAACTGCCAGAAATTGTCCAAAATTTTTGTAAACGCGAGCCCATTGTCCGCACACACCCGCCACAATGGGACACAATGAGCCATCCTTAGCCACTCTTTTATTTATAACAATGGTACTTTGCTAACTTACAGCGGTCCCAGATAAATCCCAAACGCATCAAATATAATTTGAGCATCAATGGACAAAGTGCTTTATTGGGTAATTCATAAGGAGGATTTTCAAATTACGCTTAGCTTGGGTTGTTACGATTTAATATTGGAGGTAGAATTGGCATCTCGCATGTTTGCTATAGTGTCATTGTTACGTACACCTATTGTGCTGATTGTTTAGAAGTATTGCTGCGTTGGATCAATGTGAAACATTTTAATATTATGAAATTATAAACGTCTTCCGTCAGTTTTGTCGATCGAACAGTAGTTCTGTGGAGCTTAGTCAGTTCAAATATATTTTAACAATATTTTTTAGTTTGAACTGTCCTTGTGACAATTTGTACTCACCAAATCTTGCGAGTCCCAATTGCCAATGAAATTGATATTTTGCGTAAATCTATTGTTCTGTTTACAAGTTACAGTTAAAATTCAATATAATCTTAATCAGACCGTGAGAATATTTATTTCATGGAAATCGAGTTTCGCACTTTTGGACAGTTGCCTCTAATAGGGGCGCTCCTAGTACAAGAAATAAGTTTCATAGATACATCGGACAAGAAAAACTCAAAGGTATATTTGCCAATATATCATCGCTGTCTACAATATTGCGTTTAACATTAATTTTAAAAGACCTATCGCTTACTTTGTCAGTTTTCTGATCTATCATTTTGCACTGGATTTTAATTTTCTTGTCAGAATTCTCAATTAAAGAAACCTCTCAAAAAATCAAATTCCATTTATAATGAATAAATTATTATTATTGATAAATATTTAATATTGTTTAGTTATTGATTAGTAGATAACCTTATTTTATTAAAATTATTTAACTCAACACCACAACACTACTTCACAAAGACATGTTATATATTTGCAACCCTTTTTCATTATCCATAATGTTCTATATTCTTTTGTTGGCTTATGAAATAAATTTGACGTCGAAATTAATAAACGTTAAAATATAAACTTCTAACCGTCTCCACTGCTTGCTATGTCCCACCTACGAGCAAAATTTATCGGAATCCGAAACTATCTTGACACTCTATTCACGTTCTCTGTTCACAAATAGCCGAATACTACCCTGTATCCGGTGATATTCATAAATCTACCACTTTTTGTTCTATTGTGCTATAGTCGCTACAAGTTTAATTGTACCTATATTATGAGAACGCGTTAAATATATCTCAATTTGACCAATTCTTGGTAAGCAGAAGCATTTACATCCGCTCCACATTTGTTCAATCGTGATTTTGGACAATTGAAATCGTTAACTGACCACCTGCTATTAACCAGTTCTTTGAGTGTATACATCAAATTAGTTAATCGTCTGTAATAGTTAGCAAATAGATAACTAACTAGGGACCCCGAAAACTATAAACTATAATATTAAAATGTCAATTGAAACTAGAAAAAAGGCATAAATGATGAAGTTAGAAGAAACTCACATTTTGAAGCATGTACCAATGATAATGATAATGTACCAATCCAATTTTCTACGTTACAAGGTGTCAATTCTGATGGCTATAAATTAAAATTCAGTTATTTGCCTCTCTGTCATACCAATTCAATATGAAAGGATAGAATGACCTTTAGGATCGTCATGATAGTCGACACTTAGATCCATATACTCTTGACTTATTTTAATCGGAAAGTTTATATAAGACTAATATGCTTAAAAGTCGCCATTTTGAAACGTCAAATTACGTCACTGGTGTCTGTCTTTTTCCGGCTGAATTGTTATGAAGGAACAGTACCGAACTTCAATTAAAGAAGCGGGGTCAATTTAACTAGAATTCTGATCTAATTTCCAACACCATACATAATCTCAATTGATTCTATTGTAAATTGTTTAGACGAGAAATTTTCTTTGATAAAATTTGTGATATGATTATGTAACAAGTAATGAGCGAAGATGGACTTATTTCTATAAGAAATCTCTTAGACATAACTACTGTAACGCAAGCAACACCCAGTGCATAAAACGTAAGTATTAATATTTAAAAAGCACATTTAAGTAAACAACATAAACATAAACACAACAACAACATTAACATTAACATTTTTATAATATAACCCTAAACAAATAACATTCTTTAGAATACCTCAATTATGCATGATAACAATGACAGTAATATAACGTATTAATTATAGAATAGAATAGAATAGAATATATCTTTATTGTTCACCAGCCAATTCAAAAAGTCAACACACAAAAAAAAAACTTACTAATTTTGTACAAAGGGCGACCTTATCGCTAAACTAACTAACTAACTATACTGTGATTCCTGATAAGAAGTGATTGTTTCACATCATTTTAAATACATATCTTCATCTGTGCTGCTTAACAGTATATCAGAAAGAACTAATTATTTATAATAGCGTTGACCAGTCAGTGATCGATACATATTCTTTCCCGGAGCACCTTTACATTTAACCGTAAAGGTCTACAGTACTCAGTAGCGGGATCACTCAATACCAAAGACGCGTCTTCCATTCACAACTCCGCAGACACATCGGCACCGAGATCATCCCCATTGTCGGCCACTATTTCATTAGCATCTTTCCTTTCTTTAATTCCAATCTTTTCTTTTCTTTCATCTGAAGAGTTTGCTTTGTTGTGTAGAAACTTCTTAAGCTGGATTAGTAACTGGGTTTCCTTCTGAGCTTACTTTGACTTACCGACAATGAGTGCCTACCGACTACCGTACGTCTTTTGTTCTGCTCGGAGTGTAGTGAATGAAACGCGAGTAAAAAAATTAAAACCCAATGTTCTGCACAGATTGTTCCAAAAACGAAGAGAATGCTTCTAATTTTAATTCAATAGCAAGCAAGTTGAATTTCTAGTTTCTTCCAATGTAAAAATAAAAACATTTCCTACATTGGCTTTTCCTTTAGGTGTATCTAAATATATTGTGCGTATGTATATGTGAACGTATGTATTTGTATGTATATTTATATATGTTAGGGTAAATATGATATATATTAGTTTTAATGTATTTAATTATATTAATATCGGAACACGCCCCTCTACCTTTCGATGTCACTTTTCCCATATGTGGGGCTGCTGGAAGAGATTTCTTATAGAAATAAGCAGTACCTTTGTACAATTCCCTAATATTCTGTTTTGTCCTTTTAATTGTCTTTGTGTGTACATAAATTGTTAAATAAATAAATAAATAAAGTAAACTTTTTGTCTTTTTGTGCCATATGTCATTTAGAATACAAACCTTCATTGAGATTGAAAAAGACCTGTGCATTTATTACAAAATCTTAGTACATTGTATTATGAAATACGCGAGTTTTTGTAACAGCAACATTCATTATACGAGCTAAACAAAAGCTTACAAATATTTGTGTCCTCCTTTGTATAATCTACATTGAGGCATTGTCAAAGTAATTCAATGATAGTTATCCTGATTCTCCAATGTATACTCCCCACAATATATCTCCGTATTGGGAGCGAGTCAAGCGTTATATCCTTATTAACAGTCGCACGATAAAATTAATTGATTAAGCCCCCCACAATAGCCCATGCACACATGAGATGACTACAATGTATCCTCGTATCCACATTGGGATAAGCTGATACCCGCTGCGACCAATTATGTTCGTGAGAGCACTTTTACAAATCAACGGCGAGAACTCTTTTATATTCTATAAAATTTGCAAGAATTTGTTTGTTAACTATAATGTTTTATATATTTTAATAACTATTGCAACTCCACGTGCCATGATAAAAAATATTTTAAAATGCAAAGCAAAAGTAACATTCGAAATGTTTCTATATACAATTTTATAATACAAAACTGTTACCTCAGTGATAAAACTTAATCAACACAGTGACTCCTTTGTTAATGTTGTTGGTGTTCAGTGCTGATGTGCTGATATCATGGGCACTAGAAGGAACACAGTCTATCACCTCCAACTAGCGGATAATCATTTTAACGATTTCATCCAGACATATAACAAAGTATCTGAAAACGAAGTGGAAAAGAATAAAATATAACAAATATTTGAGGACAATAAATTAACTCATTAACTAAAAGAAAAAACAAAAAGCGAAAGGAATCCGGTAAGTTAATTAGCAAAATAAAGAAAATAACGTTCTTATTATTTTAGTGTAGTTTTAGTTTAGATATGCCTCAAGACATGCCTTGATACTAATCGGCGGCATATCTTTATTCTCTATTTTCTTCATCGTGTTTTTTTAATAAAAAGCTTAGCAGACTCGACCACTAGATGATAAGCAGTAGAGGAGTCCATATGTGAAGATAGCTAGTGAAGTATGCGACATACTGCCCTAGCCACCCTCACCTTGCCGGCCTTGCCAAAAAGTGCTTTTTCACGCCTCTTTTAAAGGAACATATGGTCACAAATATCTATTCTATGCCCTGATCCTGCTTTGAAATCACTTATTTATAATATCTTATCCTGTAATAACATCTATTCTTTAAAGTATGTTGATACTTGTAAATTCACTGTAACTTAAAGTATGTTGTAAAAAATTCACTGTACTTTAAAGTATGTTGATACTTGTGAATATGGCCGATAATAGGTTGCTATTATCGGCCATATTCACGTCTAGTGAATTTAATCTAATATACGGTTGTAAGAAATATGAGGAAATTAAACGGATCTCCTAGTCCGCTTCTTAATTTTTTCACGTTTACGTTCACACAGCAGAAGACGTGTATTTGGTAGTCGTGTTTTGTCTTTTCAAAGAAAGTAAAAGAAAAGTTTTGAGTACTAATGTCTTTGTATTTTTTTTCCAATTATTTGGCCTGGTATCTAAGACCTCTAAGCCATATCTTCATTAATGTAGTTTTAATCTTTATTTATGACTCCATGATACTAGTGCAATGTAGCCCCACTATTTTGTTAATGACTTACGAGAAAAATTTTGAATATGGAATGCAATGTAAGCGATTATGATAAAATGATACGAAAATGGAATGTTATGATAATGCTTACGACGAAATGATAAGTAAATGAGAATGAAATCGCTGAATGATCTATTCCATATACCTTCGATCCTTCCGATCCTTTTTGTCATAAAACTACACCAATTTCATGACAATAACAACACTGCAACACAATATATGAAATAAAATATACAGCAACTAACCGCCCCCCGCCATTACGCGCCAAAAACTCCAATGTCTTTGTATTGTCGACTTTGATCTTAGAAACGTATCACTCAAAATTATAAAAAAAAGCTTTATATAGTAATTAAATCAAAATTTAGTTTTTTATTTAATCAATGTGTCATATACATAGACTATAAAACATTGTCAACGCTCGAGGCAAGTGGATAATAGGTAATGGATACCAGGAATTGCTAGAGCATCGCTAGGGATTGCAAGGAAAAAATATTAATATGCACATTTTACACGATGCATGCTGCTTCGTCTATGAGTACAAATAATGTATGATGCTCTATACATATGGTAACAAGGCATCAAGCAATAAGTATTCTAAATGTGAAGGTCACAGTAATAAAATTTGAATATTTACAAAGAAGAGAATGTGTGTAACTACGGCGTAATAAATTTTGTGCATTTAAAACGCAGTTACCAACTATAATCGTAAAAATAGGTAACCATAGTTAATCGTAAGTTATGAGTTATAAGGCCATTATCAAAATGGAAAAAAAATACCTTTTTTATATAAAAACACACTACATTTTACATTATCTTAAAATAAACCATCATAGTCTAGATATAAACGAATACCATGCAACCAGTATATTAAGTAATACAAGTATTTTTTTTGTAACTAAACAAATGAAATGACCACACAAAAAAATGAATTAAAATGTCATCTAAATTTATTTAAGAAATCTCTGGGTTGCTGTGCATTTGTAGATATTTTCCACGTCTACTTTGCGCACTAAGCACTGCGCATTTTGTCATATAATAAATGATTCAACGTAGATAAAACCGGGTTGGTAAGCAGTTAGGAGAATAGGCAACACTAATAATTTTAATGTTAGGTATTTAGTTCAAAGTGGTTAAAACCACCCCAAAACTAATATATAATTATTTGTAATTCCAGAACTAGATTACTAAGAAAGCGGCGAATAGCGAATCAAGCGTCATTCCTTCCACTAAATATTATATTTGAAACTTAACAATTCGACTTTTCATGATATTATGTCTTTTTATAGATCCTCAAGCTGGGCCGTATAGGTTAATAAAAAAATCCTGGACAGAATCATTCGGTGAACTTGCATACATTTTGATTTAGATGAATGTAAACGCATGTAATATTTGGAGAGGTTTTTGCAACATCTGAATGTATGTCTAATCAATTAAAGAGATGTAAATAATTGTGTTACAAAAATAATTATAAAAATTAAACGAGTGTTAAGTATAATAGACCATATGCTTGATTGACGCCTTATTGTTATAATAGATTAATAAAATGATTTCAATTACAAAATGACTTTTTTTAAAAGCAGATCTTTTACCATCGTAAAAAAATTGAAAGACAATTTAAAGAAACTGTAAGTGTAATTAAGGTTTTATTCACAAAATATATAAATAAGATGTTTTGTGTACAATAATTACTCAGTTGGTTATTTATATGTTGAATTTTGATGTAATGCAAGCGTAATATCAATTGTTACAATATTGAGACATCGAATATGCAGTTGACAAGATATAATGTCTGAAAACAGTCAAGTTCCCCTTAAAACCTGAATGAACTAGAAAAAACTACAAAGAGTATATTTGTGACAGTTCAAATGACGAATATACTACGCATTCTGAACGCCGCATGTATGGGATGAATGGACCGCATCCACAGCCATTAATAACTGGCCAAATATGGCCGACCAGACTCTCTGGAACCAACAATTCATCCACAATAACAAACGAAGCAAAAGAAAAAAGCTCCCATTATTTATCTATTCCGATTTTGTCGTGTGTTCGGCACGATATTAAAATACAAACATGAACAAAGACACTTCATTGTTGAAAGACGAAAAAAGGTATAAGGAAATTTATATCGACCGCCTCCACCGCGGACAATAGGCCGCGGGGAGGAGCGAGGATTCGGAAAAAAACATCAATGAAGCAAGAGTACAATGGTGCTTTCTCAGAAGCATATCGCCGTAGGACTTAGGAATAAGCTAGCGTGAAATTTGCAGCTTTCTCCGCTAACTCTCATTACTAAACAGAGACAAACAGATACAAAAATAGCGGTAGAGTGCCACCGGGATACTATTGTGATCGCACCATTGTCGGCCGAGATGAGTTTGGAAATTGAAATTTAATGGAAATATCAAATGAAACTCACACAGAGACTGGTCTCTTTGGACGATTCTAACTGATAATGGGTCTTGTGACTTGAAACGGAATGAGCCGTTGTGTAAGCGATCGCTTCATGATGTTAAATTAAACTTTGTGGAGGTACAATGTTGAGTGTCATTCTCGCCGTCTATTGTGTATTTAAGATTCAATAGCTTAAAATGTGAAGCCTCTCGAAGATTAGCTGACAGTGTGAGTAGATAGCTTATACTGTATTCATTATGTGAATAATTTATAGTCTTATAATATACATAATGAAACTAGTGACATAGACTTCAACAAACAATATCAACTTACAATTAAAGAATATTTCTTTAATGTTTACAGAAATACATATATTACAGAGAATATCATAAGGAATAGAATACGATGAATGATTGTAGTTGGTACGTGTTTCGTCAACTCTACATCTATATAGATATACGTTTTGAACAAAACAGTTATAAACTTTCTGCTACTATAACTTTCTTAGAATGTACGCTATGTGCTGAGGATACACAAACCTGTATCTTGTCTTCCATCGCTAGTACATCACAAGTCCGCGATCCAAACCAATTACTACGAAAATAGGATAAACGTCTTCCATGTCTTGCAACTGTAATGTTACCGTTTATGAATGAATTTTCAAATGGCGTTGACAAAGCGAGGATTATAGTAAACACTGCTTATTGGGAACGGTCCCAGTTTGTCTGAAGATTCCGAAGAATAAGCAAACACGGTATCTTCAATAATAGTTTGTTTTACAAATGGAACTACTGTTGATTTTATGAATGAAACCCAACCATTCAGAAGTTCAACAAACATGAAGAACGCACCTTGTTTCTTGAAATTATAGAGGTCCAAAAAGTTACCAAAGCGTATAGTACTTTTAACAATACTAAAGAGGATTTAAGAAACATTATTATCTTGACCGTATCACAGAGCAGTATTGGTTCTTACCATTTAGTTTTATTACATTCTAATATTACAATTTTACTAGTGCCATTAATATCCGATGTAGTTAGTATACATTTGTCAATTTCACTGTTTTATTAATATTTATACGCAAAAAAACATAAAGAAATTATATCCCTGAGCTGTATCAAAAATAAACGAGGCGTAATTAATAATAATTAACTCGAAACGGTCAGATCCCACCATTGACCATTTTGACTATCCCTCAAAGCAAAAGAAACAATACTTCGTAACCAAGGGCAGTTTTATCGTATTTATCAATGTCCATTCACCCCCTTTATTAAGGCGATAGTGCGTGACGGATCCTAAGCAAACGGCTTGCGGCTAAGATTATGAAACAAGTTTAAATTACCCTAAATCTGAAATTCATAAAAGTATACACGTCCTTATCTAAAATAAGGTGAAAGATAGAAACAACGATGGTACTGGTCGTGCTAAGAACAGGTTCTGTGTCAGCACGTAGGTGCTTTGTATTTTAGTGACCAATTGTTGCGGGTTCCAAGGAACCAGATTGACTGCTTTCGACGGATGTTTAGGAAGAATATTCTAATAGGAATATTGTCTTCCTATTGAAGAAGCAAATTTTAGTGTTCCTTAAAAATTCGAAGAGTTAAATGTCGATAAGTATTTCACAGAACCTGTTTACTTCCAATAAACCTTATTCAACTAGAATACGAGTGAAAAAAATAAATTACACAATTAACAAATATATCATCATCTTTCATCTACATACATCTAAAGAATTGCGACTTTAGTCTGTATGACAAAGAAAAAAGTTTCAGAGCTACATTGAATAATTTATTTTTCTATTTTTCGTCAAAACAGGACTAAGCGCTAACACGTGTTTGCGTGACACTAAATATACAAGTATTCACATTGACATTATAAGTAAATAGGATTCAAAAAAATATTATTAATTCAGATAAATGAAATCTCATGCAAAAGTCAAAGTTAACTTAAAATCCTAAACACCAACTAATCACACATCTATGAAACTGGGCATCAATGTTGTTCGCAACACCGTAAAATGGCTCAAGTGGCCTCGTCCGTCCACAGTGAAGCAGTTTGTTCCAAAATACTCCATAATTTCCCATACAGGGAGATCAAAGACTGCTTTGTATGAGCCACTTGCCCTCATATACCTCCACCACGCCACTTGCACAAGCTTTGAGTTCTACTATTCAATGAGGCTTATTGAATTTTATAAATTGGTATGGGGTTTTAAAAATAATTTACTTTATTTTCAAAGAAAAAGCCATTAATTTTAATTATTATATTACTAAGTATCTTCGCTACAAATCTATCCTGTTCAATATTTTCCTGAACACAATTATTAGCCTTAAAATTTTATAAAGCCATAGAATACGCAAGTAGTTACTTTAATTTATTATCTAAATGTAACTTTAAAAAAGGACTAATAGTTAGCCTTTTTGGACTGATTTTTTCATTTTAATACTAGCAAAGAAACTACTCAAGAATTATATTCATGTATTGGCCTGATTAAAATGAAATTTATTTATTTTAATTGTGTAAACGTGTATCGTTAACCGCTCCATCACTAATAGACATTTGTTCAAATCTATACAAATTTAATATGTGAAAAGGTGCCATATGTGGCGTGACTTTCTCGTTTCGGTGTCCCTCTGTAATAAAAGTGAAATCGTACTTACACTTTTGTTATTTCATTACGATATTTACATTTAAACATCGAAGTGTCCATTATGTAATATCAAACGAAACTTTATTGGATACATTACTTCAGTTTTCCAGTAAACTCTTAATAATGTATTCTTACAACAATGTAACAATAATATTCTATATTATAAATTCCAGTCCAATTAAAAATAATTCTTCCATACCATGTTCAAAATATCATAGCTGGTGCCTGTGTGTCTGCGACGGCAGACTCCATGGCACCTACCTGGCTCGTTATCCCTGTTCTGTCCTACTCACACACACGATTAATGCGAACAAAAGACAGAGACGACGAGCACCTTTGAATGGAACGATGAAAAAACATGGCTCGCGTACAATTTTGTTTGTTCTAGCCGCCCGCGCTGACCCACGTCATTATAGAGTGTTATCTTCGATGAGGGTTATATTTTTAATGTTTTTTTCTCTTTTCATGTGTGAGGAATGATATTTCTTAAATGTATCGAGTATTAAACTTTGCAGTATATCTAGGATTGCCAGAACTGCTTTTGTAATGTTCATATTTCAAATAATCCTTTTTTATTTCGCCACTGTAAATCTACTGAAAGCAATTAAATTCATTTGTTACTTACTTCAAAAATGTTCATAGCAATTTGATAATTCGCATTAATTGGTGAGAGTTAAATAAAGATATCTTAGATCAAATTATAATTAAAGTATTTAGGAATGAACTCCTTAAATATTAAAAGAAAAACCATTTGAATATCAGAAGGTTCGTCGTGATTTGTTTCTACTTACTATAACTGCTTTTTATACAACCAATATTAATTTCATAAACTCATGTTACAGTAAACCGTAACTCCTGTAGTACAAGAGTTTAAATAATATAATTTTATGTCAATTCCCCTAATATACTGCGCCCACACCAGCGCCCGCGCATCGCAAAGTGATCAGACCCGTTTTTATTAAGGGTTTTATTAATGCACCGAGTGTCGGAGGCATTTTTATTTGCCTGCTCCCGACCGACGTGGGAACGACGTGTATGGTGACTCCACAAATTTGTATTGTGTCCTCCTTTTAAACATATGGTCCGGATTTTTGTTTATTTTCATTCAGCCCAGGAATTTGGTCACTAAAAAGGTCCGTATGAGATATATCCGAAATTCATAATCGAACTATGAATTGGACAAAAAATATAGATAACAAGGCAGGCAGGCAGGTGATTATGAACTAAATGAAGTGACTCTCAATTAGAACAACAATAACAAAGAAATTTTTAAATCAAATTTTTATAAATATTAAAAAGTTTTAGAATATTTCCAACTTCATGTCTAAGGATGATAAGAGGCAATATTTTGGGGATTTCTTCCTATTTACTTATTTTCTAAATTTGTTACCAAAAGTTAATTAAATTAAATTTAACAATATCTCAATGTTTATTCCAAAATGTAGAGTTAAGCTAGAAAGTTTATATCAAATTAATAAAAAATAAAAATACCTTATTTCACACGAAAATAAAATGAATTATTGATGAAAATAAAGATTGCAATTAATTTGAAATGTTACGTTTCAAATGTAGTTAATCGTCAAATGACAATCTAATCAGTGTCGTTAGGGTTCAAACATAGCAAAACATCAGTCTTCAGAGTTCCTCAAGTAAGCTTTTGGGGAATTACCTGTATTATATTACTCAATGCGCAACTTGAAAATGATAGTTAAGTAAGTAAATGGTGCAATGTTAAAGAAAGCTAAAGTAACTGTTTATAAGGTACGAATATACAGGCTTCGGCCTAGTTCAGCGACGGTTGGTCTTGGTCCTAAGTAAGCTGTTTAAAATAAAATTTCATTTCATTTCATTTCATCATGCTGTATTTGGTCTAAAATAATACTAACTTTGTATGGCACAACTTATTACCATGTACTTCCTGCCCCAGAATTGCCGTGACAAGAAAGGCGTGTACAGAAACCGTGGCTAATTAAATTGCTGGTACAATGTCACACAATAAATAATAAAGTAAACTTTATTTATGGGTCGTGTTTTAAATCTTATTTTATGGGAACTGTGGTTGGGGAGCTTAACGGGCTTTTAGCAGGTGGTGATAGTGTCCGGCTGGGGACGGCTCTATGGACAGATAAATCATTAGGGCGTTTTGCTAGGTCATTGCGACCTTTACACCGGACCCTCAAAGTTCAGTAAGGAAAAATTACTCGTCTAGTAGGGTTCGATGCATACGGCTCTTCTTTAACAAACTTATGTTTATAGTTCCATTTTAAATTAGGCTACCTCGACCTTAAGATATAATTTTGTAGGTATGATTGAACTAGGTATTTATGAATACACCCGACACTGCGAAATATATAACATGAAACTAATCGAAGACCAAGAGAAAAACATTAAATATAGTTAGAAATAATGCAATATAAATACAAGTACAATGAAATAAGAAATAAACAACCAAGAAGGAATCAAAATGAGTGATACCAATATAACCACTTTTGTTATCCATTAATTTAGAGACAATTAATACAAAACATTATAGATAATTTCTATATACTTGTGTTAAACAATTTTTGTTACAAAGCATGGCTTAAAAACTTCTATTATACTTATTAGAATGAGACAACAATTTTTTTTCTATCTAATCTTCTTGTATTCACTTTAATATCTTATAAGAAATTTCTAATTACTACATTCTAAACATTTATTTTCTTCTGCGTCACTCTTGTTAACGTACAATACTTATTTATTTATTTAACAATTTATGTACACACAAAGACAATTAAAAGGACACAACAGAATATCAGATAATTGTACAAAGGTACTGCTTATTTCTATAAGAAATCTGTTCCAGCAGCCCCACATATGGGAAAAGTTACATCGACACGTAGAGGGGATCAAAATAATATATATCATATTTATCCCAACATATATAAATATTATAACACTATAACACTTATTTACTACTATTTCATAATTGAACGGAATGACAAACACTTAAAGAAATTTTTAATGCCTTAGTTAGGTGCACTATAAATTTTTTTATTATAAAGAGTAATATTTATTAATATTCTATTTAAAACGTAAGAAATCTTGATACCAATATCTATCAGATTTATTTTAAAAAAATCACCAAGTGAAGAAAAAGATATCTATTTCTTACTTTGTCTCCAATTCGTCGAAGCGGTAGTAGGGTTGATTGGGAATATGCATACTAGTGTTATTTTTAATTTTAAAATAAGTATTATTTTAAAACTAAAACTAACAATTTATTTAGTACATATTTAAATACTATAACTGGGACAATTAGTAAATGCCCGGTTGATACCCAGTAAAATTATGACTATTGCCTTTATAATTATATTTATTTATTTTCTTATACATATTCCCTGTTGTGACGATTTAAAAGAGCTTAGTAAATAAGTCTATTTAAATAAAGTTATTTTTGACTTTTTTTTGACCACATGTATTTAGCCACGGGTTGATTTTCTATGTATATACATTATGTTTATTAGAGTTAATAATAATTTTTATGGCGTTGCGTTTCGTTAGATAGGTAAAAAGTAAAGAAATTATAAAACAAAACAAATTAAAAAATTAAAAAGACTATAACGGAATTCTTCGAGTTCATAATAATTTATTTCGTATTAAGAACAATGGTCCGGTTGTCCTATAACATCCTAACAGGATATTTTTAAATAAAACAGAATATCCGGCGCTAGTGTGCAGCAAAGGATCAGAGCGTCCGACAAAAATAGTCATAACAATGTCTGTAAATTATCAATTATGATATTAGATAGCATAGATTATTTTAAATTCTAAGGAAAGAGTCCTTAGTTAAACATCTACATTTTACTGTTGACAGTCGCCAATAAGAATATCTATTATTACTTAGTTACGGTTAAATAATTATCAAAGTCAAAGTCAAAATATCTTTATTTAAATAGACTCATTTACATAGATGTATTAAATAAATTAAATTATCATTAGTAAAGCTCTTTTATCACAATATTGATATCAAACAATTATACAAATAATTTATTGTTAAAGAAATAAGTAATTACATCTTGTATGCCACACATAACATTACAAATATATGCGATGCGATTTTTACAGTTTTCTTTTCTCTCTGATATTACGTTCTGTTAATAATTCTTATGAATATTTCTTATGTGACGACGAAAATAAAAAATCAAACAAAAAAGTATTTAATTTTTGTCCTTATTATTATCCTTAGAAAATTTACGATTATTCCAATGTACTGGACAAATTTTGTGTGTATTTTATGTTAATAAAGTATAGGTAATTACGGAGCTCTTTCGTGATAAGTAAAATAGAAATCTTTATTTATATACATAAACCGAACATAAAACTGGTGAATGCCAAAAATATGATATGCTGAATAATTAATTGAAAGTAAATATCATAGATATTTATTACTTGAATTAATAGTTGTTGACAACAAACTAAACGATAATACGAGAAGCAAAGCAATATCTTCCAAACGATTTATTAAATTTGACATCGATATACGCCCACTTAACCCTAATACGTTTCGCAACAAATTTTCAGACTATTAACCCAACCCTACTTTTACTTTCTCTGTCTTCGCTATAACATTAGGTAGAGATGCACGTAAACCCTCTTAGCTATAATGTTGTTAACGAATTTACACATTTGACTTTTATCGATAAATTATACAACAATACTTCCTTATGTTAAGCTTTTATTGCATTGATTGAATTATGACTTTATTGGTATTTGTTTGGAGTCTGTTCAACATTTACTAAATACATTACCATAGATATTACACATTTAATACTATCTAATTATTATTATATTTACAGCTTGTCCATTTTATTTTACCTTTTATTCATAGTATACAAATACATTTTTGGAAACTAAGAGTCGCATAATTTGCATTGCTACAATGCATGTAAGCCTTTTGAAAAATAATTAAATTATTATTCCTTTGAGTTATGTTTGAATTTAACTGTTTTTCAACAAAAGTTGATGAAAATGTAAAGCTACCCAACTTGGTAAAGAATCGCCGGCATCATAGTAATAGAACATAATCATGAAATACAATTTTTAATGACGCAATTTATAACATTAAGTTATCTAAGTACACAGTGTGGAGACCGTAATACGAAATCAAATTAAAACACGATAGTTTTAATTTTATTTTCATCTCTAAGTTCATAGAAGTTCATAGTCGTTATTATCAAATAACTAAAAATTATTGGAATGTTTCATATGATTTCCAAGAACTAATACAGTCAATATATTAATGATATAAAATATCCTTTCTTGATTTTTATGATTAAAAATACAGAAATCTGTAATTAATTGTTGGAATAGTATTGTTATCATTTCTAATCTTCTGTGATTAGGGAAATAGCAGGTCATTCCCAACACATCTTTTTCATCTTTTGATTACTCACTGTGTAGTTACTGATCTTAGATTACTGAAATAAACACATTTTTATTATTTATTTATATAATTAAGCAAATACCTAGTTGAAGCTAGATACCTAATATTTCTAATGTCAGGAATATATAGTAGTTTTGAGAGATAAAATTTTAAAAAAAATATTCTATAATTTTTTAAATAAAATAATATACACTGCAAGATACGTATCACAAGCTAGCAAGAGTTAATCAAGTATTTAATGTTAAAATATATTTATAATCGTATTACAGTCAAGAAAACCACCTCTAAGTAGAATATTTTTGAAAAATATAAAAGAATCATTACAGCACTTCGTATTGTGTAACGAAAGGATGACACGCACATCACTACATTAGACAATTGCAAAAAATGCTAGAAAATCGTTGAATCGTCCTGAATTTGGCTCTCTTGTCTTTTTCTATTGAAAACGAACCCCAATCGATGCAATATTAAATTTAAAACCCTTTTAAATACAATTGAATGATATTTATTGCGTTTTTTTTGTGCCAATTCTGTGCCGTGTAATGCTCCAGATCTTTTTACAACGGTAGAAAGAAAAAAAAACAAAAGAAAAAACTACGATGATTTTTGAGGGTAAGGAATGGGTAACTTGAGGTCATATCGACTCACACCCCTGTACTTCCTGTTTGAATATTACAGGGCTGTCGCAAAAAAAAGGTTGAAATAATAAGTATTCTTAATTTTAACTAATATTCGTTATGTTAATTTAGTTAAAGTATACGATAAGTATAATATAACAGATCTTTAATATGCCCTGTGCTTCAGCAGCTGCGTTCAACGATTTGTTTGTATTAAATTTGTTGAATTCGACAATTTTAACCATTTACGATTTGCGGAACAGAACTTTATGTCATTGATGAGACCTTTCTCTAATTTTACGATTACAAAAACACGTGAGCTTTTGTAGTTAGTACCTACATAAAGTTAAACTAACTTTATTTTAATCTTATAGGAAAATATGTAACAACAATAGCAAAGCTTACAACAAAATTGTAAAGTAGAAAAGTTATCTATTTATTTATTAGACTACTATAATCTTTCCTATTTTTAGCACACCCCTAGCAAACTGCGCGTACGCACTACTCGCAAGTACACGAGTACAGACGTCATGACAGGTCACGGGGCGGACTAAGTTCCGTGTGAATCGGCCAGCAGCTGACTGTACCGATGACAGACGGCTTCGACTGTACAATATTCAGTATTGTACTCGCATCGGGTAATAATAACGTATGGTGACAATTGAAATAAAGACGTTATTTAATCTTAATTTCCATCAGTTTCAAAATGAAAATGAAAGACATGAAAAGTTTCGAACGAAATAAACACAGAATGCTATCATTGATTGATTTTAAATTTATTTTAATGACTATTTCAACTAGATAGTCCGTCTCATGGTAAGTGGTACAACTGGTGAATTACTGGATTCTTAATATGTCAAGAGATATTTAGTAAACTAATATTTAATATTTCTCACACTCGCCTATTAAGTAGCCTAAAGTAAGCATCATAAAATAGGTCATATTATGTATATACATAGGCTTATATAGCTTATATTATGTATATACAGGGCTTAGGAGACATTAACATTAATATTTAATGTTAATGTCTCCTAAGCCCTGCACTGCTAGCTTTCTTTCCACGCTGAAACACGTCTTACTGATTCTAGGTCGATGTGTTTTCAGAAAATATAAATGAGTTGACGGTAAAAAGAATATAGCCCGCTTAACTACGAAAATGTCTCGAACATACTTATTTTTGAGCCGTTAATGGCACACAATTTTGGTGTTCGATGTCTTATTGAAAGACAGCATGATTATAGAAACGTTTGTAAAATAATTGTTTCGATAGCTGAGTTTCCACTTCCTCAGATATTACAATTTGAATAACATTTTTTTGGCTCGCGCAAAATTCTCAAGTAATGCAGATTGATGTCACGCTTTGGTACTACAAAATATTGTATGCATAATGGGTCTTTTTAATTTTTAATTTATTTTAAAATGGACTTGCCCATCAAACTTTGAATGCGTGTAAATCAAACTACACAAGCTATCAAAGTAAAGGTTTTTATAGTCTTTTTATTTGTATTGTGTTATGATAATAAATAATTATTAGAACCTGTTATTATTCCTATTGAGTGCTGTTCAACGGTGAGCAGCACTTAATGGGTCGCTCCTACACACACTCACACACATCACGCACCAGAAATACTTTTCCAAAACACCGCACTCGTCGCACAAGATTGCGAAGATAAATCTACACTTGTCGCGCTATACCAGGTACAGGTACGTACCTAGAAATTTCTCTCCTCCACGACACGACTCGCCTGAGTCGAGGTCCGAGCGGTACCCTCAGGTTTGTCGCTCCCTCATAGCTCTAGCGCCCTGTAGACTCTAAGAGACAGAGAGAGACCTCCCTTGGAGGTGATGCCTGTCCATTAGAAATCCTCCAGAGTAGAATCTCCCCTTAAGGCTTGAGGACTCGCCAAGGTTGTCGCCTCCTTACAAGTCCAATAACGCTGTTAAGACTATTTGCAGCCAACAGTATTAGTCATTCATTCAAAAAAAGCCCTCAATTCAACTTACATACAAACTCACATACACTCAAATTTTCGCCAAGAAAAAAGTTAGTCAATGCGGTGGGTGACAGCGGTTGCCTTGGCAACCGGGACGAACGGCTTGACGCCCGAATCCAGGGCAACAAACAGAATAGGTAGAAGTTTAAGCACAGTTCAAAATGGGAGACAGTGCGTATCCACACCCTGTAAAGTGTGAGGGACCACAGGGTGATGGCCTAAAATTAAAAATTTGCAGGGAGTAAAGAAGGTTTGCTGTGAAAAAAGATATCGTTCTAAATCGCAAATTCAAAGGCACTCTGTTGTTGTATCTGCGTCTTCCTGACATATAGTGAGAATTATATGTGGACAGTTTACGCTTGCATTTAGACATTATATTAAAACTTTGTATTTAATAGATAACATGGAAAATTAGTTCTTATATATTTAATAATAAAATAATTAGTTATAATTTAGTGTCGTTTTTTACCCCACACGCCATTTTATGTTCACGCATTAGGTATGAAGTACACTGAAGAACTGGCATCTTTGCATCCATTCCCACAAAATTTTTAGATATAGAAGGACCAAACATAAAACCTTCGCCGACAAACAGAGGCTATGAATGATCTTGCACACGTCCGGGCTTAACACCATTGTGTCAATTCCAGTCGATTATATTAACTATTTCCACTCGTTTCCGTTCCTCTACAACACTAATCAAAGCATACAATCTTTTCTTACTGCCTGCAAAGCCTTTTCAAACTGAGCTGATGCTTCAATCAAATTTGTTCTTTAATCGTTGTCGCTACAAGTATCAGTTTTCAAGAATCTTATCTGAGAAACTTCAAGTAGGGTTGTCATAAAAATATCGACTCTATTTTAAATAAATTAAGGATTGTAATGCCTTAAATGAGTTAACAAGTCCATTCTGATGATAAATATGAACAAACGCATCGACTTTTTTCAAAGTTCCAAAGCGTTATTGTTGCGTATTGTGGTTTACTCGGTAATCTGTGAATTAAAACCTGAGTGGGTTGTTAATAAACCGCGCCAGTTTATGCTTTAACTAACCACTATTGGTAAAAGTAATTATTTAGGGTTTAGATAATCCCCAATAGCCATAAAAGACCTGATTCAAAAGAAAATAATAGTATATATCCTTTTTGTATATCAACCACTTGACAATTCAAATTCAATTCATATTTTTTTTGGTAAATTAGAGTAATTAGAAAAAAATTTAGATGCGTAAATTACTTTTGTTTCTCGTTTACGTTTGCATGATTTTTTCAAATCAAAACACAGATAATTACTCTAGATCACCTGATGATAATCGGTACCCAAAAATAAATAACCACTTAATAAATTTAATCATGAAGAATAGGTTGTATTATTGTTACTTATCTTAACACATCAATCGAGTTATTACGCCCATCGTACATAGCATCAGCAGTTATTAACCTGTCTTTATCTCTACTGTAATACAATATACAAATTACATGTTATATATATATATGTCAATGTACCTTGTATCTTCAAGTCCAGTTCTTCACAGTAGCCGTTACAAATAAATGTTGCGGGAAAATAACAAGAAAAAACATCGGTAATCCTGTCATAACATAATGAATACTGACCAAGCAAGCATGAATTATCTAAAGTAAACTTTAAAAAGTCTGTATAAGAGCTATAATAACTGCAAACATAAACTTGTTAAGCCAGGAACTGAATACGAGGAACAAAAGTATAGAAGCACAACAAAAACTTACATATGAAATAAATTTCTGTTTAATTGAGCTGAGATTAAGGTCTATTTTTCGGCATTGTAAATGTCAACCATAATTGTTAAAACCGCTGTCCAGTAGCATATCCTCGTCTCTGAAGAATGCAATCAGAAATCTGCATTCAGAATTAGATAGTTATCTCTTAATACGACATAAATGTTACAAAATTTTTTAAATATCCGGTTAGAACCGGTAATCCGCTTACAATTGGAATACCGCTCGAAATCCTTTAGAATAAAGATGTTTTTACAATGAATTTGAACTTTTGTAAGCGATACAATATTTGTCGAGTCAAGAGGAAGGAATCGGTGCTTTCATTTCTTTAATGAAGTACCTCATAATGGAGCTATTGTGGTATTTGTGTTATTGTACTCTTAGCTACAGAAATAAGGCTCGAAATCGCCTGGGAAAGCGGCGAAAGACTTTTTAATCGGTGGCGTGTGTTAATATAGTCGATGGAAGGATTTAATCTTTATTATGACAGTGAATACTTTAGCAGATGTTGCGGCTTGAAAGCACGCAATGTGCACCTTATTCAGTGCCTGTGAGAAATTAACGGTGAAAACTATATTTCTGGGAAGAAGATTAAACATATTGAAGTAACGAATAAGTACTTAATTGTGATATTATGATCTTTTATGTTGTTACCAATGCTGGTCAGAAGACCCGGAAGTGTTTTTATTTACTAAACAAAGACGTATTGTATTTAAATCTAGCTAATGGCTTCGATTCTGTTGTGCACGCTAAAATTTAATTTAAAATTAAAGATTGTGCTACTCTTCCATAACGAGTTGATTTAATTCAATCAAGATTAGAAAAGGACAGATAAACAGTGATGTCATTTGACGTTACAAAAATGGTGACTAAAGCATTTTTTCTATGTTTTAATGCGCACTCATAAACATGCTAATCCCCTTCTGATTACTGTTGAATTATAACATTGATGGACCTTATAAATAGTTTATTAAGGAATATATTTAACATATAACTCAACATGTAACAGATAGTGAAAAAGTCTTCACATCTATAACGTCGTCGTTCTTAGCAAAACCACCATTTTTGTCAGTCAAGTTAGACAAACCACTTGTATACAAGAGAAAACAGTGGAAATAGCCAAACATTATTTTGTTTCAGGTTGCGTGCAATGTGTTAAAAAGAATATCGAATGATCTCAAATTGGACCACTTTTAAAATACCACAGACTTTTCCAAGAAGTGTAGATTGATGCTTCTAAAACTATATTTTAGTGTCGAATATTTCCACGTGATATTAACTGTCTTTCTTACAATCATTTAATAGAAGCAATAATGAAGAAATGACACTTTTTGTCATTGGAATTTAATGTTTAGTACTAATACTACTGTTTATAATACTAATTAAATAAAAATTATATTCCACAATGGTAATATTGTACGCGCGAAAATGGCAATCTGTTGTATCTTAAGTGCATGAAATCGTAAGATCTTATCTTATCTTATCTAATAAACTCAGATACAGAGGTATCCGTTCTTGTGAAAGTTCAGAACAGAAAAGATTGTAGAGTCAAAGTGCACCAACGGTGAAATTCATAACTCTTTTGTGAAGGTACCTTATACAGATAATTCATACACTTTATGACGTAGTATTAACATTATTCTATTTTCAAATATTAAAATAAATCACGGAAGCACATTGTTAAACTTTTCATTTCTAAATTTATTAACACTATGAGGACTTATCACTTTAAATGCTCTTCACTATGTGGATTTGAGTGGTAACTGATCCTTATCTAACATCAACTACTGCTAATATAGTATCAGTTATGATTAGGGCTGCCAACCGTACGATAATATATAGTATTGTTCTATATTTAGCGCCTGCGTAATCTGTGCAACTTAGCTTAGATAGAAAATACTATTTCATTACTAGGATTATATCAGTCTCTAGAGGACCTTAACGAAAACACAGTATACTATAAACAAAATTAAGTTGAATCTTGGCACATCTGGATCATCTAGAACTAGAATATTGTTATTTGGGTAGGATTCCAGCCCATTATATTTACTACGATGAATATCTACTTATTTATTTACTATTCCCATCAATTTGTAAATACAAATGGCATTTAATCCTTCATTACAAATATGTTCAATGTTCAGCTAACAGGTTTCCCGTAGGACCAACTTCTGGTAGACTTAACACGTAAAATAACCACAGGATAAGTGAAAGATAAAATCGTTGCACCTAAACCAATAGTGCAGATTGTGTTCCTAAATGGACAAACTGAATTTAAATCTTATCGGTAATGGGATAAGGTTACATTAGAACAGTCTGTTCTGACTGGATATGAGTTCTTTATTAGGTATTTTATTAAAGCTGCTTATGGTGTGGTGCGAACGAAAGGCGAATAACTTCTTCGATAAATTTCGAAAAAAAAAAGTTTAATTTAGTTCAACATTATTCTATTTTCAAATATTAAAATAAATCACGGAAGCACATTGTTAAACTTTTCATTTCTAAATTTATTAACACTATAAGGACTTATCACTTTAAATGCTCTTCACTATGTGGATTTGAGTGGTAACTGATCCTTATCTAACATCAACTACTACTAATATAGTATCAGTTATGATAAGGGTTGCCAACCGTACGATAATATATAGTATTGTTCTATATTTAGGGTCCGCGTATACTGTTTGAGTAACATACATATAGTATGCATAAATACTGTATTTGTTTATTTTTTCCTTTTAAAATACCATATTTTTTATAATTTATTGAGGATAATACTATATTCAGGATAGTACCCTAGATATGATTGAAATCCAGTGTAGTGCGGGTATACCATATGTTAAATTCTCTTTTTCGTGTCCATATTCAATAAGCCTTTAGATGTCTGGAAATAATAAGACAGTAATTAATTAGTGATCCCTTTTAATTATCTTTCGTTTCCTGAGATCATATCGCGCCGCACAAATTAAAGTCATGAATTACAGTAAGTACGAATTTATGCTGTTCCTATAAAATGCCCAAAGCTTTCTCTTGTACCATACGTTGTTCGCGAAACCCCATAATCGGCCTCGCAAATGATCAACCGAGATTAAGTCTCGAATCTTTCGCTCGATCGAAAATCAAAGGCGCCTCGTCTAGCGGGGTGCGCACAATGCTAATCGACGCTATGAATTTACAGCGATACAAAAAGTGATGTAAGTCGCCGTGCGACTGCTATTGTCTGTTCACGGTTCGTGGAACTGTCGTAGGTAATTGAATTAGTCGCCGTGTGCGTTTTCAGCTGAACTTAATGTTGTGCTATGTTGCTTGTAACACAATTAAAACTAACAATTTATTTAGTACATATTTAAATACTATAACTGGGACAATTAGTAAATGCCCGGTTGATACCCAGTTAAAGTTATGACTATTGCCTTTATAATTATATTTATTTGTTTTCTCATACATATTCCCTGTTGTGACTATTTAAAAGGGCTTAGTAAATAAGTCTATTTAAATAAAGTTCTTTTTGACTTTGACTTAATGTTATTGTAAGAAGTTATAACAAAATCAATACAGGTGTAGTGCTTTTAACCAACGGAAAAAGACTACAACTTCCTACATTATAGTAGGAAGAAGGTAAGTTTATCAGTAAAATGGGTTATATTACCCTCTTACTATTTCTGCATTTAAATGCCTAATCGATTTTCACACTCTTTTATACATACACAGAATCTAAGTTATATCTCTTTTGTTATTGACAAAAATTTTATCGACACAAGGGTATCGACAGGCATCAAACGCACACCCACTCGACGTCATCGGCACTGCTATCGTCATCGAGGTACTATCGACAAGTGGCCCTCACTAGCTTATTTGTGAGAAAAGTAATTAGTGTGGTTTTGTGACAAAGTTTTGTGTGACCGTAATTTGTGACAAATATAAAACATTATACGTATTTATATTTTTACATTGGATGTGTATAAAATATTTATTTATTCCCGAGAGAGTTGGTGGTCCAATCGTTCCCAAGTCAGACGAAGATGGGAGGACAGGGAAACCTTCCAATTTTATAGGCACGTATTATTTGTTTCATAATTTTAATGGTATTCGAGTATCTTTAACCAACGAAAATACTAACGGTCATCTAACTGTAACCATAGCAACTGAACACTCAATTTTGTGAAAAAACAACTTTTAAGCAAAAGTAAAAAAGTTGGTTTTTACCTTTGTTTAAAAGTTAGGCACAAAACTTAAAGGGCTAAAAATAATTCAATTTCAGAAGAAATCTAGCGTAAAACTTTTTTTTAGTTTTTCCTAAGTTGCTTCCAGAAGCAATAGAACGTAAAGCTGCGAATCCAAAAAAAAATTTAATTTCGTTAATTTCCTGAATTTTTTATAGTTATTTATTACTTAAGTGTCTATGAAAGGATTAGCACAGAGGAAAAATGTTGTTACTACATAAAAACGTATGTCGGAGTTTGTATTTAAAAACCTGGAACGTACCTAATTTCGTAATTACTACACTTACTAGACGAAAAAAGTAATTTTCTTAATCCAGACCTTTATATTGTTCACATAATACATTTATTAATATTATAAATAATTAATTATTGTATTTTATAAATTATCAGGCTTAGTCCATCCATTGGTAAAAAGGTTATGTAGGTACATAACCTTTACCAAATAAGGTTATTTGATTATGTATGAATCAGAACCTTGTTAACCTCAAAACAATAATGAGTAATGAGAGATCACACACCTTTTCATTGCTATCACACACACATCAATATGTGTGTCACACACAGCTTTTATTGTCAGGAAAGATCTCAAAAAGTTTCTTGAAAGGTGTCATGTCAAAGGTGGCGTAAAAACTTGATATAAAGTCAAAATTAACATTTTCAAAAAGGGAACGATCAATGTCAACGGGCATTCGCTCACGCCCATTCATGCAACAAAAGAACCAACAAAAAAGTATATTGATTCTGAATTGTTGCAAAATCGAATTTGCATGAAAATATTAGTAACGGATTTGCACGCAGTACAAAACTGAGTACAATACAGGACAAATTTGAAAATGGAATCCGTTTCGAACATCAATCGTATTAGCATTTGACAGTGCGCATAGTGCTAGCTAACTTCTGTGGCGAATCGCAACAGCATGCTAATGTTGCTATATTATGGCCCATCGCATAATGTTGATACAAGACCAAATGAGCATTACTGAATTGAATTATGTATTAGCAATCCTTATGGCAGTGCTAGAAATTTTATTGTTAAATTTTAAAAATGCCTTTATGTAATGTATATCTATTACGATTAAGTACACACTTGAGTGAAAATAAAACTATTTTAGTTTGACAAAACGTCAAGATTAAGTAGTTAGAGGCAAAAAAAATTAACTTTGCCTATCTAAAACTTTAAGCTGACATGAATTTGCTACACTCATTATATCTGCTAGCTGCTACTGAAGTAGCAGCCTGCTCCTTAACATTATTACTTCTAGTCATTTTATTTAAAGAAAAATCCTTGAAACTGTAACCTAATCCTACCTAGCCTATACCTAATAAAGCTCCTAATAATATTATTATTTTGAGATAGCACCCACAAATAGGTAGGCAGTTACTCCAAACAGATTACCATTTAATATAATTTTGACTATGCATCATTTGCGCAACTACAATAGAATTATATCACTTTCGCAATAAACGAATTTGTAACGGTCTGTTAAGTTCCGTTGTAGATCCAACAATTCAATTTAAATTACACAAGCGAAGCGATAAAGTCACAAAGCTACCTGCATTTACACATGTTACGAAATCTACATATTTCTATACCCCTGGTCATATGCAAAAATCATTTGTAGACATTTAAAAATTCTTTACATCTGCATATGTACGACGCATCGCGAATCGGTGAATAGACTTTTTATTGGCGATAAAAATTGAATGCGTGCGCAGTTAATTTGCGTATGTTGAATTGCAGACCGCACATTGTGATATTTTGTTGGCGACACCGCCCTTAGGGCGCGACCCACTGCCCTGATGTCACCAACATTTCACATGACATTACAATTCAATTATCGAACGCCTCTATTATAAAATATTCATAAACATATTTTTTTAATAGCTTCCAATTTTTCGGTAGCCATATCGATTGACACATTGGCAGACTAATTTGAATTTGAAGTAAATGTACTGACATTTTTATATTTTACAATTTCCAACGACTTCTGGTATCGCTTACGTATTTGCATGTTTTATGCATTGTTACGTTATTGGATCATATCTTGTATGATAGACATATGCTAATTACGTCAAATATATTTCTTTGAAAATAAACTGAAGGAGCTATCGAATTCCTTAACCTTTCAATAACATTTATTTGACAGGAATGTTATTTTTTAATCAATCTACCGTTATGATACTTATTGAGGGAAGGTTACTTCAGTTATCCTTTGTTAACGCCAGTTTCTGATCAATAAATATTCCAACGGTTTCCTGATTGTTATGTGATAGTTTATAATGGGTACTATTATTGTACAAATTCATTTCAATACTATTCATAACGTTAACGTTGGTAAATGTAGGAAAAGGCATTTACTTTCAATTCCGTATAGCACACTATGAAACACGTTATGGATAATATTACTCAAGGAAATGCCTTATGTAATATTGAATATATTTATTTTAAAACAGTTTCCTGATTTCTTTATCATTTGAATATCTATTTGGACTAGTTTGTAGTAGTAGGAATCTTATTCATAAATTTGGAGGTGCTAAAAACCTTCGCAACTTAAGATACGATTAAAATGTTGGGAGAAGGGGAATTGTCTCCTACACTGACAATAGAAATCTTCCCCTAGTCTTAATAGAACGTCCACAGCTATTGCGTTACAATCATGCAACTTAGGAAGCATGTTACATAAATTATATTAATATGTATTGTATATATAGTTAGTTAAAGTAGATAATTCATAGTTTATTTTAAAGGTTAACGGGTCGTCACGTTGGGAGGTGAGGGAGGAGGAGGTATATTTTATCTAATATTTCATGGGTTTCGATTCATGCATTCAGCTTAACAACTGGACTTTATGAAACTTCAAAATTTTTATAGTATTTATTATTTCACCAAGCAAGCAATTTTAGCAAGGATATCCATAGATATCTTTTAAGTATTCCGACCTATATCCAAAGATTAAAATCCTTACCCACGTTTTAAGTTTGAAGCTGTGGGTTCACTGAAAAGACTACGTATTTTAATCCCACTTTCACCAAGGTCGCGCTTACACAAGCTGTGATCTTTGAATATCTCAACAAGTTGAAGTGCCTTCAGAACAGAATATCGCTTGAAACTTCATAAGCTCATCAGTACCGTTCAGTACTGCACACATCCTCGTCTTCTCTACGGCATTTCATTTATTTCTTTGGCTGGCTTTGAAAGAACGCTTCAACATCTTTCAGATAGAATTAGAATAGAATATAACATACCCTTTTTGTACATCAACCAATTCAAAAACTACATGAGGAATAAATTAATAATTTTTTTAATTAAATTATTCCCTGGAATTAATAACTCTGCATTTAAACTAGTTCATACTATATCTTCTTGTAAGCTTTTTGTAAACAAATATTTTCTCTAACTCTGATATTCACCTTCCTTTTTATTTGTTTTCAATTGTTTTATTTCAAAATTACCTTTTCATTATAAATATTATTTAATATAATGAACTCCCTATCTTATAATTGCCTGGTAGAAATTATCTACCCACGTACCGAGCTAAATATAACTCAAGGAACCTGCGATGTGGTTTACATACCGGTTATCGAAATCAATATAGCCAATTAAAAATATGGGGTGGTTAGGTATCTACAATTGGTGACCTTAGTGCCTAAGGAAGGTATTTTATTTTAATATTTACTTATTTAGCTGTAATTTGGACTGATAGACAATTGTGTTACCTAAATTAATGATTGCTAGGAAATACTTTCACTTATAGCAGGCATAGATAATAACTTGAAGTGTGTAATCAAGCAGACTTAGTACCTAAATAAAAAATTGATTATCATAAGCATTAGTTGTTGTGGTCCACCATTACGTTAACAGCTTTATTTGGGATAAAATGACACAATAAATGGTAGTAAAAGACAATTAGCAAAAGCGCCAAACAACGACGTGACAATTTATTTTTATTTTATTAATGCGAGCCATCATAACAAAACTAAAACGCCATAACAACAGAAAGAGACCACGCGACACAACGCGCGTAACCAATTTGCATTGTACGCCCGGCTAGCAGACGTTTAAATTCTTATTTCGAATTTCAAACAGTCGGTCTCGTTCTGCATAATAACATCCGTAAGGCAATGGCAGTTGCTTGTCCAATAGTGTGCCGCGCTCTGTTTTCGTGGGCGTATTGAGGGCTTCTGATTGGCGGAGACGCGCGGGCTTATCACTCGATTTGTTGGGCGCACCGTCACCGCAGTCGCGCCGCACGATTGTCGCCATTGTGCTGAGCGAGCAGCGGACGCGCGGCAGTCGCTACAAATTCGCAATATTGTATCGATAACATTACTTGAATAAATCGATGGTGTAATTGTTGCACAATTGCGTGTCATGACACAGTTGTAATATTCGTGATTTTAGTTGAAGCCAGTGTTTGTTTTCGAGTGCAGTGGTGCCGACGGGAGCAGTTTTGATACCACAGGTGATAAGAAGGCTTCAACGTGGAGCTGGATTTACACCAACGTGCCAGCGGTCACTTTATGAGGTAATTAAAATAAAACAAATAACCTAAGTACCTACTTTAGTTTATTAACTTAAAAAAATTTGAACCTACCTATCATCTATATAAGTAAGTACTGGATACTATTCACTTTAAAAAAAAATAATCACAAAGGTCCACCATAGACAGAAAGAATGAATTTGTTGTTCTGTGATTAGGTACCTACTGGCTTACGTAATAAGTTTTATTACAAACACAAGATTTAATACACAAACATTAAGTTGTCTTAAGTCAATAAACATAAGTAAGAAAATTAAATAGGACTATTAGGTACCTACATAGGCGTATTTAAGCATTGTTATAATTATCTATATTTTCTAAAAAAAAAATACTCACTCTACAATGGGCTTCCTTTTCTGAATTAAATAAGTCAGTAGGTAATTATCCTATAAGATTATGGTAATTATATTATATGATTTGTCAATCCAAATCAAAGAAACAAATCGTCCGGTCCAAGTACCTTGTAAGCTTTTGATGAAACCTTTATGTCTACTTATGTCATCTATTTATTTGATTTGTCATTTAATTCCCAAGCTACAGACTACTCGACCTGGGTTTCCAGGTTTTAGTCTAAGTTTCTGTGATAAATATTAATATTTGGTATCTATAGTTGCCTTAGTTACGTACTTAGGTAATGCAACATAATGAAAGTAGATCTAAAGGCATCAGCCATCTGAAAAATCTACACGGGACAATCTACGCAGCTATTAGAATGATTAATTTGTGTACCTACCTATGTTATCTAATTCACATAAGTATCAGAATCAGACCCAATACATTTTACTATTGTGCGCAAGCGTCGATGAGCTGGCAGTAAGGACATAATAAAAGTAACAATTAAGTCGCTTTAAGCAAACCGAGCGCTTTTTTTGTGTATGCGTCAATACTCTAATGCTAAAAGTGTATCTGGCACGACTTCTGATTTATTTACGTATTGGCTTGATATCGATAAAGAAAATTTTGTAGCGTTGTTATTTTGAAACCCAATTTTATATTTATATGAAGGCTCGAATAAATAAATCTAATAATCATATGAAATGTATTTCGTGTTATAAATAATAATATGCGCCGTGCCCATCGTCACATTAACTCCGCGACGGGTAAAGAGTGGGATATTATCGCTCGCGTGTAGTCTGAGTTCGCTCTCTTTTTTCTTTTATGATAAGGACGTAAGGCTTCTTACTTAGATGCCTATTCATAAATTTTGTGACTAAAATTTTTTTGTAATAGGTAGTTATAATTCGTTAATGATACAAATAAGATACCACATTAAATTGATAAAAAAAAATGAATAAACCTATTTTCGAACGTATTCCGAAGGTCCTATTAGAATCACAGTTTTGAATAAGATGCATTGATTTCAACTGAATAGGAATAATTTTAGTAAGTAATTTTAAACCTTAAAAGCACATGAGTTTACAATTGACTATATTTTTTAACTAATACTTTATTTAAGACTTACCGTGGTTAATAATAATAATAATAATTACTTATCCTGATTATTTCATATTAGTTTGTTCATTTGGAACTGTGAAAAGATCAAACTTCTAACGTAATAAAAAGATACGGCAGGATACGATGCGGTAGGTATATTTAATAATTTCGAATATCAGGAACAATTCTACCATCATAATTATAACTTTGTATAATCTGTTGCGCTTAACCAAGGTCCGCCCAACAGAATAAACCCCACTTCATTTGAAAAAGGATATTAAAGCATTAATCTGTAAAACAATCATAATTAAGTTATAAATAAGGCATTAATGATTGTAATAAGTAAAATTTTGACATTCTCAAAGGAACCATAAACATTTTCCACGAATAATAATAATATTTCTGACACTCACACATTAAGAGCTTGTGTTATGTACACTAAATAACGGAGATAAGATGTAGGTATATAAATATCAGATATACTCTATTATTAATATTATATTTTTTATTTGAAAGCATATTTTCCAGCACATAATTCTACCGTATGATATTTTTATATAAATCTTGAACAGCCTATTACAATTTTGTCAAATTAAATTAAAAATTATGCTGATGAAAATATTCGAAAATACACTTGGATGCTATTTAATGTATTTAATAGCTAATCGGATACAACACAATTACAAATAAGGGTACATATATATATGTATGTGGTTATGTGACTGTGTGTCAGGCGAGGGTGGTACTCCGACGCCTTTAATAAATTGATTGCGAGTCGAAAAGAAAATACCATCTTCACGATTCTGTGCAAATAGAATGGCTTGCCAATTATGCTTAATTTTAACAAACGCGGTCAGAGAATAACCGCTGGCATTTTAGGGCCACATACCAGCACACGTATTCCCTCCTCCATACAACATGGTTTCCTTTAAAAGGGGCATGAAAAAGCACTTTTTGGGCCGGCAAGGTGAGGGTGGCTAGGGCAGTATGTCGCATGCTTCACTAGCTATCTTCACATATGGACGCCTCTACTACTTATCATAAGGTGGTGTCGAGTCATTGGCTGAGCTTAATATAAAAAAAATCCAATTTGCTCAGTCAACTTAGTGCAGTCCAAACCCGCATTCACTATGACATATAACAATTTCATATCCATCTGTTCACAGGTGAGTGAAGACTGAAAAAGCAAGCCTAAGTAACTTAATTCCGCTATTTTAAGACGGTACATTAAACTTTCCAACCCCGGTAACGCTGTAAAGGCCATCTGCGGCCAACAGTATTAGTCAGTCCACAAAAAAAATTGTGTGAAGCTACATTCTGCGCAAGCTGTGTGTGCGTTAAATAAGATGAAGACCTCACTAGGCGATGTGTACTCCATAATACTCTTGTTGTAAGCAAAGTATAGAACTTGCTAAGAACTAATAAACATCCAAACATTCATGGCTCATGAACAAATCAGTCTCGTACAAATATCTGCGCTTACTAGGATACGAACCCCGGACCTTTAAGTAGACAGGGGTTATGACCAGTTGACCAAACTGCCAATAAGCAGTATTATTAAACACAAAGAGAAAAATCCGAAAGCCACGGGTAAATTTGTTCTAAAATAATGAAACCTTATTCTTGATTTATTTACCAAGTAATTTGTACGTACGAAACTTGTTTAAAGTTAAAAATAACCTCTTTAATAAAACTAAACACTTAAAAAATGCACCAAATCTTCCAGAACAGGCTTAAAGCCAATTAGGCATTCTACAGATATCCTAATTAACCCACAATCGCTGCATCTTTACAGCAGCCCGCTGTAAAACGAACATTTATTATGCATTTATTATTTTTACACGTTTACAATAGTCCGCCTTTGTGTACCGCCGACGGACGTGATCATTTTAGTGTTAATACGATGTTATTGAGCTAAAATACTGGGGGTTTCTTGTTAAATGACTGACTACTAAATAGGGAAAGGGATTGTAACTGGCGTCATATCAGTTGGGTCATCAATCGATTTCTTTTGCGATTTTTGGATACTATCGTTTATTTGGGATGACATTGAATTTGGGGGCGAATTGAAATCGACTTTAAATTTTTGAATATAAGTGTAAATATTAAATAGCAATACTTTCTTTATGACGTCACCCAATTTGTTTCTTTCAAATGTTCAACTGTCAATTTGATCTAAACTTTGATTGTCAGTCTGCTTCCTTGCATCATGTCGGGGTCACCAATCTTGTTGAAGGTCTTGACAGAAAAAGCGTATTCTTGGTGTAACATGTTTATCATTTATTTTAATAATGTAAAATTAATATTGCAAAAACTGACGGAGGCTATAATAATGATCGTTGATGTTTACGCACTAAGAATGTCAGTTCACGAAGCACAGATACTAGAAAAAAGTTGACACATCGCTACCGTCTGCCCTTAGGTATTGCGATACATATTTCAGTTAATATCGTGGATTAGAATGAGTTATTAACATTAACACAGGTTGGTTATATTGTTTTTTTCTCTTCTCAGTCCTTAAAAGCAGGGTTTCTTACTGATTCGACATGGTGAATTGCTCGTGCAGAACCCAGGTTACCCCCGTGAAGGGCAATGAGGTTACCGGGGAGTTTTAGTAGGTATTCTCAGTGCCGCTCTATTGAGGTACTGAGTGAGCCCCACACACGCCCGTCGCTTAGCCAGTGGCGGGTAGGTCCGTAAATGGATTCCTCCTCGTAAAAAAGGGTTTCTTACTGATCCTGTCTTTTATTGAGGTTTCGGATCAATATGTCACTTTATCAATCCTATCTATCTCATCGTTTTTGTATTGTAAACTTATTATTAATTTATATATAGAAAAGATACATCAACAGAAGACTTATGGCACATTTTAAAATATATACATTCTATAGCCGTACACGATATTTTGAGTAGTTATCGTTTATCTCAGGTAGTAAAATTAGCAGTTCATAATGAAAGTTGCTATAAAAGTCACCCATTACATTTATACTACTGGTCTTTGAGTGTCTCGAGTGATAATTTTTATTTTAGGTTGTATTGTAAGCGAGACTGTAAGAGCTTACGTTTCAAAATTACGGAGTTATGTGCACACTACACTTGGTATTAAATCTAACCTCAAAGTGGCAAGGCGGATGCTTTGTTTGTTGTCTTTTAAGTGTATTAAGTTGTATAATTATACATTCACAAATACTTATATATTCCATACTTCATCAATGTTAAGGTTATGATTTTAAGATGTTCAGATGTGGAACATGATAGTACTTATAGGGTGTGATACTAAATGCATTTCTTAAAGGTGCTAAAAATAAGTACTTACAGTATGTTAAGTATTCTAAGATGTCTTCACAAAAGAATCACTCAAAAAGTGCCTTTAATACGAAGTGATCGCTATATAGAAGACTAAGTACAAATAATTTAGTTTATCAGGTAACTTTTCCTATCATTATTTTGAAGATGGTTTTTTAAAGTAGTGTTTATAAGGTATTTTTAGTTATACTATAAAAATGTACATTTTAGCGAACATTGAATAGCAGATATTACATCAAAATTCCATTATGTCTTCTAATCTCTCAATTTAAAGTGTGGATCAATATGAATATAGTTATTGTTTTCATTGGTAAATGAAAATAATATATACAATTTCCCTTTAGGGCTCAACTTCATGTTTTAAACTCAATGTGCAGCATTAGATAACATCAATAGTACTTTGAAAGTTATAACCCTGTAAGTACCCTGTCCTAGAACAAGCTGTGTATTAGTGGTGAATAAAGTTCAAGTTTAAGTTATTATATCATATCGCTGTATGTGTAAAACTGTTGTTGGCTTTCTGTATATTAGAAATATTCCATTTGTGTGTTTTTATACACAAATGGAATATTTCTAGCTAGCTATTTTCTAGCTGAAGGTTTACCGAAATATTAATAAATAAACATTGATCACTAGTTTTAATTATACTTTAATTATAATATATAAGTTTTATTATCTACATTTTGTATTTTTATTATTCTACTGGCTTAGTTTACGTTCATAACTTATTGAGGGCTCGTAACCATGGTAATGGTAGTGGTTTGTTTTTGGACTGTTTATTAACCGACTTCAAAAAGGAAGCGTTTCTCAATTCGTCGTCGTAATTTCTTAGGTGTGTTCCCCAATTACTCAGACGCGCTTTTGTTTCGAAAGGTGGTCCTCTCTAGTGGTCCTATTGTCACCAAGTCAGGATTTGAGGATGGAATTTTGTTATTCATACTAATTAAAAAGTGACGATGACGATATTTGACTTTTTAAAATGGGATCCTTCAGCATTTTTGCCTCATTTTAACACGCATCATTAAACATGCCGATTAAAATAAGTCAAAAGTGTATGGATCGTCCGATGTGGACCAACTTGATGTTTCTAAAAGTCATCGTATATTATTTTCATGTTGAATTGGAATGTGAGATAAATAAATTATTTAGTTGAACTTGAAGAAATTCCAGAAGAATCGCCAAGATTGTCACAGTATAAAGTTTAACCATTCACTTTTTTATAAATACATAGTGGAATTTAATTCCACTGTGTGCGGAGCGCACTCTATCAGTAGTCTGTGCTGCAGTCATCATGTAAAACTCAAATTTGACAAAGCTGTTACTTTCATATATTTACCTAACTTGACTTGAGGAGTTTTTTCGAATGAAAACGTTAAATTTCTCTTATCGAGACAGCCATACTCGTAGCTCAGGATTGAATTACAGTCAGTATTCCATATTGTGTTCAATGACAGCTGATGCACTTATAATTAAGTAATGCACATGGTGTTCCAAGTGCCCACAGACTATACAGAGTAGAGTCCTAATATTTCCATATCATCTATTAAAGAAAAAACGTTTACATTCGAAATTAGAACGATATTTGTTTAAATTCGTCGAAAGTGTTTAAATTATCTGATAAGTAGGATTGATTTAATGGTTTTCTTAAGAGGTCTATGCCCTCTAGGGATTATACAGGGTGGAGACTACTCTCCATCCTGGATAATCCCTTTTTTCCAGGTGAACCACATGCTTTCCATATTTAGTGGTATAAAAAACGCATACAGTCTGCTTCGCTAGCAGTGGAAGTCGGGATAGAGTATACTACCGTTAGATTCTACAAATTTCTAAGTTTCGAGCAAATATTTATAGACTTTTTTGTTTACTACTACTAGTTCAAAAAGGTCAAGTGTTAAGCTACGGTATAATTTGTTCAATATGGTTGTCAACAGAGTGACAAGCCTTTTTCATTTGTTCGTATTACCAGATAAGCACATGATTAAGTTAGCTTTGTAGATCTAATTAGCACAAACCAGTAAAAACGGACTTTATATATTCATAATATAGTCGTTTTTCATACAAAGGTTTAAAGCTTTTTAAAGTGTGTTACATTGCTCTTATAGTGAATATAATTGTGTTTGCAGCTTGTACAGTTATAATAGATACATTTAATTCACGTTTCTTTTATATTTTTTTAAACTGGTACCAATAATGGACCCGAAATTCCATTTTGTATCCTCACAGTGAGGAGATAGTGATGCATTACTCTTATAACTATTTATTACCCTAAAAAAATTTAAAGTACTTATTTAATTTTTCTACACATGTCAAATAAAATACAATTCATAGGGTGGAAAATAAGCACAAAGGCTCTGCAAATTGCGCAACGATATTATAGGAAATAAGTTTAGAAAGACACGTGTACACGAATAATAGAAAATAGAAATAAAAATTAACAGATCCATGTTTATTCAGAATGAATACTTAATAGTACATACATACAAGTACGTTTAAATAAATCACGAACAGGAAGATAGCTCGTCTTCCTTTACACTTCTTTTGAAGGAAGCAACGATTCATAACCTCATAGCTTAAATTTGGACACTTAATTTGTTGGACTACATTAACCCTTTAATAGAGTTCATTGTATAACTATATTAAAGCGAGCAGGACTTACGTTGAATAGAAATAAGAGACCACAACATATTTCCCAATAATATGACTTACAAACTACGAAAGTTGTATCCCTACTCAAATAAAACAATATTATTAACTACCTACAATTGATGCAACAAATATAAAACAAGGTGCAAATTACAAAGTCAAACGTTGCGGCCACGATTGAGTTAAATTCGTCTGTCTTTGCTTGGCTTCGACCGAGCTTCGGGTTTCAATGCGTTAATTGGTAAGGCAAAGGGCTTACGTTCGCGTATCAACGACGTCTACGGCCTCGCGCGGTTAACAGTAGCGTGTTTTGTTAGGCGATGTTTGAGTTGGAGGTTGTTCGGAGAAACGAAAATCGATATGCTTAAGGCATGTGGTCGTTTAGAAGCTGTATGCATGATCGATAAAGTGATCGCTTCAACCCTTATTGCAATCGTATTATGACTTGTTTTTGTGTAACGTTAACAAAAAAGATCATATTATGGCATCTAGGCCAAAACTAAATCACTTTTATTATTTATGGTAGAACTTATTTCGTCTACAGCTTAGCGGCATCTCTAGTCTTCAGAATGTTAATGCATCGTTACTATCGACTGTTAGTAGGTGGGTATGTTTGATATTGATCGAACGAAATGCGAATATTTACGGCGAGTTTTCTCACCATCAGGCGAAGCGAAAGCTATATAAATTTGATTTATCTGTGTTTTGTAAGAATAAAAAAATATATAACTATATAAGTACAGTAGAACATAGAAACTTCTTTTATTAGATGTTAGCGAAAAATAAAATAAAACATCCAAGTATTATTACTGTCTTATGTTTTTTGTAATCTCAGTGAACTTTTCTTGTCGACTATACAACATGATATTTAGTGGAAGTCGTGTGTTTTCTCAGTTTACCTGCACCTTTTCAAGTCCATTCTCGGTCAATGTTTGAACAGGAGTCAAATAGCTACTGTACAGTGGCCTGGAGAAATCCGGTAAAAATTTGTTTAACAATACGAGTTATTATTGTAATACAAGTTTTCGTTCGCGATTTTGACTAGAGAAGTCCTGTGGCATTGAACCAGAACTAAATAACTTCCAATAAGGTATCTATGTACCAATTCTTTTTGCATTATAAATTTCATTGAATTGCAAGTATCCGAATATTATAAATAAATATAAAACCTTAATCGCTTTGGAACGTTACAGTAAATTCAAAAATATATAATTTTCTTTTCGATTGGCCAAATAACATTAATATCTGTCTTCATCGACGCACATCGTAACAACAATATGAAGTGATATCATATTGGTGGTGTCCTGAGGCAATGGTTTGAAGTTTCAGAAAGGGCGGCTTTCCACCATATATTCCTTTTTTAACGTCTATCAAATATGCCGATTAAAATCATGGAAAATGTGTCTAAGAGTCAACTAACATGATGTTCCTTCAATCTCATTTAAAAGTCATTCTATCTATTTCATATTGAATTGGTATGAAAGAAGAGCAAATAACTGAATTTTCAAAGTGGATGCCAGGGGAATTGACACCAATATCCGTCTTAAACATGGACGATGATCATCTATATGTACAGTTTGTTATTTTGGAATTCGTTGGGCAAAATCTCGCTAATTCAATACGGTTACACTGGACTACAGTTACTACTGTTCTCGCTCAAATCAAGGTTAATAAATCAATTAACTGCTGTGAAAAATAACTGTTAAGGGCGAAACCCGCTGATGTGTATGTGAGGTTAGGTGAAGAGGTGGCGGAAGCGTTACGGTTTCATCGGACATGATACCGTCTCAGTGGGTTTTACCCTTTAATACGAAGTACTCATTTGAAGTCTATTAAAATATACAATTGTGATATCAACTAACTCACTAAGAACCAATAAGTACCTACTTTGATCTTTCTACACAGGAAAAAAATGGGTGTTTTCCTCGTCTCCCGATTTCACTTCGAATTATAAATCGATCCTTCCCCTTCCTTAGGGATTAAGGGAGAGTTATACGTTGTATATCCGCTTGCTTATTTATACTGGACTTGATATGACTATTAGTTGATTACAGATTAATATGAGTGCTTATTTTTCCATTTGGTTTGGTTACCACTATATTATTTTAAAATAACATAATAACAATTTATAAGATACAAGTGAAGACATTCATGCCATATTAAACCTTATATACAGTATCTAAAAGCATTTTGACGTGATGGTTTTCTTGAAAATAAAATCATGAATTACTTTGAGGTTTTTGGGAGTTGTATACAGTGTAACATGACATCGCGTATTTATTTTAGACGAAACAGTTTTAATAGAAATTTAAAAATGTACAAGAATTTACAAACATATATATGACATTGAAAAGATAATTGATTGTGTTAGCAAATTTTTTTTTGGGTTAATTAGTTTTATATATACATTTTTATACAATTCGATAATTATCGTCACTGGTTGTTGAAAAAATACCAACCTTAAAATCAATTTTCGATCAACTCTGCATATTTGGAAGTTCTAGCAACTTTCATAACTTCAAGCATTCAAATCTGTAACGGTGACTGTCATTTGTTCATCTACAATATCGGCTTTACTTTGAACTATATAAATATTCACCATAATATCCCTTCATAGTAGGTATAAGGGATTATGCCAATATTTTTGTAAAGTGTGATTTTAAGGCTAAAGACATGAAACGTATATCTTTACCTGTTGTAGTGTAGTTATCAAAGACCTATTCTGCTTATTTTCACATTTATAAAATAACATAGCAACCAGCCCCAGCTGCACCTCGGGTATGTATATATACCTACCTACCTTCCTCATGAATCACTCTATCTATTGGTGAGAACCTCATGACAATCCGTGTAGAAGTTTTGAGTTTATCGCGAACACACAGACGCGACAGGCCTGGACTAAGTTTTATAATATGTATGTAAGGAATATATGTAAAATTATAAGCATGTACCCTCATTATAACGTGCCGCCCTTTAAAAGAGATTCTACAGAATCGAACACCTAGTCAATTTTAACTCCCTCTATCTTACAAGGCTCAAAATTAATATTTTCCGGTGCTATGAGCGATGTAATTGTCGCGCGTATATTAAAGTTACAATCGAGCACGTGGTGTAGCGTGCGCAAGGGCTCTTACAGCTCTGCCTGTAGGGAGCGGCTTATTAATTCTTAGGGGTCGATTTTTAAATTTTTTCACGAAAACCTTAATATTTTAATCCTCATCTAGTTTGATTAACAAAGATACGAGTAATATTCTAGCTACTAGGCATCGAACCAATCGCTCAATTCAGAATACTTAATTAAATGCACACAAAATCTAAATTTAATAACCGTTCTTTCTCTCCAATTCTAAAAGGACCCCTCTACAGTTCAAAACTAATGATATAATAGGTGTTTAAATTAAGAAAACTTATATAGAAAAGCACAAATAATTTTTATTACAAAAACGGAAACAACCGCCATGTTTGGTCTCGTGATGGTAAATCTACAATTTGTTTCCTCGAGCTTCTACGTGCTTCGAAGGGGACTTATTACGGCACCCTCCTACAGACCAAATCCTCATGTGTTACTCCCATAGATGGGATAGCTTGGGCTCAGCAATGCGGCGTACGTCGGTTGTCGATGATGATGATAAACCAATATGTATTGTAGATAAGCTAAGCTCACATCCGAGCATGTGTCTATCTTAAATTGACTCACTCACGCCTGCTCCTTTATTATCAACACTATTTAGTAATTTGTAATAAGTTTTACACGATTAAGTGATAGGTACTTACTGTTATTAAATCTTGCAGAGTTTAATAAAATTTTGATGTTTATTTTCTGATTCTTCCATTGCTTACTTTGCTCAACTTTAATTCACAGTGCCGCTGGCGCGATGTGCGAACGGGCTGGCTTCGGTGGCTCGATGGGTCACTTCCCCATGGGGATGTCGATGGGAGCAATCGGCACCATGGGCTCCATCGCCATGAATGGGCAACAGCCGAAGAAATCCCCAGAGGAGCACATTAAAAGGCCTATGAACGCGTTCATGGTGTGGTCAAGGCTGCAACGCAGGAAGATCGCCCAGGATAACCCAAAGATGCACAACTCCGAAATATCTAAAAGATTAGGTAAGCAATTATTAAAATTGATTTCTAGTAATAACTTCTCAAAAACCATGGTTACCACACGATCAGGTTCAATGATCGACACGTTGCATATGGAGCTTGATATTTTTAGGATAATGTTAAATTAATACATATTAATACAATTAAAAGATGGCGTGCTCCACCGACGGTAGATGTAAAAGATCTAACATTATGATTTCACTACGCCAAGCTAATTACAACAAGACAAACGCGCCTCAGCCTCCCAGATGAAGGATTGAGATCATAACGCCGTGTCTATTATAATGCAAAGTAGTAGATTCTTGCCCATAGTTCTCTTCATCAAAAGAGCTCATTTTGATTGCAAATTGATCATTCACCGACTGAGTGGAGTCTCGATCTTAATTCGAATAATCAATTCAATTAGACTTGGTAAAATTACCTCGTTTATGATACCGTTTGCTAATTCGTGGTTCAAAGTTGTTTGGATTGATTATATTGTATTACATATATGTTCTTTCATTACCAAATACCGTTTTCTGTTTTTGAAACTCACAAAAGCGCAGTTTTTAGTGTCCATATATATTTTTTTACTAGAGAGCCAGTATTTCATTTAAATCCCTTAACAGAGCTTTATAAAAGTTGAAAAGGTTTATCAGTAAATCACTAAAATTATTCTAATTAAAAATAAATACTGCATGAATTCAAAAATTCAAATCGTGCATGTGCATAAAGAACACCAATTTTTTAAAAACATAATGAATCCCAGTCATAATAATATATCAATCACTTATTTTTATTGGAACCCAAACCTCGAATCGAAGAAATCAGTGGCATATAGAAAAGTAAGCAATCGTCCAGAACGGGAGCTCGCCACCGAATTAATCAAGTAAAAGTAAGCAAAACCGGGCTGGATCACAGTGAATATAAAAAATATTCAGACCAGACAGGAGCGGAAGAGTAGGAAAAATAAAAATGCACCATGCCCGCCATTCTGCCGGTGACGGCGAGAGGAACGCCATGTTCGTTATATTTCAAATGCCTTGTTTTTAACCGTTCCTGTAGCAGTGAGCTGGGGTTATGTAGGTTAGCACCTGATCGGTAGTATCTTTATCATGTACCGATAAAAAATATAATCTAGTTCTTTAGCAATCTATATTAATTAAGTTAACATAGACAATGTTTGTCAAGTAACACCGCCTAGCGAATCTCTAGAGTTTGGACATCGAACACGTAGTTCTTTGTGCTCTACAAATAGTGCATGTTTTATTCATACAACGTCTTTTACGAGTTGAATAGGAACGTTTGTTTGTAAGGAGACTGTTTGAGAAGCTGGATCGAATTAGTTCTTTTTATATTTGCTGTTGGACCTTTGAGTCTTATGTATTAGATGTATTTACTTGCATCTTAACCTTTAAGCTCTTTAATATAAAAGCATAGACATATTTCTAATTATAACATTATGTCATCTTATTTTATTGATACAGTCATCTTAATAAATAGATACAGAAAATTTAATTTAATTTTTAAAAATAATATAAAATCACAACCAGAAAATTTAGATAGAAAAAAAAATGTATATAATAACGTGGCAGGTTGCAGCGTTGAAAAATAAAATGCCGTGTTTATATTTTGTTTGGATACGCTTTATGGCTGCTTAATGAATGTACGCCAATTATCATTCGCTGCACATCTGGGCGCATATCCACAACCTGTCGATACACGAGAGCCGTACCTTTGTTCCGAGCCGTTAATAAATCGAAGCACAAAACGCGTTTTGTTCTCGAAATCAATCGAATGTCACCCGACAAATGCCAATGCGCATAACAAAGGTATTGGATGCACAATGCACGAAACTTTTTGCCGGCTATGAGACATACAGTGGTATAATTCAGAAAACAAGTTGATAATGTTTTTATAGAAATATGAAGGGTTTTACTTAACAATATCTTTATTTTTTTAATTGGAGAGTTTAGTCTAGCCATTTTGAATAAACCTGTTAGATTCTATTATTTCATTTAGTATTAATTGATCCGGTGAACTTTGTATCACCTACCAACAACCACTAACGCCATCTATAAAAGAAACCCGAAGTAGCGGTGGAAGACAACAGTTTTAATATTTAGCATATAAGTTAGACGAGCATTATTAATAGCATACTAAATTACTAACTACAATTATACCTTTTTTGGCTTTACCAATTTTCAGTTGTACAGCTTTAAGATTTTCCCAGATATTTTTATTTTTAAACCTACCCCGAAATAGAACACAAAAATTATTCATATTGGTCCAGTCGTTCTTGAATTTTAGCGGGAATTACAAAAACCTATATTTTTACATATAAGAACTACTTTGGTAGTGTTCCTTTCTAGTTTTGCATTAATTGTAATCATATTATGAAGCTGGCAATGAAACAGAGGACGAGAGTTTTTTAATATTTCAGTGAGTGACTGAACGAGTGAAGTATAGATTCTGGTTACAAAGAGTCAAATTTTATTAGCAAATTGCTTTAACGCATGATGTTCGATATAAGTGTTAATTAGGTCTTATTTCTAATAAACTTTGAGAACAAGTAGCAGACACATGCAATTATGCTGTTAAAAAATAAGGAGGTTCTCAATCATACTTATGTTTTTTCACGTTACACGATTTCTTTGTGAATACTGAACCGATTTTTAAACAATAGAGTATACTCGTGAGGTCCCATTGTCACCAAGTAAGGATGATGATCCCAGGAAATCGATCTGCAAATTTTACAAGCACGAGTTTCATTTACAGTGGCCCATCTAAGCTAAGAAACGTAAAATTTTGTTTAAACTTAACGATTGTGAAAAAAAAGTTTTAAATAAAACAAAAAACCCCACTTCAAAACATTAAAAAGGTAAAAATAATTCCGTGTAAAAAGTTATTCAATTACAATTATTTTTTTAGTTGTCGCTAAGTAGTTTCCAAACACAAAAACTGAAGCTGCGACTCCAAAAATAATTATAAATTTGTCTTTTTAGTGTTTTGGACTTGGTTTTTAGCAACATCCTTGTTGTTTCGCGTCTAGCGTCTATCACATTTTATTATCTAGGTACTACTGCATAATATTATTTTTCACATCTGTTGGATCTTAAGTTTATTCGACAAACATGTTCGCTAATCTTTATTCCCGTGTGTCACTTATTTGTTTTCATCAGTGTCTGGTGCATCCACCTTCCCTTTATAGCTTCAGTCAGCCTCTACAGGAGCGTTGCTCCGCAGTTAATATTAATTAACGCAACTCAATTGTTATTCAAGTAATGGGTTCCCGACAATCGGCTGAGGAGAGACGCTTGTGTGGAATCTACAATATGTATAATTTCTAGGTACATCTAGTTGATGACTAGGCACGTAACAATGGCATTGAAGCTTCTCGTCTTATTTGGTTACAAAGACCATGAAAAATTAAATAGTAGTCAATTTAAAAGGCGAGTTTTTTTTAAAACTCACCGACCTACCTCGACACAGGATTCTAAGTTAGTAGCTCTAGATTTATAACAGTATAGCTCAAGATATTTACACTACATTTTATCATCGTCTATAAGAAAATAAGCGAATGCAACAATAAGACACAGAAATAATTAGAAGCTGATGTTTATATTTGAACAGTTATTTAAATACTATCATTCGTTACAATTGTGGATTTATTTACAGCTTGAGAATTAAGAATTACTTTACTTTTTTTTAAAGCACTTTTTGGGCCGGCAAGTTGAGGGTGGCTAGGGCAGTATATCACATGCTTCACTAGCTATCTTCACATGTGGACTCGTCTACTGCTTATCATTAGGTTGTGTCGAGTCATTTGCTGAGCTTATTATAAAAAAAAAAGCATGGGTGATGTTTCACATTGTTCTTTAGATGTAGATGGGCGTGGAGATGGCTCTTTGATTCGGCAAGTGCGTGGTTTGTTAATTATACAGCCAGTGACTTGTGCATAAAATGTTATAGATCTCCTTGGTGATTGGAACTTTTACTAACAATATCCACATTCCTAATTCAAATTACTTTAAATCCCTGTTTACGAAGAACAAACGATCATGAAATACATTTGGATATACGCCTGTGGTTATTGAACACTTTTGTGAGTGACTTAATCTGTTAATAGTGCAAGTAATAAGCGCAATTATTTAAGTGACTCATTTGAGGTTGTCTCTATCAGATAGGTATAAGATATTACCTCATCCGCTCTTGTTACGGCTCAATAAGGTTATTCCAGTATTAAGCTATTTAGTAAGCAATGATAGTTCTGTTAAAAAAACGTTTGAATCAAACCTGTGAGAACTTAACCTTTTTTAATAACTAATATTAAGTATGTAATATAATTATGTAATGACTATAATATACATCAATAGAAAGACTAATATTTAAGGCGTGTAATAAATTAAACTCTTTTTTTTCTCTTCATAAGTCAATTTTCTCACATCTCAATATGTTGCTTTAAAGGCTTCATTTAAAATACTATTTTATGAGACAACAGTTGTTTATAGACGCCCTTACTATGTTATTATTAATTTATTTACCGAACCCGACACACCGCACACCGGCAACATATGCCAACATTAATTTATGTCGATTTTCCTCGCTCCACCTTATATGCAGCTCCGTTTTTTCCCCCCATTTCACTCTGTTTTTTGTTTCAAAACGCTCGCCCCGTTTTTTGTGGCAAATGCAGTAATTAAAGCACCGTGGACACAATACACAACGCCATTGGCTGCGTTCCGAAATAGCATGAAGGCATGCCCAATAGTAAACCGTAGAAAATCGTATAAAGAACTCTCCTGGTGTTGTACAAAAGTCCATTTTTTCGTTGACAAAGGTTGTACATTCGATAAAAATAACCAGGCATTGTGTGTAAGGAATCTATTATCGTAGACTATAGTGTAGTAAATTCTGATAGAATGACTAACTATTTTGTACGGTTAGAACGGGAGCCGGTCTATTAAAACGAGCTTTTATTATCTGATGTATCGGTTACATAATAGCCTTTTTTATAGTGTTGCCGCGCCATCCATTCCTATGTGTAGTATGCAGTTTCACGCGAACTTACACCTGAAACGAAATTTAAATATCAATAAATGCGCAATGAAACTATTAATTATGACATTGGTTCTTTCACTATAAAAGTCCCAAGTACCTAAGCATACTCCACTCTTCAATATTATTTAAAATACAACTTTGTGACTGTAGTTATTAATAATATCAATATAAATTCAGTCACTCTGTTGACCATAGGACTTTCTATATGAAAGAAACAGATTGGGAGGCTGTTACCCCTATACTGAGCCCAATGCGAGTTGGTGGGCGAAAACAGCTGCCGTAATAATCGTTACCAATGGTTTGACGTGCCATCCGAAGCACAGAGTAGTCATCCAGTGACTAACCATGGCGAAAGATGCTTTATTTTCGAAATCAAAACTGAAGCACTCAAACTAATATACCAACGCGGTTTCCAAGGACATTGAAATGTTAAAGTATAGTTAAGCAATTAAGTATATCAATGACATCCTCCCGCAACTTCAGATAAATGTGTAGTTAAAGTAAAAGTTTTTAAATAATTAGGAACATCCAACAATGTAAGCCTGAATAACTTTTTAATACACATGTAAATTTTTCTCTCCTATGCTTTCAGCCAATTCCGTTCGCTGACGATCTCTGCATTCTATATATATAGCTTATATACTTGCGTATGTTCAGACAGGGCGCTTATCGTTCCGACGCAGGCTTCGCCCCACTGTCGGGGGCACGCAACAAAAATACTGTTGTTTCCTTATTGTGTCGCCTCTTGTCGCTTGTCGGCGCTGTTCCCGCGAAAAGGGCGTTTGTTTGCCCTTGTTTAATTACTAGACGGTTTTTGTGATCGAGCTCCTGTGCTATAACGTTTCTGTTACGTTTTTTCGTTCGAGGTGTTTCTGCACGGATAATTTTGGAACGAGAGTTCGATTTTCCTTATTTTTTTGGATACGGAAAAATGTTTGTCTGCGGGATATTTACGAGAATAATTTGCGTGCCTTTGATGTTTTTAATATAAGTCGGTTTAAGTAGATGTTTAGTTATGGCTTACCAATCTATTGCCTGCTACGTTCCTATATCTCTACATAATAATTGGCTTAATCATCTCTAGCATCTACTTAAACTTACACCTAAGTCTGTTTTTACACGGTCTTTTTGTACACGGTTTTGATATAACACGGTTTGAAAATTGAATATTATATAATTTCAAATCGTGCTAAATGGAATAAAATCGTGTAAAAAAATTAAAAATATTCAATTTTCAAACCGTGTTATATCAAAACCGTGTACAAAAAGACCGTGTAAAAACAGACTTAGGTGTACTTAAAAACTCCTCTATCAATGAAATAAAAATACTTTCCAGTATTTTTTTGGACAATTCATTGGATTTTATTTTGTACGAAGCAAACTTGCACTCATTACTGCGGGCAAAATAAGCCTGTCTAATAGTAATTGTTTACGTTCAAATCAACCTACAAATGTTGGTAATACTCTCCGCACATACGCCTTGTACAACCAAGTAGGCGTATCTCCTTTTTAACCACAATAAGATAAAAATAATATTGTTAAAAATAGTTACATTACACGTGATTTTTTATTTTATAACTACGTAATAACAAAAGGAACGCATAAAGTGCTTGAATTATAACAGAATGTAAAGCTTAATTCCGTGAATGTAGCTATCAATACCTATTCTAACAGAAGGCCGTATTACCGCGCCCAAACGCCGAACAAATGCCACAGAACAGGCAAAGGAGCATCGCTCACATTACCAAATGAATGCACGAAATCGAATCTATTAGCGTTTAATAAAATTGTGACCTAAATAAAGTTTCTTACCATTTCAATTTTCCGGACGAAAGGGTGGCGGGCCTTCCTTCGCTATGCGTCTTTGTGTCGCCCCCCACTTCCCCCCTCACCCTATTCCACCATTGTCGCATAGCACACAAGCTTTAAGAGTAATGAAGAGCATTTTCGTCCGATTCCGAACACAATGCGCGCTTTAATACGACGCACAGAGAGGAAACTCCTTTGTTGGAATGTCGTATTGTGCCTAACGTGTGTATGTAACGTTCCGTTGTTTTTTGTTTTGTTTCCCGATTGTTACGACATTGTACGTAATGTACGCTGCGATTGCCTGTCGATAGCTATTTAATCCATTTCTACGTAATGGCGGGATTTCCATGAATTTTTATGAGATAATTATTCTGACTCCGTGTTGTAATATAACACAATAAATGTACTAAAGATTAATGCTTATCTTAGTCAGACCTTGACGCTGTTTAGTATTTTATTTAATTTCAGTAAATTTTAGTACAGTACCTGGATAAATGATTTAAATAGGCTTCTGTATATCTCCTTTATCTGTATATTTTCTTTATTCATGACTTTAAGCCTCTGTGCTTAAAATGTGTTATAAAATAGATATAATGATAAAGAAAAAAATATAGTTATAAGTTTTTATCTGGTAGTTATTCTAAAGATATTATAATGGCCCCTAAAGTGATTCCAAGACTAGATAAAATTTTCTCTAAATTGCAAAATTTTTAAGAATTATTTATATAATTGGTATAGTTTTGATATAATGAAATTAAGTACATATCAATTCTAACTTTTAACGGCATGATTTAAATGTTAAATACTTTATTTTCAATATTGTCTTTTAACGAATTTTGATGAAATAAACATGTTCTTTAAAAAATATTTTTAATATGTAATTTTAAATCGGTATTAGATGACTCGGTGAAATAGGTATCACCTCACTACCGCCGTCCATTAAAATCGATCCGTAGTGCCAATGAAAATAATGTCAAATTTGAATAACACTTCAATCAAACGAGTTTCTATACTATATTAACAACTTTAAATATTTTTTTTAAATTTCGATAAAACTTTCCCTATTATTTTATTTTTAAACTACTCCTGATATAAAGCGAATGAAACACACTATTTTTATTTATTTATTCAATCGGTAAAGCATTTTTTGAGTTTTAGCAAGACTAAAGATCAGTTTATATATTTGTAAATTACTATATATAAAAGATAATATTTACAACAAATAATACAAGATATATTTTGCGGATGACAAATAACAATCGACATATTTTATATCCTCGTAATATGGTGAGAAATATGTAAAATAAAAACTATAACAACTCTCAATTCCCATAAGATTATGACGTCCATAATATCTTCATCGACAGTTTCCACCGCCGACCTATTAAAATCACCTTATTTAATTAATTGTATGGCTGCCTCGTTAACATAATCATAATAACCTTCATAATCCTAATAAATATTGCATTCACGTTAAATTAAAACAGCGCTAATTTAGATTTTGGTGCGATGGTAGAGTTGATTTACCAGGTGGTAGTTAGCATGAGGTTCTCAAATAATAATGGTTTAGTCATGGTTGAAGTATATTCATGAATATATTTAATATTTTATGTATTAATAAAAATATATTATTATCAACAGCGTTAATACCTACTGCTAGCTACAGATCTACCTATATGTGAGAGTCTAATGAGCAGTTTGGGTTATAATACCACCACATTGTTACAATGCGGGTTGGTGAGTTGCGTTTGCGTCACGACGAGGATCAGCAGCTTAACGTGCTCTCTGAAGCATGGAGGAGCTCGCTCTACCGATTTTGATTGTCCCATCCAGGTTGGACCCTGGGAAAGGTGGCTTTGTATGCCTAATGGTTACCAGAGAACCCAAATCACAAGGCCTTAGATTTATCAATAGCTCTTCTAAATTTGGAACGTAATACATTTCTAATAAAAATAATTAAAACAGCGGAAAAATACTTTTGTGCAATTGTATTCGAAAATAATGAATAATACAGAAATTTAAGACATCACTAAAGGAATAGGTAATTGTCGCGGCGAATAACGAACAGGGCATATGCTTGGTTGTAATTAACGCTCACTATTATTTAATACCTACTCACGTAACTGCACACCGTCCGACCATTGTTCGGCGTTGCCAGCCATTGTCCCGTGAGCCTGTAGGAAATAATTATTATAGAGTGGCAACACTTTGTTGCGGCGACACGTGTCTTGCGAGTTCAATTGCTAATGGAGCTGTTAGTTAAAAGCTTACTTGCGAAGGATGCTTGGAGTTTTTTTTAATTTGCATTACATTTTATTTGTGGAGAAGAATCATGAATCCAGTCATTTCTTGAAGCACCCATGTTGTTAGAAGTGATAGAATCAGTAAGGCTACTTGACAGTCTATATAAATCGTAACTAAGAGCCCATAAATGACCTATTGCTGGGCAAAGATCTTCCTAAATGGGGTAAAAAAGTATATGGCCATAACCACCACGCTGTACCAATGAGGATTGGTGAGTTGTGGTTGCCGTAGCAATCGGGATCACTATGAATTCCGAAGCACGGAAGAGCTCGAGGTAACAAATATTAATTGACCCATCCAGGGACAAATCATAGTGGAAGTTGCTTTGTTTCGTAATCGAATGCCAACGAGCTTCTCAATATATACTTTGAAATAGTAGATTCAAAAAATGATGTAAAATATCCTATTGGGTGGGGAACGTTTGTTTGAAGTTAAGAAAACGGATTAGATGATATATGTAATTATAGAGGTACGTGTTGTCGTGAGTCCACACTGAAAACAGTAGAACAAAGACCAGGATTCATCTTAACGACATCAAGTGCTCAATACATTAAAATGGCAAGTGACAACCATACTATGATCACTGGAAAGCGGAGTATATTAGCAAGACATTAGTCGCCGAGCTATTGTTATAAAACTGTTTGTTTTAAAGCATCTTTTCTAATGCAAATCTGGCTTGAGAAATTGTGGCGTCTGTTGTGGACAAATAAACGGTTTGTCACGTTATAGGTAATTGTTATCGCTAATAGCTTGAATAAATTGTCGTCTCTTTTGTCGTGAATGGATTGTGTGAGTTAGAATTGAGGTCGTTTGTTTGTTGAATTAATTATTGTTACATTTCATTAGCTGTTCTATCTGTAGATAGTGTAATATTCACAATAATGTAAACAACGTGAAATCTAAAGAGGTTCTACTCTAAAAACGCGCAAACGGAATTTTGTAACGGATTATTAATTATACATCTTTATTTCCGAGATTAAGAAAAACATATATAAATTTTAATAAAATCCTCACATATCTCCGGCGATAGGGGATATGTGCAAATTCACGTAACTAGTGTTGGATAATTCCGCGTATCTGACAAAATGAAGTCAATTGCTTTAATTAGCATAAAAACGTCAAAATTATGAACAAATAAAAGTCTAGGCTTCTGTTAGTCTTAATTTAGTGCAGATACGTGGACTTTACCCATAATAGAATCGCGTCTTTGCATTATCCCCGACGATATGTCAGCCATAAGTCTTAAGATGTGTTCGGGCTAGACTACTGATGCAGTTTTTGTTAAAAATTAATGACTACAATCTAATAGGAGTCAACAATGGTAAATTTACTTCTTAATAATAATAAATAATCACAATATGCCATTAGAGGAACATTATTAGGCTATATAATGAGATAGATTTAAAGTGAGAAATTATCGCGTGCAGGTGTACTACATAAAGACTACGGCAACTGTTAAATAAATTATAAAGCGCTTTTCAAGTTTTCCTCATTGAAAATTACAAAAACGTGAAATTTTACAAATTTCATAAACAAGGACATAAAAAAAACCAATTTGCACAGTTGTGGTATATTCTTGTCGCTTTCAGTGAGCAGAAGATCCTTATCATCTGCGACAAAGCAAGAATACTATCCCCAAAGTATCGACAGAATAATGAAGAACCGGGAAAAACTTCTGTTGAGGAATGAAAAGCGCAAATTCGTCATTAGGCGGCGCTTTCCACCATTGTTGTTGCTCTCCTGTTCATTCTTAGCGGAGTTCGTATGAGCGCGAATGGGACGGATGATGGTCCTCCGAGCCGGATTGTTCCTTTCTATGTTGGAGACATTGTTTTCGCTTTTATGCCCGCCTGAATCGGGATTGTCTTGTCTGTTTGAATGGACGGTGGCGCCCCTCCACGGTATCAATGCAGCCTTCTATAAATGTAGGGAGACAAAGGGTTGGTCTTTTGAATCGAGCTGGGAGACAGGTCGTTCGTGCCTTCGATTATATTGTATCGATTCAATGTTATTGTCTTTGCAAAGAGGGATGGTTAGAGCAAATTACTTTTCTGTTTTTGCTTCTGTTCAAAAAGATTATAAATGTTTTGCCTCTTTTAATATTAGGTACTGATAATTACCTAGTATTAAAGGCGACAGAACTTCTGTCTACGTATGTAATCTAAGCTGCACATGTAAACACACAATTTAAATATATTATGTAAACAACATGATGTCAATAATGATATTTAATTCATTTGTCATTTTTATTATATTCAAGGCAAAATTTGGTATTAGGTAAAAATGAATTGATCTGTCATTTACAATAAGACTTTTTTCATACATTTTTCTTATGTTTCCTACTTAATAGTATTCCTTAATTTTACATCTAATTACTTAACTTCCTAAGGTGTATTTTGTGTAGATAACTTAAATTGTAATTCAACAAATATGTATTCAATCTTGTTGATTTTTATGCCCCAGTACCGTACGCATCGTACGATCTATATTTAAAAAGAGACGGACAAAATATACTTAATAAGTCAAGTTTTAAGTAAACGGTTCTTTGAAAAGTTGACAAAAATTTGTCTAAAACAATTTATTTAAAGGTGTTTGACTTTATTCTTTTCAAAATGGTGCAGTTTTGTGTGAATATCACATATTCCTCCTAACTTTATCAAGGTATATTCATAAAAATACTTCTAATATGTAACTTAGAAAATTAATTAGTAACTGGCTAAGAAGACTTTTTATACTAGATATATTTAGTAAATTATAAACGAAAATTGATTTTGTGGCTTACGCCATTGACCTGATATATTGGGTTGAGGCGGGGTAAGCGACTTTGAACCTTGAACCTGCACGACAATTTCCACAGATATCAGGTATTTTTTGGGGAGTTCAGGGGAATTGTACTTAGGAAGCCTCTTAAATAACCATGTTAGTTTTGAACTTTGACTTATTACAGCAATAGACAACATTTTCCATGAGGTATTTTGGTCGTATTGTTAAAATTTGAACATGTATAGTACAACTTAAAGTTAATAATAACTATGTATATTTTAGCTATTTAAGCAAGCATTATAACAGAGCAATACATTTGCCTTTTTGAAGTTATTATATAAATCTCGCAGTGGTATAGAGAAACACATATGTAGTTTGAATTGATACCGATAATGCTGTAACAGTTTTTTAATTAACATAATTGTTTTGATTTCGCATATTATGATTTGCATAGAGCAGCTGTAAGACAAATTTTTAAATGTTAAGGAAACAAATCTGACAAATAAAGTATATAAAAATAGGTTTTGTACGCTCGATGGCCAAGAAGTCAATTCAATGTCATAACGTTACATATAGTTGTTACTAGTTTTTTCTAAGAAGCAATCTTATTATCAAAGAATGGTGATTATTTATTTATATTTGTTTTTTTTTTATATAAAAAGCTCAGTAAATGACTCGACACCACATGATGATAAGCAGTAGAGTATTCCATATGTGAAGATAGCTAGTGCTGCGTGTGATATACTGCCCTAGCTACCTCCACTTTGCCGGTGCAAAAGTGCTTTTTCAAGTCTCTTTTAACTAGATATACTAAAATGTAAGCTGATATTTTGTGATAAGTGTAACACTAAAAGCTTTAATATTTAATAGTATATAATGGCCCCGCATTATTGTTGATACTATGTGATAAGACGAAGCTACCTACTCTTCTCTATAAATTTATATAATTTAAAATCAGTTAGGACTATTACTGCTGTCCCTAGGCCTGCAGACGATAGAACTCTCAATAAGACAATAAGCATTTATAATTCTCTTCATTCATAAGTAAGCTTATTTCTTAACAAAAGGTATTAAATTAATAAAAATGAAACAAATTCCTTTTCTACAGGTGCTGAATGGAAACTCCTCACTGAAGACGAGAAGCGGCCGTTCATAGATGAGGCTAAGCGACTTCGAGCAATGCACATGAAGGAACACCCAGATTATAAATATAGACCACGGAGAAAGCCCAAGACTCTAAGAAAGGAGGGATATCCTTACTCAATACCATATCCTAGTGTGCCCATGGATGCCTTGAGAGCTGGTAAGTCAATATTCAGCTTAAACATACCTTTATCCAACTAGGGGTGACACTGGTGGTACTGGTCTTCGTTATTCATCTCAGAGGAAGGAAATTAAATTTTGGCGGTGAATATTATTTTCTTATAAAATAATTGATAATATTTGAAACATAGAGAAGTAAGATAATTGATCAATATCTCTTTAGAGAGTTTATATTTGACCGACGTATCTATTTTATATAATTTTAATACTTTGAAAAAAATTTAATTTCAAAGTTGTAGTACAAAAAACAGATCAACGTAGCAACGACGATCTTTTTGCTACACCACTTAACCGACTCGCTAAATTTAAACAAATCTATTGTCATGGCAGAGACAATTTGTAGGATTTTCGTCTTTAGGTGTGGCCGTGAAAATCTTTTTGATACAGTTCTTTGTTTTTATAACGAATCGTTTGTTAAACGAACTTTAGATTTTGTTTTGTTTATTTTTCCAACAGCAACTTTACTTTTGTTAATCATTCTACGCTGAACGCATTGTATTTAGCTATATGAAAACTAAACATTTGTGTAATTCTTTTAAGAAAGTCGTAGCGTTATAAGTCAAAACAACTTTAATAAGTGGTATGTAGTTATTTGTATTTCCTCCAAGCGATGTGTCATTTTAATTATATAACAAGGGAAACGCATCTCAAAGTCAGCTAGTTAGAGTCTACGTCACTATTGTCTTGTTAAATCTTTACTAACGTGCTCAAGTGTTTATGGGCCACTGTTAAGGTTATTGTATCTTCAATAGGAACATCTGCTTTTTTATCAGATTACAAGAGTTCAAATAACTTATCGTCGCCCAAAACACTTACAAACTCTTCAAACAAAGTTCCGTTTCCGTTGGATCGTTTTGTAATGATATGACCCTTAATTCCTTATCTAGATGGTCATTGTGGCTATAAACAAAATTGTTGCAGCAAACACTCGTGTAGCTGTCCATTATATTAATGAAACGGATGTCAAATCTAACGCATCTTCTGTGTGTTTGATAACAGTCCCAAACGAGAGTGCCCTGCTCGGAACCCACCATTAAGCGTTGTAAAGCGATGGTTTTACAACTCCATATGATTGCAGTGATGCCTCGCTATTGTGGAGCAACACTTCTGTATGATATCATACAATGTATACTGGTTGCAGAGACTTGACTTAACAATTATTTGATGATATACATTGTTTAAGGTACCTACATTATTTTGAATATGTAGCGATATTCAAACCTTTAAGCAGCAAAAGACGTTTACTCTACACTCAAAATTATAATAAAAATAATATTTATTATTTACACCAAATTATCGTTAAAATTCTTCGTTCGTTTCATCGTTCTTTTCATTTAAATGAAAAGTTTGCCTGATTAAATAATGGTAAAAAAACTTATTATTATATTATTACCCTGTTATTAGTCAGAGAAAAGAACAAACCCAACTTCTTTTACCATAATTTTCAGAAAAATTGAAACAAAATCGAACTCATGCCTAGCTATAAAACAATATTTTGACAAGACAGTGTCCGACATTGTCGTTTTCTTGTCTGTCTTGTCTATCGACTGTTGTATTAAGTTATTTAATCAGAACATATTTTGGATTTAGATAAAGATTTTTTAAACGAGAATACAATGCTGTTTCTTTTAATGGGAGGGATTTTAACATATAGTTTTTGTCCCACAACATTCCTAAATATAACCTTTCATCAATAACTTGTGCCTTGGGGCCAGGCCGACTAACATTATAGATTTTCTTCATAGCACTGAAGTTAACCTACATCCAACATAACTTAGGAAAGGACGAGAACGGGACCCGGTTGGTTTGACTTATTTATTTGTCCCATTAATATCATAATACTCATCTGGCGAAAACCCAAGTCACACTGGTTGGTGGGGGTCTACTGCAAATCCCTCTTTGTCGGTATTGTACAGTAAAATATTTTAACGTATTTCAATTTTCAACAGCACAGCAAAATTCGATATGAATGTGTTAATGTGTTTTTGTAAAAACAAGACTAGCGCAAAGCTCAGCTATATCGTACGATATTGACTACCATGGAGTCTGTCGACTATTGAACTGCGAATCAGGATTACACAACATTGTGGACTGTGGTTTTGTTGGCTTCAACGCCCTAGTAATCCACTTACTTGAACAAACTGTCTATTGTGTTGTGAAAGATTGGATATACTTAGTACTATTTCATTGTAAACCAATAATATTCCAAAATATTATAATCCATCTCTTTAACTAAACATTATATTGGGTATTTCTCCCTTATTATGATAAGGAAGAAATATGTAAAGTCGTTCTCTGTGTTTCGTCCGAAATAGGAAAGGCTGTGGTATCTATTCAGACGAACCTGCTTGCTGGTATACCACGTAACCTTAGAGGTTATTTTAAAAGAAATTGGACATTTTATAACGTTCAGTAATATTAATATTAGTTATTATTGCAAGAGATCTTATTTCACTCGGCAACAGAAACTATAGATATTGACATTTTACAATTTTTATTCTCTATTCCAACGTGTCTCAGGGTCACTCGCCTCGCTACAAAAACAGCATCACCGTCACGATCACATCTCGGGACAACAAAACTAAGCTCTGTTGGAGATACGAAATTTGTACACGTAAATCCTAAGAAAACCTTTTATTTTCCGATCTCACAATAAAACTCATTACAAGCTTTGTAACGGTTATTATTTCGTAGGCCTAGCTGCGTCCGCGCCGGTTTCTTGCAGATGTTTGCTAATGCCAGTCCATTGATTACGCACTACGCATCAACCAATGGCTCTGATCGTGTTCAATATAATTGTCCGACGAACAAAATTGTATTTGATATCAATTTATTTATGAAGCTATTATTTTGTTTCTGTCAAGATTTTAATATTTAAAATTTTTAACCGAATTTTAATTGTCTTTAGTGGACTGTAGTACAATTTCTAAGTTATAAATTCATTAAACCGTACAATTTAGACACAGTTAAATTTTGTCTAGAAGTTCCCGGTAGTAAATTATGTAATATACTTGAGTAAGTTCTACCCACAAAGGTCCTAGTTAAAACAATAAAAAATGAATTGACTTCTTTTTAGATTGCACGCATGGTTGAATGCATAGACTTATTACTTGTTACTTTTTTTAATTGTGTTAAAACTGACGCCAGATAGTCTAGGTATATCAAATACTTTTGAATTTAATCAAGATTGAAGAATACAATTATTTTGAAATTATTATGACTTTGAATTCTGTAGATATATTGTTTAATAGGCTACATAATACCACTTGTACCAACCATTTTATTCACTTTGTTTTTGGCGAACATAGTTGATTTGTTTTGAATATAAATAATAAAAATTACAATTAGAAAAATTGCAGCGTATTGTGGTAAACTTAGCGGTCAATTAAGTTTTAATTATATATATCCATACAAATATTTTTAGAAGGAAGGACTGTTTTGAAGTTATTCAGGAGACTTCTTTTATTTCATACTGTGCTTAAAAGCTATTACAGAATTCGATATAGTGACTAAATATATTGTTTTATTTAAATAAACATTCACAGTTTTAATAAAAAAGCTAAGTACATAATATCAATAGTAGATAGGTTTTGTACAACGAACTAAGAAAGAAAATAAAGGAAAAATTCACTTGTAATCGAAACAAAACTGAACAATAGACCCAATACAATAATCCGTCTTCAATTCCAGAGAATTCATAATACATGAAATTATTTCTATAAAACGACCGTGTAATTTTGAATGGGATCTTCCTCTCATAACTTTATCAATCGTGTTTTAAATAAGGCGCAGTGCACATCGACGACAATGGACGCGACATAAGAGATTGAACGCCCACGGGGGCGCCAACAAAAGATTCAAACATGAAAAGCGTTCGAAAATGGAACGCATAGTTTAAACCGTCTTCGCTGCTTTTGACAGTTGACAGTTTTAGCTGTCAAAGCGGAGGGGGGTTAGTTTGGGGTGCGTCAAATTTCACCCGGGCTTAGGTTATTGACGGGCGATTTAAAATTATTGAAAGATGTCCCTGTTTAGGGCATTGTGGGATGTTGACGGTTCAAAGGGTTGTTGTGGTCTCCGGTGTTTTAATGCACGGATGTTTTAGACGGAAACCATAACTTACCCTTTTATTACAAGTTTTCTTTTAACTATTTGACATTAAAAGTGTTAAGCTTTTTATAATTTGTTAATGGACATTGTTATTGGAAGTGGAAATTTTCGAAGCTAACGTATCTACAGACACTGTGTGATAACTGTACGCCGTTAGTTTCATAATAACTTTCCCAAGCCATATAAGTATGGTTCGTACTGTTTGATTTTTGGGTTTACAAACAATTCATTAGATATTATGGTAGTTCTAGTAAATAAAAAACATTGTTCGTCTATATGAAAATCAAGTGTACATGAAATATTTATAAAAAGCAGTTGCACACTAAGTTCAAAAGTTAAAAACCAACTTTATAAGCAGTCATACGCATGTGGTCGCTCATAAGCGTAGGCGGGGCGGCGCGTGTATCGTGGCCCTTATTCAAGGGCTGCGACATAGCTTTTAAGTTAATTGCGGCCGCGAATTTATGTACCGAAATAAAACGGGGGTGAATAATTAGTGTTCAAAGTGCTTTTAGAGTCTAATGTCGTTTTATAGTTTTGAATGTAATTGAAATTTGTTTGTGCTTTGAAGAATTGTTTCTAAGTTCCAAAACATATTTTTGGTATAAGTAAAATTGTGATGGCTTAGGTGTTAAGTCTGCTTGTTAGGAAACTTCTTTGGAAAAGTGATATAATGGATATTGAAAGCTAGCTCAGCGAGCTCTGGCGGACATATTTAACGCAAAAATAAATTTCAAACGTTTGGTTATATGGCATCTGATTCCAGCAGAAAAGCTATCTCTTCAATAGCTGATTAAATAACTCAATATTAAATAACTCAAATTGCTTTCTGTACTTAAGCATTTCACCTTAGGCTTACTCTTTTCAAATATTTCATAAAGATTTCTATTTAAAATCTCTTAAAGGTACTTCTTATGTAAATGCAGTGAAAACCCTGTAAAGAGCTACTGCACACGCGACCTGCACGTGTTGTGTCGTAGGGCGGGGAAGCACTGGCGACATTAGGGTCGTAAGCGACGCTAAGGGCGCAAACACACGCGCCGAAACCGCCCACACGGATGCCAATTTGCGTAAATTTGTAGTAACCGTAATATTAGTCTTGTTCATGAGAAACACAGATTCTCGTAAATTACTTTCTAGTTGGTACATTTTCCGTTAAAAAAACGATACTACAAATATCGCCTAGGTCATGAAATTGTATAACCCATACATATTAAAACCCATATTATATATAAATTAGCAACCTTAACATTGGCGACAACCTGTGTCCTAGGGGATTGAAAAAAATTGAATTTTTTTCATTTCATGTTCGAGAATCTCTTCCGTAATCAAAAGACACGGTTGCTATAGCAACCATTTCATTCATCACTACGAATTGGCCCAACATGATGATGTTATGTTGGAAGCTCCATATGTGTTTCTCCCGGGTACGAAAGCCTGGTATGTTGTTGATAACGATGACGTGATATGACAACTTACAATTTCATATCGGAAGAAAGAAATGCACTATATTTTTTAGATTTAGAATGTCTTCTTCAGAATCAGGCTTAGTAACACATGTTACTATGATCGGTACCATGGCAAGTAACATACAGCTGTACTAGGCTAATAAAATATAAATAGAAATGCTTCACAACTCTAACAAAGCCGGTGTTTGCTGAAGAAATTCCTCGATAGAATGTGTTGATAAATCATTTGTATTAGAGTCTATTGTTGCTGAGACAATGGATGCAATAAGGGAACTTATTTACATTAAACTTGTACTGTTTTAGCGTAAAGATAAAGTTTTTTTAGTTCATGATATTTTAATATAAATTTTTCTAAACATTTTGAATGTTTTGGAAAATTTAGAAAATTATTAAACTCTAATTAAACAAATGTATGCTCTTGCTTTCTTACTTAGCTGTAAGTACCATTTTTACTATATTCTAGTATGATATTGTTACTCAAATATGTATATTATGTTGAAATGTTGTTTTAATTTTGATCATGTTAATTAGAATAGGAACCTATTGACTATTCAAATAAAATGTCAAATTATTTAATTTAACTTTAGTAGGTACATATATGTACACTCAAGTAACGTCAATATAAGCTATATGTTCGTAAATCTACCGGGGGTCTCGACTTTACACTTGCTGACTTAACTCACTAAATGCCAAGCCAATGCTTAAGTCAAGTTATAATAAAAACCAAAACAATCTGTTGCAACGAAACGTCGGCTTAGATTTCAATTGGTTTAATGCCACCACATTTCCACGATAAATTACCACCTAAATTAGAAAGTTTGTATCTAAGCAACATAACCTGAGCTAAACATAAAGTATGACAAAAAGTATTAACATCATTCGTGACACAAAGCAAAGCTAAGCTATATAGGCATAATCTACTCGACTCTCGATATGGTTCAGCTGCATTAAACTAATTTCGTCCGTTATTTTTGAATATCATTCGACTAACAATGTGAAAATAGTGCAGAAGTGCTGGTACTATCCTGTTGTTACATAATGTTATTTAATTCTAAGTCTTTAGCGTAACCTCTCGATGAGCCCGACTGTACGAGCTAACTTGGTCAGGTGGACACAGGTGCATCTTATTATGCGTGCGAGTGTTCGCATTGTACTGATATTTGTTATTTCTACTTTGTTCAACTTAAACTTAATTTGTCGTCAATATCACAAATTTCCGGTGTTACTTCAGTTGTATAAGAATTTATTCTATATGTTATCTTAATTGTTAGAAAGAGAAAGAAACCTTAATATTTTTATAATTATTATGGCATTAGCCAATTTTCTTTATAGTTCAACACAATTGTATAATTAAATACTTCTTAGTCGACCATAAATAATAGTCTGCTGCTTATTCCTACTATTCCAAGGAGGCCGGATGTATACGACTCCAAATAGGCCACAAACAAGCGAACTCAAATCAGATCAAACGTATTTGTTCTTTTGTTTTAATTTACATTTACTGTTACAGTTACTCGTAGCTACCTATGTATGTGTATCGAGTCAACCTTTCGTTATTTGGTCTATGGCCATATTCACTAAATGATATAATACATTAGTTATGTAAAGACAATTACAAATAGGTGGAGAATATTACATACCTACATTGTAGGTAGATGATAACTGTTGTTTTAATTTAAATATTATGAAAAATTCCATAATCCACTATAAGGTCAATTAAATTTATGACCAAATTGTAAGTTAATTATTTATACATTAGGTAAATGTAACTTGTTCAAGATAATAAGCCTTATCGCGCAATAAATAATTCGTGACAGGCATTGCTTGGCGCTATTATCACAACTGTGTTGACACAAACATACGTGAATACAAACTGTACTTAGTTACTTACACATTCATAATTAGGTTATTATTTTGCAACACCCGTATTAAACAAACTCTTACCCAACCCTGTTATTTGAATAATTCAGCTTACAATAGAACGGTAAAGGCAATTTACGTATCACACGCCTTTTCTATATGTTCTTGGCCATTGTTTTCTTGAATTAATATAGCTAATTGACGTAGGCACTATATTAATGCGAACTATTATTTACTCTCGCTTGTCTGTTTTGTGCGACACAATAATTATTGTGTGAATATAAAAATAACAATTGTTAACTTTAAATTAAGTTCACAATTCATTTATACTTACAAGATTTATACACTCCTTATGCTATAAGAATTTAAAACATGTGGCCTTTTTATTTCATTGGCACATTAATCTTTAGTGAAGTGACTTATTACAGTTTTATTTCCATTCAAAAATATTTAAATTAACTTCTGAATCAATGTCAGGTACCTGAAATTTTTGAGAAGCCTTTTTCTGCAAAAATATAAGAAAACGTATATTCCTACCCTTATCGCGTAAATCGAAAATAACTCTTGGCTAATCCACACAATATTCTAACAATAATCCAATAAATTGCTTCATCATGATTAGCATATTATATATCAGCCAGTTTGTTACCAAACGGAAGTGTCCAATCGCGTGCGCTGCCGGAAAATCTTTCCCCCACCAAACTGCTTCCGGTCACGTGACGTCATTTACATGACAGTTGCTCGTGAGACGTTGGACAGAGCGGACGTAGAGCCGAGCATTTTGTTTATGGTTTTAGGAAGTGATTCGTCATTGTTGTTATGTTTTTTCCTGTATTGCTATTGATAATCCTTTGAATATGAGTTCGTTTAAATAAGATCCATATAGGATATTTATACATGAACTATTTTTATTGGACTTGCATGGAATTTTTAATTTTGAAATTTAATTGGTTTCATACAAGCATAAGTTTGCATGATTTGCGAAAACTGTGACGTAATCTATCAATTTAACCACGGTTTGTTAGGTACGACTGAGTTGCCACTCGCTGGGGTGCACTCAGTATGAAACTGCTAAAATTTTCGCTTGTCATTTTGTTGGGATTCCGTACCGGCCGTGAATAATCGAAATTGGAGCTTCAATTTAATATTTGGTACTACATTCTCAACTAACAAATACGTACAAATGATCATCATAAATATTTTACAGGAAATTATTCTGAACTTTGTTATATGTATACTTTCTGCTGTTTTTCTTTAAATAAAACAGGGACTGGTACTATATTTGAGCTTACCGCTTTATTTGCATTCCAATGTCTGTTTCATTTGTAATGACACGTTTATTAACGTTAAAAATAACACGAAAGACTTTTCACCCTTTATGTTAGCCGGAAGCCTTGTTAGTCAAAGGGCATTGGAACACAGCAGCGGTGAGATGGCGGATCTCAAAACAGGGTTGCACAAGTTCCTCAACAAATACTCAATTAATGTATGAAAGGGTTCAATTATGGCAGAAGCCATACTACTACTACATCTAAAGTATTGGACAATTATTTTTAGCTGATCCTGCTTTTATCATTTTAATTCAATATTAAGGTGCGTAACTATTCAAATAACTCGTAACCCGTGTAGGTAATGATAACAAAACAATATTAAATATTTTCATGGAATCTAATCTGTTAACTTTAGTAAGACAGACTCAGTTTTAAACTGGCAATACTAATCACGAAATTTATTACCTTCAGATATAAGCTAGACATTTTGAGATGGCTTTTTAGCTCAATTTTTGTGGAATATGAAATCATCTTCCACAATTTTGTACGTCTCCTAAAATGGAGATAGGTTTTTGATAGCAAGGCTATCTTTACTAGTCTAACTTTAACTTTACCCATACATAATCAATGTAAATAATTACAAATTAAAATTAAAAATTCTGTATAAAATACACAATTATCTATCCTAAAAAAATTGCGAATCATGTTATGCGAATCTCTGGTTCTATCGATGCTAAACTATGGCGAATTGGTCTATGGTCCCCGCCTGCTGTCTGGTACCCAAAGGATGATCCAGCGAGTACAAAATGTATTTTAATGATATTCTTTCTTCGTTTATTGTATGATTCGACTATTTAATTAACACTTTATACACTTAATAAAATATTTTTTTAATATGTTGGTCGTCACTCAATAAATATGTCTGTTATTTAAAACTTTAGCAGAGAAAAATATCAGATCCGCCATAAATCACCTAAGACCTGCAAAACACCTGACGGCACGGAAAATAGCCATTTTCCGTGAAATTTAACACATTCAAATGTTCCCAACAAGACAGATTGTAAAGGAAACCCGAATTTCCCATTTTCACCCTATGTCCGACCTTTTTTCGCTTCATACAATACAGGACGGGCTATATGGAGGTGTTTTATGTCCAAGAGGTCATTATAAATGGACACTGAAGGAAATGCAATGGAAAGCTTAGGGTGAAAGGTATTGTTGGAATAGATTAGAACGGATGAGTGTACCAATCCTTTTGATGGAAATTCAAAGTCATACTGGTCGTATTTATTTTGATATTACAATTTAATGTTCTTCATAATAACGTAAGACTCAGAACCTATATTGGTGGTGAATTCTGATACAATTTATATTGTATCAGAATTCAACTGCCTGAGTATTTTAAGATAACTGTGAATATAAGGAAATTGTAAACCCGAAATACACACGGGTCAATCGTTAGGACAAACTATGCTGTGGAAAATACTCATATTTTTATTAAATTAAAAAAGTCCGAAGTCAATTTCCATCGTTTTCACGCCAATACCAGACAGAGACATCGGAAAATACCCACAAGAGATGACAGCGAATTTAATTATAAACATAATAAAAAAATCTCGATCGTCCCTTTGAATAAGCGAGCTACTTGGTGCTGACGAAAAATAAATTGCCACCGCACAACGAACCCTATTTACTTAATAATTCAGCTCACAACCACAAAACACGTCATCACTGAAGAGAAAATAAAATAATGGTCTACAATATATTGTAGATTCGATCGACGTCACTAGAATTGAGGGAGTCTCATATATTTTATATTTAAATTCATATTTGGAATATTTCACACGGAGTGCTTGATTTGGATCTGGGAATAATGGTTTTTGCTCCTTGAATTTTGTTATGACATCCAAATTAATTTTCATAAAAATATGTTGTATTGAGTTTATTGTAATGATCTTAAATGGACTTTAATGGGGCACTCTTACTTCAGAGTCAGGGAGAGATTTTTATGATTGACGTCCCTTGTCATTCGGCTATGGTGTTGATTACGTTATGATCTCAAATTATGAGCACCTGACATCTCAAAATGAATACAAACATTCTAACCCCAAACTAAGGACTATTTAATAAACACCTCTAAGGAACTGACCGTTAGTTAACAGCACTCGAGGGCCGGCAGATTATTCATAGTACAATGAAATAATTAATTGGTGCTCAAATCCGAGTTCCCGGCGCGCCATTATGAGAGTTGTTATGTTGGATCGGGCTCAATAGAGTTCTGTCCATTACGAAGGCCACTTGCCGACTGAGGTGTGAATTAGACACTTTGAATTTCGAACACGGGAACTATTTCGAATTTCGAATACATCTGACCGGTAGAAGTTCATTGGTACAGTATTATGTTTTATGGATCGGTTTTCTGAAATTGTCAGTAATTGATACTGGCAGCATAACTTTTATGGCGTTTGGGTTTTGTTTCCAATATAAGAATTTCGTAATGAGTTTATTAGATAATAACTCTTAATTTAGTGTTGTTATAGCATGTTGGTAATTTGTACATTTGTAGATTCCTGTTTAATGGAATGTCGATTGCCGACGTTCGTTAAATTCGGCTACTTCGTTATATATAGTAAAATTTTGTTTATTAAAGTTGATAAAGTTGCTGGTAGCTTTACAAGCCATACCAAAAAAGGTTTTCAAAGAAAATCCATTTGCCCGTACAACACAATAAAAGAAAACTGTAAATAACTTCGTCAATTTCAATCGCCTTTTTAGACGGAAAAAGAAAAGTTTATTGTTTAAAGGACCTGTTTACAAGAAAGTTTTTATTTTTAAACTAAGTATGATATTCCGCCTTATTGTGTTTTTGTCCATACTTTTTGATTGGAATCTAAATTTGATTTACGCTATTTGATGAAAAATTTTATTAATAGGCTTTACTTTGTCCTTAAAATGCTTGGAGTTTTTAAAATATCACATTCACCTTTTACCTTCTATCTCTATATTATCTTAATAGTAGGGTGACTTTGGTATGGCCATGCTCATCGCATTTCGCACCTCTCACATACGTAACTGAGTTTAGGATGGATTATTAAGTTTTTCCTTTATGTTTATATAAAACTCCTCATTATTAGAGACCCATTGCACCAAGTTAGTATCTTCTAAGTATCTTCTATCTTCAACAGGTATGGCTGGTGGAGGCATGGGTCAAGCTATGGGCGGGTACTACGGCGCAGCGTACGGACCACTTGGAGCCAGTATGGCCGCCGCCGCAGCCGCAGCTGCGCAGCAGAATGCTATATCAGCAGCGTTGACGCCAAATGCGCAGGTATGCGATATCTGTTTTATTTTTTATAAGCAGTTTGTCAACCTGGATTGAACATAATTAGGTATATTTCGCATCGGATGAATTGTTTCATAGTCTGGGGTTGACTTCTGTTTGACTATTCATGTATGCTCCAATGCGAAGTATAGCTCCAAGATTGACCCATCCAGTTCAACCATGTTTTGTAATCAAAATGGTGCAGATAGGACCATTACTGCAGCGGTAACCTCCAATATTATTCAGAATACGACTTTAATTTCGAACTGGGTTTAAAAGCAAATAGATATTTGTTTAATATAGAAATGTACCTTATTAAATTACCTACAAGTAATTTCATCACTTAGATTCAGTTTATAGAAACGGAATTTTTTAACGTAGGTAACTATTAGTCCAAAATTCATGCAAGTATTGAGACTGCATCGTCGTACCAAATGAATCTATCAAGGCGTCATAACGCGGAAGTGGCGTAAAATCTCGGCACGCCATTTAGAGTAAACGCGTTAGGGCCGTGAAATTAGGGGCTTCGTGCGAGAAAAATCCCATCAAGCAGTTTTGACCGACGGCTCCCAAAGAAGTGCTGACACATCAAACCTTAAGCAGGTTATGCTTTAAATTTCACAAATTTTGCCATATGCCACGCCACTTACAGTGATTTATAATGAACCGTGTAATTAAGGTGGTAATGTGGAATCTTGGAGATGATTCAAATTAGTTGGAAATTAAATGCAGTTTCATAATGTATAATGATGCTATTCGAAAACTATTTTTTATCGCATAACTGTGTTTTTCTTACCGCTAATGACTTTATCTTCTCTAGATGCTATTGCATCTTTATTGTCCCTAAAAGCATCATGTTCACTATTTCTTGATGTCGAACCAACAGGACGACGAACCTACATGATAATACGTTTTTAATTAATTAAAAACAATTGCCATACCCTTGTAAAACCCCAAATTTTCACCTGGCTAGGAACTAATACGGATAATGCACTATTTCCCAATTCTCGGGCGACAGATGGTGTCATAATCGACATCAACAAGGGGCTCCTCTAATACTCTAAAACGAGCCTGCCCCTGCGCTAATTATTTTGTGACGACTCACCGGCCTCCAAAGTAAACAATGCAAAGCGGGGGTTGAATGGGGTGGCCAGGATATTGGTAAAACTATTAAATTTCCCGGTGACATTTCTCTAAAGAAGTTGGATCTGAAAATTATGAGTTTAATATAATTCAATGTGATTAAATGAACGTAGAAGACTGTAGCAGGTAATGTTTCTGATCTACGGTTTGGAATGTATCCAAAGTTGAATTAGATATTTTGACTTCGACTTTGACTCTTGACACTACTTTACAAACTTGCAACAATGTTAAATTTAATTCCTTTTACTGTCTTCATTCGTTAAATACACAAAAGCATGATCATCTCCACAAACAAAAACCATTTATGGTTACCCTAATACAAATCTAAACTACAATCAGAAAATCCCATTACCTCTTATAATGCAAGGGGGTTTTAACCAGAAAGAATTTGATATTTGCGAATTTAAAAAAAATCGTTTATAAATAAGAAAGGTTTTGCAAAGCACTTGTGATTTAACATTTTCACAGTAGTATGAGCACCGTAGATCTCTAATTAACGTAAGCAGGTTTTAAATTGACAGTAACCATCAGAGCAAGATTAAAAAGCGCAATAATGACCCGGTGAAAATCTTCAAGACATCTGACAAGAAGAACACAATTGGCTTATTAACATCACCCGAGAACAGTTAGCACACTTATTCGCGGAGCGTGAAATCCCCCAATTTATTCTTGACATGCAAAACATCTTGTCGCGGCGTGTTTATTGAATAATTTGATTTATAATCGCAAGTCTAATCCAATAAACCATGAACAGGTTCCCGAGGCACCCTCAAAAACGCCCCCGTGTTAAACACATCTACGTCACATCCAGGAGATTAAACGTCGGGTAGGAAGATGGAGTTTTTAGCGGAGCGAAGCTGAGGGCTCCGAGTTTAATTGTCCAAGTTTGTGTGTCAAGTAGTGTTTTAATTCGGAGGTTATTTGAGGGGATTAGTTTATATTTGACGTGGTTGTTAGATCTCTCTCTAACTTGGAAACATTGTTCGCTATTTTAAGTTAGCTGTTATTAAGAATTCTCTATTCATTGACTATTTTGAAAGAACTCTATTTCAAAATTTAATTATTTCCACTTGCTTTGAGATTACCAGACAAATCAAGAAACTGATTGATTCGGAATATATTAAAGACGATGCGTTGAATTTAAATAAAGGTTACACAGCGTTGACCTTTGATTAACAGTGGCAAAGTAATAGACATCAGTCGACATGTAGACATTAAATGTCCATGAAAGTTGAACGCTTTCAAACTAAGCACGCGTATCTTTTAATGATCTTCGTTTTATAGTGAAGACGTAACAACTTATGTAGCATGTATGGCTAAACAGATGCAAGAAATTTAAATAACACCATTCCATCGTAAATCTAATGGGTATTTGGACATACTTGTCATTTGGTATTGTGCTCCGGACATTTGGAAAGATAATTTATTCACGTAAGTAAGACTTACGAACGTGCTAGACGGATGAACATGACGTTTGATTTGATTATTACCTATATTTATTAAAGACAGAAACTATTGGCCATGCTTACATTGCCAGTGTTGTACTGTCACGGTGTTGTCTTTCATGTAACATCTTTCTATATCATTAAATAAGTTTGGTACTTCCCTACAAAGCCAAAACCTACCCATGTCAACACAGATATTTAAGTGTTAAAGAAATCCAAATGCATGGAGACAATTGAAAATAATTTTACAAATTTTGATATGACCATAGTATTTAAATAATTTTGTTAACATGGTTAGGTTTCGATATTAAACACCTTCTATAATCATCTAGCTTCCACAACACAAGTTCCATGTTTAACACTATAAGCTATCAATGACCAAGCATGATCCTAACTACTTCTCATAATTCTCTATGAAGTTCTGTTTGAGGTTGAATGATTCAAGAGACGCAAGCAGAACTTAGTCCGAACTTTTTTCCGTTTAAATTCAGTAAGTATATTCCGTTCTCTTCTCATATTTAAGGGGGATTTAAGATTCAAGTTTCGTGACCGACTTTAAAAAAGAAGGTGGTTTTATATTCCAATCTGTTTTTGCTGGCTTTTCAACCTTAAATAGAATTTATTTAATTATAGCTAGGACACAGTTTTAAGAAACATATTCATTTCACACCATACATGACCTACAGTTCCTTACTGTTTCATTGGTATATCAAATTCAATGTAATATCAATATTTTTATGCTATTATTTTATACAAACTAGACCAACTAATCAAACACACGACGGACAGTACGATATCGGCGTCCGTTACATTCAAAAATCATATTTAATTAATCCGAGCGAAAGTTTAGGTTTCAGCAGCGGGACTCCCTCGGGGCGATCCATCAGCCATTGTGGCACCTTAATAGACCTTCCAACTATCGGATGAAAACGCATTTTTTTCGATTAACGCATCGAATCGGACCCTAAACTCGGTAGGAAACAATATAATCAGCTACCATTCATTTCGGTGTATTAACACGTAAGTAATATCGGGAACGTTTTGCCTTGTATTAAAAATAGTGATTGGGCGTTTTCGCGCGGACAGGTAAAGAAATAAACAGCTTTAACGAACCATTGTGGTTTTAGTATTCGATTATGGCGATAGGTGATTTATCATTGACTAGCAGCTCGATTTTCGGTGGTGTCGGCGTAATAGCCGTGAAATCAGGTGCATGCGTTGCAACTTCGCCGCTGGTTGATCATTATTAGCTATTAGAAAAGTTATTAAAATGATTTTTTAAGAACGCTTTGCCAAACCCTCTGTAACAGATAGAAAGTAAAATTAATTTAATATCTTAATACAAAACAAACAGCGGTCACAACACGTAAAATATTACAATTTGTTCGCGCAATATACAAAATTTAGTTTTCATTTAAAAAATGTTTGAACTTTAAATAACATTTTCTGATAAAGAATCTTAAATTAGTGTCCTCAATTTCATTGTTACATTATTAAATTATTGAGAAAGATATTATATATTTCTTAATAATTCTCTTTAATATTTTATTTAAACTTAAAGTTAAGATAAGATAAAATATGACATTGTACTAAGTAATCATTTGTGTCAACAGATTGTCATTTTCGATTCTATAGTACATAATTGCAAATACAATTTATGGTTTTGTTCTTCTATTTCCTTGTTACTTTAAAAGATAAACGGACGTAGATAAATTTTAATTACATTACCTGTTTTTGTCAATATTCTTAGGACTACGACATCGTCGTATATGATTCATATTTTCGTTTCTTATAAGATCATCTAATTCTTCTACCGTTGCTTAACTACATGGTAAATATTCTAATTTTTATTAATGAGGTACACCAAAAGTCTATACATAATCAATAAGAGATACCAATTTCATCCCAAGTTATATATGTCTGCTTATAGACATACATAACTGCTTATATACAACGACATAATAAAAAAATTAATACTGATTTAGGCAGAATTTTGATAAAAATCCTACTATAACATGTTTGCGTAAATTCTGTACCCAAAATTCTTTGGAATAAGAAATGGAATTTTGGATTGGATTCTTTAATTTGACGACCGTCTGGTCAAGTGGACAGTACCCCTGTCTACTAAGCTAAGGGTTCAAATCCCGGTAGACGCAGATATTTGTATGATGAGTGACAAATATAGTACACATATCTCTGTTATCTAGTATCCACAATACAAGCTCTTATTATTGCTTAATTTTAGGTCAATATGAGAGATATTATTATTATTATAATTTCATTTCATTTTATTCATCTCAATTTCATTTCAGAGCTTATTATGTAGTAATAAATAATTAAACGAATAATTCAAACTGACATAACTCCCAATTTTATTCAAAAAAGCAGATTCCATTGTCGCCGAACCGTAGACAACAAATTTCAATATGACTTACAGCGTCACGTTATTAACTTAGGAGCTATAAAATACCGCCCTTGTGTCGCTGTAAACCGTATAGTTGATGTCGCGTTGTCGAGCTAATCCTGATTTAGCGCGCTAGCCGCGACTGTACATTATGCGCGCGCGTCGCAGAGCGGACAACAATCCAAAGGTTTACGACCTATAGGCGTTTGTTGATATTTATCGCTCGTTTCAGTTTTTTTTATACTCTTTGGCAGTTACTTTTGTATGGCTGTAGAGTATTTATGTTTTGCTTTGGGCTAATTGAGCGCTGAAATGTGATTTCGGTGTAAGAAGGATATACCGGATCATTGGAACTTTTTAGATGAAATTACGCTTTTTAATTTATTTACGAGACGTTTCGTAGACAAACGTTCAGTTTACATTCACAAGAAAATGAACAATCTGTCTTACATTTTAAAGTGCTAAATTTAATATCCTTAGTAATTATATAAGGGCGTTCCCAGGTCAAATTATAAAATAGAAAGTCAAAGGAAGTACATAATGCGTTATGTTATTATTCGAAAATGCTTAAGCATCGTCGTCCTTCAATTAGTACCAAAACTCTTGATAAGGATTATCTATCCTTTCTAACTCAGGAATCTTTAACACTTCAACTGTCATGGACCAAATGACAATTGTCTCCAATTTTTAATCTGATACTAAAAGTACATAGCATGCCATGCCTTTTGGTGTTTAGAAGGTATTTGTCGCCTCAATCAGATGAAAAGTCTTGGAGAGCGTTGAGGAATGGTACAAATACAAAAAAACATTTTTATTCAAAAAGATATTTAATTTCTTTACTTAGTCATTCTTTGACCGAAGCAGTCGTGTAGCGTCCACAAAATAATATTTTCCTCACAATACAGTGTACAGCTCTTCCTTCATTAAAAATTTAAAATTCGAACCATTATCTGAGCGCTTTGTTACGATTGATTTGTGTAGCTGACCGTGTAAAATGCAGTATTACCCGCCCGTGCTATCGCTTCATCATTTTCAACCTTAACACAGGGGCCAAGAGCTTATTCCTCGTAGCCGTCACGTGAACATTCAGCCTATTCATATGATAATGTTAATAAATTTTCAGTGAATTATTTCACTCGTGATTTATTTATGGAATATTTACATGTTATTGCATCGGTGTAGGTTTAATCGGCTTCGCTATTGATCAATCATTACTTACATCAATATTTTGACTCCTTTTGTATTTCACTTGGGTGGAACAAAAATTAAACTTGAATAAATTTGTCATAAATTGTATGAAATTAGATTCATTCGCAATTTCACAATCGATCGTTCAAATCGATATCATTCATACCTATGTCGGTGATACTTTCACTTTTTTTGGAAAAATATTTAAACTAAAAACATCATGTCTTGAGGCGGGAATTGAATCCGCGAACTCTAAAGGGACAGGACTTGGACGAACGCTATGAGTTATAGCTATTAAAAAAAAGGCTTATAAAAAATTATTAGGTATAGTTTTAAAATTAGACGGTTAGGTAACGGAATATAATGACAACCTGTATAAGTAATAATTTAAACAGCCAATTTCTTAATCCAGGTGTAGAGAACTTTTTCATATTAATTAACATTCTGCAAAATCTTGACCAACTGTATTTGTTCCAGGTCGGCTCAACAATGGACATGTCTAAGTACTCCATTGAGGCTGAGAAGTACCGAAGCTATGGCATGTACCCTGACCCGTCCCGGGGGTACCTGGACTCCGCGGCCCTCTCCAAGGCCTATATGTACATGGACCAACAGCAACAACGTTCTTACCCAATGGACATAAGCAAGATGTACTCTGAAGCTTCAGCAGCAGCCATGGCAGGTCTAAGCTCCGTCAACTCGGCGCCTTCGAGTCTCTCTCCAAGGTCCCCAGCCGAGTCCCCTGATATGACCCCCAAGAACCAAGACAGACCCGAAGGTAGCTCGTCCTCTGGATCAAACCCCTCTCCCTCCTTGCCTTATTACCAAGGATCTTCAAGTATACTGATGCCGCAGTACCCTGGTCAGTATGCTCAGGCGACGCAAGGCGGTACCGAGTTCAGGAGACCGCTCACAGTCATATTTTGACCTGACACATAAGTTGTTTTTGTTGTTCGATTGTTTGTTGTTTACCTCTTGTTTAGTGATTCTGGTTAGATCCACAGTTACGCTGTCGTTTTAACGTGTCAAGATTTACGCAGCAACGTTATATTGCAAGTTGCATTACTAATGTTGCTATTACCTCATTTTCAATTAACGTTATTTGAACATTTGTAAAGCACCATTTAAAGACTTTATTTTTATAGCGTACTTTTTTAATTATGCTTATTCCGAGTTACAATTTAATTTTATTCCGAGTTACAATTTAATTATACAAATTACAAGTAAAATTAAATTTAATATCGGCGTGTCTGTTCCTTATTTAAATAAAAATTAAAAGAAGGTTTTATTTATTGAATAAATAAAACAGGTATGTCTTTTAATGCTGAAATAATATCCCTTGTCCTTTTCGCGTTCAATTGAAGGAAAACAGACGTAGTACTGAACTAAATTTTAGTTTTAATGTCTTTAATGCACACCTATCTGGTGATATGTCAGTGTTGGTTTATTAATTTATTTATTTAAAACTCACGACGTCTGATCGTGGTTTTTCCAAAGTTCCTCTTTTATTTTTTCTTTTGTAGCGTAAGATTTTAAACGTACTTAAAATGTAGTTAAACATTCCATTCCCAGTGTTGTAAATTGTAAATAGAATATAGTTAACTAATAGGTATTATTAACGAGGAGAATATTGTACTTGAATGTTGTTGTGACAATTACATACAATATTAAAAGATTACGAATTAAAATTAAAAAAAAAACTGCTTATTTAAAACATTTCTACACTAAAGAGGTTCACTTTGATTGAGTTTTACTTCTAATTTCAAAGTTAATCGTTTAATTTGGAAATATTTTAAATGTGCAATGTAAAAAATATTAAACTTACGTTTACTTATATCCTGTTTTGTTTGTTTTGACAAAAAAAGGTTTTAGTGATTTGTAAAATCAAAATTTGTATGTATTATGTAATAAACAGCTTTGTCAATTTTTTATGTAAAATATCTGTAGCGTCTTCAAGCAACCCACGCGATTGTTTCAGCGGGTAGTCAAAGAAGTAAACGTCTCCTGTGGGTGATCATAGTGGAATATATCGCTTTAAATATATGTTGTATATTCCAGTGTCTTCTTTTAATTCGATGACTAAACAGTTTTATTTCGCTCTTTGTAATTGTTACACTAACCTTCAAAGTCGGGATTTATATAATAAATAAAAAGTCCGAACTTCGCTACAACGACTATCTGTACGGTTTTTTCTGTAAATATAAATACAAACATAATTATATGATGAATAGTTCTATAACTTAGGTCTTGGGGCATTCGCGCACCCTGTCATGCCATGTCATGCTTACTGTGTAGATTCATTATATATATAAATATTTTATTTAAATCTAATTTAATAATTTGAAAACATATTTTCAGATGGAGCCACTTATTGTTAAAACAATTTCAATATCAGTGAAATATGTGTATTTTATTCTGAGTCCTTGAAAGAAACTTTGCATTTATATGTTGCCATAAAACTATCTAGTTAAATCTTTTAGTAGTTTTATGTTTAATAGTATTTTTTAAAAACAAAGTTATATGTCCGTATTAAAGAAAGATTTGATTTTCTAGCTTTCTTATTTGGAACTCCTAGAAGTAAGTTATTGCAAAATATGAAACGTTTTAGTTAATTTGTAAAGAAATTATTTGTGAATGAACGATTGTTATGAGACTATTAGAGCCTACTACTTAAAATATATGCATAAATAAACTTATTAAAAATCGCTGTTTGAATATTATTTTTAATAACTAACCTTTAACCTCTTTATAGAATATTGATTGATCTGTCCTGGTACTTATCTCAAAAACAAACCAATACGAAACCGAACTATGTTAACAAGTCATAATAAATCCTAAGGTGTTCTTATTTCAAATATCTTAAAGTTCAATTTCGTTACTCCTTTGTCACAGCCAGAACGTGGAATTCCTTACCGGCACACGTATTTCCTCTTTCATAGAACATGAGTTCCTTCAAAAGTGGCGTGAATAGGCGGAGGTGGTTAGGGTAGTGTATCGCATGCTCGACTATCATCTTCACATATGGACTCTACTGCTAACCATCTCGAGTCGAGTCTTTTTCTGTGCTTTTGATTTAAACAAAAATTTTATACAACTTAGTTAGCCTCATAGAGTATCTGTGTAACAATTACATTCTTTATCAGATGCCATGACAGTTGAAGAAGTTGTAATACTTTTTGATAGTATGTCGTACACGTAGGTATATCAAAAATACTAGCGGCTAGCTATCAATAACTTCATTGGATATAGTCATTAAAATTATACAATAAAATCTACAATCACTCCATTTTTAATTCTCAAATTCCGCAGTCCTAAAACAACATATCAACAATATATTGCTACAAAGCATATTTATTTTGTAATTATCACGTCTCATTTTACTTTTTAAGTTCTTAAAATAATAATTTGACTGCTTTTCAATTACTTTGAACAAACACCATTTTACTGTTAACTCACATATTTATTTTCGATGTCAACCCTAAAATAAAGGGCATAAGATTCTAAATGAGTTTTTGAGTAGGAAAATAAAATTTGTTCCGCACTGTTCGCATGAATAGTCCCCTGTTTTTTAATAAAATATGCGCACTTGATAGATATCATTGCGACGGCGTGGGGTAGTGATTTAGCAGAAAGTAAACAGCCTGGTTGTCTATTGTGGGGCAAAATGCGTTGGAATAATATAAACAATCGCTCCAGCCCCGGTAATAGGTAGATAGGTGGGAACCTACAGGCCGTTTTAATTCAAAACTAATCGTGATTATTTTAGAGTTAAGCTCTTTCATACTAAGTATCAAAAGGTCTTTTAATTTTGTATATTAACGTGATTTGATTTTGGGAATCTTAAATTAGACCGGCACCGAAACTCTAAAAATTGATATTTGTTTTGACTTTGACTTTCTATTACGTCACACTTTGCTTACAACTCCATCCTATTCTAAGTAAATTGGGTTCGCAGCCGCATACCACTACTGTTATGGTCTAAAACGAATTCATTTAAATGTCATATGTGACACTATGGTGTGTTCAAATTTAGACCTAAATCAACGTATGCAAATTTTATGAGAATGGGATAGTGTCTTGCCAGATCAGCATCAGTTATGTTAGAATATACATATGTACTGGGTACGTAAATTGTACACAATAGATATACTAACCTTCCCACTTATTTTTAAATCCAGTTTTAGAGAATTTCGTTTCGAACACGCTGTATAAGCTAAGTCAGCACCTACACTCCCCCACAGTACGCATTATTATGACAAAACGAACCAAAATAAATAATCGACCGTCGGATGCAGAGCGCCGATTGTTTTCACTCACAACAAAATCATAACTAATAAATACAAAGCACCACTGAGTAGGTTTCAATAGCTGACGGTAACGAGAGGGGTATGAACTGTGTAAGATAAATACAATAAAAATTTAGTAAAAAATACTAACAATTGCTTACTAGAAATAAGTAGATAGCTTATATTGAATCTGATATTTTTATACTGGGCCTGATTCTGACATCACATTATAGAAAGTCTAAAAATAAGTTAATTTTATTCATTTCTTTTTAATTATCTAAACAAAAACAACAGCAAATTTAGGAATATCATATAACTTAAATTTAGACATTTAAAAAAAATCCATAGATAAATTTTTGATAGCACGAGGAAAGATGCGTCTAGTAAATTGGAAAAAAGACTAAATGTCATTTAAATTTAGATTTTGATTGAGTTCTTCAAAGCTGCTAGCTGACAGCTACAGCCAATAATGTATATTGTAACGCCTAAACCTGTTCATGGTACGCCAAAACCCAGATAGTAAGTTCTAATAGTGTACCTTCTTATGAAGAAAAATGATTCAACTGTTATTCGTGTATTTTAGATTTCCTAGAATGATGTAATTTTAAAATTGGGTTCATAGAACCTTCTTATTTTTGTACAGATGACCACACAACAAACATAAAACGCCAGTTGGAACATGACTCTTTCAGTAAGGTAACCACAAATGTCAAAGATTGATCTACAAGCGTACGTATAAACCCAAAATAAATTTTCATTAGTATAAAAATACATTGAATCAAAAATATATTGCTCGTTACTTAGAGAAGTTACTGGAATTTTGTGAGATCGAACGTTCGTATCTTACAATAGCCCTATTCTAGTCATTTTTCTAAATATCTTTCAAAATATCTGTCAAATATTTTAATACATTATAAGAAATTAATTTAAATTATTTTAGATATGTGCTTGTAGGGTCAGACATTGTTGACTTCTCAATTTTAGCCAATTTCAATGTCAACCGCTTGACCCCTGTTCGAAAGTCAATTTGCGGAACAAAGACTGACCGCCAGACATTTTCTTTCACCGCTCCACTTTGACAGCTCAGCGATTTGACCTGTCAACTGTCACGTGGCCACGTGCCGTGCGTGTGCGCTTTAAAATGTTATCAGAGATTTTGACAGTCGTCTGACGAAAGTGTGATTTGGTTTAATGATAGAATCATTGTGAATTGTTTTCGTAATATAACAAGTGGTATGTTTGGTCACACGACTCACACAATTGAAAAATTCGCACACACACCAGCCGTTCAGGTTAAATATTTGGCTGGAATAGTGTTACGCTGGACGTTACTGTGCCCAAATATAACTTTGCTCACAACTTCCATGTTGAATGCAATTGTGAAAAAACAAAAAAATAATTAAAAGGTGACGGGGCTGTTGTTTCAAAGTATACTAAACGAGCAGCCGATCCGATAGGAAGGAGCCATGTGTCAATATTTTATCTTATGTTTTGATGAAATTCTGAAGAATTTAGAATTCTGAAGATTAATGCATGATGGTTTGTTTATTTTTTAACCCACTTCGAAAAGGAATAAGATCAAAAATCGACTGCATTCTTGTGTGTTCTTACGCAATTTCTCTATCAATTGGGACCGTTTTCATAGTTTATTTCTTATGCGTTAGAGTATACTCCCGAGGTGGTCCTTTTGTCACCAAGTCTGAATCTGATGGTGGGATCTTTGGGAAATCGAGGGAAACCTTCCAACGCTATTCGAGTATTTTAACCAACAACAAAAAGTCATATCAGTCGACAATACCCACGGTCACTCATTTAATCTTGACCTTAGAAACTTAACAATAAAAATAAAAAAAAAATTCAAAATCGACTTCAATGCAAAAAATATTTAATGTAAGAAGTTTTCCAATTAAAAATTATTTTTTTTGGAATTGCAGTTTCTAGAAACAACTTAGTACAAACTCCAAAAAAACATTTTGAATTCGGATAACTTCTCCCATTGAATTATTTTTGCCTAAAAAGGCAATAATGTTTCGAAGTTGGTTTTTAAATTAGTTTAAAACTATTTTTAATGGACCTGATTCTAAAATAAAAGCTAAACTTAAAACTACTCCGAAGCTTGATTTGAGTGCATTGCATCTCGTTCTGTCAGTACGATTACAAAAAGGACAGTTGACGTATCACGTGACGTTTATAAAGGTGTATTCTAATTTACACCTGAGCTCACTAAAATTGTTTAACTTTAGGTTATTTGACATTTCTATTCTTGTTAATCCTCTAGAAGGAGTGCCTTAACTTTACTCACCACTGAACTTAAATTTAATGTTAGAGTGTGCTAAATAAGGCCCAATAGTAAACAGTTCTGCAATCGTGGCAACATTTCAATTAGAAAACATGGGTATTTTGATGAAAATTTTCGTTTGGTTGGTAGAAGGGCTTTATCTAAGTCCGTCTGGATAACTACCGCCATTTTAGCTAAGTCTGCCGTCACAACAATAATGTTTAAACCATTATGTTCCACCAGTTGGTAGTAAGATAGCCAGTTCTATTGTAGTTAAGGTATTTGTATGTAGTGCATATACTTGACACTATATAGTAATTAGCATCAGGTAAGGTACGTACCTCGTTTAGATAATGAAAATAAAAATCCAGCAGCTTCTATAAAAGACTCATGTTTTCCAATTAACATTTCAATTTTGAACTATTACTTATATAGTAGAACAATTGCTGTAGTTTTCAATTAATTAATAAATTTTTGCATGTAACCGTCATTTGCTAGTTGTTAGCGCAATCAGTGACGTGTTAAAGGCAGTGTGAAAGGGCATTAATAAGAGACTTATTATACGTCGACACTAACGAGACAGACAGTAGCATAATCAAGACGTGCAGTTGTTAAAACGAGCTACACTACCTTGACGTTTAAGTCTGTGGGATAAAAGAGCTTTTAGCGTGAATGCTGCGTCTCTGAGTATATCTTTGGTTTGTGATTCAAATTATCAGTACTTTTATTAAATTTATTTCTTTTAACAACATTAAACTGTAACAGTCTTAAACTTGTAAGAACTAGTATATTGTATTAATGTATACATTTTATTTATGACTAACAATTTAACATAAATATTGTGTTTGATTCAAGCCTCAGGATCGCCACAAAAGTTATTACCCTATAAACAAAATAAAACTTAGTACTTTGAATAATACTCAATAGTAGTCACTACATGACACTGGCAGGAATTGTCGCAGTCTTCGATAAGTTGCCTTAAAAAAACTAGCAAGTTGTATTGACTTGATAGGGTCGTAAGCTAACCCGAGTCAAAGCGCATTAAAACACAGGGACGAACCAAATCCATAAATAACAAAACTCTATTCTGCAGCGTAGAAGTTTTCCAACTAAACACATAATTTTCCCTCTGACAAACGGGGTGGATTCTATAGAAAAACACGTTTGTCCTCCCCTGCGGACTTTAAAACTCTCCCTAAGATTACCCTCTTCATAATATTGATTACGTGATAGATTGTCCTATATTGACGTCTGTAGACAGTCGACATTTTTGTAGGAACTGCTGTCAATTTTTTGTGATGCGTGGGTGAATAATGAAGGAGGAAAATAAATGATAGAGATATCTATATATTCGTATATATTTGTATATTATTTATATATTTATATTCCATTGTATTCCATTGAATTCGAGTAAAAGTTGGAAGTTGTTTTCATTTCCTTCTTTTTATTCACTTTGACAAAAACAAGTAATCCAGAAGTATGCATTTGAAACAGACTCTACAGAGTGAAAACGATCGAAACTTATGTAACAGTATATGTAAAAAAATGCATTTGTTGTAGAGTATTGGGAAGGAAGTTTGAGCAGACATGAGTTATGATTTTTACAGAGGATTTTTTTATAGGTTACTGTATGGATATAGCCACTTGTTACTATCATAGCTCGTACATATTCCCTGTTATGACAATTTAAGAAAGACTCTAATAAATAAAGATATTTTGACTTTGACTTCGACTATGACTGAGCTGTTTGCTTTTCGTCACTTCGACATAATCAACAGCGTAACACTAAGTATTTGAATTGAATTTGCCTTATTCAATCAGTCAAGTTTCGACGTCGTAGCTAAATATTTATGTAGGACTTTGTATTTGTTACCAAAAAAAGTATTTATGAATTTGGTACCAAAGAATTTATGTAGGATATTAAGCTGAGGTTGGCTGACTTACCACAAATGTTCCGCTATGGGATCCGAGGGCTAGGCAAAGAAATGGATACTATCACTAACAAACGTAGTGCACATAAAGGTCCACAGGTTATACGTCAAGATATTTCCAGTAGGAAAGAGTTCTCACTTTTTGATTCGAAACCGTTAAACGTTTTGATAGTTGCGTAAGCGCCGGTAGTAGTATTCGAACTACCTATCTCTTTTATGTGAAATTTTGTTGACTGTTTTATTTAATTATAAATTTCGCTCTCATTATGTTATTACGAAAATGATAGTTTGAATAAACCTTTAAAACCTGCATTTAGGTCGTTTTTAAGGTCGGATATTGAATACACCTTCGTGATATGCCCCAGCTGTCCTTTGTGATCATGCTGATAGAACGAGACGCAATGTATTCAAATTAAGTACTAGAGTGTGAACTTCAGATTCAAACCATTATTGCAACAGATAGTTCGTATAGTTGCATTTAATTCTGAATAGAGGCTGATTTAGCGTTATTTCTTCCTTTTGTATTGACAGTAAATATTTTTATTCATATTTCTGTAAATTCTTTATTTGAATGAGCTTTATCGCTTCTAAACTTAATTCATGTTAAATTTTCTTGACTGTTGTTACGTGACGTGGACAGCACAAACAATCGCGGTTCAGATTTTATATAAAATTTAAATAAATTATATAACTCAATGATTAATAAGTAGTTATTTAAAAAACAATTTAAATGCAAACGAATGATATCACACCGATCACAATAGCGTTGCGTTAGTATATTAGAATCGCATCTATCTGGTCAGGACAGACAGACGGACGCCCATCCTATTATCGTTTGAATCGAGATCAGTATCTCGCGCGTGCTTTCCGTATGTTTAATCATGAGAATCACGCCTACCAGTTAGGGTAAGATACTTCAATATGGTTGGCTTATCAGGAGCTATCTGAATGGGTTTAGTCTATGTTCATATTAAAATATCCTGGGAAAAGGCAGCTTTTAAGAGGTAAGGGTTGGTATTTACATAAATAGGTTGTAGTAGCTATATCATACATAAATCGAGAAACGGTTGATCAGAGAAAAGTGACTAAAATTAAAACACAGAGGCGACATCATAGAATCGTCACCGAACGTTACCGTTGTTCCGAAGATTCTGAGATCTTTCAGTTGATGATGTTTTACTATAAACTCGTCCATATAAGGCAGGCTCAGGCATTTAACAGTTGTAAAAAGGACTCTATTTGTCAGTTTGATACCTGAATTCATCATTATATATTACGTAGTATCTCCTGAGTAGTCTGTAATTATATGTACTTTTATAGATATATAATCTTATAATTATTATTACTAAATTACAGCATGGATACACTATATAATTATAGTGTATACATCCTATAATTTATTAAGTACCAATGTACGTATATATTTAGTATTTGCTTGTAATATTATTTGTAAAGTACACTAGTACTTTATATTTAAATCCTATCCATCCTAAGGTCACCTGGAAGGTAACTTTAGGTTTGTACAAAATAGGTTAACTGCTGTGTGTTTCTATTTTTGAATTAATTATGGGGTGGAGTACCAATCAACTTTCCTATTACGACCGTGAAGCACTTTCTGTTTTAGTGTATAAGGATAGATAATCAGTGTAGGTAATTTCAGACTTTATTTGTAGCCCATAACAAAAAAATAACACATTTAATTTTGTATTTTAAATAAACCACACAAAACTCACATTAGCCTGCTAATGTGCACAATGTATAATCTTTCTTATATTTATAATAACTAATTATAAATCGGATGGAAGCACTTGTTTTCATCTGTTACATCAAATTTCGCTTGTTTTAATTTATTATTTATTTATTTAATTCTTTGTTATAAAAATTATTGTACGGACATTGTTAGTAGATCCAAGCCAAGAAATGAAATTTTATTTCGATAAACAAACTCGGTGATTACAAAGCAAAATTGTATCACGATTATTGACTATAAAAGCGTGCTCGTCATAATCCGGTGTAGGTGTGCAAGACTTATTATTACTGTGCCGTCGTGGGCAGCTTTTGTAATTGAACTGGTATCGGACAATGAGGGTGGTTGTGTAACACTTATTCAATGTCTATTGACAAACACTACGAATAGAAGAATCTCCTATATGAATCAACGTTAGGTACAGAAAGTATCTGTAAATCAGATATCACTCAAGAGAATTAATGAAAAATTGTTGCACGTATGCAAACACCCTTGGAGCTTAATTAGTTAAGTTACAATATTTTATGGTCCAATAAATGTTTTGTAAGACCTAACTAGGCCTTGCAGGTTAAGTACGTAAAAGAGGTACCTCAAAAAAAACCTGCACATTTCAGTCCAGATTGAAGTTGCTACTAGTTAGACGTCATCGAGACTTAAAAATCCTGTGATTCCTATGCACAATCCTGCAGAAACTTTCACAATCCTCCACAATCCTCCACAATCCTCCACAATCCTCCACAATCCTCCACAATCCTCCATAATCCTCCACAATCCCCCAAAATTCTCCACAATTCTCGATCGTTAGCTACCTGCGTGAACTCTTTAAGTGGCGTGCCGTTCCACTAAATCGTTTCTCCTCAAAACTTCTTCTTACTTCCCATCTATATATATACTCTTCCACGATCGCTGCGAGAGAGCTTAATATAATATATACATTTATTATTTTTATTATATTGTATTATGTTGATAAGTATCAATGTAATGTTTTAACTTTCTTACAGGTACAAATTGTAAAACCCTTTTGTGTGTTAGTCGCATGTGTTTCTGACCTTTTCTTTGTATATTTTATACGTTCGAATATGCGTGTGCAATAAAGAATAAGAATTTAAACTTTAACTGGATAAAATAGAGTAGCTTTTTGTGTGTAAATTTTGTGCGTTATTGCATTCTTGTAATTTGTGTGAAACAAAACATATTTGTATTGTATTAGATAGCTACGTATAACACTTATAGGGGGTAATTTTACTAAGAAACCGAAATCAATTCTCTATTAAACTAACCTGTATATTCCAATACCTACTAATGAAGCTTGTAAAGTTTTAAACACACGCTTCTTCTTCTTCTCTCATATATAAAAATGGTATTCGTTTGTCTCGCTAACACTCAAGAACAACTTGATCAATATAAATAATTTTTATTATGTTGTATTCGGAATGATTCAGGAAATGTTTAAAAATAGAAAAAAGATATTCTAAACATTAAAACTGTAATATCTCCCATTGCTACTTCGGGTTTCATTTAATAGATGGCGTTTGTTGCAGTTTGGTAGTGATTTTAAGGTTATCCATTAAACTAGTACTTGATTAAAATCTTATATTTAGCGATATAATATTTAATAAAAAGTGATTTACTCAATTCATTTGAATGCAGCTTAGCAAAGAAAACTTACATGAAAATATTTTAAAAATAAATTCAACACAGTATTTTGTCATTATATCAATAGCAAACGGTATTGTTTCAATAATTATAACAGAACGAAAGCTTCGAAGTCATTATCTATTAACAGTCTTAAATGATGGTCTGAATTGAGTGTTATGGTGTTGTAAATAGAAGAAAACATTACAGAAAGGGTGGAATGGTTGAATATGTTATTTGTCACACGCGACGCGACACCGTCGATATGTTTTCCAGCTAAATTTGAAGCGACACTGAACGTCTATACTGTATACTTATATTCCAACAACAGTAAGGATTGTGGCACAATGCATCTAAAATTGTTTTTAGATTGGGAAAAAGTCTTTTAAGTCACTAGTAATAAAATGTCTTTGACTGTACTATTTGGTTGGTTTTCATGACCTTAAAAAAGTGACATTTTAAGAAAAGAATCGAATTAGGAAAATTTTGTTTCCTACAAATTTTCATTTGTTTTTCTTTCTGTACAATGAGCGAATAGAATGAAGAAATTACAAGATAAAATTTTATTCCAAAAAACAAAAAAATGCAACACAAGCCGCATAAAAATGTGACGTTTATGGAACTAATTTAGTGTCAGTAAGAGTAGCATATACTTGGTTTGAGCGTTTTTAATTTAATAACGGGAATTTTGATGTCAAAGAAGAAAGCTTTTACCGCTGGGCAAGACCATCAATTCGGATCTCTACTACCAACAACTGAGATTAAAGCAAGATGTTGAGAGAAAGCGGCCGGAATTAATTAATAGAAAATGTTTTGGTCTTTCATCACGATAACGCTATACCACATACATTTTAGCCAATAAGCTCAGCAAAAATTAAGAGAGTTTGGCTGGGAAGTGTAGCCGCCATATAGCCCTGATCTTGCACCTTCAGATTTCCACCTCTTTCGGTCTCTTCAGAATTCTTTAGGGAGTATCAGATTAACATCAAGAGAGGAATGCTAAAACTGCTTGTTGGTTTTTTTTCATCAGAAGTCTCAAAATTTCTTCAACGGGATCATGATGAGATTAAGTCTACGAACGAAATGGCACATATATACTGTAATTAAATGTAAACTAACTTTGAAAACAAAATGTCTTGAATTTTCATATAAAATGCGAAGAATTTTCCCCGACCCATTATTAAAATATTTTTTTTACTATTAGATACGTAGCCTTTTTTAGTTAGATTATTTTATTTTACATTTATTGTTGTTTCTTTTTAACTATATCATCAACAGATCATAGACGTTCCTACCGAAGGGCTCGAACCTACCCTAAATTAGGACGATTAGGCCTTAGTCAATTACGCTGACCAAGTACAGGTTGGTAACCTCATACACAACCCTATATATATATATATATATATATATATATATAAAACAGTTTTGCGATCAGTGTACCACGCACCTTACCCTTTCGAACTCTGAAAGCGGTCACAGTCTTACACAGCGCACAATAGCTGAAAACGATTTTATGTCACTAACAATAAGAACGAGTTTCCGTCCGCAGCTCTGCTTCGTCTCCCATCTTTATGACTTTAGTAATAAAGTTGAATTTCCTTCAAGCTTCAGGTTTTCGAGTAATATCCATATATATTCGGTAGACGGGCGTATTGTGACGTACACACACGCCGTAGCTATTGTCAGTTTTGTAATATTATATGAGTTTCATGTATGATACTATATTGTTAGGTAAGAACGACTAGAAAGGATATTTATTCCATAAAGAGCTTTAATAAGCGAGTAGTATATATAAGTATAAGTCGACATTTAATATCTCTTTTTAGTGAATAAAAATGGCATGGGTTACTCTCCTACATATTTTGGTAAATGAATTCATATAAAAAAAGGTTCGCCAAAAACTTTGACACATCCCACTACTGGGCATAGGCTTTCCTATATGAGCGGCCACGTGCGTGGGTGGCTCCCACGCACGTATTGCACAGGTCGTCACGTCTGGGATTGTCCAAGTAATTCTGGACAATCTCCATCGGCGCAAAGCCTGGCCATAAGGCTGGGCTGGTGAATTGCTTTGATAGAACCCAGGTCACCCTCGCGAGGGGCAATGGAGTTTTAGTGGGTATTCCCAGTGCTCAGGTACTGGGCGAGCCCCACACACGTCCACCACATAGCCACTGGTGGATAGGTCCGTAAACGGATTCATCCTCGATAAAAAAAAGGCTTTCCTATATGAGGCCATAACAACACCACGCTGGCTCAATGCAGGTTGGTGGGTGAAAGTGGTTGCCGTAACAACAGACACCAACGACATAAAGTGCTATCCAAATCACGAAGGAGATAACCAATTTGATTGACCTATCCAGGGCCGCCCAACATCTTTAGGAAGCTGGTGGGTTACTTCGTGATACGCTAAGTAGATCTGTTCGTGAACAATCGAGTGGTGTGGAAGGCGGCAACGATGTTACCTGCAGGGAACGGTGTTGGGACCAAGGCTCTGAAATGTGAATGGACGACTTGCTACGACTGCCCCTCTCAAGGTCAGTATACTGATCAATATACTGGCATAGGCCCACGACGTGACGATTCTGGTCGAATCATAGAGAGCAAAGAATTCAATGTAATGTTTTAGGCGTGTGTTATTATTTTTAATAACCGAAGTTACCTAAATAAATTGATTATAAACGAGCGAACAATTGAATAATTTATTTTATGTTTAGAATATATAACCAAATTCAATACTGAGCCATCCAAATCATTCTGACTTTTTTATATCTACACCCCAACATGGAAAGGTGGTGGCGGTCTATAAGTGGCCTTATCAAGTCATTGTGCACTACGACTCATAAGATTGTTTGTGCTATAAGCTATAACTAAATAAAAATAAAATACATCTTGTGCCGTCAAATACAACAAATGCCATCAAATACATCTTGTGCCGTCAAATACAACAAATGCCGTCAAATACAACAAATGCCGTCAAATACAACAAATGCCGTCAAATACAACAAATGCCGTCAAAAACATCTAGTGCTATCAAATTCATCTCGTGAAGTCAAATACATCTAGTGCCGTCAAATACATCCAGTGCCATCAAATACATCATGTATTTGTGAAAAAAAGAAGAAAACATTTCAGTCTCTTCCTGCACTTCCATCTACATCCAAGTCATATTATATTGAATTGTGATGTAAACCGTTTGTGATGACGGTCTGAAAACGTTCGTCTGTAATGGAAGCATTGTTTTATTGTGTGTTCATTGTACACGAATCTCTACAACCGATGCCGATAATGGATCCGCAACTATTGTATTTTTGGGACAGTAACGAGATGAAAGGTATTCTGTTGCTAACATTGCTTCAGTGTTCCATTCGTTGTATAATGACATATTTGTTGATATACACAAAGATAATGTTTTGTGTTTTAGTTTGATAAAATAATTTAAAAAAATAATTTTATAGGGATTGGAATTTCAATAAAATATTATTTACAGGGCTCTTCAAAAGTCCTAAGAAGGGTACCTATGTTATATGTCACTGCTTTTATTAACTTGACACTAAACAATTTAAAAATTATGGTATATCACTTTTTTATATATTAACAAGTCCCACATAGTTATTTGACCCATATTATGGTACAGCCAAATAATTTATTTTGTACATTTTACGACTCTCAAGTTCATGTGAAATCAACTAAGAGGTCTAAATAAAATTGACGATGAGGTATTTTCTCTTACAATTTTAATTGAAGGTAACTTGAAGAAGGTTGAGAAATGATTCACAATGGAGCATAATCATTCAGAACAAGCTGGTACCTTTCCAAGCTGAACTATTTAAAGCATAGACAACACTGCTGATAGAAGGTTTTCCTCGTATTCTTTTCCTAAGCTTAACTTAAGATATAGGTTGTCTGGAAGCGATTGCTGCAATGCAGTAAGGCCGTCTATTGTATTGTTTGTTCCTTTTATGCAATAAAATGTTAATTATAATATAATTTGTATATTTATGGAATAGAATTCAATATATTCGTGGCCTTGAATTTTGTGGATTGCGAAACTATGATAGTCAATGATAACGTGATAGTTAAATACAATCTCTTATGTGATAAGAAAAGGCTTTTAAATTTACAATGGAAATGTTGAAATTTCTCGATCTTCAGCATAGCTCATAGAATCCACAAGTACCAAAGGTATTGGCCAGATTTATTGCAGACATTTTGTGCTTGCTTGGTGGGGTCGATTCCCAGTCCCATTGCTGGGTATGTTGGTCTTAATACAGGCAAAGCGCTCAGATTTGCCTGACAAAGCAACGCCTGACGCGTCGTCTCGGGTGGGGACTACCACCCAATTGTCGGGTGACAACCATTCATCGTTGTGACTAGGACAAAATTAGTTGGTTATATTAATCAGTGTATTAAATTATTTTATTTTAGACAAAAATGCCTTAAAAATAAATATTTATTATTTAAAAACTTATTATTTTTGTTTTTTTTTAAATTACAATTTACCAATTAATATTTATTGCAAAGTTCATATGGAATTTTTAATTTTAATGCGTCTAAACATCTTGCAACATAGTTATGTTGCAAATCCACTATCTTTCAAAATGAAAAATAATGATTTTTTATTTTATTATTATATTCATCTTAAAGATAAGTCATGTTTTATTGTTAACTAAGTGCGGTTTCCATTTTAATAGAGGTTGCCACGGCACGCAAGTTATTCGTTATATTGTTCGTTAATATCCCATGACCGTAACCAAGACTTAGTATTTGTAACAAACTTGGGGTGTCGTGAGGGGTCCGTGGGGGTGTCTCCCATCACACAATGGCCCCGCGTAATAATATAATCGGGAACGACGCCACTTGCCATTAATTAAATTTAAAATTTTCATTGCTCTTCGTGCCTTCATTGTCGCCGTCCGATGCTTTTCTTGTACAAGAAAGACCTGTCGTATGTCTATATAAATAAGGGTCGCTTTTGTGTTCTTTTCAAATCGTGTTATGTATATGTAAAGACATGGAGTCGTATAAAGCTTTCATTATTTACGCTATTTACGAAGATAAAGTAAATATCGTGCTGTTTAATTAATTTGAAATACATTATGTATTTCAAATTAATTAAACAGCACGATATTTACGCGCCACTAGAGACCAAGGATTATTGTTTCACCGTATTGTTTGACAAATCAAATAGAAAAAAATATATTTAATATCATTTTTAACCACTTAGATATTTAAATAAATTTTTTATTGGCTGTTTCAACTTCGTCACAGACTTTTTGCTTAATAAATTTATAAGAGAGTAGTGTTATAGATTGGTATGTTCTGATTTAATAAATTCATTACATGAGTCGCTTACATTCACAAGAAGATGTATTGTACCTATACTTCAAGAGTATACATACATGGAGAATTTCTTATCTCCCGGTCGACTCATAAATAAAAAAACTACATTAATATACAAATTTATATTAAAATTATATTAACGAAATACCAAATGAGAACTGTAAAACTACCAAACATTAAAAATTAACTACCTACTTCTTAAGCTGTTTACGCTGACTCATCACAAACAGATTCTTTCCACAAGGACATTTAGTTACGGCCGCGTAAAACACCGAAAAAGCCATGGGAGCCGAAAATTCCTTGCCACCATCCCGTTTGTCGTGAATAGTCTTTTTATTACGTCTCCTTCGTCCGAACGATTAGTTTGACACTTATAACCTGCCAGCAACAATTATCGCGCGCTTTATCAACAATGACAAAGATCTATGTATGAAAATTTAAAGTTCAAAATCGAACGTGAAATTCGGACTCATCGCTATTTCTGTCAATGAAATTTAAAAAAACTAAAGTTAAGATGGCCGGTCCGATTTATAGTATTAGGGTTACCGCTTTTTTATCACTTCCTGCCTAAAGTTTTTTTTTTTATAAATAGTATTGCGATAATAAAAGAGCAGGTGTTAGATTTTAAAGTGCACCCAATGGTTAAGCTAACGGCGGGTTGTAGGTTGACTCTTGTTGTCAATGGAACTGTTTTATATCGAACAGTATATAGTTCTTTTTCTAATTCAGAATGTTTTATAGACATTCAATTTCAAAACGTCTTCGTATTTTTTTCTGCAAGATTGATTTCGGCGGTTTACTAGGTGAGGTTTGAGGTATTAATTTTTTGTGTATTTTATTGGGAAAGTCATCAATTTTTTATGCCTTGTTTTCATGGGCCAATGGGTTGAATTACTTCTATAGACCACATAACATTCATTGAAGCGTTTCGATAAGTAATTTTTACTGATCTGTGTTTTTTTTTTATTTAATTAAAAGATTTCTCGGAAATCGTAGGCTATTTACCTACCGTTATGTAATATAAGTACTCCCACAGAGATAACATTTCCTATATGTATATAGGAGATGACAACATTCAAATTTTCGTCTTTAACAATGCTTAAACCATTGGAGACCCGATTAAAGATTATTTTAAGTACTTTGTCTGTTAAAATTTAAACCTATTATCGTAATAAATAAAAAATGAAATGATTTAGGTTACTATAATTGGTATATTATGGAATGATATGTGGTTACCGTAACGTGTCGTGATGACGCATGTAAGTCACGTAGCATTTATAATTCACTTGTGGGCCATGGAGTCAACTTTAAGTAGAAGCTTCATATTTTTTTAATATTTTTAGTTATGGTCAAGTCTCCCTCTGTCTATCAATATAACGATTCCTTATTAACCTACGTCATTATCATCGTCATCGTCATTTGCGTCAACCTCATTGTGGTATTATGTAATTGTGATACATGCGGGGTGATCGAAGATGTGTATCACTTATTGGTGGAATGTCTGAGGAATCAAGCAGTGCGTCAAGTATTTATGACCAGTTTAAACTTAAAATCGTATAATGTTGGTGTTGTACAGCAAATTTTGACAGAACCAACATCTAAAGCTGCTTTCAAAGTTTGCGAAATTATAAAGAAACTAGATCGTCGATGACTGCCGCTCTGTGTGATTAACATTATTGACAGATCTTCCTATATAGATATATGTTAAATTATATGGATTAGTTTATGATGGAACTGACATATCTTTAAGATAATAGTTCCTAAAAATAGATAAAAAAAATGGTATTATGGCGCCATGATTCTCAAGTATTGCCCTCATATGGGACGGTCTGTGCCCATCTGTGGGTAGTATGTACCTGTTGATTCTAGAACAAAAGCAGAATGATGCATATGTGTGTGTAGAACAAAAGGAGTGTGATGCATGTGTGTGTGTGTAGAACAAAAGCAGTGTGATGCGTGTGTGTGTAATTTTAACAGCACAGTTGCCTTCTTCTTTGTATTGTATTGTAATATTCTTTGTATGACGAGTTGTATTCACACAATCTTTTACCTATAGAAGCAAAGACCAAAGGCCACGTAGCACAAAATACTAAAATGTCTCAAACAAGCGTTCCTTAAGCCACGGCGCATTTATCCTGAATCGAATCGTTCGGCAATTAGCTACGGCATCGCGCCATTGTGGCCATGGAAAACTTTGATTGGGTTCACCAGCCTCCAGAGTACCGGCCAATTATGATGAATACAAGCCAATAATTTAGCGCTGCGAAGTTTTATTGTAGTGCCGAGAACGGACCCCGGCGTCAGCGACAGGCCAGGGTTGAAAGAGCCAATAATTAAAACCGCTTCTACAGTCTGCAGTCGAACTTTGCTTTAAATTTAAATTAATTGTTCCAGGTCTGTGAAAACTATAAGTATTGTTAAGATTGTATTAGATGACAAAAATCTACACATACACACGCATAATAACCACACAACACGCACACAAACACATTACGACATCCATCAGATATGATATGTTTTTTTTATAATGTACATATAATTCATACTCAGAAAAATATTGCACACCTATTTCTATAAATTTATTAAATTAAATCCAAAAAGTATTTATTTGGAGTAACGTTTAAATACTTGGAGGTGATCTGCCTTCAACAAAACAAAATACCTTTTTAATTTTCATTCTTAATTACCTAATTTTTTTTATGTTTTAAATGTTCTAATTTATCAAGACTAGCATTCAAAAGCTAAGTAACACACTACACACGTTATGTTAGGTATTTCAAAATTTTCAGAAAACTGAAATTGTACAATTGCATTATTTTTATTCAACTTCCAAAAGATAAACTTATGAAAACTATCTAACCAATATCTGTAGAAGCTGTAGGAGGTTTAAGTCGCCTTTTGTTGTTTATTATCCGCTAAGAAGCCTTTGCGACCTTGAAGGGTCAATCCGAGATTACGGATGTCAAGTGGACACTTGCAAGAACGGGAGGATTTGTTTGATTTTCCATTAGTCACCGCGCCGTGGTTAATGCTTTTGATAAAGAGGGTCAATCTGTTTAAATATATTTTTGTATTATGAAATATTTATCAAAAGATATATTTCCATTGCTAGTTTCTAGAAATAGAAGGCAGCTTACTAGAAAATTAATTGAGAAGCAACTTTATAATCTTAGACAAAATATGAGGATAATGAAATAATACTCTGTAACCAGAACTAAGTGGTTTGTTTCCATAAATATGGACTAACAGCTCAAAGATAAAGTGAGTCTTATGGCTTAATTCAAGAACAGGAAGACACCATGACTTGGCCGTGGCCCCATAATAAATAAGGAAAATAGTTATCATTAACCTACAATAAAAAGTAAGGAGTTTAATTAACAAACATACTACTTAGTACAAGGTAAGGTATATTCTATTCATCTAACACTTAGGTTCATTCTGCAAATGAATTGTCGTTGTGAGAGCACAACAGCGAACTATGTAGACAGACTCACGCATGACTTCAGCTGTGGGGGTAGACAAAACACTATCGTTAAATTTTATTCACACCTGCTTGCACATGGGAATATTGATTTTAAATTTGGAACTGAGTACTCCGCTGTTTTTAAATGCGTTCAGCAGAAGTCAGATGTAACTTTTTACGTATATATTTTATTAAATATTGAATTGTAGATGATAAGGATATGCGGACTCTATGGCTCCTCCATCCTTTTGAGCATGAGAAGGCATGATTTAATTATCAAATAACCTCCTTCTAATTATCTGACTATTTATATTTTTATGCTATTAAGAGGCGTATAAATTTCATCTAAACAGGTTTGTATACTGTATAAAAAATATATACATTAATATTTAGTTGTAGTTAGTTGCTTATTTATGTATTTCGGCTGTTACGTGGACAAACGACATGATGGTAGTCTGGCACTAGAAAAAATAATGCTTATGTAAATCAACTGCAACCAGTTCTTCTGATAAACCGATGCCAGAGTTATCTAAGCATATCATATGAGCATAGCACTGATAGGCAATAACATTTAGGTATGTCTAACATATGACGCCATTTTGTGTAAGATACAGATATAACAGTAAAATGGCCGATATGAATATAATTTTCAAACCCCTTTTATCGTTTCTTCCATAACTTCGACAAACGTCTAACTTGAAGCTCTATAAATATATATTTTATTAAATCATTCGAATACATAATTAACGTAAATACAAGTTCCTAGTACGGGATAAGTACCTAAGGCTTTGTTAACTAAAAATAAGCTCCTTAGATTGCTAGATCTGAGCTAAAAACCTTAGCAACCGCACAATGGACTCCTCCGCTATGCTATAATGGCCATTCTTACCTCGCTGGCTGTGAGTAGGGGATCTCCCTACGGCTTTAATTTCAGGATAAATGAAATTACTTTATTATTAATCTAAGGTCGTGTCTCTATAATGTTAAACACCCACAGAAACCAGTTTTAGTTATATTTATTTATTTAATTTTCTCATACAAATTCCCTGTTATGACAATTTAAAAGAACTAAACTAAAGAACTAGTTAATGAGACTATTTAAATAAAGATTATTTTGACTTTGACTTTGACTTTGTCTATATATATTATATATATAATAGGTGTAGAAGTTGACACATAAGAGAATTTAGATCAGGTTTCCATGGCTAGATGTAGCCTAAGTGTTTAAATTCAAATTATTTATTGTATACCATAGTGTTACATATCGGTCTTAAGTTTCTGCAATCGATTGTTATGGACCCTGTTGGGCACAACATAATATTTAAGATATGTCCTGGACCATAGGAGAGGATAAATACTTTTACAATTACAATTTAATTCAAGAAAAAGATTGAATAAAATTACGCACGATTTAGTTCGCTTTTCATCAATAGTGAGGGACTCGAGAGGATGGCTTATACCTAGACATATATAATGATATCTACCTTTTTTTCTAGGAGGAATCCCTTTACGGACCTACCCGCCACTGGCTAAGCAGCGGGCGTGTGTGGGGCTCACCCAGTTCCACATAAAATTGGACCTGGGAATACCCACTAAAACTCCCCGGTAACTCCATTGCCCTTCACGGGGGCGACCTGGGTTCTGCCAAAGCAATTCACCTAATCGCCCCAGGCGTAAAGATATCTACCTAATTTTTACGTATGCTTTATTTACCATTATAACGTACATACCTACTTCTGCTATGTATAAATCTGGGTAGCCGATCAGGTTTATATTTCTACTTAATTTGTGTCTATTAAAGACACACATAATTGACGTCATACCTAAATTTTCAAAGCAAACATTATTTAAACAGGCGAGATTAATTTATAAATCTATTTTTTACAGTAAACCTTTGAGATAGAGTGTATTTTAATAAGACTTGTGTATTCTTTAATAAAACTCATTTCATTCACAAGAAGGCAAAAACATATCCACAAGAATGGTCAATTCGGAGTCACCCGCGCGTGGCCCAAATATTCCGGCTGGTTGTCGTTGCGCGATCGATACTATTGTCTGGCTCGCTTGCTATGGAGACGTACTATTCGATCTTTATTACGTATACTGTACTTTTATTCGTTGCATTAAAATCTTGAACATTTTCAATTATATAATATATAATATTGAAACAAATAAATTGGGTTGATATCTCCGGGTGAATTAAAGGTAAATTACAAAAAAGCACTCCACTTCTTTTCTCGTAGCACTACAATGTGTCGTAGCACAGGACGCGGTGTCGTAGCAACTGTAGTGCCGTAAACTCCAAATGTGTGAGCTATCATATCACTCTCACTCGTTCGTGCTTTGCTTTATAGGTAAAATAGGTACGAGGGAGGTATTAGGTGTGAGGTAGGTAATAGGTATTAGGACACTAACGAGGGAGCTTTATACGTGGGTGTATTATGTGGTTGTTTGCTTCGATACAGTTCTCTGATCAATGATTAGGGGAAACTCCCGTGTTCTGTGTATTTAAATTTAAGGGCCCTATTTGTTATCTGATAACTGTCTGCAAACAAAACACCTCTAGCATAAAAATGCTACGATTGTAATTATAAACTTCAAAGCTAGTTCTTATGTGGCTCTAATAAAATAGGTATCTATTAGGATTAGGTACTCTTATAACTCTTAACGTTTCAGCCAAAAACACAATTGGTTCTATAAGACTAGGGTTGCAACCAACGGCGCTGAGGCAAAAACGTCAGGTTTCAGCAGATCGCCCCACCTCCGGCGATCATTCGCCTGCTAACACCCACGTATATAACCAAACAAAGCCCCCAACAATGGATATAAAGGGAGCGGCCGTCTTCCCATTGTACGGAACAATAGAAGCCACGCCCACAACAAAACCCGCTTTGTTTCATCTCGAATGCGTGCTTCTGATTGGCCGAGACGTTGTCAGTATCGCAACTAGCGCCTGACCACCCGCCGTTTGAAAAATCATTCTGATGTTATCTCTTGATGTTACCTATGCTACCGTACAACATGCTCCTTATTATGTAGACAAGAAAGACCGTTTTGACTTGACGACTCATACGTGAAAGTCACTTTGAAAACAGATGCCTCTTAATCGAGCGATGTTTTGATCCGAATTAAATTGACAGCTCCTTATAAATAGATTTTGAATTTATTTACACTATTTTAAACTTTATTTTTATTACAATATGGGCTATAAACAGATAGCTCGATTGGTAGATGATTTTTTAAATACAAGGTGGATAAATGAATTTAACTAGGGTTTCCTGTCCGAAACGTGTTTTTATTTATTTATATGTTCCTTAACATTTAGCTTTTTAAATGCAAAATAAACGTCTGATGGTGTATAACATCTGCTGTATTGTTCAACCAGATAGATACAAACAACGGTAAGTAGCTTTCCTTTTTGTAACTTCAATCAAATATTCAAAGACGACAACTAAACAAATTTATTGGATTAGCGATCCACAGTCATGAAGTAAGTAAGCTGACGTGCAAGAAACGTAGCCCTAGTTAATTATTAATTGATTAGGTAATGAATGTTCCACCTAATGGTGGATGATGAATAACCGTCGCCATAGACGCCAGTTATCACAAGAAATCACTTGAGTATTACTAGATCTATATGTATGGTGTGTTGGTGTAACAGAGTTAAGCGATGTTAATGTCTCACATGCCTGTAACTGTGTGTTACCTTTACCGAATGGTTACCATATATTTTGCTATTCAGCAAAAGTTCCAGCATTATCATTCATAATATGATTTGTGGCACAAGTCTACGCGAACTCAACCTTCCGTTGTAGCTTAAGTTTGATACCTATATATACTTTTAAGTAGGTAGAATTCCGTTCTATGCTTTATTGACGTAGATCCCTACCATCAATGGTAAAAAAAGCAAAACGGAATTTCCTCAAAAAAACAAAGTAGGAAGCCCACAGGCCTCGCTTCAAACTTTAGACGTACTCAGTCAGCTCCAAAATCATTAGGCCTCGCCGTCTGGAGAGCCAATTTGTCGCGTCCCAGGAACACTTCGGGAATGTGTTTGCCCCTTCACGGCACCGGCCGGTTACGACTGGACCACTAGCCAATTTTGCTATACTCGAGTACGCTTGTTAACGTTAAGCGTGTACCGTTAAAAAAATTCGAGTTGATACTACATCAAGTTCTCGAGGAAAAAAGGGTCTTAGCACACCGTCAACGAAGTGCTCTATTTTTTCCTTTCTTCTTTTGAAATAGGAATACCTAAACAGGTATCTTCGAATCTACATAGTTATTAATTCCATTTTGATATAGTTAAATATTGTAGGTATTTCATTTTAAAATAACCTTTAATTTTATTTTTTTATAATTTGGTGCAAGAGGTACTTGGTATCGTAAAGAGTACAGTAACAGCACAGTACAATCAAAAATTAATGGCTTCATTTATTTTGCATTAAATTAGTTATAATTTAATATGAAAATTAAATATATTATTGTGGATTTAAATTTAATAACAAAAAAGTAGTAAATAAGTAGCTAGCGACATCTACTGAGTTATATCGAAACTACATGTAAAGCGCCATCTATGAAATTTTATGTGTACTAAGTGGAGTAGGTTAGGTTGCTTCGACTGCATATTAACCGACATCAAGTAATATACAAATGTGCTAGTAGAGAGCGTTGATATCAAAAAAGAAAAGTTACTTTAACAAAAATTTTAACAATTTATTATTATAGAATATGAAGGTTTTTAAGCCGTTTACCACTAACTACGATTGGCCGATACGGATCGCGTTGCTAGGTCTCCCAATCTGATTAAGGTCACAGGAAGCCGCTGGTTGCGGTCTGCATAGGACTGAGTACTTTGGAGATCCTTGGGAGAGGCCGTCCAGCCGTGGAGATCTCTTGGCTGATATGATGATGATGATGATTTATTATAACCATAAACATAAACTTGGGACTAATATTCATTTTAGCAATGTGTATTCATTTGTATGCATTATAGCAAGATATATTCTATTCTATGTTTGAGGAGCTGTTACAAGTGGTCGCAAAACGCTATATCAGAATGATACAGAATAGTGACGTCACCATTTTTCAACTTTATTAAATTATATTCTCGTTAACTGGCAGAGAAGGATTAATTGCATTAAGTCCGCTACTTGCAACTTTAAATGTGTAATAAAGTACGATACGAATGGGAGCATGGCCAAAATTAATGATCTTTTTCATTTATGCGTTTTCATGCATAGTGGATATACTACAAAATACGATTTTAACACATAATATTAAGTGTATCAATTATTTTTGTATATTAGTACAAAATAACTTCATTAATATTTAATTTTTCATAAATAACACATTTTTTAAATTACTAGAACTTATATAATTATCATGTATGGGTAATTTTAAAGCTTTAAATTGTATAAGATTTGCGATCGATGAAAACTACAATATAATTATTAATTTTAACAAATTCCATCGAAGACCGTGTGGCCTAATGGATAAGGCGTCGGACTTCGGATCCGAAGATTGCAGGTTCGAGTCCTGTCACGGTCGAAATAATCTGTTTTTGTTACTAAAGGCTAAATTTTATAAAGTAAGCTATTATTTCTTTAATTTTTAAATACCTTTTTATAATTTTTAAATATCTTATTAAAGGTTATAAGGTTTTTATTACGGTTTATAAACCATACGAAAATTCGGTTAAGAAGCGACAACCCAACTAACTATTATTGATAAATAATAAAAAAAATAATTTGTAATATTTAATACTTCACAGTGTACTTTAAAATAATAGTAGCTCCTGAAAGATGGTCAAGTTCATACTGGTTTATAAATCAGGTCCGCAATTTATTTTGGGCCTTGTTGTAGGTAAGATAAAGATTATTATAATAAAAATATATATATTGTACGTAATAAGACATTATGTTTAATGATTTAAAAAAAAAATTATTTACATTTTTATAATTTCTCTTCTTGTCTCAAATCCGAAGCATCTCGCTTCAAGCACATTCAATAAAAATGAATATTATTTACTTGAAAAAAGTGTTAAGGCTGAATAATACATATATTGGGGTGTCTTATTGCATAGTTTTGCTTTAATTTTATATAAGAATTTTTAATTTGTAAGTATTTTCATCTTCAAACATCTGTTGACCTATAGTAAATAATTTAACATTCTTATCGCCATCTAGTAAAGCCAAGTGAAACATTTTCGTAAGGTCCTTAAGGAGAAGTTTATAATAACTGCACTAGATGGCGCTATAAGTGCTATTAATTTAAAATTTTGTCAAGAAATTTTGATAGATGGCGCATTATATATTATTGTGATTAAAATTTTAAAACAAAGAAATCACAGTCTAAGCTCTGACTAGAGCTCTCAGATCTTCTATTTCAATCTTACTTTCTTTTTGAATTATTTTATTCTTAGTATTCGTTTTCAATTTAAACCAAATTGAAAACAAATGCATCAATTACAAACCAATAATTATCTTTGCTTCTGTGAAAGTTTCGTATGCACTTGCATAAGAAAAATACAGTTAGGAAAAGTATTCTATGATCAGCTATTATGTAGACAAATTTGTATTAAAAGTATTTTTTAGATGCAATTTAAATTTTTTTATCCCATTACTAAGACATCAAATATAAATCTTTATATTATAGAAAATAGGCTGTTGCTTCATTTGTAAATTTTTTGTATAAGTACTAAATTCCCGGTTCGATAGCTTAACGTTCGATAGATAACCGGTTAAAATCAGTGGTCCGGATATAGGCCAGCCGGTCAAAGAGCACATCTAACCCTTACGGATTATTATTGGCTTGTAAATATTGTGCAGTTTTTTGTAGAAATCCATACATTTTTTATATATTATATAATATATTATATCCTATCTGAGGTAGAAAAAAATACTATAAACCAAAAAATATCTTTTCTGTTTATTTCCACTACTGTTTTTGCGAGTTTATTTTATTCTAAGAAATGTCTATTTAATAGTATTCACTAAAAAAAATACCAATTTCATTCAATAAGTCACTTCAACCAACACTCAATCTCAACACCACTTCTAGAACTAACAAGTTTAATATGAAAAACATTTCATTGCAGGTTTTTCAGAAAAATCTGGGCTCGAACCTGAAATTACTGGCAGCAGCTAATTGGTGCTTACTTTACAAGCCTGTGATGCCCTGTTGCTGGTTCATTAAGGATTTTTGTTACCGTTAAGCTGTATTGTGTAAATATTAATGCAATTTATTTAAACTCAAACCGCAATAATTATTAAGATTCTTAAGGTTATAATGCAGCATCAGAGATGACTATTAACTGAAAATCACACACACATACACAATTTGGCTTTGCTGTTGTTGCAAAAAAAATATAATAAAAAATTTATAATATTACATAAAAAAATAATAATAACTAAAATTTGAATGAAATTAAGTATCTACTTATCTATATCCTACTATACACACCGTGTTTGTAAGTTTAAAATTATTGTTATAGACATAAAACATAATGTTAATATACGTCAATTACGTCCTTAGTCCAAACTATGATCTATGGATTTATGGAGTCGTATCCTTTGCCTTTTTATAATTTTAAAACGGCTACCAACCTTTTCGAAAATACAGTGAATAAATACTATTTGTAACAAGAACAAACAATTATATCGATAATAATCAAGAAATTAAGTGGATTTCATCGGAGAATCCCTCTTCCCTCAACATTATACTGTTATGCATGATTATATTTGAGAAGTTCTGTTAATATAAGTAAAAAAAATAATTAAAATAATTTTAATTTTCTCTACTTGAAATACATTTTCAGGATTGTGGTAAGTATACTTATGTATATTGATATTAATAAAAATACAAGACTAACGCTTTTATATCTAGCTATACAAAGAAATTACATTGGCCTCTTTTGGCCTAAGGATGGCATGATTCATTGGAATGTAAAAGGTCCTTTTCCAGAATCGAAACACGCGATGTTTTAGTTATGTTCGGAACTAAAGAACAAAATTTTAAATACATATAACTGAAAAGACAAACTGAACGCTGAATAGTCAAACCTTCATAGTATGATAACCAGGAATGGGTACCAAGGAATTTAATGTTTAAAATTACATTAATTAATTTATAAAATATACTATATATTATAATAATTTATTAAATTCTTTTAAAATATAGAATGAAACAACACAAAAAAATACAAACAAACAAATACATACAAATTTTTTACTTACAACTCTAAAATACTTTTTTAAGACGGCTTCAAAGTGTACCTCAAAAGCTTTGTTGTATAAATATAATAAAAATTGATAAAATAAAGTATTGGAATTTTCTTAAGTTTACTCAAAATTTATAAAATAACACGTTTTCCTTGATAGTTATGAAAATCGAAATAACTGGTTGATAAAGACGGAGCAAGGCTCTGTGGGTGAACGTTGGAGCCGGTCAAAGGGCGCTCATATCCTGTCGCTTGGTCAAGCAAAAGGGTAGTTTGATCGAAAACTTGCGTTTAATCTCTGACATTTTTTGGTTTAGCATATTTAGCCAACGATCTCAATATTTAAAGATTGTTCAATGAAATACATATCTACGTAACTGACATTCAAAAATTCCGTGTATCGTGACCAAATATTGCTAATTGTAAAAATGATCTAACAAGCCGTTTATATGAGAAATTTATGAAGTTGTAACGTTCCTCGTTTAAATTATTCTAATGCGTATATCTACTACCCCCTTAGATAAAAATATTTTAAGACAAAAGTTATCATACTTTTGAAATTAAATTATTTAAAGTCATTTTACTTTAAAGCACATTACTGAGAGTGTAGTATTTTTTTTTCTTTTCTAAAAGCTCAGCAAATGACTCGACACTAGAGTCTATATGGCATGAGTCTATTTACCAGCAGACGTATTCCCTCCATCACATTATAAGACAAAAGAAGTATGAACAGTAACCTTAAAGGCCAGCCACAGTATTTCATATTTACACTAACTATATTGTACAAAGACCTCACACCTAATAGTAATGACGACTAATATTGTGACGATTTAAAAGAACTTAGTAAATGAGTCTGAAATGATGAATGATTTTTGACGTTGACTTTTGACGTTGACTTTTGACTTTGACTTTAATGTAGTGTATCATTAAATGAAACGATGAAAAGCCGAGAATAATATATGTATTTAAAAAAAGTTTTTTTTATATTTAATTTTGAAATATATACACAACAATAATTAGCATCAATCTAACAACGACCATGGCAAACCCCCCTTGGCTTTCGTTATCTAACGCCTGAACTTCGTGAATACTGACAGCTACAAATGTCTAGCCCGGGGCTCGGCGTGGCGTGTTCCTGATAAGACACGTCAAAATATTGCGTCGCGCTCCCAAATTTGCGTCTGTATTCCAACGGGACGTAATTTAGAACAATATTGTGGAGCTACTAATGGCTATAGGTATGTATTGAACTAATAATATTTGCGCAAAGAAAAATTATTCTCTCTTATATACTTTTTAAATTTATAATAACTGTACGGTACGGTACATAAATACTTACGGTGATTTTTTTATATTGAGCTCAGCAAATGACTCGATGATAAGCAGTAGAAGAGTACATATGTGAAGATAGCTAGTAAAGCATGCGATAAACTATCCTAACCTCACTCACCTTACCATCCCAAAAGTTTCAGGCCTCTTTTAAAGGCAAGGAATGCCACGCTCTCGCTGTGCAATAGAGAAAGGATACTAGAATAACCTGGATATTTTTTTCAGGGTTCTCCTTTATTTGTCAATATGTATATTTAAAATGATATCTCTCACACTCACCTATCATCTGACCAAAATTAAGCCTCACGATATCGATACGATATAAGGAAGAAATTATAAATAGCATATATGTATATGTTTTAAAAATATACTGTATAAAGATACAAATAAACATCCATTAAAACAAGTTTTACTACCTAAATTGGAACCCTGGTACAGGCCTCTTTAGTGACTATCACATCCTGAAGTTTTATGTAAATTCAAGATGGATTCTCTTTTATAAATTCAGTATGAATAAAACCTTCAACCCACAACAACTGGACGAGATGGAAAATCTTTATTTGATCTGAGATTTTTATACCGTTCTAGAGGTGAACTGAATTTTTATTTATCAGTGAATTTTATTTAAAGAACTTTGTGACATAGAACTCTTTTGAAATTGAAAGAGGCTTATTGCTGATCCTTCGACCCGAAAGAGAAGCTTCTATTGTATACGTTTACTAACAGAATATTCTTCAGAGAACTGGTTACTTAGACGACTGATAAGCAAATTATTCATCGAGTGATTACCATGGTTTGTAGAATTAAAAATATTAAAGAACTCGCTCCAGTGGTCAGTCTAGAAGTGTCAAGCAATTTTTTTTTATTTCAGCTAATTTGTACTACACGTATCACATCACATTTATCATGTATGTATGTACACTTTTATCATGTATGTATTCAATATATGTCGCCAACTTCCCTCAAGTACTTTATTTTGAATCCTGTGCATCCTAATGTTACCTGGAAGAGATCGCTTTTAGCGATATGGTCGCCCTTTGTACAAAATTAGTTAATTTTTTTTTGAGTATTTCTCTTTTTGAATTGGCTGATGTACAATAAAGATATATTCTATTCTACATGTTAACCAGCTATGGGACAACGAGGTGTTGTTATGACCACTCCTCCTCTGCTGTGGAACAGGCGTTTCTACATAGTTCATGCGTTTCTTCATATATATATATATAAAGCACAGCAAATGACTCGACACCACCTGATGATAAGCAGTAGACGAGTCCACATGTGAAGATAGCTAGTGAAGCATGTGATATACTGCACTAGCCACCCTCACCTTGCCAGCCCAAAAAGTGCTTTTTCACGGCTCTTTTAAAGGAACCCATGTTTAGTATTTCTTTATTAAATAACGTTCATAGTAAATTATAATTGTTTTATATTATGACAATTAAATTACATTGACACTGACATATACAATACCATGTTATAAGAAGGAGGGAATACGTGTGCTGGTAAGGAATTCAATGCTCTAGTTGTGCGACAGAGAAAGAAGTCACTAAATCTCTTAGTAAATAATATATAATAATAATATTTATGTCGCCTGGAAATTGTTAAACCCGTTAGATATCCCCTATCTTGCGAGATTGTGAACTGTCGATAAGTTGTGAATGGTATCATACTTAGTGCTTAAAATTTAAGGTTTTCTTCGGTAGATTAATCTTTGATAGATTGTAACTGTTAAACAATAATATGCCGCGCGTATGCTGCATGCGTCTTCAAACGTGTGGAATGAAAAATTCGTTCACCTTCATAAGCCGCCTTCCATTATGGACCACGTACTAAGGCGCGTATACATGAAGCCGCATAAAATCATAATCGTCGTCGTTTCGGCGAGTGTAACACTAGGGCTCCTCTGGGGGCGATCAGATGTTATACGGACGCGACTGTGTGGAATGGAAATCATTTGTTGCGACAGTGGTTCTCAAAATGCATAAAATTTTATAAAAGTTACTTTTTTATAATTAATAGTAATATATGATGGTAACAATAGTTAGGGGTGACACGGTTATTACGTCTTGTGATTTCGCATTTCACGGGACTAGCTTTTTCTCCGGTTGTATAAAATGTTTCAACTTATCTAAAAATATTATAGGGGCTACACACATATCAAATTGTAGTTTTTATTGAAGGTATTGTATTTATAGACTTAAACGAATGCAAAATAAGACTTTTGAGGAGTTTTATACTAAGATCTGGGGGTTAAAAGTGTCACTTCGTATTTTAATAGATTCCAATATTAAAACATAGAAATATAGATGTAGAACGCTTAACCTATCGTTCTGAGAATGTAGTATCACAGGAACTCATTAGTGTAAATTTTAGTGACATATTTTTTCACTTTTAAAGTTGTATAACGTTAAAACTGTCTCCAGTAAAAATCTCTGGTTCACGGAGTTCTCTGGTTCCAGAAAACATATGGATTTAAGGAAGGTGTGAGATCCACGCTAACAGGGAGCGGCTGGTAGAGCTTATCTACCGCGCCAAAAATACTATGTTCCGCAAAGCAAACAATGTCATAATGATGATTATTACGAGTTAGAGACAGCTGCAAACTTAATTTGTATTTTTAAAATGTATTATTTAATTTGTTATTGATTTTGTTAATTTAATTTTAAGCTTTAATTCTTAAGCTCTCACAGTTTGAGCACCTTTGAACTTCAAGTTGTAACTTGTGGGTTCGTTCGTGTTACGACTTTCACTTCTAATAACGTTATGTAAAGTTATGCTATTGGGACTTGCTTATTCTACACTCATGAATAAAATTAACACCAGTTGTGCCAGTGTGGTCTAACTACTTTTGAGCTTGTGGATGAGACTTGACAGTTACTGTGATGGAGAAATGTTCCTTAAAAAATCTGTGGCTATGACACCGAGATCAGTAGGCACATACATCTAGATTTAATAAAAAAGAGATAAAACAATCATAATGAACATGATAAAACAATCATCAAAAGATAAAAAAAATGCATCTCTTTTCTTAATATGTGTAAAAAAAGGGATGCACATACTGTTAAATTAGTTAAATATAATGTGACACTGTAAGCATCATGTCGTATTGCAATTTATTTTTTGCCTTTCCTGGTTTACGCCTTAACATTTCAGCCCATGAAAGAAATGCCATGTTCCATATTAACAGTAAATGGCGTAAATTTTTTACCATTCCTATATGTTACCTTAATTTACCCCGTTCCTAAGAAAAAGAATAAATTTAACAACCCCTACATCATATTTAATATTGGAAATGAAACGTTAAAAACACAAGTTTAAAAATATAATAGTTAATCGTTAAAAAGATTATTTCTATTTCATATGTGAGGCGTTTTAAAATATATCTACTTCCGCACACAAAGTAACTCTTGAAAAATAAGTTTAAAAAGATATTAAAAACAAAAAAGTTTATAAGACATTTTGTATTCTTTCAACATTTCATATTTCTAGTCTGTACTTGTAAACGGCTCAACCTAATCTAGACAAATTTGAACAATGTAAGCTCTGAAAATAATTTGCACGCTACAACCTTCCAATAAAAATGCCAACGTCAATTGCCTTAACGAATCCCAAACAAATATGAGACGGCCGGGATGGCATATAAAAATATCATGTTAACAAAGCGGCTCCGTGGCAAAATAGCGTAACTACGAATATTACAAAACTCGGGCACGTATCGGGTAAAATTCTACGGTTTTCAGATCAACAAGAGATCTGGCTTGGAATCATCAAATCGTGGAAATACAGTGGATTCCGGTGCGTTTGGCGTAACGAACGAGAGAGGACGATGGTACGGGAAACTACTGAGGTATGCAGGTAACATCTATTAATATTTATCATATTCTTTATAATACAAATAAAATACACGAGTAAATTAAACAAGAAACAGACTTAAAAAGGTGGGCTTATCTCCAGCAATTAATAACATATTAAATAATTAATACATTAAAAAAAAACTAATTTTATTTCAGGCTTCAAAGTAAAAATATCCAAAAATAACACCTTCACTCTCATACCTAAGTAGTCCAAATGCAAAACATCTAAAGTGAAACCTTTAATGGCAAATTAAAATCTTAACTTTACTTTAAGTCTTAATTCATAAGGTTTTGAGTCCGTTACATAATCAAAAATGGCGTCAAACTCAAACATCTATTGCATATCATATACTGTTATGAGACCTTAAAAAACAGCATATTTAATTTTACTACGAGTGGTTTGAAAATACTTTAAAAAGTTGTGATATTTGTTTCGGTGGCTAAATTAATTCGTTATTTCACAGTTGTTTTTTATTGTCCAAGTATCGCCTTCACACAAAAGAGAGGCCTATTGAATTTTGTAGGTGGATTCTTTTTGATAACAATTTGTTTGTGTGATCTCATGATAACATTAAAACACCCTGACTTGGTGGGAAAATGACAGCTAAATTGATGTAACATCAAATCTCTTTCAAACGATAAAATTGTCCATAAAAAATAAAAGTGCTTATGACTGCAGACATGGTATTCGATTCACATCACGTCGCAAAGGTATCCCGGTCAGAAAGTTAACTCGTGCGTTCGCTCCTGGCGGCCCTGACAAACATCCCTTTGAGAAATCATGGATTTTTTACTTAGCCACTTTTGTTTTGGGTGGTGAAAAATGTTTTGGTTACGGCCCGTGTGCACGCGGGTGAATGTTAAGTGGGTGCGGTCAACAAATATGCTGGATTAGAATACAAAAATGGTATTATAATAAACTTTATTAGCTGAGCATAAAGCTCGAAATCCTGGACTCGGTTGTAAGGAAAACGCGCGTCAACAACCAAAAGCAGGTGGGGCTCTGTTCATAGATCAACTTATGAAATAGCTTCGAATGAAGGGACACTTAACGCTTGGTAGAGTAACGTTCTCTACATTTTGTTATTCTTTGTTCACGGGGTAACTAATTAGGATATCTTGTATTGGGAGCGAGATTTCTTATTCTTCAAGTACACTACATTATTTAATAAAGAGTTGTAAAATTATAATATGTCAAATATCGCCGTAAAATTATCCGTTTATATATTATTGAAAGAAAATCTACCAACTACTACAAGTGGAGTGTGGAGTGTTCGTAGCGCTACGATAATGAATCGTAGCATTTTGTTAGGTGGCTGTGAATCAACCATGACCGCGTACCGACCGCAGATAAATTCAAATTACTTTCTTGGATATTAAATTAAGATCTTAGAGTTGGAAGAATTTAATTTAGCAAGCTGGTAGTATTTCCCTTTAGTAAATATGTTTCCTTGTTAATTCTAAATCTTCAATCTCTCTTAAAGCACAAGGTACGTAATATACTTATACTTATTAATTATACTTGTAATATTAATATTTTTAAACAAAGTATGGAAAAGCTTTTTTTTTATTTTTTATTAAAAGCACAGCAAATGACTCGACACCACCTGATGATAAGCAGTAGACGAGTCCACATGTGAAGATAGCTAGTGAAGCATGTGATATACTGCCCTAGCCACCCTCACCTTGCCGGGCCAAAAAGTAGAAAATAACTTTTTCTCTGGGCTTTGACGATTGATCAGTGAATACACATAAATCAAGCTACTTGTAAAATTCTACAACTAAAAACGTGGGGCTCAGTTTAACAGAGCTCTGCTCTCGAGTCGACTTTGAGCTCTGCTATTTAATTAGATGTCTTTTCAAATAGTTGTTTTTGAAAAGATGCATTTAATTTAGTTATTACTGCTTGTGGAGTTGGTACACGCGAAGGTTCGCCCCACGTTTTTAGTTGTAGAATTTTACAAGTAGCTTGATTTATGTGTATTCACTGATCAATCGTCAAAGCCCAGAGAAAAAGTTATTTTCTTCTTTTTAGTCCGATTTGTACTCGAGAAAAACGAGGATTTTTATATTTTTTTTTATACAATAATATATTTAACTCTTTTTAGTTTTGGTTTATAAATCTTGCGGTCGGTCTTTCTAAACTGTAAATTTAATTAAAATCAATAGAAAACAGTTTTAATTTTTTAAATTTTTATTTAAATATTGTATTGTCATCGAAAACAAACATGCTTGCGAAATTTCAGCTCAATCGGATGATTGGAAGTGGTCGAAAACTCGATCACAAGATTTGACCGCCACATACGTACAAGAAAGCAAGCTAAGAAAAACGTGGTAAAAACCAAAACTTACCAATTCTATAATACCGGAATTCTAAATAAGCACACTTTATCCTCGTAAAAGAAACAATTTCACTAGGACCGACCGCTAATTTAAAAGCTACAAGCGAACAAATGAGGGTAGTCGGTGTAAGTAAGCGCCATTGTCAGTCCAGCGTCCGAAAACCATCAGTCTGGCATCGACCGCGGAAAAGAGCGGACCTGTGGAGAGTGGCGCATTAAAAATTAACGCTCGTAAGATGTCCGACCTGCAAATATATTGGGTGGCGTCTGGTTTGTTTATGGACGGACCAAGCTTTTAAGTGATTAGTTCAGTAAATTCAGAAGTTAAACTTATAGAACCTTGGTTTTAAATAAGATAAATTGTATGTTTTGGTTAGCGTTTAATAAAATTATGTTTATTTATTCAACCATTTATTGCCAGCACATATATGTATATTGTAGAAATGGCAGAACGGTTCAGTTTCTAATAGTAATTACTTCCAAACTAGAATAGATGAAGTGCTCATTGAAAACATATTTCGAGTATTCTAACAATGAAGTACCAAGTGATACATAATAAAAAAAGTAACATAAAATTTATACAAAAAATAATTACATTATCAAAAAATAAACATATATTTTATTATACTATTTGGATAAACATAGAAATATCTTTGATTCTTTTCAGGTAATAGCGATCTTTCATAATTAAAGAAACAAGAATGATGAGTAAATTCATAGATTGTTATAATTATTTATTACTAGTTCTTATTATTATTTATTACTATTTATCCTGTGAACGTTGTTACACTTAAGCTAATCTGCCACTAACGCCATCTATCATAATTTATCCGAATTAGATATGGAAGAAATGTAGATTTCCATACTAAGTTCCAAAATAAATTTTTTATTAGCATTATATCTATAGGATATTCCCTGTCTGACGTCTGATATTGTAGGTCAATGACATATAATTAAAAGTACCAACAATTACAAAAGTAATTAAAAGGAGATATTTGTCTTAGATATACTCCTTTTAGAGATGAGGATAAGACCAGGATAGTTATGTGAATGACCCTGTTGGGACAGGAAGACTAAAGATATCTATGCTTGTTTAATGAATATTGGTATATCGAATAATATACAACAACTATTTTTAGTTGAGCCGACCATAAAAAAATGCGTTTAAGCAAAATAGATGTGCGTGTGAGTTGAAAACACAATAAAAGTATTCACTCAGCTGTTAAATTGTATGCAACGATATCGCGACAAGAAGATTTAGAAATGACTATTTAGTACAGGATTCATCGTCGAACATGTAAAAACTAAATCACATCACGTTCGTTCGCTTTGCTCTGAGGTTGTGTGTACATAAAGTCTATGTGTGCGTGCAAATAGCGCCGTTTGTTCGAAGTGACCGCATAATAGAATTAGAGGTAGCATAAAAACTATTCCCAATGAAAATTGTCGTTATCGACATATAACTCCTTCTTGATAAAGACCTTGTTACAAGTATTAGTACATTTTTTTATATAAACATACAAATATCATACTTTATCTGTGGAGAGACGTCACTTCCCTACTGGATTAGGCAGGTTGTATATATGCTTGCTATGATTTAAGTTTTAAAAGAATGCGTACCGTTCTAAGCAGCCCTCCCTCGGCATGTCGCTATAGTTTAACAGTTGACGTTAAAGAAAATTGGACGTAATCAGTGGGTTGGCGGTTGTCACTGAAATATGACTCTGAAGGTGCGCGCACAATCGACGCCGCCTCTCGAGCTCTTAGGTTACAAAGATTAGGTGGCGCTGGCGCAGAAAAGACAGAATATAATAATAATTGTAGATTATAAAAGTGGTATATCATACCCTATACCAGAGCTCCCCAAACTTTTTTGAGTCTTAGACCACGGATGAGTTTATGTTCAATTAGAGTATATACAGTTTGGAAATTTTAAACTGGTCTGTAAGGGTGCTATTTTAAGAGTTGAAACACCTGAATATAATCTTTAGACACTATATGTTGAAAAAAATATAGTCATCAAAAGAATGCTATTTTATTTAACGGTTATTTGAACAGTCTCATATGATATTAAAGCTCAACAAAGCATTGGGTACCTCCAGAAGTTACCAACGCATACTGCTCGCATTTCTTCCATATCGAATATTAAACTTTTCCGGCACTGTTACCGCCGGATTTTTTTCAGCGTAACAGATTTGAGGGTACTACTTGAGAGTAAGCCAGTTACATAATTGTTGGGGAGCAAGCCACACACAATTGTTGATGCTTAGCTCGCCAAAAAGGCACGACAGTTTTAATTTAAGTTACGAAATCTTCTCAATAATCAAACATTATACTTTGAACTTGTATCAACAATAAATACGACTGTTTCTGACCTGTGACACCTCTACGTGTATTTTAAAACGCATATTCTTTGATAATGGCTCGAAATGGTTAATATTCATGACAGTCTGCGGCGAGTGAAATTGGTTCACATTTTTTATGTCTAGTACCGAACTCCGGCTTCAACAGCCACACTGAAGTGTTTTGTCTTTTTCAAGGGTACGCAATCAAAGGTAACGTTTTAAGTAACAATGTAGTTTCAATGAAAAATATTGGTATCGGGTCGTATCCCAATATGTTGAACGGACCAGATGTAATGTAGGCACATTAGTTAGTTGCTAGAAGGGAATAAATGTATGGGATTTGACATTTACGCCCGATACCTTAGCGAGGATTAATGTCAAATTATCTTCGTTGAGCGATAGAGATAGCGATTGTCGAAAGGCATCTTGCTTATGAGAGCTGAACACTTTAATATCCCTTTCTCAATATTGGGGTTGGTAACTGTTTGACCACAATAGAAATACATATTCCATGGTAACTTTCAATTATTTTATTCTTATTATTTAGTTATGCATTGAGTAATTTTAGATCATTACAATCAAACGAAATGAAATGAAATTACTTGTTACTTGTCTTGAAGTTCACGGGAGTATATCGCGGCTCTAATAATTTTAGCCTTAATTTAACACGTATGTACAAACATGTCAATTAAAGCAAGGCAAAATTGTTTTCTAAAAGTCATTCTATCTCTATCTTATTTAGGTCGAATGAAAGAGAGGCAGATAATTTAATTTTAACAGACTGCTAACAGAATTGACTCCATTATCTATGTTAAAACTAAACAGAACACAAAGGAAATTGCTCCAGCGAAATAAGAATAACGACAGAGGAAGTAGCTTCTCGTATACGTAGATACTTCTATATGATATATTACATACAGGATACATTTATTTTTCCTCTTTATTTGTATGTTTTGTTATTCCAAGATATAATACGAAAGTTACTATCATTTTATTATGTAATAATTTTCTTCTATATTTAATGGTGTTATATTTTTATTTTTCAAATGTTCGACGACGGTGGTCTGTATTAATAGGTAGACTCCAAACTTCCAGGTTTGAGTTCAATTCCATTAACATGAATATCATGTCCTGGGTTTGTTTTTATACTTATGAATCCATAATTCTAATATTATATTACTATTATTTAAAAATCGATTTTAACACTTCCCAGTCTATCAACGGTAACCACATATCAGTAACCTCGTGTGCCGAGTTCAGATACTTTATCTTTTTATCTGATTCGGCTTTCACGAGATTTTCATCGAGCGGAATGGTGACATCCACTAAGAACACACGCGACTCTACTCGGTCCATCAGTACCAACCAACCAACAGATCAACAATCAGAACCAACGGTCCCAACTCGAGATGGAGAATTTTGGCTGCTTGGCGTCTGTGCTAAGATTCGGTATAAGCCAGTTATAATTATTATTTTTAAATATTTAAATCAAAGTATTCTTATAAGAATAGTTCCTACAAAGTTTTCGAAAGCATCGCTCGAATGCAATGTATTTCTACGATGTTTTACAAAACCAATAAAAGTCATATTCGATCATTTGTCGACTGTAAAAGTAGTCTTCATGGGACGTTTTATTAATTTTCGATAACTTAACGCGAGTGAGATTTGATGAAATTTCCGCACCCGGCCGGTCGCAGTCGTTCTCTAACCGGATATTGCCAGGACTGACCGGACGAACTGGGTCACGGGTAGGGGTGGTATGAAATTGAAAAAATAGGGATATTTTTAATGATGTATAAAAAATCATTTCTATTTATTTCATTTCTTATTAGACAAGCGATTTAACACCAAATATGGTATTTATAGACATGTGCAACATACGGGAAATTATTGATATTTTAGTACGTTAGTACACTGGTTATCTTTTAGTTCACTACAAAATTATAAAAGTACATCGGAATTAAATCTAAGAGAGAGTAGGTTTGTGCCATGACCTATATATTAACACTAGATTTACCAGACCAGTCATTTAGACTGATCGTGCAATTTCAATTCAAATTTCCTACTATATTACACATTTTTTTTTCAGAAATGATGTTATGACTTTTGTAGCTATAATTAGAGAGTACGTTTTATAAACTTAATGTTATTTTATATACATTAGTAACAAATATAATTGTTGTTGACATATATTCAAATCGCTGGTATATCTAGTGTTAAGGTTAACTGCATATAAAAAAATAGTTATAGTTGTTACTTATAGTTATAGTAACATAAATTAAGAGCGTTTAGTAGTTTTCTGGTTTGAGTTTTAGTGACTACTGCGAAAGCAGAGCAACTTTCGTCACAGCTGGCCCTGGATAGATCAGGCGTTGATGACTTCGACTTCACTTTGCTTCAAAAGAAAAACTAAGTGAAGTATTAAGAAACTAAACTAAAAACTAATAAGTTAGTTTTGTTTTTACTACATTCGTCTTTGTTCAAAAATCTGTGCTGAGCACCCAAGAGTTTATCTGTAATCCAAACTTTTTACGAGCCATTTTTTGTGAGATTTCTTTTGTTTAATAAATATATCTTAATATCTTTAAAACATTTATTAAAATGCTAAAGTAAAATTTAACAAAAAATCCGGAGGGAAGACCACATCCATAATGAATGAATGTCTTGGTAAACCAAAAAAAGATAGTCACCCTATTCACGATGTCCGCGCCGGTTATTCATTCAGATGAATGAACGCCGATTAAGGCTAGCGAAAAATATTGTTCTGCGTGATAGTACGAGATTTTTTATCTATATGCAATGTTTTACGACGATAAATTTGCTGATAAGTTTTTGGATAGAGAAAATTGCTCACTTCTGATTCATTAATAGTCATCTCATTACATTACACTCATTACTTATGAGCTGCATAAGATGGTATGTAATTTTATATTCAGAGTATGATATTTTGTTTACAGTTATAAATGCTGACTCTATATTAAAGAAAAATTAAGTAAAACTAACGCATACATATGTATATGATGATCTAGAGTCAACTCACTCGGAAACATCCTATATTCTTTGAGATCACGCATCATTGTGTCGTTATATGGAGTCTTATAGAATCTTCTGGAGTCTTCTAACATAGGTTTGGAACCGACAGTTAGTCGACAGTAGTCTATTGTAGAAGTTTAAAATTTTTAAACGGAAATGAAAGATATTCTGGATTTTCTTTTATGAATTTACAAAATGAATGTAAGTTTAAAGGTGAAATAAAAATCAATAAATATAAACCCTTTTGCAAGATGACCCCCCTTTTGACTGTTGTTGACTTACGTAGGGGTTGTAGTTCTCGTTTAGATGTAGGTTACTGACCTATTTGTACTAATCAATAGCCACAACAGATTTTAATGTATCCTATAAATTATTCTAATCCAAAAAAAGTTCAGTTTTTGTGAATGTGTAATCTGTCCGCTCGTGTCCGTAGTAAATAAATAAAAGCACTAATTTGTGTCGACGGTAAAATATATAAATTAACTGAGTTTTAAAACATGCCATTGTATAAAGTATGCATTCATTAATTCACCTTTTAGTACGAATTTTTGAGACAAACCGAGTTCCAGAGGTTGGACATGGATGATTACTGGCAAAAGGTATAACATAACATTTAAGGGTTATATAAAGAGTTATAAAACAAAATAAACAGTGCATAACTGTAAAAACTTTACCTCTATTTATTTGCTTTTACTCCTGTCCAAAGTTTGCTTTTGATTGCTCTTAGCGATAAAACCGCCCATTGTGCATACTACTATTAATATGAGTACTGTTTTTTTATTTTATATATACTGTGTTGATGTGCTTTGAAGTGTGATTCTATTATATTCTATTCTGTAAGTAACATATTTTAAACTAGCTAGTTTGACAAATTAAAATTTACAATAATCACAGAGCAATTTGTTCATAAGCGAAGATCCTTAAAGAAAGCCACCAAAAATGTTGAAATTCATTTTTTTACGTGCATTCCGTTTCGCACAATAACCGTATTAGTGTAATGGAAATATGCAAAATCCGTGAAGTACCGCAGTGTTGTTATTTTGCGAGCATCGAAACGACATTTCAATCAATGAAATCGTAGTAACGTCCAGTCTATCAGTAGGGTAACCATGATATAGTTAACTATAAATATTTCCTCAATGTGACATACTAAGTAAAATGTTATTAAACAGAAATTTCAGATCATGAAATATGTACGGTTTACCGCACATAAGCTTTTTCATATAAGGAATAGCACACCTACGCTGACACTTGAATTTGATCATGTTTGTAATTATATAATGATAATTAAATCAGTGTTCGTTTTGCACCCGATTTGGTTGTATCATTTAGTAACACTCCGCCGTATCAGTATCAGTATCAGACTATATATTTTTTTAAATATTAAGCTCAGCAAATGACTCGACCCATCTAAGAATGTAGGCCCAAAACCCGTACATTTTTGGTCCTTCGAGTCAAAAAGAACTTTAGTTGATTTTTTATAACATTGCGCGGTGATCGATACTGAGGTTTCTACGTATTTAAGTATAATATCAGTGAAAGTTTTTGATTTTATAGCAGGGTATCAATCATTTTACTAACAATACTTTTTAATGAAGCTACCATGTCAGAACATTATTAATTATTACTGTATTTTTCGTTATAACAGTATTCGTTTAGCACTCGACTTGTTTGTATCATTGAGTAATACTCCGTCGTATCATTCATTATCCTATCAGTATCCTATCATTAACTATCATCTAAGAGTGTAGGCCCAAAACCCAAATTATTTTAAATACTTTTCATTTGACGATATTCTATTGAAATAGTCGAAATCCCCAGTTACAGGTTTGAGTTTCAGCGCGGCAATTGAACAACAACTCACTGTATATTCTTAAGATAGATGGATACCGTTTATGTTTACAAAATTAATACTTTTTGATAAACACGAGAACCGTGATGGAGACGAGCTCCTGTATATGACACTGATTTCCAGGGAAGAACCAAAATTCCCAGTCGTGATAATGTTGCTTACGAAAATACATAATTTTTATTTATTCATTGTTAAATCAATAGGATAATCTCTTAAGAGAGTGTGAGACTCTGGAGATAATGTCTGGTCTATCCAACTTTTTTTGTTTACTATGCAATCTTTCGTGGACTATGAACATTGTGATGAGAAGTATGTCGTGTAGAGTTAAGTCCCCATCAGGATATCACTCTTCATGTGATAATAGCTATCTACAAGCCTATCCACTAAAACCATGAACATTGTGATGAGAAGTATGTCGTGTAGAGTTAAGTCCCCATCAGGATATCACTCTTCATGTGATAATAGCTATCTACAAGCCTATCCACTAAAACCATGAACATTGTGATGAGAAGTATGTCGTGTAGAGTTAAGTCCCCATCAGGATATCACTCTTCATGTGATAATAGCTATCTACAAGCCTATCCACTAAAACCATGAACATTGTGATGAGAAGTATGTCGTGTAGAGTTAAGTCCCCATCAGGATATCACTCTTCATGTGATTATTGCTATCTACAAACCTATCCACTAAAAACCAACTCGTCATCAGTTAAGGCTTCAACGTGCGACACTGTAATTAACTGAACTCACCAAGAACGAAACACATGTATAATGTATTTCCTGCGAAAGGACAACCCGAGAGTGATAAATCGCCACTCCATTAGTTACCACCCGACTTTTGGTAATTGGAGATTTTTACAAAACTTCTTTCTAGCTAACTGCTAGTGAATATTCTTCGTGGGTTTTAATACATATTTTTATGAATGCCATCTGTATCTAGCCTTGAGGTATTTAAGTTTTAGTATTCAAAATTATATTGGTAACTTGAGAAACAGTGAAAAAAATTAAAGTGCCTTCATAACTATTATCCTCCAAAGTGCGTTTTGTCTGGTGACCCTACAATAAACTGATTCCCGTATGCAAATTGTTCATCAGCTATTCAGTGTTTGGACATTCGTTATGCGCGACCGTCGCACGCTCTGACGTCACGCAGCACTGCGTAACGGCGACGCAAATTATAAGAGGTAGCGGTGGCGAGTTTCGGCGATAAATTGCACAAAGCAGTCTTAAGTTTCTAAAAGCGAAAGTTGATGATGAAATAAACGAGAACTAAATTTGACTTTAATTTGTTACTTTTATTAAAAAGCACAGATTAAAAGTACAATAACAATTGTTAATTTTAACATTTCATTACCGTTTGTTGTTATATCTTTTTTTATTGATTTAATTTTATACTGTTGTGCTAAATAATAGGTTTTTAAGTGTGACTATTATATGGTCGTAAAATTAATGTATTGTGGTTAGAATCATAAAAGAATAATTTTTATTTATATATTTGGGTCACAAAAACAATCAACAAAATTCAAAATGTACAAATGTAATCATTACAAAAGTATTGGATTGTCCGTATACAAGCACCCTATATCTATACAAGCACAGCATGCAAAAATTATTATAATCTTAATGTATTTATACTATATATTTATACTAAAGCGTAAATTGCGTGCTTATTTATAATTAAATGTACCAGAATACATTTTGAATAAAAAGCCGCTATTTACTCAGCCAGAGGTTCTGAATTCGAATACCGGTAGCGGCAGACATTTCCGCATTTAGTAAAAATAATTGTGCACAAATTCACGATTTTTCATCTACGTACCCGCTTTTAGCTTAAACTGCAGTCGTACCTTTCGAATCGGACTAAAACAAAACGTCACAAAACAAAACGTGTAACTATCAAAAATTACCTTAATTAGAGCTGTAAGAAATGACAGTTTTGAAAAGCACGTCATTTAAAAAAGTTCTATACTAAATTATCAACAAAAAAATTCAGCCTTTGATTAGGATTTGTTTTTTTTATATTTTTAAACTTTAACATTAAACTGATGAAAACACAATAAAAATTATTCAAATCGTCAAGCCTTTGAGTTTTAGCGAGACTAAGGAACATCAATTTATTTTTATATATTATATAAGAAGATTAATTATATAAGATAAAAGCATAAAGCTTACAACTATCATTATAGGTACTTAACCTAACACAGAACAGAGAAGTAACTGACTTACAATAGCATCCTAGTATGTGCAAAGTAATCTTTGTGAATTCGCTCAAAGAACAATTTTATAGCTCATTTTTCTCAGGTTCTTTATTAACCTTGCTTACCAGTAGGAACTAATTTAGAATTTGAAAATAGAAAAACAAAACTATAGAAAAAAGAAAGACAATAAGTAATAAAAGGTTTGGCAGCCCTAATTAGAACTGGTTATTGACATTGTTACCTTTTTAATTTTATCAATATTGAAAAAAGGTTTAATTCTTGATTCCTTTTTTCCTTAATATTTAATATAAAGGCCGAGTATTCTTTCATATTTTAAAATTTGAATACCGATGCTATTAATTTTCCAAAGACAGTACAATTATTAATTGTTTCAAATCAAACTAACACACGCATATTCACAAAGATCTTCTTTGACATAATTAAATAGCGAATATAAATTACATTATCCTATTAAAGCAAATGATATTCTTAACAATTCCACGAAATATTGATTCGAATATTCGCAAAATAATTGCAATTAGCAATAAATAATGTCACCTTTAGACAATGCTGTAGGTCGCTGTATTTCATTCACACCACGGCGCGCACATTTAAATTAAATCAAACCCTTAACTTACACCAATATTATTATTAAGACAAGTCTCAACGTATTAACACCCCGCTTTGTAGTTCACGTAAACATGTCAATCAACCCTTAATTGCTGTATGTATAATCGGGCCACTGTGACCCGGGTCGGAGTGACCCTCAAAACTCACTTAGAACTACGCACAAAGGAATCGCTTATGTTTAATTGGGTAAATATTATATGTTCCAATTCTCGGACAGGTAATTCATTGTTTGTGTAAAGTTTACACAAGATTTGCATACAATGCTCAGATTTGTGTGTTCGTTATGCGGATCAGGGACTGTACTAATATAACTGTAATAGCTTAATGAAATATAGAAATGAGGATGTTCGTAGAACTAATTTTGAACCCCCGCGATGGGCAATAGAGTTACCGGGGAGTTTTAGTGGGTATTCTCAGTGCCAGTCTTGTGACACTAGGTGAGCCCCACACACGCCCGCCGCTTAGCCAGTGGCGGGAAGGTCCGTAAATGGATTCATCCTCGAAAAAAAAAGAACTAATTGTGAAGACAAATGGGATTAGTAGTAGTAGTTACTTATTAGTAGTAGTTAGGTTAAAGTAACAATTTGTGGGCCAGTTCTACAAAGAGTAGACTCTTATATTAAATTATGTAAAATTTCTCATTAATCGAAAACTTTAACGATGTATCTTTTCAATTTTATTTGACAATTAAATTTCCATTTAATTTGTTTGTTGTAAAGGTTTTAAAAGATAGCATTTGTGTCTTAATTTCATAAAATAGAGTAAGGCGACTTTTAAAGCAGTGGTTATTGTTACTTTGTACATTTCCCAAAAACAAAAGGACACAGGCGAGTGAATGGCCGGCGAACACACCCTCTGATCGTATTTATGTCCGTTACTCGTGCGACTATCAGGTCTCGGAAACAAGCGAACAACTCGCCCGAGTGTCCATTGCAGTGGTGGTACACCATCCTCTTGAAGTAGTACCATATCTCCCACATTGAGCCTTGCAGTAACAGTCTTCCATTTCTTTCTCTGCTGTAATTCTGCAATATACTCTACTAAATCTCTCTCTATACTAAATTGTTAAATAAATAAATAAGGACGTTGGAAGTATGAGATTGGGTCACCTCTATGTAGGGCCTGTGGGGAGCACACCGAACAAATGGAACACATCCTATGTAATTGTGATGCTCTTGCTAAGAAAAGAATGGGTCTCTTTGGCAGTCCAATGAGACCCATTGGCTGCTGTCTCCGGGTGTACTTAGTAAGTACATCTTGGAGGTATTCCAGGACAGTAGTCAGTAGGATTAGGGAAGCACAAAAGATCCCATTGGGTCGACGTGCTCCGGGAGTAAATAATCCTGGCCCTACATCAAGATAAGATAAGATAAGTATGAGACAGAAGTCCCAAAGCCTTCTGCAAGATGTGACTCGTAGCAGTCCACGACGTGGCAAGGATTTTCTCTAGTTTGGAGGAAAATTAATTTTGTTGCTTTTTTATATTGAACTCTACGTTTTTCACATTAGAATCTCTATTCAGCATGTAAGTTTAAAAGATACGACTTCATAGTTTAACACTTCATCACTTTAGTAGGTGCTCATAAAATACATATAATTTATTTATATCAGTCCTGTAGACCATTTTAAACTTATTTCCGAAGAGGATGCTTTTATAGCGCATTAAATATTCACAAAACGCCATGTTTCATAGTTTATGCATAAATTTGGATTTTAGAAGAGACTGTAAAGTTTCTACTGGGCATTATGAGGGCCTCGACGAGTCTCGCATCCAGAACCCATAGGACTCATTAATAAACTGCAGCGAACGGGTTAGCGTGTTAGTGTAAAAGTTTTGCGTGACATTCATTATAAAAATCGTTATTCCTAAGAACTATTATTATTATTATTTTATTAACAATATTAATCTGTTAGTCGTTAGGTTACAATTTCATGTTCATGCATGCGGTGGCATTTGTAGCCTTTCTTCATTAGTCCGACTAACGTATGCTAATAAATCATTATCGAACAAACTATATTAGTTCTAGTCGCAGCTTGTCGTACGAAGCAAAATATGAAGGCTTCCAAATTTTAATAACGTCCCCCAATAAGTAGCTAGTTTGACAATTCTGCTGCGACAATTTCAACTTTATGATTTATATAATAATATAATTTTCATGTTTGCTTGAAAATTCAGGCGTGTCTTGAAAAGGCTTTATGTCAAACGGTCCGTAGTCTGCCTTGTTAGTTGTTTTCCGTATTGTTTGGGTGTCAGTTAAACTATTAAAATTTCCGGGCGATTTTACTTCAAGTTTTTTTTTGATACTTGATGTTGACCAGTTTATTGACCTTAAAAAGCTATTAAAAATTTTCACTAACACACATCGGTGGTATTGCTTACGAGGCGTTGAATTTATATTATTTACATATGTGACATAATATGTCAAATTTCAAAGCCTTTTAATCTAAAATATCCGTAGATAGATTAATGAATCACCTTTATAGATCGTCAATTTTATGTTGCCCGTTAATAAATGTACCGAGGGTCTTAGGACCGTATTATACAATGTTTGCTCAGTATAGAATCTAGTTTTAATTTTAGAACGATATTCATTAATTAAAACTCAGCTGAGTAATGACCATTTTCCAGAAGGACATTTACGTCAAAATCTACGCCCAAGCAAAGATTTAATCTCTGTTTATGTAAGTTTGATCGAAACCATTCTTGAGAAAAGAATGCGTATTATACTCCCATATTAAGTTGTAACGCGAGTTTACTGCTATGTTATTTTTTATTCGGACGGGTTATAACCTTATAGTATTACACTTTTTGTTACTTACAGCGATGCCAGGTGTGCGATATTTATTCTAGATGTAAGGTGATTTTGAGTGTGATGCGATAAAAAATAAAATTTGGTATCGCAGCATAATTCATCAAAACGACATTTTATACAGTTCGTTCAATCATCGGATTTCTTTCCAAAACACACACATTTTGACAGCAGGAGAGCGAAATATATTTCTAATGCATGAGAAATTTTAAACAATTATTTATTACTTTTTTAAATTATTTAAATTACATAAATACTATAATTTTAATATTTTTTCTACTCTTCCAGTTCTTTCATTTTACAACCATATAAAGGGAGTTAAAAAACATATTGAAATTATAACAATATAGAGTATTATCACCAGATTTAAAAATACATTTTATTAATACTTCAGTTCAGTTGTGCGAGTATGGAAGGGTCGAAAATGGTTTGCAAATATTGACGGATAACTTACTTACAAACAGTACAAGTTAAATTAAACCCTGTAAAAACAGTACATAATATATAATATATGTTTAATATCTCATATAAGTTTATTCTCTAATAAAATCCAACACACTGTTTCGTCACATGACGTATACAACTAAACTGTGGGAGAAGCAGAAGAACAAAGTGAACGAGTCGTCTACCTACCCTCACATAAGGAGTAAATATATATACATGCAGACGAAGAAGCAAACAAACATAGCCTTAAACGAGTTTGGTGTGATCTTTTGTTACAATAATAATGAAAGTAGACTGTGTAGTAATTTTTTTATATATTAAGCTCAGCAAATGACTCGACACCACCTGATGATAAGCAGTAGAGGAGTCCACATGTGAAGATAGCTAGTGCAGCATGTAATAAACCTTTGAATATATAAGTAATAAACCTTTAGGTATGCAATACATATTTAAACGACGATTTAAATGAACTTATTTTAATAAATATATTTAAATGAAGACATTTTGACTTTGACTTTGACTTTGATATAACATGAAATCCACTGCAAAGTAAGCTTTAGTGGGAAATATAACTATTTTCTAAATTATTTAATGTTTCAAAGTTAGTAAAACTTTGAATCAAGTCTACAATTTATTAAGATATACAACTTCGCTAATCGTACAAATTTAATGCTGCGATTTTAAGTATTTACCATTAACGATACAGATATTAAACAGAGCGTAAACTATTCAATTTGCCCCGTGTCTCCTTAAGCTACTTCCACTGGTATAAAGTTGAACTGGAGGAGCTTCAGCGCTGTTCAAGTTTAACTTAATGTGTTCATTTGTTGTGCTAGTAGTACTGGGTTTACTTAACTTGAATCAATACATCTTGTTCCAGTCTTCATTTTGTGTGAGAAATGTTAAAGGAAATCCATTTGAATATAAACAAAAGATGAGATTCATTTCAAAGCCCATTGTTGCTTTGGAATTAACTTATATATTTATATTGTTGTATTTAAGTTTGTTTTTGTGATTAATAAAGATATTTAGCGTTTAAACATCCGTGGCCTAAAACTAGTTGTTAGTGACGTTTAATCTTAAAGCAAAGGTTTTAGCGTTTAATGGTGATTAGGTTTATTATTAAATCAAAATCGTTTGCAACGACAAACTTAGCGAATTTATTTGATTCTCTTCTACATTGACGTTATCCCGTTGGAATAAAGAACAGTTTCCAATAATTGAAGAAATAGCTGCTTATACTAAGTACAATTTTATTTTAAAGGGTTTTTACGTAATTCCTAAACTAGAATCTTATTATTAATAATACAAGTGCTTGTTTACACTGACTTATATATTTTCTTTATCTTAATCTTTTTCTATTTACAAACATAAATTGTAATAAAATTAAATAATAAAACTAATTAAATAAAAATTAAATACCACAATGTAATATTGTACGCCCGAAAATGGCAATCTGTTGTATCTTGAGTGCATGATATTGTAAGATCTATTGTACACAGAAGCACAATAAAATTTTATCTTATCTTATCTTAAAAAAAATAACAAAATAGTACAAAATATGTGGCATATAAGTAGTTGATCGTGAACACTTATCGTTCTCAAAGATAGGCCTTATTAATTATCTGAAACTTTGTCGATTTCTGTGAGGAATTAGTCATATAACATTATCAATAGCTAACCTTTCAGATTTCAATACTACTTTCTTTGAGAAATAATAATATTTCTCAAACTCATACTTATTATCTAGACCAAATTAAGTATCATTAAACGCTTATGTAAACTAGATAACGGCGAAACTTAGATAATAATATAAAATAATAGAAATAAACTAAGTTATCATAATATATAAACAAGGAGCCTCTGACTGAGTAGACTGGGTTAATAGGGAACTGACGTAATTTATAAGTCTTTCTTTTTGCATATATGACTTTAAATGCACGCTGAAAGAGAATAAATATGAAATAAAATGTTATATACCTTTTTGATATTTCAAGTCAAATTTTGTCATGTCACATAAGGTATCATCTAGACGCAACGAGACGAGAGCGACACGTGCGCCACGCGGTCACTGGAGCGAGGTGAACACGCGACGACATCTGCCGGAGACGGCGTTACAAAACGAATTTCGAATAAGAAAATATAAGAGAGGAGATGCCGATAAAATTGAAGCGTTAGTAATTTGCACGTAAAATTTGCTTGTCACTAAATTACAAATATTAAAATTAATATTATTGTATTATAATTAAGGTCAACAGTGTCGTTGCTGTGTTGGAAATTCAGTGCTGAGGATGAGAGACTGATAAATCCTATTAACATTTATTCCAAGAACGTAAATCTAGAACAACATATTTTTTTCAGTGAAAAATACAAAAGAATTCTTTAGAAAAACGTCTATGCCAAAAATAGACCATGACCTTTCATAATCTGGTTGACTACTGTACTGAGAAACCTTGGACTTAAGAGAACCTTATTTTCTTATACTTTAGACAGTTTTTTAAATATCATTCAAACATTTATTATGGTGTACAAATAATTTAAAAATATAAGGTGTTGATTCTGTAGTCTATGTATTTAATGACAAATATTCAGTCGCGTCCGTCCCGAGACGAGACGAGATACAAAATTAAAATTAAAATTTGCTTCATTAATTAATTTATTAAGCAACAATTTTCTCCCGGGAACGCCGAGACAAGTAAAATCTTATTCTATCTGGATCTACTGCTGGATGGACCAAAGATGGAAAAAAGTAGTTAACTACTTACATGGAATTTAAGTAAATTATCAATAGTGTCAGATATTATATAATTATTTTTGTTACTTTACTAGCTTAGTTAAGCCGCTTAGCTTATCTTTTTCGATTGACATGGCTATCAAGTTTGAGTAATTCCTATGGCCGTTTTAATAGCAAGTTAATAACGAAAGTAAACCTAAGGTGTGCACTTTTACCCATGTCACCCAATTTTTTTATAAAAACTTCTCAAAATTCGACTTTGAAGAAAAGTCCGTTTGCAATAAAATTTTCCCCTTTCAATGTACGGAATCCGAGCCATCAGAATCCGGGCACATAATCCAGGAGCTGACAAACGGCAGCCCGGTACTATCGGTGTCGGTCACACTCCGCCGATACTGTGACCGGAATATTTTCAGCTGTTATGAACGCGTGGGCCGAATATTAACGCTTTGGGGCACAAGCTCAGAGCGATTTTAAATAGCAGAGTGAAATTTTTACTCTGACGGTCAAGCAAAGCCATCCAATTCAGACACAACTGTTTTTTAATTGTCTCAAGGCACCGAAGTGCAATAAATACCTAAGGCGATTATTTTAAAGTAAATTTAATTCTTTTTAATTTCGTTCGGTTTTTAATTTTGTCTTAAACTTTTTTTTTCTTAATATGCCCGTTAATTTATTCGCTGCAATATACACCCGGGTGACACGAGACTATATAGACTGTATAGCTTGACAGATTAAAGAGTATTTCTAGAACTACATAGTGGTGAAAACAAAAGAAATTAAATTAAACACATAGATAAATATAATTTTAATATTGAACCTCAAAAGACACCATAATTTACTTTCGTACCACCCGCTTCGGTTTCTACTAAAATACACTTTGATTCTCCTATTTAGAAATTGTCAAATTTACAAAATAAACCTCTTTTCAACTGTTAAGCAAAACCGACGTCTCTTTCTTTATTAAACCAAAGTTCGGAACTAATTCCGAATCACATTCGCGACAAGGATTAAGGAATCATCGTAGCTATGCTATGATGCCTCTGAGAAAATTTGCTGTCCATAAAATTGTAATATGTGTTTGTATTATATCCTCAGTTTTCTCCCTTAGTATGCCATAAGATATATATACATAATGTCTAAGTCCTTACGTTTGCGAAACCATAAAATATGCAGAAATATTGAACATAATATTTACTACAAATATCTATTTTTTTATTGTAATTTTGGTCTTTAGGTTGTGTTATTATAAAAAGAGGTCGTACGTCACAATTATTCTACGGTATCATATCAATTCAAATACGACTTCTTTAACTATTTCTATATTTTAATTGCTGGTTTAAACCAGCAATTAAAAAACCATTAACCATTTTATATAACTAAACCTTAAGTTAAATAAAATGATTATTTCTTATTAATTAATTAGTGAGTGATGTATATGTCGCTGCATCGATCAACAGCCACACATTAATAGTTTATTTATTAATAATAGTGTTTGTCATAAGATTATAGCTTCACAATGTTATCCTTTTTTATTTTACACCTACTTTTCGAAATATTTTCCGATATATATATGAATTTAAATAAATAAAAAGAAATAAGTTGGTTGATAGTTATCCTCTTCCAACTTGTACCTTAGCTTGGTACTTGAGCGCGTGAGATTGTCGAAAGCCAGCGAAAGTCTCGGCTAAGAAGTCTTGAAACGACACAATAGTTTTTGTAAATTTCAACGGCTGGGTACACACTAATTTCGGGTAGAACGTGGGTGACAACGCGTCGCTTTGAATTTATGATGTCTGTTTATTTACGTGCTTAAATTGAAAAAAAAATGTGAGAGATATAAAATCCAAAAAGAAAATCAACTTGAAAGCTCTTTAAGCTTTGAAGTAAGACAACCGAAGAAGGGTTTGCACCCAAATATATTCCTTTGAGGGAGAATTTTATTAAACAAGCGAATTTTTTCAAAGTTGATGGATTATAATTATGATTTATCTTTAAAAATTACAGCATTATGCTTCAGTAATTCAAATAAATTTGAATTTTTTGCTATATTACAGATAACTATAAAAAATGATTGTGATATATATATTAATAACTAATTGTTTATTTCTTTTCCTGTTGTTTTTCTCTGTTTGTTTGTAAGCTGCTTCTAACTACTTACAATTATAGTTCAGTTGGTCTCTTTTGTACTATTTTTCAAATCATTCATATTAATTGATTCAGAAAATTCATCTGATTCAGTCATTTATTAGTGAAATTGAAATAATATATTAGTAAAATAATTATCAAACAGTAGAAAGGTCTGTGCTCAGTACGAATATAGCATGTTATGTTCGTGATAATTTACAATAATTAAATATATTTTTTAATGAGTAACCTAGAAATAGCGAAAATAATTAACTTTACCATACATTTTTGGTAGTGCTTAAGGCAGTGATTCGAACTCCGTACCAATGTGTTTTTGTACCCGCACTTGACCAAGGCCTTATCACTATTATTTATGCGAGCTGTTAATTTTTTTTATATAAAGCTCAGCAAATGACTCGACACCACCTGAAGATAAGCAGTAGAGGAGTCCATATGTGAAGATAGCTAGTGAAGCATGCGACATACTGCCTCACCTTGCTGGCCCAAAAAGAGCTTTTTCACGCCTCTTTTAAAGGAACCTATGTTGTAAGAAGGAGGGAATACGTGTGCTAGTAAGGAATGATTAAATATCAATGAAACAAAACTGGCCAGGCCAGTTATTTCATTGTTTGTACGAAAGAAACAGTTTCTTAAGCAAGGTACATAAAATACATTATTCAAGTAGTACTTTCACAGCACGGCCGACATGGGTTTTATTTCGTGTTTGTACGTTGTAAAAAAACCGACCCTGGCCCAGGTTAATGTTGCGGAAAATTCACTTTCAAGGAAAATTCTCCGTTCCTTGCGTGTGATACGCGATTAGTCTCCGGTATTTTGTTTGTTTAAAAGCGCTTTGTGAAGACGAAAGCTCCACTAATACAAGAGAAATGTAATTTTGTTTATTTTAAAAATAAATTGAATAATTTGTCTTATTTATGGAAGTGGCAAAGTAAGAGCGTCGATGAATTTCCGCACGAGTTGAGTGCGCATTACTCCTGGAGACACTTACCTTTAAGACGATATAAAAAAAAAACTCCCCCATAACGAGTTGATTCTACATTTTTATTCAATATCAAACAAGGCTTCACCTATTTGCCTTGCCTAGTACAAGAATATTAATGATAACCACAGGCTTAGACGGAGCGATGATAGGTAATAATGTTGGTAATATCCTACTTCAGAAGGTAATGTTCTAACTTACTGATGAAAAATACAATCAGACTAATAGAATTTGGCTTTCAAATTAAATCTTATTTCAGGGGCACACTCAAAATTTAAATTATAATTCAGTGTTTTTACTTTATGAACAAAATAAATGAGGTTATAATTGGAGTTGTCAAACAACTATTAGGTGTAACTATTGCTAGTTTTAAAAGGCATGTTCCATACATTGTGGTTCGGCATCATCATGATCATGTACAGCCTAGATATATAGCTATAAACATTTTTAATTAACTGGTAAATATCTTAGATATACAGCTTAATTACTTCGGTAACTGTCGTATTGTACACAGAAAAAGCTCTCCGCGTTTGCTTAAGTGAACACGACGTCTAAACACTTAAGAGCTAAGTTACACCGGCTATTGTCACGTGTGCAGCTCAAAGCATGCGAGTGTGTATTAGCCCTAACGATGCGATGCGAGAAATATGGACAGTGAGAGCACGTTTTGCAACTACGGTACTCACATACAACAAGCTCTGCTTACTTGTAATAGACCTTAAAATGTTTAGAATTGGACTCGATTTTAACAGTGTTTGTTTCTCAAGTAGTAACAGCTAGTTTTTTTACATTCTTAACCCTCGGTATACCGCGTAAGAATACTTACTAACAACATTACATACTCCATTGAGTCTAGTTTTCAGGCATCATCTTAGTGTAGTGTGCGTAGTTTGCAATTAAACGTATATTTTAACAAAAGAAGCATCATATTAAAAGTCTTTTCCGGCCTTTCATAGTCATTTCAACTAGGGTTGCAAAACTATCGATATTTGGCCTTAAAATATAGTTACATGTCAATAGGCCTTACAATAGCACGTATTACTTTTCGATTTTTTTATACAAATACTTATAGACTATTTAAACAACATACATAGGCCTTTTAAACTTGAAGCTGAAAAGGACTATGAATATATGTTTACTGCTATTAAACACACATATAGGTACAAAAACTTAATATTTCAAATTTTTTTCTATGAAAATAAATAGAACAATTAGTCGTCTAATCAGTTCGTGTCTACAATCTTACAAGCTCTATGGCATGTATAAAAGAGCCAAGCCTGGCCAGGCGTGCGGAACTATTGCTTGTGCATAAATCCATACATTAGTAAGAAAAGATAAAGAGTGATGTTTTAACAGTTACAGAAAACAGACCATATTAAAAAATAAAATTACTATTTTTTAATTTTTTGGATTGTTCAAAAGAGATAGTCGATATAACAAAAGATCCTTTTAATTGTCTTTGTGTGTACATAAATTGTTAAATAAATAAATAAATATTAGTGTCACTATTAACTGGCACCAATTAATCAAATAGATCAATCTATTAATCAATTAATTTTGATAGAGTTTTCCTAGAAAATAGCCGTTGGTTTTGAATTTCGAATTTAATGATGTCGACCGAAAAATATTTCGCCTGTTTTAAATTTCGTAACAATAACGCAACAATTTCTGTTAGACGAACTATGCCGACGTATTTTAGCACCAATTAGGGAGAAGAGATCGGTGTCGCAAATTTTTCAACGAATTTTCGCTACTGGGTTTAAAGAACTTCGAGTGGCGAAACGAAAGATAGAAGGAAAAGTTTATTCATGCGCCGCTTTGGACCGCCACTTTAACGGAATGTGAAATCAGAGTGATTGCAACGAAAAATATTCAGGTACCATAGTTATTTAAGGTATAACTGTCAATGAAGTAAAAATTGAAAACAAATTAATAATTTTCTCTAGTAAATATCTGTCACTTCATTTATGCATGTACGATATCTAAAAGCATCGTACAATAAGTAATGTCAATGAGTGTCAAATGTCAATATGAAAGTGTTGCGAACTCCTTCTAGCTGTTTTTATGATAATTATAATTATATTTTTTTTTATTGTTTTCTTTTTGGATTCTCCTTGTCATTGTCACCAATAGAAAAGTCATTGTTTAATTTTCTTTGTCATCTGTATTAATTTAAAATAATGACATGTAAGTAACGATACCCGCTTGCCTTTTACTTTCGCTTATATTATATATAGAACTTCTTATCCATATTTTTCAGCAAGCTTTGATTATATGACATGTCATAATCAAAGTTTGCAAGTTATAATATATAGTCACGAAAGTCTAATGAGAGTTTAAAATCTTTTCAATCAATTATTGTACCATTGTTTCTACAATCATGTTCTTTCAATAACACAACAAACAAAAAATTGTCATCATGCCTATTACCCGGCATTTTAGGCTTTAATGACTTATGTGTTAAAAATGTATTGCACTAGCAATTATTTGAGTCACTTAATATTTACTGGTTTTCATTGGGGTTGGTTACCACGGATATTATAGAAATTATGCATCGTCTTTATTTATTGCAATCTATATTTATTTAAGGGCAAGTCACTAAATAATAATTTTAAATGATTGCTTTTTATATAAAGCACAGCAAATGACTCAACACCACCTGATGATAAGCAGTAGAGGAGTCTTAATTTAATAACACTTGTAGGTTCTCACTAGGAGCTTGTTGACTTGTTTGTTGTTGATTTGAACGCTTTGCTTTCGATTACCAAAACCTATCAACTTACGCCATAGTTGATCTGTGGATGTGTGAATCAAAATGTGCACGCACGTCGCCGTTGGGTATGGTTGTCACGGCAACCATTTTCACCCACCAATACCCATTGAGCCAGCGAGGTGGTATTATGGAATAGATTCCTCATGCGTATCTCCCATATAGGAAGGTCTGTGTTCAACAGTGAGATGTATGAAGGCTGTTGATGTAGATAGGTTCTCATTTACACTTACAGGACACCATACAGTGAACAGAGTATTGTTGGTAATAAATAAACTAAAAACATTCGTTGTATCTTATAGTACAAAATAGTTCATACTAATACACCGGGACAAATCTGGTACCAAGAATCGAACTGCAGAACGCGGTTTTTACGGTTATTTGCCATTTTACTAAGTTTCATGAAAGAAAAAGATCGTAAGTCGGATCGTAAGATCGTAAAGTCGTATAGCAAAAATTAACAAAAGATATTTCAGTTAATCTTTTCGAGTTCCCGGATTAACTGCTTACCGAATCCAAGCCGTATTCTTTTAATTCACAACGCTCATTATTTATTAATTAAAGGAAGCTCGAAGATCTTCGTTCATTAATCCAGAACAGTCTGTGGCTACTCTCAGTTCGGCAAAGCGTACACTGAATGATAACTGTGGTAATTACTTTTAAATGTATAATTTTTAAGCTAAACTTTGATCCTCCTTTGACATAAGGGAAGGCCTTGGTGTTGTTATATTAATTACAGCTGTAATTAATATCACAAATCTAGGAATGATACATTTTATGGTAAAAATGTTTATCGCTATTTCAAAGTTTGTTCGTTTTTCCATTTAGTCTCAAACACATAAAAACATGTAGATAAACTATAAAAATATACTCAGTATATATTTGTTTAAGTCAATGCAAGAAATTAGCGATTTCAACTGGTATTGCTCCCTGAGCTCGCTTTTTCGGTCACAATTCTAGCCTCTTAGTAGATCTAAGTATAATGTAAGCTTATACGAACTTGTATACTTATTAAACATATTCAGTTAACAAGTAATTATTTTTTTAGCTATATAATATATATTAAATGTCAAGTAAGTCTTAGCTGATAGCGGCCAGCATCGTCGTCTAATGAGTCCTTAATATTAAGGACTCTTTAGACGATAGATAGCGATAAAACTCATTAGTTCAGTATACGTGTTTCCAATAACGGTTTAGAATAATGACGCAGGTCTCAAAGTTAACACTTCAGGAGCAGGCGGTTCGGCTTACGAGTCGATGCAGCTAAGGACCTAGCATTGTTGACTGTAAATTGAGAAAGATGTCGACACTATGGAAACGGTTTCACAGTATTGACTATTTAAATTCAAGCGGCAGTAATTTAGGCACCCCATCTTACTTAAGATCACTTGTTAAGTTTTCATTAAACTTAAACCAATCACAATTTTCATGGTAATCAGTGTCTGTCAATGTTATTTCGTAAGTTAAGTAGGAATGGAGGAGACAACACACACAGATGATACAGCTCATAGGATTAGCAAGTTGAAGAGGCAATGGGCAGGTCACGTTGCACTCAGATTAGACGAACGATGGGTCGTGTAAGTTTGTCAAGGCGAAAGGTAAGGCGCAATCTGCTAAACCTGCTTGCAGGGTCGTCACCATAGTAAAGGAAACTGCTGTAGATATATCTCTTTTAGTTGGGCTGATCGCGATGACGACTTACCGAGAGTAATTATTGAATAATTTCAGTTAATGATGATAGTTCGTTTCTGTAATTAGAACGAAAGAATTGTTTTTTTTTTGTTTTTATCATTCAAAGTATTTAATAAATATTAGTAATTAATTAATATAATCTGAAGTAAAAAAAGATAAATTATATTTTAGCCTTAAAGTAGATAGTATACAATAGATATATGAAGTCAACTATTAGCCGCACAGAGCAGTTATGGCGCAGGCAAACATACAAGCCACGATTTGTGCGTTTGTATGAAGACGTCCTACTAGTTTCATTTATTACACCGGTAGGTTGGTGATAGGGTAAAAAACCAGTCGAATTTAGGGGATTGGGGTCTTCATTAACATATCTAATCAACAGAATGTCGACGCATTGAATGACAATCGTTGTGCGATCGTAAGATGGGCAGAAGATCTGGTAAGAGTCGCAAGGAGCTTCTAGATGTTGGCTTTTGTAGAGCAGTGGAAACCATAGACAAATATGATGACGATAATTTAAAAATGACAACATTTGAAATCGCTTCTTTTGAAGTTTGCGGTGCTGGCATTAAATATTCGACATGAAAGTAACGAACCTTAAATTAAGCTATTAGGTCCAAATATATAAAGATTAATGACCTTTTAAAGCATGAGTAAAAGAGATTTTAGCTAAAAGCCTTATTGGAGCTAAAAGCCAGGCATGATCCTATTACACTGCGGTCTCGAGCTGATGTTAGAGGTACTCACATCATTACAGCCTTTCAATATAAACATTTCTATTCAAATTAATTAATGTCGCTATTTGTATTAAGTAGATTACTTACTATTAAGCCGCATAATGGATTGTTAACATTAAAAGGTAACTGCTAAATCGGAATACAAGTATGAATATTGATTTATTTCATCTTTGGTATTAACTCTGCGCTAATCCTGTATATAGTACTAACACGTATTAGAAATGATAAATTCTGAATGTAAACGCTGGTGGGTTGGTAAGGAATGAAGGATCAAGATAATGTTAAATATGTAATTTTGCGAGACCGTGAAGTCCTACCTTACATGTCACACATACAGTTGTAATGTAACCAGTGGCTAGTTTATCTTAAACCATTTTTTATGTAATTGTTAGTGAACGATACATTAAGAACTTTAAGTGTCAAGTCTCCTTATATTGATACTTAAAGTTCTTAATGTATCTTCACTACACACGAGCCAGCTTAAAATTACATATTTGCTTGAACCATCTCGTGGCAAAGGCATCGTGGAAGCTTTCGAAATTGCGAGCGATGCGTTCCAATTATTACGCTAACGAGCTCTTCTTTATATATATATAGATGACTTGCATATATATATAAATTCATTCTAACTTACTGGATAAATTAAATGGCGTAACTGTAAAGGCAATAAAAAATAGGCTGTAAAGGTAATACATTGGTCTAATTTTTAAAAACTGTAATTTGATTCAATGTCGAATTATAATGAATTAATTTAATATTTTATTCGACTTTGATAAACGTATATATACACTCATTTAACGTCTATCTAAGCTATCTGTTCATAGATCGTATGTATTGAATACGTGACACCCTGCAAGGGCAAATTTAAGAGAAACAATTATCTGATAGAAAATCATAAATTTAATTTAGAGAATTTCAAATAAATTTAATTAGAAATGTGATCAACACATCGTGTGTTTTCACTGTTGATCTAAATCAACAGTGAAATTACTGATCAGATGACGTACGCGCTTGCTCGTATCAAGCTTATTAATTGTGTTGTATGCAAAGAACTTATTTAATATGTGATATAATTTTTTGACAAATATGTTTTTAATTAGTAAATGAATTGACGTTTGTTCAAGGCGTGACTTTATATTAAATATGTATAGCCGCATAAATAAATGACTTACCTTATATAGTCTAAAGATTAGATTAAACAGCAGAGATTAACTTCAGCTTACCTACCTCATAATTCACGAAGCAAAGTGTTCCTATCTTTTGCTAAAAGCTAACGTCCATACCGTACGCCATTTTGTAAGCTTGTGGTTGGCCTGCAGTCTAAACATGCACGTAGTATCGTAATTAAGTAACAATTTCCGTTCACTGAGCTTAGTTTTAAAATTCAGAGGTAAAAGAAAAAAATATTAAAAGCTTAACGCTTTGTAAGGCGCAGAGTTCTTTGAGAGAAAAAATTTGAACAGTTTACACAATAGTAAGATTTTTAAAAATTAAAAACGACACTAACTATATTACTGGAAGTTGATTTAAAAAGATCTTTCTTATTCAAGAATAAGATACATTATTGTGCAACAGTTCTTTAAAATACAGTGAGTGAATCTCTAGGATATCAGATTGAGTTTCAATACTCATTTACTCTTTATAGTATTGAGTAGTACTAAGTAATTTGACTTAAACTCTAGGAACACGGTAACGACTAAGTAATTTGACTTACACTCTAGGAATGCGGTAAAGACTAAGTAATTTGACTTAAACTCTAGGAATGTGGTAACGACTAATTAATTTGACTTAAACTCTAGGAATGCGGTAACGACTAAGTAATTTGACTTAAACTCTAGGAATGTGGTAACGACTAAGTAATTTGACTTAAACTCTAGGAATGCGGTAACGACTAAGTAATTTGACTTAAACTCTAGGAATGCGGTAACGACTAAGTAATTTGACTTATACTCTAGGAATGTGGTAACGACTAAGTAATTTGACTTAAACTCTAGGAACACGGTAACGACTAAGTAATTTGACTTACACTCTAGGAATGTGGTAACGAATCAGTAATTTGACTTAAACTCTAGGAATGTGGTAACGACTAATTAATTTGACTAAAACTCTAGGAATGCGGTAACGACTAAGTAATTTGACTTAAACTCTAGGAACACGGTAACGACTAAGTAATTTGACTTACACTCTAGGAATGTGGTAACGAATCAGTAATTTGACTTAAACTCTAGGAACACGGTAACGACTAAGTAATTTGACTTAAACTCTAGGAACACGGTAACGACTAAGTAATTTGACTTACACTCTAGGAACACGGTAATAACTAAGTAATTTGACTTACACTCTAGGAATGCGGTAACGACTAAGTAATTTGACTTAAACTCTAGGAACACGGTAATAACTAAGTAATTTGACTTACACTCTAGGAATGCGGTAACGACTAAGTAATTTGACTTAAACTCTAGGAATGCAGTAAAAATACTTTTACCAAGTATTATGAGGTGCGCCTAATTATATCATGTTCATCACGACTTCACATAAAAAACTATATTTCTAAAGGTTTTATATGAAGTCGGATAATAAAAAAACAAAGAGGGTTCATTCTGTTATGAATTTAAATGTAAGACGAACGGCGATGTTAAACTTCGCGGCGTAACTATTCAATTATTACCGCGAAAATACAAAACGAAAGGACTTCCTATGACAAAACAATTGCGAATTGGTCGTAAGAATTTGTTTTGTTTTTTTTAATTAAATTACAATATAAATATAATATAATATTATTATATATTTCATCACTTTATATACAGTTATTTATCTTGTACAATACTAGTAAATATCTTCTAAATATGACTACAAAATGATGCAACTGTTAAAATAATATTGTTACATTTTTTTTTCGTCAACATAAAATATGAATCCAAATTTATATGACAAAAAGTAACACGTTCCCTTGTAAACAGGAATATGCTTACGGTGTACTGAATAAAAACCGTATGGGGTGCCGTAAGGGTCCATACAAATGTGTCATTTGTCATGCAAGCACGACCAGAATTGTACGGCACCATTAATCTTCCGGGAAATCTTATTGCGTTTGCGTTTAAAACCCAAAGCTCGTGGGGTGGTTGTTGTGAAATAAAATAAAATATGAGTCTTATCACTTACCAATAAGTGTGTTATTTGATTATATTAGCTGTTTCGACATCCGTTATTTTATGTTTACTTGTGTTGAAATTTTGCAAGAATTATAAACAAATGTATTAAAATTAAACACTGCTGAGGAAGTGGGTCGTATCCTAGCAAATTAAAAGCATTGCGTAAATCCTGTCACAACAACTTATTATCACATAGGAATCATATCAAATATTCTTTGTCGCAAAATTTAATAATGAGTTTAATCTTGAATTGCAGATTATATATTGGAAACCGCCGTTAAATAGTTAACATAGAAACAGATATCAACGTCATAGACTTGACCATAAAGAACTTATAATATTCTATATTAAATCAGTATTAAAACAGAAATAATTATTGAAATTGAAAATTTTTTAGGGAATATTGTACACTGTCTTTTGGTGAATAATGTTGAAAGTTTATTAACACGTCAACGTAAATTATGACTCCACTAGTATGACACTGCGGCTGTAGCCGGCCATTTAAAATATGTCAAAAGTAGAATTTCGTCCACAACCAACTATTTCCCATAACATTTATAGGAAGAATATGACTCAATGCGGTTTCAGAGTGTGATACAGACCGCTAGTGCTACACCAAACATTGCTACGTGAGCACACAAGTAACCTCTGTCACTCACACATTGTAGAATACCTTGTTGTGATACTGCGGCTGGAAGATTTACTCATGCGACCTTTTTGCCGCAACATATACTTTTAAAATCGAATAACGTGGAAACCTGAACCTTTTTAGTATTTTTCGTGTCGTATTGCAAATTATTGAGAATGGCTCATGAACTTATTAGTAAGAAGAATTTCAAATTAAATTCTCTCCTTTTGAAGGCACAACTCAGGTACCCTGGAAGTGTTCAGAATGTAAAAAGCCCGAATTTCCATTTGTCAAAATGCGATGTGCATAATTATGACACCGCTCCGCTGTCACCGTAACCCATTTGCACCATTCCATAAATCATAACTCGGATTATGACTGATTGGTACACTTGGGACTTGGGCTATTAGGTGTAATGATTTCCTTGATTTTTACGCATGAGTAGCACATTATTTCTCTTTACAGAGAATCTAAATATACTGTACTGTGTATGTATGCATTTGTATATATATATATAAGTATGGGTAAATATAATATATAATTGCGGCACTTCTTCTCAATAGGTCATTCACGTTGAAGTGCTAGTAGGAAAAATATTGACGTGCAAAAGTATTTCTTGTAAATCTAATTGCAAAAAAAAATATTTTGATTTTTTTTTGATTTTGATATATAATTTTTTGTCGTGTTTATATTCTTTAATTATATTAGTATTGGTACACGCCCCTCTACCTTTCGTTGTCACTTTTCCCATATGTGGTGCTGCTGGCTGCTTCTTATAGAAATAAGCAGTACCTTTGTAAAATTATCTGTTATTTTGTTGTGTTTTTAATATGGTTGTGTGTACATAAATTGTTAAATAAATAAGTAGTAATTGGACAAAATACAAAAATATAGTTTCTAAATTTTACTTAAAAAAACAAATTTATAAGTAAAGAACACCATGTATACCTTGTGAGATAGGAAAGGTACCTACCAATTATTATTGTATTCAACCGTCAATAAAGTGTTTTAATCTCGCAAACATTCCTAAAAATATAAGCGCCTTGAATATAAACAAAGGAGTTTCTATTTAGTATCTTACATTTTAAAATTCGAATGCGCAATGCTAAAATTCAAAAATATAATATTAAAGTCTAAAATGGTATACCAGATTTAAAAATGTAAAATGCAAGTTCCACGCTTTCGCGGTCACCTACCTTTGCTACAGATTTTAAAATGGATGACAAGTCGCGTTCTGCTTTGTGCCCGAGAGTGACTATGCAATTTGTGCATCTGCCATATGTCATTCATCTCTGGTTTGGTGTTTGATGCCACTCCATAACCTGGATGGACGGGAACAGTTCGCAAATGGGAAACGAAAGCTGTGACGTAATATCCCTGTTGAGACTCATGTTTGATATTTTGGATGTGTATCGCTTGGTCGTTGGGAGCCCTTCTAGGGTAATATAGATGATTGCGTATTTACTTTCTCATTCCAAACATTTAATAATCCGTATTCTTTTATAGATAGAACTGACTGACTAATACGGAACTCTATGGGTGTGGTAGAGCGGACTAAAACTAAATCTCAAATATACAGTGTGATAATAAAGATTTTTACAAATATTAGGCTGAATATTATATACGGTACTAGTTCATTTGAAAATGGAATATTTCATTGTAAATAACTAAATAACATGGAGGGGTTACCGGGTACATATAGCGTAGAATTATGCTATTATAAGTACCAGTTTTTTGTTATTATTATTTATATATAAGTTGTCAGTCAAATTTATATAAATTTGCATATGTAAATAATGATAGCCGGATTTTACTGACCTTAGATTACCATAGAACAGCTGATTAGTAATAAAAATTTTAACTTTCGATCCTAAGAAAAGAATAGATATTGCAAAATGAAGATATACCTCAAAGGCCCTAGATACCAAGTCAAAAACCCATTTAAAATACTACAGATCAGAAATGGAGGTTTCTAGAAGGTTTTTACACGGTTTAAGATATCAATTTATGTTCGACGTATACAAGGCAGGCGTGAATAGACTTGTGCGTGATATAGCAGCGTCGGACCGCCACGACCGCAGTCTGACTGGCGAAGGGATCGCCAACATACCCGAAAAGTTATTAGTGAAAAAAATATATTAATCGTGAGTGAAAGTGAGTTGTACATAACGGTATTTGTATATTTATGTATATATGTGCATTGTAAAAATATACAAACATAGGTACAGGAATGTTATGTCAAAACTACGAAAATGTTTATCAAAATTTGTAATTAATCATATTTCAAACCCGATACACCACGTCTTTTGGAGAAATGTATGCATTTCAGCGTAATAATAAAATTTTATCTTATCTGAGATAAATGTTAAATAAATGTAAACATCATAAATTGTATATATTTATTTCAGAGATAATAAAATCTTATGGTTACGATGAATTGCGTTCTTTCTCTGATTTGAGTTTTTCTGCAAGAGAAAATGCACTAACAGGTGAAATATCTTTTAAGTTCTACAATATCGAGTTTAATATATCTACATGGCAGGATAGTTTCTTTGTTGCATATAGCTGTCGAAAATAAATATAAGATTTAAAATTAAAATAATTAAATCAAATAATTAAATTCATTTTATTGTATGATTTAAATATTATTAGCTGATATGCTTGAAGGCCGAAACCGCATTATTATTTCCTCCTACTAATTTCAATGAAAAATTATCTAAAAACTGTACCAAATATTCCCTACCACTGGCTTTGTCCGAACTCACTTGACCATTCAAATTTATGGGTTGTCGTCGCCACCGCACAGCTTACCCGGCCTGTCTATGTTTAAACTATGCTATTACTGCATTCAGCGCTTTGGGAGACCACAAAGAGACGTACTGGCACAAAGAGTGGTGAAACTCTAGGGAAAATAATAAATTTTTGCAGCATCAAAAGAGTCGATTCGATTTTATTTACAGGATGGTTCCTTTAACACTAGATTTACCAGACCAGTCATTTAGACCGGTCGTGCTATTTCAATTCAAAATTTCTACTATATTACACATTTTTTTTCAGAAATGATGTTATGAATTATGTAGCTATAATTAGAGAGTACGTTTTATAAACTTAATGTTATTTTATATACATTAGTAACAAATATAATTTTTGTTGTTGACATATATTCAAATCGCTGGTATATCTAGTGTTAATTTCTAACATAGTATAACATAGTACCTAACTATGGTATAGGTCTATCGCTATCTTAACAACAGAACGTCAGGCAACTAGACTTTATTTTGTTGATAGAATATGGGAACTAGCCGTCAAAGTCAAATTAAATTATCAGTATTTCTTCTAGGTTTATTGTATTAAGGGGACGATCTTCAAATACACGCTGGTTTTAAAAAAATACTCCATCCTGTAAAACGCTCTTTATTAGTTTTATATATATGGTTCTTTGAATATTGGAGTAAAATATATGCAATAATAAAAAAAATATTGCATTTTGTACGATAAATGTTTCAAAATATTGCGTGTTTGTATGTGAGATAACTATGTATTTATCCTTACTTTATCGAGCTATATGTAATAATTTAATTAAAAAAAAATTACAATAATTATTTTATGATTGGCTAAGCAGTATTTAATTATACTTTATATATATATTTTAACTAAATAATAAACGAAAAAAGTTTTCTTGACTGATATTGTGTTGAAATGGAGTAAGTAATAAAACTATGAAACTGGGCTATAGACTTCTAAAGATAGTTTTTTAGGAGTTATCACCGTTATATACTTCTATTGTCTTGTCTATTAATGTATTTGTCTATGTCTGTGTCTAGTTTAGATCTCCAACTGCGATGATTTTTAATAAATCCAGATAAATGTATATGAGATTTAACTACTTATATAAGCACAAAAAGCGTTATCCAAATTGCTATAGCTCTCGAATGCTTATCTCGTTACATGAAACGCTTTAAAAATAAACGTATAAAAATATCCGACTAAAATACATCCATCACTGCATGCTAACAATATCTCTAAAGGAATCCTTTTCTAGAAGCCAGATATGAAAATATAAAACTCAACAGTAATATTCATTTTCGTGACACTGTTACTGCGGACCGGAGCATTATACTACAAATGGCATCAGAGAACTGAAAGCTTCAGCCAGGCTAATGGCTACTCCATTAAAACTATGAGTTAATCCCGAAAAAGTTTTGAAATATTTCATCGCAAAAATACGGGTGCTTCTGTTTATAAACAAAGGTGCACCGTTCTATTTAATATGTAAGGAGGCCAGTTAAGGCGAGGGATGAATAAGAAATATTTTACTCTTTTTACAGTAAGGGAGAATAGGGTATTAGTGAACACAGGGTCAATGTGAATGACGCCTTAATAATATGATAAGAAAGAATAAACAGATAAAGTACAGTACTTAGTATACAATGTTGAAGACAAAATATTTTATTTAACTTTGGTACATATATACACTTATCCAACCCCAATCTAAGCCATCTGTTCGTAAATATATCAGCGCGTTTTGACCTGTGTCACTAAGAATTGTTTTAAAAAAGTTAAAATTCACGGTTCAGTGTATACTAAAACTGTAATGCTTATAAAATTAATATTGTCAATTTAAACAAAACATAACTATTTGTTCATTCGCGCATTCTTGTCATGAAATTGATATTGATTAACAGTTTGTTGTTGACGGAAACCTTTTTATAGTATTTATGAACTAACTGTTACTGGCTGTAAATAAAAAGGGAGCTGGTAACAGGGAAGAAGGGTTTATTTTGTAAACAATAACAAGAACTTAAAGCAAAAATAACAGTTAAAAATCACAAGTCGAAGCTGACAACCTAGCTGTCCAAAATCAAGACTATATACATAAACAACAGGAAAGTAAAAAGGCGTATTTAGCTCATATTCAGCCAGTTCGTAACAGTAACGTTACTATTAGAAAGTAACTATAACAAACCTTACGTGAATGAGATGTTCTCTAGAATACTTTCTTGCTTTTCAATGTCATGCACAGGTTTTAATTTTTTGACTCACATTATAATAACACAATTTTCATGGATGCCAGTATTCGCTATAACTCACCAAAAGCGTCCTTAACCATATGAGATCTAACTGTGTATAATTCGCCCAAAGCCCCGCGTCACTCACGCCGCCGTGAGTCGCACTTAACGTTATTAAAAATGTAAACTGCATGCAAAACTCGTTTGGTTTTTACTGAACCCTCATATAATGAAGTTAACTTTCGAATACGCGTTTGAACCTAAATTCTTTGTGAAAGTTTGAAATAATAATATTTAAAAATTTTCATGGTAAACGTATGGCGTAGCAATGATTGTAACGTTAAAATTTAATTCTTTAATAGGCTTACTATGTTTAAAATATAGGCTTTTTACAATAAAAGTTTAAATATTTAAAGGAATTTAATGTGTTAATAAAACGACTGGTCAGCAGAACACTGAAATGATATGTTAAAATTTTTTTAGCACATCATTATTGATAAAAAGCAATTATTCGATATCGCTTGATCGTTAATAGTTGGAGTAGTCCTTATGCAAATAAAGATATCCAGTGTACCATGCATTGCTTAGTCATCTCCACCTTGCTAGTTCAAAAGACACCTTTTCACGCGTCTTTGAAGAGTCTATTATGATATGAAGGGCAAACACGTGTGCTGGTAATGAATCTCATACCTGAGTCACGAAATCTCTTTGTGCATTAAAGTGGTGATAGTGAAATGAAAACGCACGATGCTGGAATCTTTCCAGAACACCGAGGAAGTACTAAGCGGAATAAAGTTAAGTGCGAGTTATGCTGCACGCAAATCTGAATCTAGATTTATTAATAATAATTTTGAATTTACATTGCTCCACGAATAAATACGGCAAAGCTCTTTCTCAGATGAACTTTGCAAGTGAGGCAAATCACGAAAATTAACTTATTCCCGTGTAAATGTATGTATACAGTTGCGAGTTATGTTTGTAGGTTAGGTATACTTATCTTCAAATATTTAACATGCTATGGATGCATTTTACTTATAGGACAAATAGTTACCAATATGGTTGTATATACAAATAAACTTTTTTATGAGTATTTTAACCTTTATCACAAGTCACACTGAGAAATATCATTGCACTTCAAGATTCATTGGCGTTTTAACCAAAGCTACCTATCTTTTTGTAACACATCTGTTATATACTTTGGTTGTTATAAAGAAAAAAAAAATATTTTCAAAATTTAGCCCTTTAATATCTCTACAAGGTTTTAAACTACACGTCTGACCACCTTAATTATTTCACGAATTATTTTAGGGAAGACCTCGTTTAAAATTCCATGCACCTATGAATTACTCAAGCTAATTCGCGGCAGAGGTGCTAACGAGTTTGGCCTGTATAAATATTACATCGGTTCACAACTTGGCCGGGCCACTGCCGGCGCTCATGACTCAGTAACGTGACGTCATACGCGTTCAATTAGCGATGCGAGGCTTAATTATGTTATTTTGATTAACTCCTACTGTGTTTAATTAGTATGGTGTTTGGATGTTTTGAAAATTTGAAGTATATAATTATGTAGGTTATGAGACTCTTATGACGCACGCCATAAGGGTTACGATGTCGCAATTTTAGCTTAAGCTTATAGCTGTATACATGATTTTGAATTCTGTTTTCCAACATTAGGACAAGCACTAAAAATACAAACGAAAAGTATAGTCGGCCTCAAAATAACAAAACGTAGTACCATGTCATATCAACTATTTAATATCAGTAATAATATAATAAGCCACGGTATCTTAAAGCGGTTGATCTCCTTGGGTTCGTAATGTGTTTCCCAAAGGTAAAATGGTAATTATAAAGGTAAGATAAACGAAAACTTATTAAGAATTAAGTATTTTATATCAATATAAAAAAGTAGAGTTTTGATTTTTAACAGAAATTAAACTTTTGAGTGGTCATTTTAGAAGGAGTCTCTTTACCAAATAGTTTGGGAATATCTGGCCAGATAAGTGCCTAATAGTTTCATTTGTATAAACTATCTAGACCAGTTGCCCTTTTCCAGTAATAATCCATTAAAAATTGTAAGTCCACCAAATCGAAACTGAAAAGTTAATAGGTTTCAACTTTGACGTTATATTTTCTGCGATGAGAATTATAATGTTATTGAGTAACGTTATAGACGAGACTAGGTTGGAACGGTATTTTGTTAACATTCAAATTAATAATAATAATAATAACGTTTATTTATTCTCTCATCATCTTGAGCTTAACAATTACATTGACATCATATGCATGTGACACAGGAGCATAAGATAGTGGGAGACTGGAGTCTGAACTAGGCAAGTATTTTGCCTGTATTTCAGTACGCCAGTACTCTCCTCTCCCGATGCGTACAGGTTTATGACTTGTGAGGTTACAGTTAAAATAGAGAATTCAAAAAAGAAACAAAAAAACAACATAGAAATTATGATGATTGATACAAACTAAAAACAATAAAATTAGAGAAATAAAGGAATATGAATGAGTCGTGTGTGTGTGGTAATTGCTTTAAGTATATATTTTAAGTTTTTTCTCAAAGGAAAAGTTGTTGTAAATTTATGACCAACTAAATAGCGAAAACCATTCATTGTTATATAATTGAACCTAATCAAAGCGAATAATTAATTTATCTCCAAACATGACGTAATATAATTACTAAGCGAAAATGTCATAATTATTATATTATTACTAGTTAATATCTGATTTAGTTAAGTATATAAAATAAGCCCTCGTCAAATAACATGACGATAATAATTATGAATTTTTTTTAGATTAAGCTCAGCAAATGACTCGACCACCTGATGATAAGCAGTAGAGGAGTCCATATGTGAAGATAGCTAGTGAAGCATTCGATATACTGTCCTAGCCACCCTCACTTTACCGGCCTAAATGTGCTTTTTCATAACCCTTTTAAAGGAACCCATGTTGTATGAAGGAGGGAATACGTGTACCGGAGTTCTACGCTCTAACTGTGCGACAGAGAAAGGAGTAAATTTGTATTATTCGTCTGTACAACATAAATGATGGGCTGTGAAATAGATATAAAATCAAAATAAAAGAAAGAACTTGAGTGTGAAAGTTGAGAGAAAAGAAAAGGAACACAATCACTTTTTCAAAAGAGATTCTTGACATAAGAATGATAGTTAAGGATAGCATTAAATTAGAATGGAAGACATTTGACGCCGTTCATGTTATAGCTATGACTTACACTGCGATTATATTGTAAGGACCCCAATTTGTCTCGTCGGGTGAGACACGGTTCGCAAGAATATCGTGCGATGGCTTAAACATTTTGCTGAGAGTGCATTGACCGCATGCGCGTGTTCATATTCACAGCTGCGGTACGTAGCCGAATCGTAGTTTACGATACAATGTATCTAATTGTCTCGTTACCGTAGCAGTCCATCGTAGCTGAACGCAACGATATGCTACAGCCTATGAACAAGTTATTTTTTACTACATAAATAAGTTATTACAAAGAAATCTTTTTTATGTTTGTTCCCCTATTACTCGAAGACTTGCTTGAAAGGGCATACTTTCCATGTGATCCCATTGTCACCAAGTCAGGATCTGATGATGGGATACTAAGAAAATCGAGGGAAACCTTAAGGATTCTTCTACCATGGTGATGACGGAATGATCCTTGAGTTTTATGAAGGTCTGTTAGAGCTACGATATCGCACATATAACACAGATACTGCTGTTGTTTACGTACGCCTTAACAACAGAGATGTAACGGTAAAATGTTGGAAGGATATGTCTCTGTCGTAATACTTCAGGCAGCTCTGCAACTTTCGCCCTAGCAAAGCTCTTCTATACTTCAGAAGGCCCGTTAACCATTTGTCTCGGTTGTTATGGCAATGGCTTCTACCTACCAATCCGTATCGGGCCAGAGTGATTGTTTTGTGACCAGGAATCCTATGTTTCTATACTATCCTATATGGGAAAAAACCAGAACGACCCCAGCAGTGAGCCGTACATAGGGCGTTAATGATGACCAAACATTCTTCCTACTGTTTACCACGAGTTGATGTGGTGGTGGTTAGCTGTTCTTCGTAAATGCCTCGAGATAAATAATAAAACTGTCTTAATTACTTCCAGGTTTGTCATTTTCCACAACCATATGTCAGCCAGTACCTGTTTCCAAGGACAGAATCTCTGAAACTCCCCAAAGCCCAGGCTTGTTGAGCCTTCATTTGTTATCATTATGCGGTGTGTCGCGTAACGGTTTGCTATATAACCATTATGCGACGACACGACTCACTCCGAGGAATTATCTGGAATGGGCTACGATAACAAGTTTGGAGGCAAATTGCGTGTGGCGCAACTATTTAATATAGACATGTTGGTAATTCGAATTGTTCGGAAGCAAATTTTCGCCAGCGGATTATTTTTGTGGATATATTTAGAAAATAGGTTAAGTTATAAATGTAGACGTTGTATGTATTACCACCAAAAACATTTTTACGAAACAACGATTGACAGTCCGAGTGAGAATTCAAATCATGTAAACGTTTTCCTGTTTTCACATCACAAGTTAACGTCTACATTTATAACTTAACCTATTTCCTAAATATAGCCACAAAAATAATCCACTTGACGACGAATATATCTTAGCAAGGAAATACATGTTAATGCCTCGCAGGCCTTGTCCATGGCTATGTTTACGCTCACACAGGAACATTGGAAACTACTTAACAAATGGCTATAAAGGAGTGGAAATGCTAAATTTAATGGTAACGATGTTTGTATCTTTAAATATTGACACCTTAAGACACTCACAAGCCACCGTGATAGAACGGACTACGGCATATTACTCCAGTATCTAAGTGAGGGTTTTAATGAGATAAGTGGTCTATTAAGACCGTGCTTACCATTATAAGGATAACATCGTATAATTGACATTATGAATACACAAATAAGCAGTAAAACTAAATAACCGCTTCAATTTAGCAAACCCGCGGGCAACATTCAATCTCTATAAACGTATCAATGCGATTGCTCCATTTGAAATCATTTTGCATCGTTAATGTGGCCCAAGTGATAAGATAGCGAGTTTGGTGTTAATGGAAAAAACATGGGTAGAATATTTTTACTATAAAAGTCTGATGATCTGAAAAGTGACTTCTTTACTAATGTCAGTTTTGGTCCATTTCAGTGCCGCTATTATTTGAACTCGAAAATGGTGGGCTGATGATATGACAGAGACCGCTGGGTCGAATTGGATGAAGATTGGCCAGGATCGTAACAATCGGCACAGAAAGGAGGAGGCTTTACCCAAAAGGGGTCTACACAACTAACGTAACACAAACCAAAAGTAAAACTAAGAGAAATACCTAAATTACCCACTTACAATACTAACATTACATTTGATATGTAACTTAAAAAAATGTGGAATAAATGAGCCTAGTTATTATTATAATTATTAGACGATACTTGTATAGAAGAAAGACAAATAAAAAATATAAATCAAAATTAACTTACTTAAACTGGACTTTTACAAGTAAAGTAGTAAGAACGTAAGAATTTTTCGTGCTACCTACGAATAGATTAATAATTAACTTTTACTTATTATTTCTCTAAATCAGCCGAGAACAACCACAAACGAAAAAGCGTCTGAATTTTTTGTATACATAATATTGATTTGTACGAAAATTATTAGAGTTCGCTGATAAAGGCAATGCTTGCTACATTTTCCTTTAAAATCGCATATTTCCACAAAAAAATCCAATATTGTATTAAGTAAATTTAATATGTTTTAGATAAGCGAGTATTAACAATATCGCTAGCGCTGCTGACTGGCGTACCGCGCCAAAAATTTGAAGCAGCCCCTCTCGTTACGCATTCCGTTAGTGAATAGTTTGCTTGTTACGCGTTATGATAGTGTACATTATCACTGATGCTGTCGCTACGGTAACACTGTTACCGTTGTTTTAGGGCCCATTCAGGTGAGCAGTTGATTCTTGTTTGAAATGCTAATACATATTATTTCCTTAGAGAATTATCGTTAATAATCTGTATTTGAAACTATTGGGTTATACCTTTTCAAACTATGTTACCTATTTAGGTTCACATCCGTTAATTAAATGTGAAATTTTAATTATTCATCTTTGTAGCTGATCTAATTTTGGTAGAAGAATTACGTTTCTGTATTTAAGGGTGAATGAGGTAATTTTTATATTTGTACAAAAATAGTTTTTTAGAGATAACATAATGCCAACTTCTTATCATCTTTATCATTATTAAAATCTCGGCCGCGTTCATCCTGCGTTTGGATTTACCCCACTCTCCCCCCTAAGCGGCGGGCGTGTGTGAGGCTCGCCCAGAGTCTGATAAAAGTGGTACTGATACCCACTTAAACTCGCCAGTAACTCCGCTGCCCTTTACGAAGTGATCAGGGTTCTGCCAAAGCAATTCACTAGGCTACCCCACACTCCTCTAATTACGTAGTGACATTTTTTTTACTAAACAAGTCATTTTCGATTAGGGGTACTATTGTAACATTCCAAATTTGAACATATTCTAATTACACTTGTCACTTTAATTTAAAAATAAAAAAACTATCAAGAGACTAACAGTAGTGTACTACTCAGATCTGTAAAAAGATTTACACAGTCAAAGCTACAAAATAAGCATAAATAAACTCTACTGCAGTAGAAAAAGATATTAAATAAATACATAGTTTTAAACGTAACCGTAACTTATTAATGAATAATGGAACATTCCCTTTACCATTTTTTCCCAAACCCCATGCCAAAGCAGTACCTTATCTCTGTAATTCCAGAACCGTTCCAAAATTTAGCATAACACTAAATACTATTGAAATATCAAGCTGGATGCAAGCTCCGCGTCTGTAGCATAACGCGCATTATGAATTCGCATACAATTAGAAGATGATCATTCGGCAGTCTGTGCAAACTGATGGGATTTGCTAACTAGTAACAATAAATTTAGACCGGCAGAAGGTTTGCTGCGCTGTGAATGGTTAAAACCTTCCCCTGATCGTTCTTATTAATAACATCGTATATATAAAAGTGTAATCAAGCTCTTTTAAGCCAATCTCAGAGTGATAATAATGTCAAAGAATTCGTGTTTGTATATAAATATATTCAGACAACTGTCAAAGTTACAGGATCGTAAGCAGACCGTAGATTGCGAAAAAAAAAATTCTGCTGATATTTACCCGTAAAATAATGATTGAAATAAACATACAAACATTATTCTATAAGTAAATTGTAACTACACCATATTCGTAATAATGTAATACTACTATAATACTTATTGGGTGACTTTATCGTCGAGTGGTTAGTGCACCTGTCTTAGCCAGAGTTCCCGGGTTCGAATTCCGGTAGAGTCAGATATTTGTATAAGTACAAATATTTCTTCACGAGTCATGGATTTTTGTGTTTATTTAGTATATTTAATTATATAGTTGTAAATCTATATATGCGCTTACACACTGAAACAGTCACCACGCAAAAACCCTCTTAATGTTAATTGTTGGTTGGCTAGAAGACATCTCTTGCTAGCGATAAGCTCACCTTTGTTTTTCCTTTCCAGTTTCATTTATTTTGTAATTTATAAAACTGTGTTTAATAAAGAACAGAATATATTATTAATCGTGATTGTCCATTACGGGTGTAACATATTAACCGCATTAGAAGTGGTCTTCAAATAGTTGGACAGCTCAACGCTTACGCGATAGTAACGACAAAACTTATACCAAGGCCACTGTATGACTAAACTATACTTACCATAATAAATTCAATCAAGATTAACTATAATTATCCAGGTTTCAATTCTATGCACATCTAAAACACTAAAAACAGACATAACCCTCTGAACGAACAAATTTATTGGTCGAACAAACATCGCTTGGTTTCGACCGATTTGAATGTGGCGTCAGCGTCGGCGATGTCGGCGAACTTTTATTAGCTTTGATAAATCTATGCTGACTTTAATAAATTGAGAGAATGATTGTTAGTGCGAATCTATTCAAAATGTCATTGTTATTTCATCAAGATTCAAAAATCCTATTAACCGGATTTTTGAATCTTTCCATTAGTAGCATAGCCCTGGAAACGACTTCACACAATGATACGCAGTAAGAAGAGTCAATTAATAAAAGGCAGTTAAAGTTTATACTTTCACCTTGTCAATCGATAAGGTGCAATGACTTCTTCGAAGCTACCCAAGGTTTTTTTTTATAAAAAGCTCAGCAAATGACTCGACACCACCTGATGATAAGCAGTAGACGAGTGTGAATGTAGTGATGTGAAGATAGCTAGTGAAGCATGTAATATTCTGCCCTAGCCACCCTCACCTTGATGGCCCAAAAAGTGCTTTTTCACGCCTCTTTTAAAGGAACCCATGTTATAAGAAGGACTACGTGCGCTGGTATGGAATTCCATTCTCTAGTTGTGCGACAGAGAAAGGAGTTACTAAATCTCTTAGTACGTAAAGTAGACGTCGTTACAGTAAAGGGGTGACTACGGGATTTGAAAGAAGAAGACTTATACGTTGTTAAAGAAGTTATTAAATTTCCTTTAGGCATAGCACAACCAACTCGAGAATATTCTGTCTACGTCGAAACGTCACTTTTTTCAGATCTTTGTATGGGAGTTGAAGTCTTAACCTGAGAAAAATGATATTACGGTGTAGGCAAAACGTTTCTCGAGTACTTGTGCTACGCGTGCTGGTGCTTCATGTTGTGATGGAGACATCAAATTAGTAAAAAGAAGGAAGGGAAATGCCTGACTGTACTTCTAAAAGAGGGCCCTGAGCTACCTAATTTGTATTTCAATTATTAAAGATATTTCTTCCTTTGAAAGACATAGGCCTGTCCCGAGGCCCCAAATCAACCGGTTTTCCGCGACGTTTTGCAGGAGTCTTACCAACGGTACGCTGCCGCAACGCGAGTGTCTTTCCGCCGCTAATGTGAAATGTGCCTTGCCCACTGCTACTTTAGGCTTGCAATTCTTCAGACAAATAACAGAGAAAATAGACAATAATAGACAGTAATAAATATTTACTATCAATTGAGAAAGTAGGAGTAGGGGTAGGACCAACTGAAACTGGACTCTTGCCTCTATCTATTGCAATGTACACAGCCTCAAATTTATTTTAACTTTTCGTATATTTAATTACTAGGCCTAAGCATTATCAACTGGTGCTGTTATCTATTACTTCCTACATTATTAAGAAGCTAATTAATACCTCATTCTCCAATTTTGACCTTTAAGTCTCTACGTGATAAGGGTGCTTCTGCTTTACTTAGAAATATAAACCAATCCCTGATTTTGCAAATTAACATGTTCTAACTAATTCATTTGTTAACTCAAACTATAAATATTCCATCAAACAATCTTTTTTCAATCGATAGGATGTTATCTTGGAATCAAAGCTTCATCCACTTATACTAAAGCCCTGTAAACCATCTGTTTAAAATTTCAACAGTTTGAACACATAAAATTGCCATTCTATGTCAAACTCTGATATTAGCTAGAACAAAGTCTTACAATGTTTTTGATGCATTCACAATCAGCTTTATCCACTGCACATAAGATTTATATTACATTGGATAAAAGAAAAAGAACTCGTCACTAAGGGTTGTCGATTTAAAAAAAACATTGAAAAGCTTTAAATTAAAAATTAGTTTATAAGAAGTTCAAAAAAATACCAAGTACCCATTATGTGTATTTCATTTTGATATAAATAATACTTTTATATAAAAATTATGATCTTTAAAGTGATTAAATAACCGACCGACGACTTCCCTCATATTTTTGTGAATCCTGTCCATCCTATGGTGAAATCGTACAATATAGTATCTGCTAAATTATATGTAAATGTGTAAAATTAAAATTAATGGTGTATGAAAAATCATATTGTAATAAATTATTAATGTCTTTCCAAATATGTCTGAAATATATAAGGAAAAGATTTTTTAGACAGTCTGCGACAAACCAAAAAGTTCAGTATTTTCTAAAGGAAACGGAAGTTATTAACAAATGAATGACACAAGGTCTGTTGCAAAAAGTTTCACGATTATTAACAGCTGTATAAGATAAGTGTTAATTTAATTTTCCTTAATTTCGTCACCTTTCCTCGTCCTTTTTTATTTCATCAGATATTTTAAAACGAAGAATAAATAAAAGTTTTATAATAATAATGAACTAGAGGATTTCAAATTACACCGTAAAACCAAAACTTCTATTACATTTACTGCGGTCAATTTACCAGTTTTGAATTCAATAATCTATTTGCACTCTACCGAAAGTTCTTTTCTAAAAGCCTCGCGATCTAGTAAGATCATGTGTTTTGGAATTATTAATTCACTGTTCATTAAATAAGTTTATTTTTTATTTTCCACACTTGGTTACGAAGTGACAGCCCTGTGCTTAACACACTCGTTCAATTGAAAGTGCCAAGTTTACGATCGAGAGCCGTAATCGATCGAGGACGTGACGCGTGTGCCGATGTATGTGCACTAAGTGTAAATTTGGCGCTAGATTTAAAACAGCATTCTGTAATTTAAAAGGTTTAAAAGCAATCGAGATTTTTAAATTAAGAACTGTCTCCTCTGTTCACGAAGAAATATTGTTTCATGTTTGTAAATAATGTTCAGAGGAAAATTTGTTTTAAGTGGGGCCTGTATATTTATTACTAAGCACCATTTCTTGCTTCTTTGTTCATCTCCCATGTAGGTAGGTCTGTACTTTGCAGTGAGATAAGCTGTTGATGATAATGGTGATTATTTCTTACTATATGCACCATTAAAAATGGTTATTTTGAAAGTTTCAGTTCATACTTTATAAAAATAGCTAGATTGATTGGCTTGAAGAAATGGAGTTATTGAGATAAATAGTTTTACTACATATTCCAAACACCTAAATTTCTATGCAATAACTGCCGAAATAATTAAATAAATATAAGACAGACTTTATGAAAATATCCCTTTGCCTTCCCCTTTAATCGGATACCGGACAACATTTCGTTTAGTACTTTAAGATTTTCCATTTGACAGATTGTAAATAGATGATATAAATATGATCTTTAAAACTAATTTAATAAAATAAATTAATAACTACGGCAACATTATATGTCCTTTACCAAACATACAAATTTGTTTGTATAATATGTAAGTAAACTTATCAAAGCTATTAAATCATAACCTGAATCGAATTCTAACAGACATTTAATCACTCTAATAGGTACACGCCATACCATAATTAAATAACAAACCGATAAGATTTACATTCCAATAGATAAGCTAGCTGTTCGAACCATTGTTTGTACATGACATTTGATCGCGTCAGAGCCAACCTGTGACATCCCAACACATTACAAACGCACCAATATACATTCACAGGTGAGTAACTTAAACGTATTCCTTTTTGAACTTTATGCTTATCAAAATAAGATATCAGCTATGTTTTATTCGGTCAGCTTAACGTGGGTAAAGTTTACATACCATAGGCCAAGTTTGCAATGCAGATTGGCCAGTTGAGTGAAAATGCAAATAATGATAGCTATTGTGTGTTTGACCCTTCGTACATGTTTATAGAGGATTTTGTTCGGCGTTTATGTGTTAATAAGATACACTCGTCGCAATATTTGGGAACAAATGGTTTTAGATTAATTCTAGTACAAGTTTTAGAAGAAGGTAGAACATTCCATGAATAAATATAATTTTCTCTCAGCCGAAATGTAATGACTTGTTTTCTGAGGGTTTTCATTACAACATTTGTATAGCGAGACATAACATTTTGTGTGTAACAAATTGTTTACATAACTATATAACAAGGGACATCACATTTCTCGAGAAAAACACATTTCGTTATAGACAAAACCATCAAATCAAAATAGAAAAATATTTATTTATTTTTATTTACGTTAGAAACTCTATTTAGAGTCAAAATTAAATAAGATAAGAGTTTTAATTTCAGTGGATAGCACCTTGTTATGGATAGTACCTTAGGATGATACTAGAATGCTAGATGCTTAGGATGATTAACCTCATAGGCGATATCGTAAAAGTTTAGACCATGGTATACGTAAGTATCAGATGAGTGTAATAGCCTGATAGCTGTCGCATAAGCTTTATAAATTATAGCTCCGTAGACATGCGGCATACGAACCGAATCACGGGAGAGCGCGAGGGTGCTTGCATAGGTGGGTTGCTGGAGCTCCATTGACAGCGAGTAATCCAGCAATTATGAATATGGCACCAAGAGAAAGAAATGCTGATTTACTTCGTTAGACCTCATCCATTAATATAGTTTAAGAGTGATCTAAATTAAAAAGTCGATAAACTACGCAGTTTGACGATTTCATAAAGTTATTTTCATTATCGTAAGCTCAAAAAGAATTGTGATATTCTAAAAAATATTCATTGAATATTCCACCAGGTCTGAAATAATTAGGTCAATTCCTGAGGGAACAGAGGGCGTGGAATATATTATTCGTTAGCTCAGACTACGCCTAGAAACTTAGCTGTAAAAGTGTAAAAAGCGCTTTAAATTATTGCTAGCTAGAGATTTAAATGTCTATAGTGTGTAGTTTGAGTAATTCCTTTATTAGTGTACTTAGCGTAGAGGAACTGTTATCTAACGAGAATTTTGCGTAAAATAATTATGATGACGTGGGTTCGCGGGAAAGTCAATTATTGATGACGAAGTGAACTGTTGGCGGGTAACTTTAGGTCCTGTTTAGTCCCGAATTCTTCCATGCTTTGGAACGCACGCTAAGCCGTTGGTCGCGGTTGTTTCGGCAACAGCTTTTATCCATCTACCCACATAGGAACAGCGTGTTAGTGTACTTCCCAAACTCCTCATTTGTTTGTTCATGAGTCATCGATGTTTTTTGTTTATTTCGTATATTTCCGATATTTATATAAAATGTCCATAACATAACACAAACTCTTAATGATGCTTAATTTCAGCTAGCTTGGTGTAAGTGTGAGAAATATTAGTATAAGAATTGTAATTTATATTTAGTCCAATTTATGCACTCTCTCGTTTGAAAATCAGTGAGAAATCACAACTTGCAGCACGCGTAGCACAAGGTACTCGAGAAAGATTTTGTCTACACTGTAATGTCATTTTTCTCAGGTTAAAACTTCAACTCCCATACAAAGATCTGAAAAAAGTGACGTTTCTACGTATACATAATATTATCGAGATCGTTGTGCTAAGCCTACTGCAACGGTATTTAAACTTTAAAATAATTAAAAACTTTTACAATTTTTAAAAATAAATATATACACATATTCTACATTACTGTTCAAGTATTTATTATATTATTTCAAAAACAAAATTTCGCATTTAAATATTAGTTTCGATATTAATCATTTATTAGTGTCCACGTCTGCGCCGGCCTAAGGGGCGCGCCGCCATCAATTTATTAATTAAAATATTCGACGCTATCAATTAATATTAGCTACTAATTGGTTGCGTTGTCACAAGGGAGATGGAAATTTTCTTTTTACAGTGAAGCGTTAGAGATTTTTGACTTTTATTCTAAATAGTTTACTTTATCGCTTATAAAGATTACTTAACGTTGTTGGAGTAAGAGATCTTATTAAAGCTTATTTTGTGGGAACAAAAAGGCCTGTCGTATTTTAATATTTTTCACATTAACACCCAAAGTAAGCCTAATTGAGATCTTGTGGTATGGATACTAAATGATGGAAAACATATTTAATATACACACATACATGAATATATACACAACTTTAATCCAATCACAAATATTTGTGTTTATCACAACAATCCGCAGTAGCTAGGGGCATTGATCATGTGGCTTCAAATCAAATTCTAAATTTAAGAAATGTTTTGGGCAAAACTAAAATGACTATTATTAGAATGGTGATGTGTTATTTTTTACGTTAAGCGCGGAAAAGTCCGGAATTCGCGGAAGAGTCCACCCTGTGGGTAAGTTGAAGGGAGAGTCTATATACGAAGACAGATAATGCAGCGTGAACCTATATATTGGTTAAAGGCCAGGATTCACTTCCGGAGCATTGAAATCCAATGAGATCTTTTGTACTTTAATTATCCTCTTGTCTGCTGTCTTCTTCATCATCATCACACGATCCATTCTGTCTACTCTCAACATAATCACCTTGAGTATGAACTAAAAATCCGTGGAACTTCCTCAAAATTGTTCTTTAATTTCTATTAGAAGTTCTCTTAGTAGTGAAAATTTAAGCACCAGAAAGTTCCAACGTGGAGAATTTTTCAATACACTAATAACCCCGCGTAACACGTACACAACATAAACTTTATAGCAGACAGTGGTTCCGTACGCCGCCCGGGCCCAGCAATATATATTTATTATCATGTTTTATGTTTGAAATTATTTGTTTGGGTTTTATAACACAGTATATTCAGATCTTTATAATGAAATAATTTGAGACACCTACTTCAATATTTTCATCTGTTTCGAATTCTTGTCTTCAGCTGTGTCTACGCCAATTTTAACCTTATTGTTAACCAATAAGAAGCACCATCTCGCCTCCATCAGGTGACTTTGTAGCCAATAGAATTAATTCATATATACTAGTGTGATGAACATGCACATTTCTAATTGTCTCCTTACTAAAATAAAATCTAAGTTGAAACACTGAGTTTTACTTTGTTCCCATCGTGAACAAGCTGGTTATTTTGAAGGAATCTCGACAGTAAAAATACTTATTGAAGTGCGGAATACGCAACTTTTCATTCCCAATTCTGATGACTGCTTTAACCACAGAGCTACCAAAGACAGTACCACATTAATTTCTTCTCATATATCTTCATTATTTCAAAATGCTTAAATATTTCCACACTCGAAGGCGGTGGACTCAATGATGGACATATTTCTCATGCCATAATATATATATATATATACTATTTGGACTTCGTCGTTTGAACACCAGGTAGTAAATGATAATTTATTGTGCCTTATACAAACAGTAGTTATAATTAATAGCCATGTATAATAATGGACGATACACAGTTAGTTTCCCTCGTCAACTGTTCGCACTACAGAAGCTTATATAGCGTTTTGTGTGGATGGTATAAATATCAACTAACATAAGGGTGAAAATCTAATTTACGCTTGACCTAGATGGTGGATGAGGTCTGGTGGAAATAGATCGTGTTCGATATCTTTATATTTTATTATTTATGGATACAGAGTTATATAACGACTTATTTATTATATTTTTATATTTTGCAACATTTAAAATAGATTTTTGATTGCATTGTAAAACAAAACATGTATGTTTGTAATACTATTACATAATGACATAAGTGATCTGTAAATGTCATTATAAACACTAAAGGCTGAGAGTTTCTTGCGCCGTTTCTTCTCTGCGGCTACTAATTCATCGAAGCGGTAGTAGGGTTAATTGGGAATATGCATACTAGTGTTAGTTATAATCTTAAAATAATATTTATTTTTAAATGAAAACTAACAATTTATTTAATACAGCTTTAATTTTGTAAATTCCCGATTAATACAAGTTAATTACCTTTAATTACATTTGTTACATTTGTTTATTTTTTCTCATACATATTCCCTGTTATGACGATTTAAAAGAACTTAGTAAATGAGTCTATTACAATGAAGATATATTGACTTTGACTTTGACTTTGAGAAAGGCGATTAATACATCAACGATAAATATCGTGTACGTAAAAGAAAATTTATCGTATATTTTAACAAACTAATGTTAATGTTATTCTTTTTTAAGATTTAGTAACAATAGTGTTAGGTTATTGTTAGTGAAATTATAAACAATAATTCTTTATATTCAATATTTATCAAGAAATTCCTTCAAAAATAAAGTTTAAAAGTATTTGATTGGTAGTTTTAAAAAGAATTCAATAGAATTATGTAGTTCTTTGGTAAGGAAAGATATGAAGGATAATATTGATATTTTTTATTCAATATTGATGGTTTTGGAGTTACAAGCATTGAAGTGGCTAATTAAACTTAAAACCTCGTACCTAAACCAAATAAAAAAAATCTATAATTCGAAATCGTCAATACAATCAAAATACAGATCGCACCATACGCCAGTATACACACGGATTTCTATTGTAACCGGGCGTATTACATAAGCGAGTTTGCATTGCAGATTGCTTTCAGTGCAATGCAAATACTAATAGACGCGTCCATTGTATAGAGGGGGACAAAAACATGTCGGCCGAGCCAAATTGAATTTTCATAGATACGCCTGTGAATCTGCCGGCTTTGAGCTGGGCGTTATGCTTTTATAATGGTACTTGGTAATTGATGTGTTTATTGTGTATGCATGCATTATTCAGTGGCCGTAAGTGTATGTTTCGTGGATGATGTAAAGGGTTTTACGATGGATCCAGTTAATGTTGTACGCTAATGTTGTTTAATATTCACTTGATGGTCGACCAGGATTATTAGCTCTGAGTAGCTTTTCAACTTATCTGTCCCTGTTCGTTTTAATTTTGCAACACTTATGCCTTTCCTAGTCATCAATTCACCCAGCTCAATTTCACTCAAAAAAGCGTCAATTTTTTATGGCAAATACAAAGCAGGAAATTATGCGTTAGCAGATGTATGCCTTCCTTCATATAACATATATATAAGGCTCAGTAAATGACTCGACAACACCTGATGGTAAGCAGTAGAGGAGTCCATATGTGAAGATAGCTAGTGAAGCATGCGACATACTGCCCTAGCCACCCTAACTTTGCCGGCCCAAAAAGTGCTTTTTCACGCTTCTTTTAAAGGAACCCATGTTGTAAGAAGAAGGAAATACGTGTGCTGGTAAGAAATTCCACGCTCTAGCTGTGCGACAGACAACATGGGCTCCTTCAAAGGGAAGCGCAAAGATACTTTAGCCGATAAGATGGGCTGTATCTGCTAGAGTGTATGCTGCAGTAGCCACACGCGCATGTCAGTCATTTGCTACAAAAAGTCCAAGGCTCAAGAGGGTTTGAAACGCCTCAAACATTTTTGATCCGTTAAAAATTGTTCTCCCTTATGAGATGGACGCTCATGACTCTTATGAGAAGTACCCAGTCAATGCAGAGGCCTGCATCACCAATTATTTGCACGCGACATCGCTTTAATTGTTGTTCTGAGCATCAAGGAGGTACTGAGCAGAAACATTAAAAAATTGTGCATAAGTTCTGAGACAGATAGTTGTTATACCTTGTACTAATGTATAGCTGCAACTTTACATAAGCAGATAAGTCACTAAGGCTAGGTAGATTAACACTCCGTGTGCGGTTCCAGTACGCCATCGGACGCGTCCCCCGGGTTGCGGATAGGGGAACGTCTCCCAGATATGGGGGGTACCGGCTTCAGCCGGCGCGGACAGCACTGGACGTGTGGCTGCCTGCTCTTTCTAAGGGCGGGCATTGCACAGCCACATAAACCCGTAGCCCTCACGGGTCGGGGGCTCGGCGCATTGAGCGTTGAGCCGCGAGGAAGAAAACCTCTATAAAAAATCACCTTTGTGGTGCTCCTCAGAGAGTAGCTGGTGGAGGCTCGGCTCAGTACTCGGAGCAGCTTTGCTCATTTGCGCCTTTTATGTCAGAAAAGGTTCTTTTTAGGACCAGCGGTGCTTCGGCATGGTGTATGGCGGGCTTTCAAGGTCTGCGGAACGTTCATTTTCGTTCACCTTCGACGTGGGGCGATCCACGCTCCTTTACGTCGGTCCTGGGGCTTGCCTTAATTGGTTGGCCCCGATGAGCTTGCCTTAATTGGCCGGCTCAGCGGCCACCTGTGGGTGGCGTGGTATGGCGAGTCTTCAAGACTTGCGGTGCGGCGAATTCGGCTGCTGCGGGGTCGTAGTAGTCGAACAGGCTTCGGCCATCGTCGGACAACCTGTAAACCCTCGCCATTGTCGTGGTCATGTCTCGCGGATGGCGTGAGGAACAGGGGGCTTGCCTTAATTGGTCGGCCCAAGACGAGACAACGTCTATAAATAACCCCAAAGGCCTGTCGTTGGGCAACGTGGCGACGGGTCGCCTTAAGGTGGTGGGCTGGGCAAGTCCACCAAATAGCGCCATCCCCTGGGGACCGCTCGACCCCTTGGGTGTAATAGAGTAGTCTGGGTGCAGAGGGCACCACTCAGATGGTCAGTGTATTTCCCTCCTACTCGTGGGAATTTTATGGCAGTGAACAATAAACCCAATAAACCCTTTAGCTTAAGTTTTGACGGAGACTCGATGTGCGTAGGACGCTCCCTTAGGAGCCAAACGATGATATCGAAAGCACCACAAGTGGGTGGTGCAAATTCAGAGGATGATTATGGGACGGGTGTAGTTAGATCTGCATCAGCATCCGACTTTGGATCATGCTGGTCAGTTAACAGCGTGGAATCTCAAACCAGCCGGAAAAGAAAGGGATCAGAATTCCAGATGGATTCTGGCTCCGACAACGCTTCTAGCGCAGGGCCCGTTAGTGCAGCTAAAAAGCCTGCTGTACCTAAAAAGGCAGCGTTATGCAAAAAACCTGCAGCAACTCGCGGCCGTGGTCGTCCCACTAAGACCGGGGACTATGTTGGCCTGGCTCAAAGAGCTTATAACTCCGAGCTGCGTGAATCTTTACGGTTGGAGGCCGAGAAGGAGGTCACCACCGAGTCGACCCAAGAGCGTATCCGCTTAGAGTCGGAGGCATCACGACAGTCGGACTACTCCGATATTATGTCCATTGAGGAGGGACCTTCTGCGGTGACTCTCTATAAATCAGTAGAGAGCGAGATAAGGTCGATTCTACAGCTCGTGTCTCATTCAAGCAATTTGAAAGGGTCATACCAGAAGGCCATTAAGTTGTCGGCCACATCTATTAAGGACCACACTCAGGCCCTTCTTCGGTGCACTGTAAATAAGGAGGTTCATAAACTAACGCGCAAAAATCAGCGCCTCGAGGGCAGTGTTAAGGACCTGCAAAAGCAACTGGATGAGTTGCGTGCCAAGGGATGTGCGCCTTCTCAGACAGTGGCAGCAGGAGTCCAGCCGAATCTGAACGCCGAAGAAATTGTTCGTGCCGTGGTTACGGTCGTTGATGACAAGATCCGCACGGCGATGACGTCTGTAGGTAATATGATAAATGCCAGATTCGAGGGTCTCAAGACAGCAGATCGTCGTCGGCCACCGTTGGCTGGGGACAAAAAGAGGGCAGTCGCGCAGTCTCATCTCGCTGCGGAAATAAGCCAGCCTGAGACAACTGATAGGGTCTCTCCTATGATACAATCTAAATGCGGGACGATGACCCTGATCCCTTCCACGTCATCCAAATTACTAAAGGGCAAGGGGAAAGGTAAGGGAAAAAAGACATACTCTGCTTCGGCTGTGCAAGCGCCAACGCCAATGGAAGCAGAACCTGTTCCGTCGATGTCGACATCGGCACTAGAACCAACCACCCCCGCGACTGAAAAGGAGGCGGAATGGACCACAGTGGTTAAGCGTGGGAAAAAAAAAGCCCAACCTGCGGTGGCTTCTCAGCCAAAGGCACAGCCTTTAACTCAGGTGCAAGCTGCTAAAGGCAAAAAGTCGAAAGCAAAAAAGTCGCGCAAGCCGAGGGAGCCTCGATCAGCCGCAGTGACAATCACTATTAGCCCGGAGGCCGAAAAACGTGGCGTCTCATACGCTGAAGTCATTAAAAAAGCGCGTACGGCGATTAACCTAGCTGAGATAGGCATCGATAAACCACTTCAAATCAAAACGGGCGTTACTGGTGCAAAGATTTTGGAAGTGCGCGGTGAGGATCAAAGCACTAAAGCTGACTCATTCGCTCAGCAGCTCAGAGCTCTTTTCGAAGAAGACAATGATATTCGGATCGCCAGGCCAACCAAAAACATGGACATATCCATATCTGCACTAGACGATTCTGTTGAACAGAATGATATTGTATCTGCTATAGCAGAAAATGGCAATTGTGCACACAATACAATCAGGATAGGGGAAATTCGTCCTGGTCCTGGTGGTATGGGTGTCGCTTGGGTTTCGTGCCCTGTAGGGGCGGCCAAAAAGATTTTGGATGCCGGCCGACTCCTTGTTGGTTGGAGCTCGGCGAAAGTTCGCCCAGTGGAACAGCTCCCTATGAGGTGCTTCCGCTGCCTGGAGCGGGGACATGCCCGCCAGCAGTGTCGCGGGGAAGACCGTGGTGATCTGTGCTTTCGTTGTGGGAAGTCTGGCCACAAAGCGGCCAAATGTAAAGAGGATCCCCACTGTATTCTCTGCGCGACCACAAAGAAGCCAGCGGGACACATCATGGCAGGCAGAAACTGCAAGGCTCCTGTTAAACATTTTAAGAAGGCCAAACCAGCGCCCAAGACCCGGACGGCTGAACAGGCTGCTGTAGAGCAGCCAATGGACACCTCTCCCGTTGTCGATGGCCCTACATCTGAACAATAAATTTCTCCAGGCGAATCTCAACCACTGCTCTAGTGCGCAGGACTTGCTCCTTCAGACTATGAGAGAGTGGGGTACTCAAATTGCTGTGGCCTCCGAGCCTTACTTCGTCCCGCCCAGTTCTGACTGGGCCTCAGATCTTGATATGACTGTGGCCATCATAAGACTTGCCATTGGTGCAACCCCGCCCTTCTCAGTCCACCAAAGAGGGCATGGGTTTGTTGTCGTCAGATGGGGGGAAATTTCCGTTATCGGAGTGTATTTCTCCCCGAACAGACCCCTATCCGAGTACCATGTCTTCCTCGGAGAACTTGGTTCGGCAGTTCGGCACCTATCACCAGCGCCTGTTCTTGTCATGGGGGACTTCAATGCCAAGTCGTCGGCTTGGAACTCCCCCGTTACTAACCCCAGAGGCACTGCAGTCGAGGCCTGGATGATAATGTTCGGGCTGGTGCTGCTAAATCAAGGATCCGCCTACACCTGCGTGCGGCAACGGGGGGGGTCAATAGTGGACTTATCATTCGCTACCCCCGCTCTGGCAACGCACGTGCGGCACTGGCGTGTCTTACAAGAGGTGGAGACGCTCTCAGATCATGTCTACATCAGATTCGACGTCAGCCCTTCTGATGACAACGATGGTCGTCCAGCAGTAATACCGAGGAGTCCATTTCCTAAATGGGCCCTCGCCAAGCTGGACAAGGAGCGTCTCGGGGAGGCAATCCTTGTTGAGGACTGGTGCTCTCCATCGGCGGGTCTGCCGGAAGATGTGGATGCCGAAGCAGATTTATTCCGCGCCTCATTGCAAAGAGCCAGCGATGCTTCTATGCCGAGAACTCAACGTTATTCACCTAAAAGAGCGGTCTACTGGTGGTCGGAAGATCTGGCGGCTCTTCGTGCGACATGTGTTGCAAAACGCCGAGACCTAGCCAGATATCGACACCGAACTCGAAATGGAAATCGTGACGCCGGTTATGAAGACCTCCTTCACGGCTTGTATACGGAGGCTCGAAGATCAATGCGATCAGCTATTTTCAAGGCCAAAACGGAAGCTCGTGATCGTATGCTGGAGGGTCTTGACAATGACCCGTGGGGACGACCATATCGCACTGCACTCTGCAAATTGCGTGGTCAGGGTCCCCCAGTCGCAGAGTCACTGCAGCCACAGCTGCTCCAGAACGTTGTGGAAGCCCTTTTTCCATCTCGGGCTCAACACGTTCCACCACCGATGGTTCCGAGGGTAGTCCCATTAATGAGCGATGCGCCCCCGTCTCGCGTTTCGGATGCTGAATTTGATACCGCAGTTTTGAGGCTTAGAGCTAAAAAAACCGCCCCAGGACCGGACGGCATTCATGGCCGTGTACTGACGATGGCCCTTTCTGAAATGAAACCACGACTCAGAAACCTCTATGATGCCTGCCTCACAACAGGTAAGTTTCCGAAGTCATGGAAACGAGGTCGTCTAGTACTAATTCGAAAAGAGGGCAGGCCTGTGGATTCTCCTTCTGCCTACAGGCCTATAGTTTTACTGGATGAAGTAGGCAAGTTGTTAGAAAGGATCATCGCCAGCCGCATAAACAACCACCTGACATCTGTGGGCCCGGACTTGGCGGATTCCCAATTCGGGTTTCGGGAGGCTAGGTCAACCATTGACGCCATAATGAGAGTCAAAAATCTCTCCAATGAGGTTGTCTCAAGCGGCGGGGTGCTCCTGGCGGTATCTCTCGACATCGCCAATGCATTCAACTCCCTGCCGTTCGAATGCATAGACGAGGCACTTCGATATCACGCAGTACCCGTATACCTGAGGCGGATAGTCAACAACTACCTTCAGGATCGCTCAGTCTCTTGCCAAAGACGTGACGGTCGGTTTCTGGAGAGACGGATGTCGTGCGGTGTTCCACAAGGGTCGGTTCTTGGCCCTCTCTTGTGGAACATTGGCTACGATTGGGTGTTAAGAGGGGCTCTCCTTCCTGGCGTACGTGTGTTCTGTTATGCAGATGACACACTGGTTACTGCCGAGGCGAGAACTTTTACTCAAGCCGCTATTTTAGGCAAAGCAGGCACCACCCAAGTGGTACACAGAATAGAGAGGCTGGGACTCCGGGTGGCTCTCGAAAAAACCGAGGCCCTTCTTTTCCATGGGCCTCGGAAAGGTCCTCCGGTCGGCGCCGCACTCGATTTGAACGGCGTCAGAGTGAACATTGGCTCAACCATGCGTTACTTGGGGCTCGTGCTCGACTCGCGATGGCGTTTCAAAGAGCATTTCAAACGTCTGAGCCCCAAGCTTAACAAAACAACAGCTGCGCTGGGGCGGTTACTGCCTAATATAGCGGGTCCGAGCAATAAGTGTCGTCGCCTCTTTACGGGGGTGGTTCGCTCGATGGCAATGTACGGCGCACCTGTGTGGGTGGACGCTCTGTCGACCGCAAACAAAGCCAACTTGCGTAAGCCGCAACGGGCTATGGCCGTCAGAGCGATAAGAGGTTACCGCACAGTATCTTATGAGGCTGCGTGCGCGATGGCTGGTACTCCTCCCTGGGATCTTGACGCCCAGGTCTTGGCGGAGGTGTACCAACATGGGGCAGCGCTCCGTGCAGAACAAGGCCACCGGCGAATAATGCCGGAGCTGGTCCGGCGCTGGCGTAACAGTGCTCAAAATACCATCGAGAGGAGGTGGCAAAGAAGGCTTGAGGAGCCGACGGCCGGTCATAGGACCATTGAGGCTATCCGCCCTATCTTTGAGAGGTGGATAAAAAGGCGTCACGGCGTGCTGGGGTTCCGGACTGTGCAGGTCCTGTCAGGACATGGCTGTTTCGGCAGATATCTGCACGGAGTTGCTGGAAAGGAGAGCACCCCGCGGTGCCATGAGTGCGGCTGCAGTGAAGACACGGCGCAGCACACGCTGGAGATTTGTCCGGCCTGGGCGACCCAGCGTCGTGCTCTCACTGTATCTATCGGGAATGACCTGTCACTGCCAACCGTCATGGAGAAGATGGTTGACAGCGAAGGGAACTGGGAAGCGGTAGCCTCCTTCTGTGACTATGTCATGTCACAGAAGGAGGCCGCGGAACGCGCCCGCGAGGATGATCCCCTTGCGGACGCGGTCCGCCGTAGAAGGCCTGGCCGAAGAAGACGGCTGCACGGTCAACTTCAACCGCCTTAGTAGGGGCGGTGGGTGATGGAGTGGGGCTCCATCACTTGCTTCAAACGTCCCTGCGCGAGGGAACACCTCTGTTCCGAGGTGCTCCCCTTCCCCAGAGGGCTCGGTAGCGGGCAGAATCGTCCAGTCTTCGGCGCATGACAGTGATTGCGAAAAGTACCCTGTCGTGCGTCGAAGCCTCGATTAAAGCGGAACACGTTGGTTTTTAGTGAGTATGCCGGGGTCCTTACTCCCCGGAGAGTCTCACATAACCCAGTGGTGGCCCCATTCACCACATGGGTAGCTATAAAAGCTTTTCCAACGTAAAAAAAAAAAAAAAAAAAAAAAAAAAGGTAGATTAACACAAATTATATAAATTGCAAAGATGTTTGGGAAAATGAATCAAAAAATAAGTCACAGAGGCGGTTCAGCGGATCGTGAAGCTCGCGGGTTCTTCGCTTGCCTCGGGCTATGAATTTATGTAGTTTGTAAAAATTACATTATTTAACGAAAACTAATCTTACTGAGATTAGTTTTCGTTAAATAATGTAATTTTTGCATTTAGCAAGTTGCAGCTAAATTAAAATCAGTAAGAAATATAAGAGCTAAGCTAGTATAAGAGCTATTTGACCTTATCCCACCATCTCTTTTCCTACTCAAGAGCACGCGTGCTGGTCTACCGACTCACTCGTTTACTATCACCACGTCTTACTCACAAGAGATTTTGTGACTTCTTTCTCAGTCGTACAGCTAGCACGTGGAATTCCTTACTGGCACACATATTCAATCCTTTATACAACATGGATTCCTTCAAAAGAGGTGTGAACAAGTACTTTTTGGGTCGCCAAGGTGGAGGTGGCTAGCTATCTTCACATATCAACTCCTATACTGCTTATCATTAGGTGGTGTTGAGTTACTTGCTTAGCTTTTTATAAACAAAAAACTCAACAATCCGAGAGATAAGTGTCGTAAAAGGGTCGAGCTTCTACTAACTAGTAAACACAACGGACCCACCCGTTTTTGAAATGTATATTTTTAATGCGTCCAAAGCGCAGTTTGTACAACGGTTTACGACTCGCAGTTTACGTGATTAGCGGTCACGTTATGGAGTTCCTGGAATTTAGTTGCGTTTTTAAAAGATACAGAGTTTTTTATGTTTAGGTGTGGTGTTGTGTGTTAGGGTTGTTATGTCTATGGCTTCTCGTCGAAACTAGGGCACACATATAATAAAGAGAGTGGAATACTTATAGTCTTGAAAATTCCAGGGTTCATAAGGCCCAAATCTTCTTTTATCAAGATCATCATCGCCAATAAACATCCCAATGCTGGGTCTTCTTATACGGGTGAAATGTGAATGTGGTCATGATACCAGTACGCTGCGGGTTAATGCGTGAAGGAGGTTGCTTTAATAGATGGGACCAACGGGTGAACCTGAAGAACTCAAGAAAGCCAGTTCTTATTATCACGTCAAGGACACTACCATGGTGAGCAACTATGCCAACGAGATATTATTTTATTTCTTAATCTTATTTTATGCCGGTTTATTATACAAAAAAAAATATAATAAACGAAATCAAAGCCTCTTCGGCAAAACCATCCGTATATTCATTGTTGAATTCGAACGTTAGTCAACGATTTTGTCTTTAAATTATATAGATGTATGTTAAGCGCAATTTTTCTATTGTTTTGGGCCGTTTAAATATACTTCTTGAAACTTCAAGACACTTAAAAATTTGTGTTTGGTTTGTGCGGCTTTGCAGGGTTAGCCTAACAAACGTCTCAACTTCTTAATGACTGTAATGTTGCAAACCATACAGTCTTGATAATGTCAAGAGCGACCCCAATTGCACTATCCAAGTGGAAACATAAAACACACGACAGTCGAAATGCGCACTTATTACAGGCGGCTACTCGAATTATTACAGCGTAATAACGTGTAATATTCGGCACGCGTCCGGTAATACTCTGTAATATTTTAACATGACACTTGCCGGTGGAATGGGCAATAATCAGATACCAAACAGATGCCTACTTGAGGCCGCCATAGACTACGATCTGTAGGTACTCACAATGTACGGGAGATGACGCGACAATTATTAAATTTTTGGTCTTTGGTAAAAAACCAAAAAGTTCATGATGTATTTGATTTCTTTAAAAATACACCTGAAAACATAATACCTGGCTGTATAGGCTTAATCCTTTTGCCTTTTCTTGCATAGGGAGTATTCTACATCCAAAAAATTATAGGAGATATCATTATTCCTCAATAACTCCGCGGGGAAAAGAGACCCGTTACACCTGTATCAAGGTGATTAATTAAATAATTAAATTATAAATAACTACATTAGAATTCGCTGTAAGGGCTTCAGTTCCCTTTGCCTTCTCTGTATTAGGGAAAACTTAATTCCATTATTATTAGTTATAAAAGAGATTTAATATAGCATTTACATAGGAATATATTTATTTAAAGTTTATGTTGAAAATCATAATTAGTGATGACCCACTTCTCCACGCATTTCACAGATGACGTTCAAGGTGAATTTGACATATTTTATTCTCCAAAACCAATTCAACAATAAAAGGAATTTCGCCTGATCTACGTCTAGCGTACTCTTTGTCCACCCCGAACAACTCAAGAGGGAATGACAGATGGGCGACGACTGCGGGTGAGTCGCGTGACAAATGCTCGCCGGCCGAATTGTCCGTGCCCGCCATCCACCGCTGAAATGTTCGCGACGTGTCGTGACGTCACCCGTTATTGAAATACAACGGCTAATTCGAATTCGAATATTTAGATTTAGAACAGGTTATCCAAATTTGGAGACGGTTACTAAATACTTATTCAAACGATTTCCCATCAATGAACAGAGGTCCTATGCTGGGTTTCATATCAGATAGATTATTATTTAAGCACATTTTTATATAAGCTCTTGATATAGATATCTATATGGCATAGTATCAAATGAATTAAATTTATAATTTTGAATTGAATATAAAACTGTATGTAGACTGTATTAATTTTAAACTGTTAATTTCACTTATATAAAAAAATAGTTTTACATATTAAGGTTGAATTATATAAATATTGTTAAATTAGCCTAATAGAATGCTCTTAAAATAATATTAGTTATTTAAATTTTAATTTAGGATGTTCATCTTTGATGTTATATTTCTTTAATATATTTTAAGCGAGATTACTATTTTATTTATTTTTTATGATATTAGACCTTTGCCTCGCCAAATACTCATTATATAAGAATATTGGGATAGCTGGTCATAATTGTCTTAAATTTGTATTTGCTTTTCAAAGATATAATGGTGTTTAGCAATCTTATAAATTTGTGTGCTCATAACTTGAAATCCCTTAACTAATTTTATAAGAGATCATTGGTTAGGTTTTGCCTACGAGGCGTTGAATATTTATACTGTTTAAAATTAAATACCTCGTAAGTAAAACTATCCGAAGACATTTTATAGAAACCCACTGTCACTTTTATCAATATTATTGATTTACAGACATCTCGTCATGTTATTCAAGATTTTCTATCAACCACGTTGAGTTGCCTATTACACTTTTAGTTGGGTTGGTTTTAAAACGCTCAGTTTGATACATGCAAGAATTTTATATTAAGGGCAATAATGGGCAGTAAAAATAATACAACATTTCCAACATGCACCTGTCAAATACATGAAATAATGCAATACTAATAAAATATGCATCTAAGAAGATAATAGCCGGTTCTCCCCTTAAAATTCCTTCGTAATAGAATATTGGCGGGATATTTATGGGTGTTGAGCAACTTTTATAGTCTACTGTGTTTAACGTGTCTGCGGCGAACGATTATGAAAAGAAGTATGATTTTGGTCGCCCCCTGTGTGTCGACTTGAGGGTCGAGAACTCGAGATCGTGTCTAATATTCATATAGAGGTGGATAGTATGACAAGTGCCAATTTAAGTGTGACAGCGAGTTAGAGCATTGCACAAAGTCCAAGGCCAAAATATAGTATGATATGTATGAGAAAATAAAGAAATATAATTAAAGGTATAGCATTAGTAATAATTATAGCTCTAAGTGGTTATTAACCGGGCATTTGCAAATTGTCCCAGTTGAAATATTAATTAAGTATTAAATTAATTATTCTAAAATTAAAACTAACACTAATATGCATATTCCTAATTAAACCCACCACTTCTTGGATGAATAAGTATCTGCAGAGAAGAAACTATCAGTCTTTAGTATTTGTAATGACATAGCAAATTACGATATTTTTACGAAAGCTGCACTTAATAATTTCTTCACAGGTGGAAGAAATTATTAGGTTGTGTGTGTAGCTGACCGACACGTAGTTAGCCAGCGTGGGTGACTAAGGCCTAAGCGCCTTATTTTAGGGTAGGCAAGAGCCTTTCGATGGGATTGTATATGAGTTGGTGAGGTACTATTCAAAATCATAAGAAAGCGTTATGTTGTCTTAATATCACCAACGTTTGCTTTTTTCTACAAGACCTTTGGTTCCTTCAATCTAAAACATAAATTTCGTGCTAGGTTCAGTGGCTGACAACAATTTAAAGACTTTAAATAAACATGGTAATAGTCGCTCTACAACAGTTCCACAAAATTGCCCGCCCTAACAGCACATACCGACGTACATTACAAAAGTGGCACGGGAGGAAATGTGGGATTATTTATATTAAATTATGGGGGGCGACACACGTATAACAACGGTCACGAGGGGAGGGGAGCAGTCACATACTACGCTGTATTGTCGACTCTTGGTAAATATTTATTAAAATATCATCTTTATTGGACGTAGCATAGTATGCATACTTTATTCGTAGGGACAAACGCAACAAGGCATAAAGTGCTATAATAAATTACATTTAAAAGAAAAGTGTCTTTAAAATTTAATAGTATAAGAATCAATACCAATTGCTAAGTCTATCGCAGAACCGGTAAACGGTGGTCTAAGGTTTCCAAATACCCAGGGTGGCAGGTGGACGGGTCATTAAGGTTTAAAAGAAGTCGATAACGCTTACACTTCGTATATTTCAATGGTTATTTCTTTATTCAACTAAAATATGTTTTGAACAAAACCATAATTTTAACGATTTTCTTTTTTCAAAATGGTGAGTTTTACTTTCTCGATTTAGATACATAAAATACTATAAATTTATTATTAAGATAGTTTATTGTTTACTGGATAAGCGAAATTTTAATACAATATTTATTATCCAAGTTTTGAAATATAATATTAATTTATTGTAAATTCATAGCACAATATTACATTTTCAGACAAAGATTTGAAAAAAAAAGCGACCTTATCGCTTGTCGCTAATTATATATTATAAAAGTTATGCGACTCACGTTAATTACTTCTGTGCTGAGTTGAAGAGGGGTTCTGTAGGGAACTAGCATCAATAGATAGCTGGATTTTATTCAAAAGGTCGGCTTTTAAAGATATCTTTGTTATTAGTCATGACTATAAAGTGCACTGATATGGTATGAGTCTTTAACTACGAGACTTACTTGACGAGAAAACTTTAAAATCTTTGGTTTGTAGTACCCCCAGCTAGAGGTTTCAGATTCGAGTCTTGGATCTTTGACATGGAATGGTTGCTGTGTGAAGAGATAATAAATGTGTGATAGAATGAAATGTTTAGAATAGTAAGAGCGTATTAAAAAGAGATAGTGAATGATGATCTAAGGAGGCAAGAGAATGCAGGTTCGGTTTCTTTTACCTTTAATTCAGAGGGATGTAATTGAAGCTGATCGTATTTTTATGGTAAAGATTTTTATTACAAGTCTTGGATAGAAAATACAGTCCAATATAAGCCATTAAAATACTGCATAGCATACTGCATAAAAGTATGCCCTGTAAAAAAATTTATGTATGAAATAAATCTAGACACAAAAATCTGTGAAAAGAAATGTTGTTCAGAAAGCAGATCTCCGAATAAGTTTCTAATTTTACTAAATTGTAAAAAAATAATGTTTTCATAATTCGGTTTCGATTCCGTCAACTGACAATTTTGTTGATTCGTTACATGAATACCTTCCGACTACGATATCTTTTGTAAACGTCATTATGTCATGCTCATTTTTATTGTTGATAATTGAATTAATAATAGAAAACTAAGCTACGCACAACGAAGAAGACAGAAATAAAAGAAATGTAATATTACCACAAAAGATTGGTGAATTTTTTCTCATTAGTAAACTTATATATTTTTTTTAATTAAAAGTTTCATAGATTCCAACCTGATTCAGGGAAGTTACTAAAAATATATATTTTGTGTAGGTAGATATTGAAATTCTTATCAGATTTTATTACAAAAAATAGTGGGCGTTTAATTTGTACTTAAAGGACGATGATTACTACTTTGATATTTATTTCGTTTATGATATTTTAATTTGCAATAAATTATGGTTTGTAAATTAAATCTTATTACAAAAGGCTAAGGTATACCTATCTAAGAACGTCAAAGATTTTTTTTTAAATTATTAATGTTTGTTTAATGAATATTAACTATTTTGAACAATTGTATTAGTTTTGTCTGGATATATACTAATACGTAAAATCTTTTGAAGATCAATTAATTAACTTCAAAATTCACTTGAACTAGGTTGTATAAAAATGAAAAAGAGCATTATTTTCTTTATTTATAATGTCAGTTTCACCTTTCTAAGATTATGTAAATAATATATGTTTACATTAAAAATATATATGTTATATTACTTAAAAATTACTTCCAAATAAATCCAGAGGGTCAAGTTGTCCTATCGACAACTTGACCCTCTGGATTTATTTGGAAGTACAGTTACATTTACATTAAGTAAATGTAACTGTACTATCGACAACTTGACTCACTCCACAGTATATATGACCTCTGACTGAGTCTATGGTTGGTAGTGAGAGGCTGTCACCTTCTTTTATGTCATTGTTCTCTCGCAGAAGGAGGCAGTGAGAGAGGGAGGGCAATGATTTAGTCGCTTCTCTCTGGCGTAGACGAGTGTGCGCATGAAGGTGGGTAGTGGTTGCCCGTAAACCTATGCCCTAAGTGTGGCGTGAGAGGGTAGCTCCCACGCATGCATTGCACATGCTGCCACTTCGGGATTGACCAAGTAACTTTAGTCAATTCCCATTATTGCGAAGCCTGGCCGTAAGACTGCGCTACCTGGGGATGACCTGGTGAATTGTTTCGGTAGAACCCCAGCGAAGGGCAATGGAGTTACCGGGGAGTTTTAGTGGGTATTCCCAGTGCCACTTTGGTGACGCACTAGATGAGCCCCACCGCTGGTCCGTGAATCCTCCTCGACAAAAATAGTCCTACTAACCGAGTAGCCTGTATTTAGCGAAAATTTACCATTTGATCGGTAGTAAAAATTTTACATAAATAAATAAATTTTCACATCACTATCAATGAATAAACACATACAGAGACACACATGCCAATGAAGTCACGCACTTCATTGTTTGCCAAAAGTTATTATCTCATCTCGAAGATACTCCGAAAATATGCCGGCAAAGACAATATTTTCGGTTATCTCCTGTAATTTATGCGAAAAGTTGCCGAAACTTGGTCACTTAAGGAGACAATCTGAGTTACAGATGTCGATTGCGATAAAATCATACTTCCATGGTCGTCTTTGAGTGGAACGATTTGTTTTGAGATAAATAGGCTTCGAGTTCATTTTTGTACGAAGTAGTTTAATGAGAAGTCAAGTCGACAAATTTATAGTTTTTTTGTTGGGGTCTGACCCTTACTACTGGAATCTCCCTGAGTTTATGTATTCAATTTTGTACATTAATTAATAAATAAATAGTTTAGCGTACTTAATGTAAAGACTTCTTGTTGTAAATATTATAATGTACTTAACATTTTTGTAAAAAAAACTATTTTAATATTCAATGAATATAACATTTTATTCATAGTCAAAGTCAAAACAGATATAGAGAATAGATGTAGAGAAAATACGTATGTAGGTAAAGAATTCCACGCTCAGGCTGTACGACAAAGAATCGAGTCACGAAATCTAAATCGCTGTGCGTAAAGTGGCAGTGAATGAGTGACTCGCAGACTGACACGCGTGCTCCGTGTAGGAATGAAGAATGCACTGAAAATAGTTCCTTTAGAACTTTAGACATCTGTTACTGTTATACACAATTACAAAAGAAATATAGCACCTACATCACGATATAACATTACTGGTATTATTTCTACTTTAGAATTTGAAATGACATGTCATGTTCGTATATAAATAAAGGCACCTACTAAAACTTATTCAATTCCATTATATAAGCAACTTAACAACAACTTGATTCCCGGCGAGTTCCACAAATGGAATGTGTGTTGTTCCATAAGAAATATAGGACTAGTGAAAAACTACAGCATTTCCTTTGCTAAAACAGACTATAACTCTCTCTGGGTTTGCATTTCCTGGGGCTAGAGACACCGCCGGTTAAATTTACGCTCGACAAGGAAATTGACTGAGAGCGGTCGCATCTGTTATAAGACTGCGGAATCCGCTACACGAGCTAGCTGCGGTTAAGATACGGAATGGAAGATACTTTAAACTTTGATTGTGTATGTTAACTTGAATAACAATAAAATTAATAACATTTATAACATAATGGCATAGGTGATTTGTAAAAGGCTGAGAGTTTCTTGCGCGGTTTCTTCTCTGCAGCTAATTCGTCGAAGCGGTAGTATGGTTAATTGGGAATATGTATACTAGTGTTAGTTTTTAGTACACAAGCAACTTATTTAGTACATATTTAAATTCTATAACTGGGGCAATTTGTAAATACCCGGTTAATACCCACTTAAAGTTATTACATTTGTTTATTCTTCATACATGTTCCCTGTTTTGAAGATTTAAAAGAACTTAGTAAATGAGTCTATTTAAATAAAGATATTATGACTTTGACTTTGACTTTTACTTAACACTCCCACCCACCTATTATCTAGCCCAAATCAAGCGTAATTAAGAGCTTGTTTTATGTATACTAGATAACGGCGAAATATATATAGTTATATGTATATAAATATCGGTAATATAAAAAATGAGTATACAAACATCTATATGACTTCTGAATAAATAGAATATACTCACTATAGATAAAATTTTATATCACGTATGCCTCATACTGATAGATTCAAACTTTTAAATGATTCGTATCAACGTGTTCCTCCTTAGTTGAATTAGTAAAGAAAATGTCATTTCATATCTCAAGGAGTTGAAATTGACATTACTTACTATCTTTTCGTTCTTGATAGATGTACGTCTAGTTAATCTAATTCTAAACGCGACCTACTTCCGTAATCATCTGGCGACCTAACCGTGAGTTCATATCAAATGACTCTCATTTCGCAGAATCGACACCGGACGTTGACAAACCGTTCCGGATGAAAAAGATGTATTTTTCTTCGATAAAATTTGGGGTGACGGCAAACTATAAATCTACCGGGGGCGATTCTCGCTAAATGCAGTTGAAATAGCTCCGTTCAACGTAATTGGATTGGTAGAGAGTATTGAACAAAATCGGGTATCGGATTATAAATAAAAATATGTGTTAATTAAATATAAAAATATGAAAATTGTAAGAAGATATTATATGTCCCATATTTTCATTCTTTTTCACAGTGTTGAAGACTTCTTTAAATACTCGGACGTAAGAGTAAGAACACTTTGGTGTACCAAATATACATTAAGCGGTGGCGTACTCATGAATCAGATATGTTAAGTTTTCTATCACTGTGGAGTCGCTGGCGGGTTAGTAAGTAAAAAATTGTTAGATGAATAAGATAACTTTGATGTTATCTGTTAATATGATGATGATTATGAGTCGGGAAGACTTGTATATTGACAACAATATGCCTGAAACGCATGAAATGAAATATACAAATCTGAAACTAAGCAAAATCATAATAAGCCAAATGGTACTGACAATATAAAAATAAATAATGACGCCAAACAATGTCACCGTAATATTAATCAACATTATGTTATTAACAAAGTGATACAATGAAAAGTTTAGGAAAATAGAAAGAGATGAAATAATAATTCTCTTATATGTCTCAGAATCATTATTTAAAATTAAGGGTGAAGTTATAAACCTTATCAAAGTCTTAACGATACCAGCCCCAGGCGACTTTCTTTTGACAGCTGACGTATTACCGCATTCCAAAAAAATGTCTCCAATCTTGAAGTCTTACCACAGCTGCTATAAGGGGCTCTAAATTCACATAAATAACTGTTACCCCAGTGGAAACTTAACGGAAAATTAAACCACAATTTGCTGAGAACAGGGTGAATAAATTTCACGTCAATACAGCCAGCGTAGGTAATTTCAGAATGATACTAAATGAAATTTGATTTGAACGCCACATGGCCTAGCCTGTCATTGTTTATAGGCTGCACCAGTTGGACGGACAGTTTAACATGGCCTTCTTAACAAATATTCTTCATTTAACCATATGTTTTACCATAAACGGATTAATTAGAAACTAGTCGTTGGTCTGTTGCTGCGTTGACGTTGACGTTGAATATTGAAATTATGTCAAAATTTAATGTCTCGTGAGTTACACGTGTCGTCGTCCATAGACTTGTCGTTGCGTCTATGAAAATATTGATAAGTTTACTCAAATTAGATGCTTTCCGATCATACGAGTCTATTGACAATATTCATAGCTTTAATGATTTATATAGTATTTGTTATCTTGAGTTTCTCTGTGCTTCGGAAGGCACGTCAAGCCGGTTGTTATGGCAACCGCATTCTCCCACCAAGCCAAATTAGGCCGGAGTGTTAGTGTTATGTTCTAAACTCTTCATCTGTTTTTCCCTTGTAGGGACCTCCTCAACAGATGAGGATATGCCCAGCAGTGGGAGTATTATCTCTGAGGATGATGATAGCTTTAATATTGGTTTGGAAAAGAAGTTTAAAGCTTAGAACAATAACACCTAGATACAGAGTATACAACTTTAAATCATTTCATCCAATCTGAGACAAAAATACCTTTTAGTATTTATGTAAAAATTATTTTATTTAACCAGAAACATTACGAGTAACCTTGTGTTCTCGAAGATCAGTGGATCGTGGTAAATTAAAATAATCTTGTTTACGCATTTACAAGCCTATTTAAACCAGGCCCTATTATTTTGGAAAATTCATAATTGCTAAAACTATTGATTTCTGATGGCTTTTCTATCTGTTGAGTAATTGCTTTTAAATATGCATACGCTTATGTTGACGTCTAATTTTATTGTCCGCCTTATTCGGTTGTTGTTCCGCTGAATCTACAGCTACCGTTTTTACGATATAACACGTATTACTAAAACTATCACTGAATAATATCAGCTGCATCGTCCGACAGTGGCGTGTACGCTTCGCAATTTCAATTTACGAGTGTCGATGCTATAAAATCGAGACGTGATCGGGATCGGACAAATAACTGGCTGCTTATGTGTGTATTAGCAGTGGACATGAAGAGAATATAGTAGGACAGAAAGCGGGAAAGGTGAAAAAAGATACAAATGTCATTGTTGGAGGCGGCATAGGAAATGCGAATTTGAGGGAGATTTATGAGGAAGACCTGCTTGTAGTCAACTAGGTTGGTATTTATAATTATATAGATACTTGGCAATAATATGGAAAGCTAAACGAATTAGGTGTCTGGAAAGTCAGTTTTGAGGAGGAAAAGGACTCACTTGCATGTTTTGCGAAGATGAAGCAAATGTAGCTAGAGTATTTAATGGACATAGGAGACCTTGAAAACACGTGTCTTCCATTGTCAACGCACCCGCAATATCAAGTGATGATCACCGTCAGGTTGAGGATCTAATGCTTGTTAATTCTGTTAAATAAGAAACCAAAGGTCTGTTGCTACTTGTTTCTGTGACGACGGTCCACAACATTAATTATGTAAGACCCGGAATTGGGGCTAGTAATGACAAACGATGTAGTGGCGAATCTTTTCTTAGAATTACGACTGAGAAACAGTGCATAAGATATATTTTATAAAACCTTATTTCTGTTTCCTCGTTTTAGAAGAAATTAGTAAACAAAATAAGCTGACAAAATAACTTTGTATGTATTTTATATCAACAAGAAAAATGTAAAAAACCTTATTTCTGTTTCCTCGTTTTAGAAGAAATTAGTAAACAAAATAAGCTGACCAAATAACTTTGTATGTATTTTATATCAACAACAAAAATGTAAGAAAGATTTGTAGGTACAAGCGTAACGGGTCACTTCAAAATTAACACTAATTTCAATGTCTTATGGTACAATGTCAAATCTACAGGCAAATCTACAAGCGCATGTCCAAGTCTGACAATATCTCATACATTGGTGATAACGGTACTCTATCTAGATTAGTTAAAGAAACCCAATTTACAAATCCTGTATTTAAAAGTCAGTTAAATCTCCTTTGACATTTTAGGAATAAAACAAATTTAATGTAAGTAATTAGCTACACAATTTTTTATCTTATTGATTTTTTTTTTTACGTGGCATTAACTTCTGAATGGAAACTACGAAATGAAGAGTCTATTTCTATTAAAATCAGTAAGAAAGGCGAAGATAGGTAGGGAGGAAATCTTAATAAAATGTAAAATATTAAGAATTTGAAATTACCAAAACAGCCGTTTGCTTTTAACATAAAAACAGAAAGTTCAGAAAAAGGTATGGGGTTATTATGGGAATAGTCTCCAGATAGAAAAGAAGTCACGTATTGTTTTCTTCTGCAGTTATTTGTTTTAAGTTATTTGCGTCTCTTTCATTCCAATACAATAAGAAGTGATAGAATGAGTTTTTGGAACATCAACTTAGATGATGGCGATACACTTAACACTTATTTTAATAGGCATGTTTTGTGATGCGTGTTATAAGACAAAAATTCTTTATAGTCGCCTTATAGAAACGACAAATGACGTCACCTGTCTTCGGTCACTTTTGACTTCTTTTAATAGGCATGTTTAATAATGCAAATTAAATGTAATACGGCAAAAGTCCACCTTTAGTCAAATGACGTCAGCAGTTATCGATTTATTGGGTTGTATTATACTGAAGGTGTAGTAAAGAACTTAAATTTGGTTTAATTCGTACACAACGGAATCGAGGCAACTACTAAGGCACTACTACTAGGCATTACTAAAAATATAACTATTCCTCATAATAGAACATAGTCGATGCATTTAGAATACAAAGTAAGAAATCGATTCATTTTTTTGCTACGACCCTTACGCTTACCCAACAGTAGCGACTTAACTAACCATGAAAATACTGCCCTCACTTTAGCAATATGAGCGAAAATGCAATTACGGTCCCTCTATTTGTGTTTTGTGACCTTAGGCGCAATAAACGACCCTCTTCAGCTATGATGCCCTAATAGAGGGGTCGCGATCGTTCTTGAATGATGGCGATATTGCATTTCTAATGCCTTGTATAATTTATTAAGTCGACTCCCTGTCTAACATTGTAACAAAGACTAATAAGTATTACCATTAAAAAATTATCTTAGATAATTCAAAATTCATCCTATTTAATCTGATCTGCCACTTTTTGGTTGGCACATCCTGAATCAGATTTTATAAAATTACTTCTTTTAAAAATATAATTTTAACCAGCTTTGATTTTGTTAAGAAGAATTCCGAGAAGGAGAAAGTCAGATAGGGCCTATTCTTACACAGGATGAGTAATCAAAGAAATTTATAATTTAAATGAAATTTGGTTAATAAAGTTATTAAAATAAAAAAAAACAGTACAAACAATTTTAAGATGTTTTTTTTATTTTACACCGATAAATAAAATAAAAGCTTTTTATGGTATGTTGTGTAGATTTTAATATATAAAATTCATAATACTTACCTAAAATGATGACTTATAAATAATAATGCGTTATATATGCACACGCGTTCTATATAAATTTGTTATTTTTTAAAAAAGTTCTCTATTAAAGTTTATTTAATTATTAGACAGTTCAGTATTTAAGCCTTTAATATAAGACTGTACAAATTTTAATATTGTAAAAATAATGTAATCACTTATCTTTTTTAACATATTGAAGGACAAAGACAAACTATATTTGAATTAACGTTTAGATCAACCTTTCGATACGGCTCCATTATCTCATTTCAATGAATAACTTCACGAGTATATTAATATATCATCAAATATTTCGTGTAATATAATGCACAGTTAGTTATGTTTATTTGTTTATTTGTTTATTTTAAGGGCAGTCAACAAAAACACATACTAACAAAAATATTTAACTGTAGCGTAGACCTTAAATTAAGTATAGTTTTTAATTACAGACAGCCACGGCATGCGATGTGGACTAACAGTTATAGTTATGATATCTTAGGTTTATATGTTTTTTAACGTTAATATTGAAACACTTTATGTATAACTTTATGTAGAAACATGTTATGTATAACTTAGTCGTTATTGTCAAAGTCAAACACAAGAACAAGTAAAGAAACTAAGCAAATACAACAAAAGTAAGACAAAAAGAAATTAATCAAGTTGTCTAGAACACTAGATAAAGACCATAACATTCGTCCCTTTTGTTCTCGGCTCTGAATATTTGCCAAAGTTTCATTTACTTGATATTATCTTTGTTTCAGATTTCTTTTGTGTGTTTTACTCTCAGTTAATAGTTCAAGAGGCTTGCATAATACTTTCCAGATAACATTTCGAAAAATATCCGACGATCTATATTTCTCCGTTATCTAATATATATATCTCAAGCTATCAATGATTTATATTAATTTGAGTTAAGTAATATGTGTGAGAGTGAGAAATATTATAATTTTTATTTATCTACAGGATGATATATCATGGTAGAGTTAATTACCTCGCTTCAATACAATATAGCAAAGACAAATATAACGTAATTCCCAAACGAAGTTTTGTTTAAAATTTTTGGCTAAATATAGTTTTCGAATTTTTCTCAGCCAGTAAATTATCTTATTCTTTCTTAGTTCTTAGTTCTTAGCTCAGTTAATTATCTTAATATCTATTAGAAGTAGTTTTTGTCATAGAGAATACAGCTGACACCACTCTAACTTCCTTTCGTAAATAAGGCGTGCTTAGGTAGTTAGGTACTCCACAAATTAAATGCCTTGCATCATTTCTACGCCTACTCCATAATCTTTGTTACAGCCTTGACGTAGTCCAAGAGCTCGGGTGCGAAAAGTAACAGATGTCATTAACGCAATTTAGATAATCGTTTGCGTAAATAAATAGCTGTAGGGGCGCAATTAGGTACACTACTACATTGGCCACTTACTTATGAGAAGGCAACTTTGGGCAACAGCTGTTGTAATTTATAGTCTTTGTAATTCTAAAGTTCGAATGGTGTTAGAACCGGAGATAATGGAGCTATTGATACGCTTGATATCGACATAATAACCTACGGTCTACTTTAAACACAAATTAGTATATGTTGCGAAATTTACAAATCATAACACATCTAAAAATTCAAATATGGAAGTTGGAGAAGAAATGTAAACTGTCAAATTTTCTCAAGGAATTTATATTTTGGAGCTTGCACGAATTTGATCAACTGCGAATTGAATAATTTTACTACAAGACCAATCAAAACGTTATATTTCTTTTGTTTAGTTAGACAATTCCCTACGCTCCAGTAAAGTGATATTTCAACATTCATTTTTCATTTTTCTTCTTTGTGATGAATTGTAGATGTATATGGCTGTCGACTCAAGTACGTTCAACTTCTTATTCAGACGTATTTAATTTATCCACGTGACCAGTAGCTGCAAAAGCCATCATTAATTATATAAAAAAGAGAGCTACAACCGGTACACATTAAACTTTGAGTTTATTACTACAATTAAAAAGTTACCCAAGTTTTCTTTAAAAGCAACGATTTGAACCCAAAAACTGTACAAAACCGCGACCCTTTAAGTTATCGCGGAGAGAAACTCCCGGGTGGAGAGAGTGGAGTTACATTTTTCTTTTTTCCGAAGAGCAATCTATTAAGGCCACGATAAACGCGGGCCGCGTTAAAATAAATTGATTTTATTCAAATTTCTATTAAGGCAGGGTCCTCTGTGTTTCTTGAGATTGCTACGGGCCCTGTCTTGTTTGGCGAGATGTGCGAAGATGGGAATTTTGGACAAGTCCAAGCAAAGGAAAATAATTCTATGTTACGTAAATAATCAGTAAATAAAAGTGCTGTGTTGTGCTGTGTTCCTAATATATTCCGGTCATAAAGTTATGAAAACAATTTTTTTTACGTTAATTGTGAATTCAATTTATATTTAATTCAAGAAACGTACACTTATTCTAGGATGCAGTTCAAAAAAAGAATTTGAGAATTACTTCAGTCAATACGTTTAATAAGCAATAAGTTTTTTTTTTAGTATTTCTCTTCTTGAATTGGCTGATGTACAATAAAGATATATTCTATTCTATTCTACGTTAAGGTAAGTACTGCAGCACGCTGACTTCGAATCTCATAAAGATTTTTGAACCCTTACTGTTGTAAAACAATCAAATTATGATTGACAAATGTGAAACCACTTGCATTGCTGCTTAAGTATTCCTTCTGAGCCCATAAACAACTATAAAATATTCTATTTATAGTGAACTATCATTCCACCCGTGTAAGTATAATTTTGCCTCATCACGCGTCAGCATCTCATGAGAACAATAAAACTTCAAAATTAATATATTTCCGTGCAAACTTTCTTCAAATCAGAGAGAGAGTATAGCAAAATCATTTTCACGTTTATTATATTATCTAAGATCAATCGAGATATGTACCAACATGCCAAAAATACCTCATCTACAGAACATTCATAGCTTCACGGCAGTCTCCACTCGTAGCTTGTAATTGAAAAGTTTGCCAGCGCAGAGATGTAAAGTGATTTATAAGACAGACGGACTGACGGACTCGCGACCTTTTTTACTCTAAATCTCGTTACAATGGATCGTAACTTTGGTGTAATATTGGTTGTATAAGTTTGACATTGTTGAGATAAAATACAGATTATATAGGCTTGGAACTTCTAGTATTATGCGGAAAAATATAATGAGTTAATAATAATGTCACACTCACACAATAACGTAGAATCTCCAAGTCTTCTGAACGAGTTTCAGATACCTTTTATGATTTTTTATGTTCTTACAAGATATAGCCTTTCGGTATATATCATTTAAAGGTGAAAATAAATCTTTGCTGTTCTAAGTGCGAGTAGAATAGTTAAAATAACCAGCGCTTGTACATTAATATTAACGAAGTGAATTGCCTCGAGGCTTGAGGACTCCCCAAGGTTCTCGCCTCTTTAAAGCCCCGGTAAGACTTTCAAGGCCATCTGTGGTAAACAGTATTAGTTAGTCCTACAAAAAAGTATCTAAACATTATGTTGAACTATTAGCTAAGTATGTTATACAGCCCAAATTCAAGCCACGGCGTTTTTTTTTCTATTTTAATAGTTATGGCACTTTTATCTGAAGAATACCTTAAACAGTTGACAGCTATCCTTTAGAAAAATCTATCAAATCGTCAAAATTTAATTTTTTTCGCTTGATAAGTAAAACTAATTGCAAAATCGGTCTCGCTAATAATTTTTAATTATAAATTTTTGTACAAAAATATTTTTACATGATATGTATATAATGACTGTTATTTCTACTGAACATAAATTATCAATTTAACCAAGGTCTCTTTTATTTATTTTTATGCTTAATATTTTTGTGTAAATTACATTTACTAATCGAGCAGTAACCCTAGTGTGAGTTTCAATCGTATCGAGAAGTTTGCGATCGTAGTTGCGTTTACTTGATAATTGCATTTATAAAAGCTTTCCAATACTTCAGAACCGAGACGATGCTGTCTGTTGCTTTCATACAATTTGACAGCCGATGATAGCCAAAATCGAGATATTTCAATTCGATTCGAACTCACAATATGGGTACGGAACCTATTAACACATTAAATAAATACATTAAATTTAAAAGACCTGTATAAAATATCATTTTCTCAATTCCTAACCCAACTACCTAATCTTTAGCCTGATAAAATGTTCGTGTTAATTACGCTAACACCAATAACTAAAAAAACTTGAATCTAGACCACGAATTTAGGGAACAGAGTCACTATATCCTCTACTAGACCATAGTCAAACAAAAATATAGTCATTGGAAAAATTTTCACTTTCATTTTTCAATATTTATTCGAGTCTTAATTATAACGGCTAAGCACCATTACTGTGAAAACCAACAAAATTATAGACTTACAAAATAATTAGACGAGACAGCATACTAATTTCAGGAAAACTTAATTTATACTTAAACTTAACGTCCGCTAAAAAATTAAGACACGAAAACTTACAATGAACTTTTTGCATATTTAAATGGCGTTACTTTCAAGTTTATTCATAAATCTCATCTCGGTTGCTTTATTAAACTAATTTACAGGGTAAATTGTATTCAACGGCCATTTTGGAGTTTGTTAATGGTGCAGGTAGAGGGGGAGGGGGGTGATATTGTATTTTTAAGCTTAGGAAGTTTGGAGCTAGAATAAAGAAATTCTTTTGACTAACAAATTATTTCCTTGTATAATTTGTTAAATAAAAACTGCTTCTTAATTATTTTTGCATTGATATTTTAGAGTGCTTGTAAATGTCATGCTGGGTCTAATTATGTGCCTACGGATGGCATGGCTAACGGATTTAGATAAATTATACATGTGACAAATTAAATAAGTTGATTTCAACAATTATACATTGATTGACTCATCCAGGGACCAACCATAGAAAACGTTGCTTTGTTTTGTAATCAAAACTAGAGCCTTAGAACCTTTAAAGTTAAAATCTTCTGAGGTCCAGGTTGTTCTTCAAACAAACTATGATGTAAGCTACTAATTATAATAGGAATGGCTTACCAGACTAAAATATGTAACCTTATTAATTTTATAATAAAAGAAAAAAATCAATCATTTCTAAATTAAATTTAAAAAAAGAAACATCCAAATGTTTTCCACAAACTCTTCAATCAAATTAAATTGACAATGGTTTGTGATAAAAAATTAAGGATAAAAATCTAACTGAATTACAACTGTCAGCCCCAATATACCGGAGATAACAGACGTACCTGTTGCTTGAATTCCTTAATTAATTCTTTTTACGGCTTGCTGCTTCTTGGCATGATTCATAATAGGGTTCAATATGGATATATACGTTTCTAGTTATCCATAATGGGCTGTAGGGTGTATATGTCTTTGTTAAATTCAAGGATAATAGATAATCATCCCCAGGTTCCCTTTATTGATAGAAAACAACCAAAAAAGTATAAACTGAGAAGTGTATAAATCATTTGGTAATCATTAACAGTAACATTGTCGACAAATAAAAAAGAATTATTATTTTATACCCCTTGAAATGCAGTTTCGACCCGTAGCCAATTATCTGTATAGCATGAGGCTTCTATCTATCTAGAGTCATCGAGGACAAAGTGAGCCGAGTCGTCTCATATTCGAAAATTAAAAAAATTCGAAAATTGTCGAATATCTCTATACCTGTCACTCTTTATCGTTAAGCGTCAAGCGAAAAGAATCCATGGTCCAACAGTAGTGGATCTGCAACCTTTATTCGATTTGCCTTAAGGCTATTTCTAGTTGGCCGTTTATTGAATTAATCTTATAGGTTCCTAACAATAAATCTTACTCAAACTCCCATTAATTCTAGTAATATTTGCTCAACATATTTTTCTGGTCTTTAATTAATATTAATTACCTTAGTATAGAAATGATTTATGGCAACAATCTCAATTAGTGGGAAATAAATTATGAATTCTTTTTTGTAATAAATAAAAATACATTTTCTTTATCATTTTAAGTTCAAAGTGGCTTTATTTTTGATGTATCTGGTAAGCATTACTATATTCTTCGCGTCATATACGAAAAAGAAGCAATTACATTCTCATCCTTTTCTACAACACAGTCTCATCCCAATAATGTAAGATATATTTAAGCTAGAAACGTTATTATGGTCATTTTATCACCATCTATTATAGAATATTGCAGAAAAAATAACACGAAACAAAAATTCTTATTATTTTTCATATTAACGTAGCAATTGGAGAAGTAGTTCCTAATTTCATGCCGAGACGTTGGCGTGTCTAAATAATTAGATACAGAGAAAAAGAAACACAATAATAAATTAACGAAGCTGGATGACTACAAGATGAATTTTGTGATGATTGATAATTATTTTCCGTGTAAGATGAATAATAAAATATAAATGAACAGGCCTTGTTCGTGGTATTAACGCTGACAGTGCCAGACTTTATTTGAGCCTTCCAAATAGTAAGGTGTCAGTTAAAATGAAGTTAGATAAAACGCCTCTGTGCAGGGTTCATGAGAAGCACACTGAATAAATGGAACACATCCTGTGTAACTGTGATGCTCATGCTCAGAAAAGAATGGGTCTCTTCGGACTGGGCTACCCCAGTCCTGAAGATATAATTCTGCTGATTCTGAGCATACTTAGTAAGTATATCTTGGAGGTATTCCAGGACAGCAGACACTAAGATTAGGGAAGCACAAAAGATCCCATTGGGTCGAAGTACTCGGGGAATAATCCTTGCTACATATCAAGATAAGATAAAATAAAGTGTCAGTTGGTAACCAGCGTCAGACTTCTTTAGTTTGGCTTGTGCTGAACTGGCTTCGTATTCTAACGCAAACGTCATATAAATTAAGGAAACACTGTCTGTTAAATAGGTTTTAGTTGTATTCACAATTATTCATCTACTTTTTGTTGTTGTTTGTTTTTTTTACTTTATTTAGGTGACGTAAACATTACGATTAAGATCTAGAAATAAATACATAATGAGCTTGGGATGTAACTCCTCTGAACTGGCTTTGCAATTGGTGATTTACCCACAGGTAACAGCTGGGATCAAACGCTCAACATACCAGGAACCATCCTGGTGAAATTTACTTGGATTTTGTTGCTTTATCGAATCTGTCGCTAGCGAGATCTTTAAATCAGAGCATATAAGTTCCATAGTCAGATATACCTCTGATATACCACTGCAGGGCACAAGAGTGTCTGTATGGTAGAAACATATGCGGAGTTTAAGCCTTAACACCGACACAACTTGACATGTGAATGAGGTTGTCGTAACAACCAGGACTAACGACCTAACGAGCTTTCTGAGGCATGGAGGACTTCGAAATAATAAATTTGATTGACCCATCCAGGGTTCAATGGTGACGAAAGTAGCTTTCTTTTCATAACCGAAAACAGACTCAAGCCAATACGACAATAAGCTCCTTAACTCAATTTCATGATAGAATTTACACAAGGAAATTCTAACTACAATATGCAAGTAAGTAAGTATTAGAAACGAAGGCGATTCTCAGATAATTCTATTCTAATTATTTTGAGTAGGATATGATACCTTTCTTAGCTTGTATAAGAATTTTTTTCATCGATTGAACCGCTTTTTTAGGTTACGAGATCAACTTAGCTTCAGGACATAAAAATCTAAGCAGTAATTTCTCTAAATCCGTCCATTGCTTAGCTATGCATGGTATACAATCTTTACCTACAAATAGGTAACGTTTTGCAGCTGTTTGGTATGTGACACGGGTCTGTGACGAGGGCCTATCATTTGTACACCCATATTGGCCGGGATTCAAATCCGCACTGTCCTCCCTGGGACAAGTAATGATATCCCTGCGTAGCACATGGTAAATACAATAGTGACAAGAAGTAACAAGCTTCCTAACTTTAGCTGTTGTGTGTTTAAGGTTTATATTTCACTAGGGATTTAAGGGCTCCAATGTTTTAAGATATGTCACAGTGAACTGTTTAAATACCAATTGACAGACTAAGGGAAACTTCTAATATTTTTATTGAATCAGACGGAATGCGTTTTAACAGCATTACTACAAGTTTCCTTCCACTTCCCATCTTCGTTCTAAATAGCAGTTTTTTTAATGTCGAAACATGCTGAACCAAAAATGACCCACCTGATCGTAAGTGTTCACAATCGTCTATAGACACATGCTATATATCAAGATATCACTTGATTCCGAAGACTGTTCCACTGGCTACCTTTATCTTAACACCAAAACACTACGAACTGATTTATGGCCGAAATAGAAAAGGCGGTGGGATCTATAATCGGGCAAGTGCCAATAAATGTAGATAGTAGAAGTGCAGTTGGCAAGACTGCAAAGAAACTGTAGACTGTAGACAATGTTGTCGTTGGTACAGCATGCTGAAAGACTGCAATCGGACTTCATGTTAGGCCGCCCCAACTGCAATCACTTCATCAACCTATCTTCCATCCTTCTCATCCTTCTTCATCCCCAACTGCAATTTAGCAGTTGGTCTACAGTTGAAATGTAGTCAGTCTTTCTTGAGGCTTACTTGAATTATTGATGACAGATCATACAAATCTCACGGGGTCAACTGGTATTATTAAACTTATATTTTTGTTTCGATAAATTGTAGCGAAAATCGTAAAAAAGCCATGCAATCCAGTATGAAAAATGTTTTAAAAGACGTGCTTTTAAAAACTATATTTTCTGCTAATTAGGATTTCTTTAAATTTATCTTATTTGTGGAAAACAAAGTCTTTATAAAATTATTATAGTCAATTTTTTTAATTAAGATTGAAATTAGGTGAATCTATCGTCGAAACTCAGGTTATAACGACAGTATAAAAAGATAGTTACAAAATGTGATTAGTCACGTAGTTCTTGATACATAGATATTGTTATTTCATTTCACCAAACTTCGCAGATATAACTAATATAAAGAATCTAACAATTCACCCCTTAAGAGGTCAGAAGTCACTCAAAATCCTTTGTAACAATCGTAAGCTGTTCACAAAAGATTTTGCTGTAATTCTTCTTAGTAATTTCAAATCTTTGCCCTATTAATATAGATTTCCATTGCTTTTACGCCAAGACCAATTTGTTAAGCCGAATCCGGTGAAATTTGGATGGAACACTCAGCACATCCCTTCACGAAATAATGAAGATTCAATTAGAGAAGAAATTCTTTGGATACACTCCGGCGCGTGAATGGGCACCGTCGAAAAGGACCGGCTGTAAAATAACATAAAATATAAATAAAAAACAGCTCGACCAATTATTTTGCGAGCGAAAACTACAGTCCAAACCTTATGGCTGGGTGTTAAGGCTTCGAGATTTTTGTGGGAAGTTTTTGAAAAGTTTGTGGAAGTAAAAGTAGGGGGATTACAAAGGCTTCGTCCATATTCATGTAGAACCGGATGAAAAAGTTGCTACAATGAGAGGCGCGTCATTACAGCACACTGGGAAGTGGCAAGTTGTGAGACGAGGCCGAAACTTGTGTGTAGTGTGAGAATTTTTAATTAGCGCCATGTTGTTTTTTTTTCAGTCATACATCCTGCTATTGGGATGTGGCTTATTGGGAATTTATTCGAAATAGACTGCTTGTTGTATGGAAGTCGTAATATTCAATTTATATTGAAGTTATATTTTATTTTTTAGTACAACCATACACAAAAGATATCTTATGTTGAAGAGACTACGCCAGCGGGTTATTGAGAAAAACGTTTAGGAACATAAATTATGTATTTTTTAGAAATAAATATCAAGTACCTTTATCTGTGAGATCCCACAAAATAATTTATATTTTCATCCACAAGAGGGACATACAAACAGATCACAGTTGCCAGGGTAATGCTGCGAATCATGAGAATCGTTTGAACATTAATGAGGTTAAGGTCTATCTTTTGTCAACATTATTTGATACTCATTTTTAAATACTATATAAAGATTTGGCACAAATAGATAAAAAATGATAAGATAATTAATTATTGACCTTGTCGGTTATCGCAATTGGGGCGGAAGGAGGAGGCTGCCAAACTTCATCAATGTTATCTTTGCAAGATAAAAGAAAATGACAGAGAAGGGGTAAGTATAAATTCTTACAGCAAAAGTAATTTTTGTTGCTTTTTGACAAATTTGTTTTTAGGACAGCATTAAAACCAGTTCCCCTAAAAATACAGAACCTCATTAAAATTACTCTAGCCCACCTTGTACCTTCAGCCCGAACGAGGGCACTGAGTACCATCGACACTCGTCTCAAAAGCCTCTCAGGTTCAAAGTGCAAAGATCCCTCTTGTTTCGTTTCGATCACCCCTCAAAGTGATATAATTCGTTTTCGTTTATATTTTTAAGTTTTTAATATTACATCTGAAAAGATGAAAACTGATCAAAAGGTGTAGGCAAAGCACAGATAATAAAACACATTGACATATACATCAAAAAGATTTTAATGTAAAAAATTGTTTTTAGATATCCAAAACTTAAATTGTATTTTTCAAAAAAAATTATATTGATCACGAGTTTTATGCTTTTTTGTCAAAATATAATAAATAATATATAATATATTGAAGTAATTGTTGCAATACAAACAATCTACGTTATTTGAACTAAAAAATAAAACCCTTGAATAGAATAATATGAAAATTTATCAACGTGGAAGGGAAAGCTTGTAACGCTGTCGCTCAAAAAGTTATGAACCAGACGTATTTTCAAATTATATATTTATTCAAATGTCTAAAGTGACTCAATGTAGTCTTTAACTTTTTTACCATTAGGTTGATTTTCGTTAAAATTCCACTGGCATGTTTGCTTGCACTTTATTATGAGTTAGCTAACCCCTGACAGCTTTCAGTGGGTCTTGATTATTATGATTGATTAATTTATTTAAATTATAACAAGCGCAAGTAAAAAGTGCTTTTTTAAATTTTCATTTGCATACGTCATTAAAAAGGTAATTAAAATGTAAGCATAAAGTTTAAAACAAAACTAAAAGCCGACTTCAAAACAATTAAAAAGGCAAAAGTAATTCCATGTAAGAAGTTATCAATTTCACATTATATTTGGAGCCAGAGCTACGATTTCTTTTGTCTTTGGAAACAACTACGCACCAATTTGTATATGGAATTAATTTTACCTTTCAGTTTTTTAAAGTCGGTTCTTAGTTTAGTTTAGTTTAAACATTTTACCTTATAATTTAGAGTGTTAAGATTGTCAAATTGCCGGGCTGTTTGTCGTTTGTTAAATTAGCTTTAGAATGAGACCCGTGCCTATAAAATTTGAAGATTTCCCTTGATTTCCCTGGGATTATACACGATACTTCTTTTTTAAATGGTGCATTTATGTGAGAATATTACGTATTTTTATTTATTTTCTTGAGCTATTATTTACTCAAATAGATTACTAAGATAATTTCATTACTGTATTTTTAATTCCGCGGTAGATTGTGTTAAAGTGAGATATTGAACCTTAAACCTTATACAATAGAGTACACCGCTGTATTGCATTCAGTAACTTACGCTTAATTATTTCCCACAAATAAATTACAACAAAAACTGGAATGATCAAATTACCAAAGTGGCGTACCAACACAAAAGTAGGAAATCTAAATGTGCTGAGAAGTTGCGGAATATTAAAAAGTGAGTTAAGAATAGACCGCGCTGCTCAAAGCGAAGTTAAGGAACAGTATTCAGCTCTCAGTGCATTGAGGAGCAAGATTTTATGGAAGAGCTAACGGTACTCAGCATTATATTTAAAAAGAATATCTTTAAATTGGAAACTTAATTCAAAATATTTTTATAATCCCTCTAATTCAAAGCTAATGACGCTAATAGCGATTTGGCATTGTCAATTTAACTATATAAAACTGCATAGGTTGAGATGGACGGGCCACATGTTGCGCAGAAGAGAAGAAAGATGAAGCCAAATTCAAAATGCCAAACTCTCTTATTTTTGCTGAGTAGCTAAAGATGTATGTGGACTAGAGTTATCGTAATGATAGACTACACCCTTTCTTTTAATCAATTCCGGCCGCTTTCTCTCAACTTCTTGCTTTAATCTTATTAGTTGTTGGCAGTACAGATACGAATCGATGATTCTGCCTGGCGTTTAAAACTCAAAATGATTAATGCCCTTCCAATTTCACCATAGACACAGTACCACCTTATTGCGAATAACCCAGGTTATGCCACAGTCTGTGAAGCCTGACCGACCTTTGACCACGACCTTTTTCACGACATTCTTGTCATACATGATCCACTTTTCATCACCAGTTATCAATCTCTTTAAAAACTGTTCGGTTCCTTACGTCTCAATAAAGAATCGCAAATGAGTTCATTCATTAGGTTTCTTTCAGTGGGTTTATGTGGTACCCAAATATCGAGCTTTTTTGTGTACCCAGCTTTTTTAAAACGGGTTAAACCTGTTTTGTGTTAAATTCTCAGTTCTTCACCTATGTCATAAATGCAGATATGCCGAAATTGCTCCACTTTATCAAAAATAGCGTCCATTTTATCCGTAACAGGGCGACCAGAGCGAGGTGCATCTTTTACATAAATTTTCCGGATTGAAAACGCTTAAACCAACTTTGTGCTACCCTTGCTGACACTGCATTAGGTTCATAAACGTCACAAATTTTGTTCGCGTCTTGCGTTGCATTTTTTCCTGATAATAAAATTTTAAAATTTATCTATTTTTTTCATTATATTCGCTCTTCGTGACAGAAAGAAAAACGGTGGGAAACAAAATTTTTATGATTTGATTCTATTTTTGAAATGTCGCCTTTTTAATTTTATGAAAACCAGCCAGATACAGAATGTGCAGCCAAAGATATTTTATTACAACTTTATACATACTTTTGCGAAAATACTTCTGCACCTGCATAACTCAATACTTTGCAGCATCATTATGGAATTGTTTATGCTATAATCTTGACTTACATAAAAGTATGTTATGTATCTACACTGACTAATTGAATTTGACTTTGACTTTGGCACGAAATGATGATGTTGTTGTAAGATCATACAGCTACCTATTATCTAGCCCAAATTAAGCATTAAGCCCAAAATCACTTAAATTAGTTATTACACTACTTTAGTTATTAATATATATTAGTTTAATGTTAGTGTTTCGGAATTCTCTTTTTACCAAAGTTAATTTTTTGAGAAAAATAATTATACAATTCCAGTTTTTTTCTTATTCTTTATTTAATTTTTCTTCTTAGTCCGAAAAATTATTGAAAACTCTTATTTATACCTTTTATAATTTATACCTTTCTACACCGGCACGCTGGTCTACCAGACCCTCAGATCCTACTTCTTGGCTTCCTATTAAAATAAAAGGGCCATTTGCTAATTACTCAAATCGACATCCCTCTAGTTGAGTGGTCAGTGAGTCAGTAACTGCTACCAAGTTAGTTTTACTAATAATCGGTTTAATAGTAAAAGTTACTTCCATTATCACTAGATCATTGTAGTTTTTCTCAAACTTTCAAAGAGAATAGTTAAAATTCTCTTTTTAAATAAAAAAACGTTCTACAAACTCAAAACCCTCCTAATGGTGGGAACTTTTAAGCATTCATCGATTCTCAATTTATCTCGATTCTTAATTGTTCTTTCCTTTGAATGGGTAAGGCTATCGCTTTTTTACTTTTAATTCTAATCGATAACAACTCGAAAGTATCGTAAATTTCACGATATTGTTATCGCAATGATTTATTAGCTTGAACTTCGCAGCATCGATTCTATCTCGATTTTTAAAAGATTAGTTGATTATGTGTTACGGAAAATGGGCATTTGGGAAAAAGCGGAATTTGATGTAAGTATTATTGAGGATAATTGGAATAATGAAATTGATATCGGCAGTATGGTATATACAGGTTGTTCCACGTTTATGCAATATTTTAGAAAAGTACGTAAGTACTTGAAATTATGTAAAAGAGAGCCTCAATTGTATTTGAACAAAACTTTGGGACTTTGTTGTAACTGTAAAATTTAAAAAGAATAGAAATATCCATAAAGCACTTGTAAAATTAAAATTGGAGTTTTAATATAAAATTTATCATTTAAATATAAAAGTACTAACTTTTGATTTCAAAATAAATTTTAACACTTTTATTAATGCTCTATTAGTTGAAGGAATTGGTCCTGATACTTCAATCTTTCGACTAGAATCGTAAAAAACTTATACATTGTAATTTTCACGATACTTTGTTTCAAAAGATATTCGATTATATTTATATAACGGAAAACGGGCAGGCAATTCGACAATACTGACTATCTACAATCTAAATTTGATCTTCGAAATTTACCGTACAAAATTGTTTTTTTTTATACCACTAAGATGACAATAAAGCATACGGCTCACCTGATGGAAAACAGTTACCGTAGCCTATGGACGCTTGCAACACCAGGAGCATCCGTGCTTTGCCATCCCTATAAAATTTTTTGACGGCATTTGAAGAACCTCATGCTGTACTCGATAGGTAAACTTTCGCAGGAAGTTCATTCCACAAATTGAGCCGAGCGTACGCAGGAGAAAGTTCCGAAAGTGAAAAAAAATCGACTTCAAAACACTAAAGCGAGAAAAATAATTAAATGAAAAAGTTATCCAACTCAAAACTATTTTGTAAGAGTGGGTTCTAGTTCTTTCAAAAACAATAGAAAGTAAAGTTCCGACTCCAACAAAATTGGTTGGACGCAGTTAGCCAATTATTAAACTGATTCCAACCTGGGAACACTAACTAATCTACCAGCCAGTGGTCAAATATACAAATAAGGTTGATTACAATAACTAATAATAATAAATGCTACAATATATGCTTTGTATCTGTCACTCTTTTCTATAAACTAATTTAAAAAAACGTTCAAATAATACTAGGAAACAGTTCACTCTCTTTTCACGCCCGCTGTTTTAAAAAATTTGTTATAAATAAAAATGGTTTAATGCAACCTCATTCAATTCATGTAATTTTGTCTATTAATCGCTTTTGAAAAAATTACAGCAACTGCAAAATTTGACAGTGACACTTAAATCAAGATATAAATTATTCTCTAAATATTTCAGTCAATGGATAGCTATGCATACCCATATCCCCCGCCGTTTCCACCCATGTGTGCCCCAAATGGGGACTACGCTGACCATGGAGATGGCTTTGGGGATTACTATGGAAGGACGACTTTGAATGAGGAGCGAGATGACGGGAGAAGGTAACTGGACAATTTGATATAGAACAGCAAACAATGTCATTGACTGGACTAGTATTTTTAATCTACCAACAATATTATGTTTTATACAGTCCGATAAGCTAGTTAGCATCGCCAGTTTTAACGCTCTCATTTCGATTTCGTAAAAAGCAACTTTCGCCGTCCCTGGGAAGGTATAAGTCGTTGGTTTCGATTGTTATTTCAATTTCCACCCTCCAACTAAACTCCTGTTTCTCTAGTGTAGTGAGATCTACAGTGGGACATAAAGGCTGATGTTGATGATTATGAAGCCTTTACCTGATGTAGTGGTACCAACCATCATAGAAATATATATTATGAAAAACTAGGATATTATAGATACCTTGCCACTGGAGACAAGAGATATTATTGTCTCTTTTAAACAGGAAATGCTCGAAAACTTTGCTCGTGAGTAGTTTTAAATTTTTTCAAGCAATTCTTGATTTCGTATAAAGTAGCAGGGGCAGGACAATAGCCTGTTTAACTGAGATCAATATCCTTCTGTAGATTTACGAACGATTTATGGCTTAGATTGGCGTTTAAGTTAATGTGTTTACGTTTGAGTTATGTGTAGGATGCTGAATTAGACCATCTGACCAACTGCACAACTTTGAATGGAACTAAAAGTTTTAATATGCTTTTTAGGTTAGGAATGAAAGAAGGTCATACTTTGCTTTATTTTGGATTGGTTAAATTAACTTCCATTCATTTTCTAAAAAAAATAGCAGTCATTTTCACAAGGTTAGCAATTATGTCTACCTTTCAAAATCAGGACGAAACGATAGAAAAATCACAAGCGATAATCCTCATGCTCTGAAAGTCATATCAATTGGTTGCGATCTTCTTGAAGGTTGAAAATGTTTCTCTAGTTGAGCATTCTAAACTCGTCTTTGTTTTGATGTTAAAACTGTGTCTTTGGTGATGACAGAAGTTATAGCAGATGCAAAATATTTAATTAGTTTCAACTCGCTAGTTAAGGCACTACCGCAGAACCTATTCTACAAGACCTCTTAAAAGAGGTTTGATCTTCTGCATTGTGTTGAACTCACAAAATAAATCGGACTGGAAAAAATATGAAAAATTGCATTTAAAAACAGATCTGGTCATCTTATATGAGGCATATTATTAATTATTCTAAACTTTAATGATATTTTTTCTTTCAATTTTTCAGACTCAGTCGTTCTACACATCGCACTGGTAAGCGTCGCAGCAAACGCTCTCACAGCCGAAGCTTGAGTGCCAACAAAACGCGCTCCCGATCAAAGTCGCAATCAAGATCCCAAACACGAAGTCGGAGTCGCAGTCGCACACGTAGTCGCAGCTACAGTCGCAGCAGATCGGGAAGTTGTCGAAAGGAACAGAACTTTAAAGAGCCTGGATTTCTGGATGCTTTCAGAGTCCTTTATTTAAAACGTGAGTTGTTTATTTGTTTGGCAAATATAAATATCAAAAGAATAATAATGACTTTCCTTAATAGTAAAGATATTATATACTTTACCATATTAACTGAAATATAATATGCCAGACTTTAAAATATGCTATTACAATGACTGGCTTTTTCGGCATAATTATTTTTCATAACTAGTTCGCTCGTCAAAATTTTAAGATGGTATATAACTGAGAGTGAATTTATAATTCGCCAATATAACTTTATATAGCCGTAGATAATAAGCCAATGTTCTGTCTTTAGATTGACATTTCCAACTTAATACCAAATGGGCTATCAAATTATACTGTTAAAACTCAAACCACCCAAAGTTATAGTTCCTCAACTTTAATTATAGTAATAATATCCGAATCTCTTTGAACAGTCGGATATATAACTTTAAGCCCTTATAAAACATTTATATCTTGAAATTAAAGCGAAAACTTAGCTACTTCGAGCTATTCAAAACGGGAATTCTTCTTAAAGCTCTGACCGGTGCCAACAGTGTCATTCAAACTCTTTTGCCTGCGTTCAAGCCTAATTTAAACTTTGAGGGTCTTCAAACTTAAAATGAGCAGTTAACCTCCAGCAATTTAAATTTATTTTCAGCTAGCAAACATAGAAAAAGTACAAGTAAATACTTAGTAACAAAGAAACGGCAGGATCGTGTTCAAGAGATTCTGAAAAGCGACGGCTTCGGATCTAAAAGGTGGTTGTTTTACCCTCGAACACAGATTTCTCAAAGGACTGAGAGTGAACCAGTTGGAGAACTGGCAAGCTCCAGGGATAGCTGCGATCAAAGGGTCAAATTAGATGGTGAGTTCTTTAGAAAATACAAGAGACGTAGCAAAGTGGACAGCGATGCGCCCATAGCCAAGCTGAAGCGATGGGAACTCATATTTTATAAGAAACTAGGATTTATACAGGCTGTTTGAAGTTATAGTAAAATATTTTTATGGTAATTTTAATCGCTTGTATTATTTTTTAGAATTTGAATATAATAAAGCTTTAAATTTACTATTTAAGTATATTTTAAAAGACATAAATATCATTTGTAAGTTTAGAACTTTAACCAAAGTTATTTACTCTCCGTATAATGGCCCCAAACAAAAAACGATTAACAGAAACAATAAATTCAAACATTAGCTCCGTATGTACAGAAGAAAGCGCGGACCGAAACTAATGGTGCGTCGAAAACAGGGAAACTTTTAAATTAGTACCGAATAAAGGATATCGCGCGGAAAATTGACGCAGCTCAGGAAAATGTGGTTGCTTGTTAAATGTCCATATAAGTATAAGAAGATGCTGGAATATCTTTGCCACTATATTTCAAGTGGTTGAAGGGTGTAATCATGAAGCAGTTAGAAATCTAGAGTAAGTAATACCAACAGAATTAGGAAACAGATGACGAAATGTTTTTCCTCTAAGCTACATAATTATTAAACTATTTTTAAAAATACAATACGTTAACACTAGTGGTTCCAAAAAGTTTGTAACAGTAGACCTAAATTGTTTCTAGCCAATGTGACTTTAAAATGTAGTTGTAAATAGAATAGATGACTTCTATTTAGGTATTGCGAACCTGCCCGGGTAACTCTGGGCTTAGTGAATTGCTTCGGCACAACCCAGGTCACCCCTGTAAAGGATAATGTAGTAACCAGGGAGTTTCAGCAGGTATTCCGAGAAATATCCATAAGGATTGGGTGGGCCTCACACACACCCTTGGAGGTTAGGTCCATAAACAGGTTCCACCTCGTAAAAAAGGTATTACTTACGTAATTTGTGAAGTACCCACTAATAGAATAATTAACAATATGGGACAATACTTTTACTATTGTTTGTCAGCGCCGGCATTGGCAAGTAGGGTAGGTAGGTACACTTAAGACGAATTTAAGTAATTTAGTTTGTGGACAATGGAACCGGGGTCAATAATAAGAAGCCACGAATTATTTTAAAATAGTCATATATTTTTTAATATTGCAATACAATTATTATACAAATATTGTTTGAGAACTATCGAGAGGTTATTAAAATGATGACCTGCGCACTATTATTGCTTTCACGTTAGAACTAATAAAACTACACAAGCACTCCCAACAACTGTCTGTTGTAAAAAATAATTGCTTCCGTTTAAAGCCCCTTGCGAGGGGTCAAATCATTTACTCTAAAACATTTAATGCTTTGTTTGAATGCGGTTCTACACGCGATCATTTGATTGCTTCGTTAAAATAATGTTGTTTTATATTGTAACATAAGACGTGGAAATTATTTTATTAGTTAAAAGAATATTTTTTTATTTATTCAATTAACTATTGTCTAATTATGCAATTACGTGCGATATAGCGTCGCGTAGTTAATCCTCTCTCCTTTCCTTCTCAGGAACACACGTGCTGATCTACGGAGTCACTCTGTCGCCACGTTTACTTTACGCACAATATTTCTTGACACAAAGATATTACGTGACTATACCAGCACACGTATTCTTTCCTTCGTACAACATGGGTTCCTTCAAAAGAGGCGTGAAAAAGCACCTTTTGGACCGGCAAGGTGGAGGTAGCTATGGCAGTATGTCGCATGCTATCTTCACATTCTGGACTCCTCTGCTTAACATTAGGTTGAGTCATTTCACTGATATTTTTACTGTATGCTTAAATGCATTTTTATCATTTCCACTTAATTGCGCTAGTGCTTAAAGATATTGTACTATAGCTTAGATTGGTAATGAACAACGTTTACCCACGGCACTGTTCAATGCGGCCCGTGGTTTATTTAGAATGTGTAAATGAATGAATCACAGAAATATCAACAGCCGTTTTTCATATATAAATTTTTATAGATATGGTGCGGCAAAGATAAAAAGGTTGGTCATGCCTGGCTTAGATAGATACCGTTCATATGCACGTCAAAACTTACACAATACAATATAATAAAGTATATAAAATATACATTTCCAAAAACTTTTTTAAATTAAATGGATAAGGTTTGCACATACATTAACACTAGTATGAGTGTATGAATAGGCTTTATTGTAAACGTCACTCCTTCACCCGGGTCTCCTCTACATTTCTTGCTATATTTGCATTCAACTCGAATGGCTTGCGTTTTAAGTAATTGCTTGTATTTTTACTGTGTAACAATATGGTTTTTTTTTAAAAAAACCTATTTTGTTGTGTTAAATGTGAAGAAAAATCCTGTTTGGTAAAGCTTTTAATACGGAGATAGAAAACATTTTGATTTAATCAAACTGTCTGTACAAAATAAAGTCTACAGATTGTGTTTATTTAGTTTAGAGTTATTTTTATACGCGAATGATACTTATTACATTTTTACAAAGAACTACCTTCTGCGCACAATTTCACCCGAGTTGACCACCCAAATGGTTTTGTTGTGTTTTCACTCACTTGTTTCACTCAATTGCAAAACCACTGTTTTCACTCACTTGCAATTGAATAACAAACCTTCATTATCATTATGAACATATCAGCCGGGATACAGTCAATGTTGGACATGGGCCGCTCAAGATTTTCCAAACCTATCGATCCTGTGGCGCCCGCATCCAGAAACTTCTCGCGATGTTTACCAGATAGTCGGTCTTCCTCATGGCTAGACTGCCAACGCTGCGCCCCTACCGCGTAAGTCCTCCATTCGACGTGCCTTGCCCACTACCACTTCAGGCTTGCAATTCTACGTGCTAACGGCGACCTTCAAAAATAACTATAAAACATAACGATATTTGTATGCTTTTTAAATTAGAGTACCTAGTATGGCTGAAACATGTTGTAATTCTCATCTGTATGTCATACCATGTGATGCAGAGAATTAAAAAGAAATTTTCATTATGTTCCTGACAGATTATCTAAAATGTCTTACATATAAAATATATTGTTTAAACATCACAGTCTCCAACAGAATAAAACTCCAAGCGTATGAGAAAAGATGTGCTAGATCAACAGACTGATGCGTGAGCTTACTCTGGAGCACTCTTACCTACACAAACCATTTATTAAAGATAAATAATCTCAGATACAGTCTGCATCTCTACTCCCAGTTGCGGCGCGCTTATGCCTTATAGGCTTAGCTTTGAAAACTGAGAAAATGGTGTCTCACAATTTTAATTTAAGTGTACGAGTCAGGAACTAAAAGTCTCACAGAAAATCCTTTACTTCGTGGATACCTACACTTCGCCAGCGGCTTCGGCGGGCTTATATCAAATACATAAAATAAACATATATTTTTAATTTATAATTTTAATTTAGTTTTTTAATTTATAAAGTTATAACATTTAAATATCTGTATGTGAATAACACGCAACGCAACAAATTGTTTATCTTGGAAGAACAGCAGTAACACATATATCTTCAGAACGTATTTAAATCTATGACAATATAACTTTGTATTTTAAACTTGTATATCACGACTTTTCCACATCTAAGGATTTTTAACGGCTCATTTTTTGCATAATTACTATTTTACTAAACCTACAAATAGCTAAATTGATTATTGAATGACATGCAAAATTATTTTTTGTTGCTAAGAGCTTTTCATAGTGCGAAACTCAACAAAGGCTTACTTAGAAGCCTAGTTAGCGTATCTGTTAAGTTACATAAACTTTTTTCCGACATTCCATTTTGATAAAAAAAATGTCTGAATGTTATTACAGATAAAGCTGCATTTACCAGTGAAATTTGCAAAAATCCTATTATTATATATCCTATTAAAATATATATTATAGAGATGCACTATTATAAAATCCAATTCATTTATCTAACAGCTTAATTATACCCATGTGAATAGTCTGTTAGTGTGTCGAATAAAAACATTAGATACTTACACTTGATTAGACTTCTCCCTTCTCTTTGCACCCTTTCCGATGCCTTCAGTTAAATGACCCTAGGAATCGTTAAAAAGGGCCTTAACAAAGCTTTGCCAAATTAATGTATCCTCTTAAAAACGACACATGGAGCGAACGAGGGATAAATACGGTTTTTTTCTTCGAAAATTGACTTGTATTGTTAAATACAATAAATTGTTGCAAATAAAACCGCCTTACATTTTTAAATAGCAAAGTTTTGTTTTTGTAGATTTGCTCAAATTTAAATACTTAAACTAAAACTGTGATATTACATGAGAACGTTCCCCAATATAAACAATATAATTGTTTGAGGAGAAGAATAGATAACAAACTTGTTAAACAAGATATCCTTATAAGGTTCGTGTGTGAGGTTTGTTGCATTGTACAAAGGCGAGCAAGGATGTAACTATTTCTAGAAATGTAACATGGCGTTAATTTATTTTATCGTATCCTTACATTTTGTTAATTAGTTTAAAATTCAAGTTTAAATGTATCCCCATCATTAAAAAGATCGCAACTCCACTTTGTAGTTTTTGTTTGGTGTGTGTGGTGGCTAGAAACCACCTAGGCACCGAAGCAGCGCTTAAATCTAATTCTAGCTATCTATTTGTGGCAATGTAGCAATTTTTACAAGCTATAATAACTTGTAATATTTTAATGTGCGAGTAAAATCTTGAAACTGAGTTTTAAATCATTAAAAGTAAGTTTGGCTTATTTCGTTTTCGTTAGTTTTTTATATATGGTTAGTTTTAAATCAAATATCCGCCATTTTGGGCGAACCGCCATATTTGACAGCTTTTCTTCTGCTCTCCCATTACATAGATATGAAATCACATGTGTTGCTGAGATAATTACGAATAAATTACTCAGCGGCTACTAAAATAATAAATGGTTATTTTATTTTCTTCTTTAAAATGAGTTTTAATAAAATATTGTTTTTAAAAATATTTCATTTATCACTAGTGCTTCAATTAAAAGAGAACCGTGGAAAATGATTTGAAAAACACATCACTAAAAAATATAAGGAGTATGTTCGTATTGAACATTAGCTAAGTGTTTTTGAATACTTTAAATAAAAATTAATCACTGATACTAGAAGCATCTGAAACATATTGCGTGAAAACAAATGAGCCATTTCCATTTCATAACACGATCTGTGTTCACGTCATTCGGGTATTCCCCGAGGTAATTTGAATGCAGAGAACGATGAAGAAGTTTTGCGAATGCTCCGAGAACTATTTGAAACGTGTACGCTTCTTGTAGCTATAATAGCCACCTCGAGGGCATCCGCGATATCTAGGTTCGAATTGAGGATTTATGGGGGGTGGAGTTAATTGGGGGGATTGTAGCTAGCGTGGAAAGTTTATTTTGATCGTGTTGTGTTGTTGTCGTGGTTGTGATTTGGACCTATGAGGTTTAGGAGCGGTAAGACAGGCTAAAATTCAGCAGACAAATTTTGACTCTATAAGAGACCAAAGACAATTTTATATGGAGTTAGAACTCCAGCAAAAAGGGAAGATATGGGTATCTTCCATAGAGAAAGTGTCGGTTCCCTAAACTCTGTCCTCTGTTGAAACTATATTGATATAGCTATACTGATGTGTCTGGGAAACTTCGTTAGTGTAGTTCAGGCTTTTGCATTACGTATTGTGATGTGTATGTCGTATGTTATATGTATATCCACTACCATCCACCATCGTATAAACCACCATCTTATATATATATACATTTTAACTAAAATTCTGAGATAAGACACGACATAGAAATAGCAAAAAATACTACAATTATAGTACAATGTTTTCTCGGGTATTCGATACCGATTTGTCTATATAGCACTATGACGTAGCTGCTGCAAATGCAAATAACCTTTAACCTTTATTTTTATTCATACTTTTAAGTCTTCCGTTCTTTTAGGAATCATATTACTTTTAATATGATTACAAAAAGGCATATCTCTAGATTATAAATAGATGACAAAGTAAAAAAAAAAAATCAGCAAATACAGTTCTTAAAGACTTATATCACTTAAATGTTAATATATAATACGGACACATTTTTTTGGAGAATAAATGTAAACTGTACATTTAACGAATTTCCCCAAAATATAATTCCGTAGGTAAATAGAGGATAAACATTGCCATTTTGTTTGCCATCTAACGAAACTGTATCTACGTAATTAATATGAAAATATCTAATACGAGATCAGAAGAATCTTCACGTAGAACATTGTTTCTTTTATTTCTCACGACTCTTATTCACAGTAGAAATCCAAATTACTTCCAATACATCCCAATCCCTGCATAGAGGAGGTGCGGGATTTATATGCAACATTTAAGACATATATCTAGATCCCTTGGGGAAAGGACTTATTGGTAGTATACCATATGGCACAAAAAACGAATTGATCTTTTCAATTCCAGATTCTGAGTGGGCACTCCAATTTATAGGGGCAGTTCACGGCAGATAATTCGGATGCGAGGGTGATTTTGAAGACCAGTTAGGAAAAAAATAGTAGTGGAAATAAAAAATAAATAGATCGTACAAGCACTTGACAAAAGACGGGTGATATCAAAATAAAGTAAGAAATTAAAATAATAATATGAATAATGAGTATAGCCATAACACGACTGACACTCGCATTTTCTTTCTTCAGCCGGGACGCAATTAGCTTTGGTTCAAAGGTAAGCAAAAAAGAAAAAATACAAAGAATAGCGGGTTTTTTACTAACTACAAGTTAAATGACAACGAAATAATGTTCATCTGAAGTTATTGTAAGTTCACTTTATCAAAACGTTTTTGTGATAATTAGCTCTGTTAGGCAGAAAGGGAGAAGCATTACTTGAAAAGCCTGTACCTTCTAGCCACACGGTCTAAATTAAAATATTATGCGTTTGACGAAAATTGGAAAGCAAGAATATAAGTTTATACTGGATCACTAACGCATGTTACCCTATAGACTATTTAAACAGATGAAGCTGGATTATTTCTTTATTATTAAAGATCTTGAGCAACATCAGACAAAAACTTCCTTTTTAAGCCGCTTTAGAAGCAAATAATCAGTGACTGAACGGAGCTTCTGAGTTCGTACTTTATACGATAGAAATATTATCGCAACTTAGTTTTGAGTAAACTATCAATAAAATAATTCCCCCTTCAAATGGACTAGCCCGATAGTGAATTGTATAATTCTATCGTTCGACGTACATCCATCAGCTATTGGTCACAGTTAACTGGAAAACGGTGTGACGTCTTTTATATAAGATGTTTTTTTTTCAATTTTAAATCTATACTAATATTATAAAATTTAAGAGTTTGGTTGAACGTGCTAATCTGACAACATGCACAGTGTGCGTTCAACATGAGACAGAGAAAAGTTTGAAGTAATTCTTTTCAGCTGTAGTCTGCGATAAGCTGGAGATCGTTTAATTTTGGGATGCATCAATACCCTGTACAATTGACGATGATTAAATTTAAATCTATATAACAAATACAAACAAATCATACTTGCCCATTTCATTTAGAATAATATTTAAATTAAAGCAATTTAAATAGATACTATTAAGAACTGGCCATCAGGCAGGTACACAAATAGTTTTTAATGTTTTTTACTCTTTCTTTTTTGACATAAGGTTGTCATTATTGTTCTGTTTTGCTTCTTCTTGTTATCTTGTTTTCTTATTTGGCTATATTTTATATTGGTTTTCTTTTACTTAAATTTAATATTACTCTGAGCTATCCACACTATTATTTACTCCATTACAGATACCTCAGTTCCTTATGAACATTATAAAATTATCACTATAAGCATCAGATTTTAAACCTGACTTATATGTCCTTATTTAACTGGAATGGAATGAAATATACCGTCAAAGTTAATTTACTGCTTACCTATTTTAACTTGGGAGTCGGATCGCGTCGACAATCGTCCACTCGTTTGTCATTGAAGTGTATATAAATCGTTTATTTTTTGATTAACTATTTGTGAAACTTTTGCCGGGAAGGGATCAATGGGCGGATTATTTCACAATTTATTTCTCCAACTAACTTTTTTAATTCACAGCTTTATTTAAAATTTTTTGAACATCATAAAAGCGCTTAATAGTATGTGTGTGAGATATCCCAGTCCTGAAGATGTAAGGCTGCTGACAGCGGGTGTACTTAGTAAGTACATCTTGGAGGTATTCCAGGACAGCGGACATTAGGATTGGGGAAGCACAAAAGATCCCATTGGGTCGAAGTGCTCTGGGAATAATCCTGGCCCTGGTTTTCAGTAGTCAGTGAAAACTTTATAAGGATCTTTTTAAGGTCTTCTGTTCATGACGAAGACCAGAGCTTGCTAATGGCGGATGCCAATTTATCTTTTAATCTACATAAAATTTTCAATTTATATACAATTAAATACAATAATATTTATACAATACACTACAAAATACATTCACACTAATATACATTTTAATATTTGGTTTTTTCATAAAACATTTTTTGTTTTATATTATTTTTTACAATCAGGAATCATAAATATTACACGTTATATGAATAAATTCTCCATTATTAAAAGTAGAACACATTGTCAATATGGGCAAGTACTTCCAAATAAAAACTTCTCAAACAAGCATTTCTTCATTAATTAAGTTCATAATGATATTGCATGTTTTGTGTAAAATTACGCTTCTCCATAGTACTGCAAACAAGACTATATGCAGGCTGCATCTACCACGGCTCCCAAGGGACGCTCGTAAAGTAGTACCCTCGCAAGAAATTTTGGGGGAATTCTCTTGCTTTGCCAACTTGCCCCATCTACTCTAAAAACAATCTTCGCTTTGCTACAATAGTGATCTCTTAGTCTGACTACATAGAGGCGAATGTTCTTTAATTCATAACTTCACAATTTTGGTAACGATGTATTACGTTCCTTCCAACACAATAGGGTAAGTAATCTAATTGATGACGTGTTCGATTTACGAAAATGGATGGCGGGTACCAAAATTAAAAATGCGTTTGAACTCGTCTCCTTTCAAGATTTTTAAAACGACATTTCGTTAATTTGATGGGAGGTTGTAACTCGACGGGAGATGCTTTATGCGATTGCTGTAGATTGGATTAACCAGAGGGCTACGTTAAGTGTGTTCATTTTGAGGGTAAATACGAGGTTTATTAACACAAAATATCATTGTAAATCTCATCTGGATTTAATGAATATTCTGGATCATCTTTTGCCGACTAAATTATTAACTTCATCCCACATATGACTGATGATTACTTATGGCTAACGCTTACCTTATTAATTATAGATAACCGGTCAAATAATAGACAATTTGTGAATTTAATAGACCAATGACAACGGACGAATAGTTTGATTTATTTTATTTGTCTATAACTGCATTTAAGCATAGAATTATGACGATAAAGTAAACGACAAAATAACTGTGCAGTGAACATTTTTAATTGTTATCCTACCGACTCCACGTTTATAATCATACTGCCATTTCTGCCGTGCCTCCCCCATAATAGTTTTATCTACTGCGTTCAAAGTTACAATAAACTTGTACTATTTATCGGTCCCACGGGTACTCCCTGCCTAGTGACGTCACTCACGCAACAACCCATTTTTACTGTTAGTATATAGAGCTGCACCCCTTATGACTCATGCTGGGAATTTCAATCAGGGACTGTTGTTTTTTAATGTACAATACCATTGTACTAACCGTTAAGTTACTTACCCATAGAAGAATGCAAATACTTAACTTTTTATCATTTTGATGAAATTGTATTCCTTTTTATTAATATATTATTGATTTTATTTCCCATGTTATTAACATTAAGTGAACAGCATCCTCGCAATTGCCAGGGTACCAAGGCCTTTTACATTTCATCTGCTCTTGCCCTTTATCCCACCTGATGGTGAGGGATAATAATGTAAAAGATGAGCGAATAAGCCTGGAATCTTCAACCACAGAGGTACTGGTTAGTGATTAAATGCGAAAATACAATAATGATAGTAGGCCTATGTAAGATGATGTAATTAACCCAGGCGGGTCAAAAATCCTTAGCATCAAACAAACTGATCAGAAAATTACTGCCCTCGCGTGAACTGAACCCCGGACCTCTAGATCTATCTCAACCACACAGAGAGGATTTATTGTAAATTGAAATATTAGCAGTGCGATTACCCAATGGCCAAGGTTCGTTTTCGGGGTTCTAAATATTGAAGTGTATTTTAGGTCAATTGCATGCATAATTTCTGACAGGCTGACCTTCTGACGATTACACCTAAAGGTTAAAAGTTTAAAAAGGAAAGAATCTACACTCAAAATAAAATAGAATCTACATAATTGAGATAAGAAGTAAGAATATACTTTTACAAAAGAACGTCAAAATCTTAATGTTTAGTTTTATATATGGTTGAAAGTACAGTTTTTTTCGAGTCATAAGGAGTGTTTCCCTCCAAAACCAATGTGAGTGCTCTGTATAGAGAGCAGCAAAACCAAAAGATATAAAAAGAAATAACTGCATTAAACAACCCCTCAATAGGAAAAACAAGGTTTTAAAACGGAAATGGAAGCCTTCGCCCATCGGGAGAAAAACGGTCTTCATTTGCCCGGGAATTGTTCTGATGTTAATAGATTCATCCGGAGATTCATTCAAGAGCGCGATGAGCCATTGCAGAGCCAAATGAAGCCTGCAGCTTGAGATATTGAATTATAAAACATTCATAGCTTTCACGACGTAGTTAAGAAACTAAACTATTTCCAGATGTCATAGTTTCTATTTAATTCACACTAATTAAAAAAAATTACTTCGAACCCCTAAAAGGCAAAATAATTCCATTATACAAATTATCCCATTTAAAATTATTATTTGGAGTCCGTGCTTCACTTCATATTCTACTCAAAAGTATTTCGAGAAAATGTATATAATAATATACATATATGAATATATATATGAAAATGTATATATATATTACATCACATATATATGATATTATATGATATCACTATTATCGTCACTATTCTCTGTTACGAAAATAAGTTACAAGAGAAAATTTGTAGATACTAGTTAGTAGAATCTTCAACAATCGTCCAAGTATGTATTCTCAGTTTTATGTGAACTTAACTTTGTAAGGTTGTACTTTTGCTGAAAGTTTACAGTGACGTGGATTTCTTCAGCAGGAATAGTTCGAACAAGTTTCAGATTGGAGCTAGTGAGTAGATGTTCTCGATTTGGGTAAATTGGGACAGCTCTAGGACAAAATATGTAAATGAATGAATTTTCCTACAAAAACGAAAAATGTTGAATGTGAAATTATTTGTGCTTTAGATTGGTACTAATATTTTTGGTTTCAATAATCTTAATTGGAAGCCAATTGTTAATTGGAAATTGGTCACTGTCATTTTTTTATTTGAAATTATACAAAAAGAGATATATATAAACCTATGTCTGTTAAATTTATGAATTTTGATTTAGGGTTGATTCGACAGAAATTAATTTTGATCGACTGATCTGGACGCATTTGGCTGGTTGTCAAAGTAAACTCGAGATAAATTCTATACAATCGATTCAATTATTTCATTAGATATACTTAGCATGCCAGCATGGTTGAAGGGTACTGAAGCAATACTTCTTACTTCTTGTAACTTACTAACTACTTGTCATGTTTTATTATATCGCGGCAATATGGGATGCTTGCATTTTTAAATACCGGTACAGTTTCCATAACAATAGTCGTTATGTTTTGAAATTCTAGTTAGCAAATATTGACAACAATTTCATTTTATTGGTAATCGATGGAGCCCGCATGTACTTCGCCAGCTTCCAGTGATGACATTGTTATAAAACCGGTTGAAATGTTACTTTTGTCACTCCAACAGTGCATACAGAAGACGGAGAAACAAAAAGATACCATTGTCACCCGGCATATGATTGATAACGCCATCTATCGCCAAAAACTACATTTGACAGCGTTATCGTTTAACCCGCCACGGCCGCAAGTCATTTAGGCAGATAACGCGCAGATTTATGCGGAGTGATTTTTAACCCTTTATAACCTGGTCCGAGCGACCGGGCTCGTGATGTATTGTCTGTTTCGCGACCTAAATTTGTGTGACGCACGTTTTATCTCGTTTTTGTGTGACTGCTCATATCTGACAGCCGATCATTCAAAGGTTATGATGGATTGGAGAATTTGGGCGCTACAGGTGAACGGCGGGTTACGTAAATGACAAAGTTAGATGTTGCAAACCTGTTTGTTATATTATTGTTATTTTGTTTTATTTAACATTGCTTTCATGTTAAAGCATTTCCTAAAAATATTTACTTTTATGAACATTTGCCCTTTAACGTTTAGTTTTTTTTATAGAAAATGATTCCATTCCACCTGATGGTAAGCAGAAGTGGAGTCCAAATTAAAAGGTGGCTAGTGCGAGTGAAACTATGCACTGCACATGTCATCTTCAAAAAATGTGCGCTGGCAACGAATTCTATTTCCTAATTGTACGACAAGGAATTATTTTTATGTGCAGATATTATTCGTTGTCAAGGTTGGATTATCCGAAAAATTATCATTGTGCATTTCTAATTTGTATGTTTATATTTGATGCCTTTATAAAAATCATCACGCATTCCCTCCTTCATACAACATGGGTTCCTTAAAAATTTGCGTGATAAATCACTTTTTGGGCATGCTGCACTAGCTATCTTCACATATGCACTCCTACTGCTTATCATCAGGTGGTGTTGAGTTATTTGCTGAGAATTTTATAAAAAAAATTGCTGTATAATATTTAATAAATAAGATTTTTTAAAATAATTACCATTGACGATGCTGCGGTCGGTTCCCGACTGGCATTTCTTTTGACGATCTCACTATCTCAGAAGCTAGATACTATGATGACTAATGTAAGAGTATTCATACAAATAACAAATAAATAACCACAGGTGAAAATCAACGAACACCTCTTTGGTGTACCTAAGCACGAAAGTATGCGAAATAAAGCGGGGTCTAACGAGATGATTTTCTCCTAGTTTAGATATTTTGCGCAATATTTTCCCAAGTAAAACTTCAACAATATTACGCGCATTTTTCATGTGTACTAAGTACTAAGTTGGTTTAAGTCCCTGTGCAGAACGTAACAGGCTATTTACTCGCGTGTCTTTAGGAACCCATTGGAGCAATTTAGACTGCAGTATTTTTGGATCGTCTTGATAAGATAAGATAAGATAAGATAAGATAAGATTTTATTGTGATTATGAGTACAATATGTCTTAAAATTTCATGCACTTAAGATACGACAGATTGTCATTTTCGGCCGTACAATATTAACATTGTGAAATATAATTTTTATTTAATTAGTATTATTATTTTATTTTATTACAATTTTTAAAGATAATTTCAATCATAGTATTTATTTCAATTGGAAAAGCTTTTTTGTAATATGTTTATGTTTAAATAGTGTATCCTCTTGCTTATTAAATATAAGTGGAGTCCAAGCATGTGAACGCATTAATGATTTGCGATTTAGTTAGAAAACAATGAAGTTGCAGACACGTATTCTTTCATTCGGCAACATTGCTGTAAACTATCCCAAGCCATACATTGTTAGTTTTTGAATTCTTGACGGTCGGTGCTGCTTAACGCTGAGTCTCGTTAAAACTAATTAGGTAACGTATCACCACATATATGATCGAAGCTACTAATGCATCTATTACTATGTAAACCAGCTGAAAGTCTCATATCATTCCAAATATTATCCCCAACTTAGAAAGCACTAATCATAACAAAACTCACTAGGCTTCAACCTTATGCAAATGACTTAACTATCATTATTGTCTGGCATTACTGCAACATGCTTTGCAACAAACTGCTTATCTGACTAAATAACACTATTAAGTGCTTTTGTTGCCTGGCAAGTGCAAGTTGCATGCTGTTGTATACAGTCCCAATTTCTGTGTGGATCGTTCTAGATTCCAGTCAATGTGAACAGGTTAGGAGCACAAGGGAGTCTTAATATTTCCACACGAAGCCAATCCATATATTACACTGAAGGCTCTACAGAAGGCGTATTTTGTTGAAACACAAAAAAATATAAAATGGGTACTTGCTAAAGTTAAACAAAATTTATGTAATGCACGAATATAATAGATATTTTTAATTTTAAGTAATGCTTTGATTTTTAACGACTCTGTAGACTTAACTAAAGTTAACAATAAATGTAAACAATGGTGTCTACAGAGAAATAACGTAGTTAAGATCTGACTTAGTGAAATAGTCCTTGTGGTGAGTAAGCTCATCAGGGATCGTAAGAGAAACATTGTGTTGAGAGCTAGGATACTAATACCACTAACAAAACCGCATAATAATGAAAAAATATCACCTTTTCGACCCATATTTTAGTAGATTAGTAAAAATTTGAAGAATCCCTGTTTTGTTATATAATTAAGTGACTTTATTCCTAAATTTAATTGAAACATTCCTGTCTACAATTCAGACATAGCTTAACTCACAAAAATTTTAATTCCGTTGAACTCACCTCTGTGTTAAAATATTTACTGTAGGAATAAGATAAATTGACATTCCAATTGGACTTTAATATCTGAATTATTCAGTAAATAATAAATGTTTAAATTTTACGATTTGATTAAGGCAATAACAGTTTTGAAAGTGTTTCTTTTGGTATTAAAAATATCTGATCTTTCTTGAACATATTTCTTAACAAAGCAATTTTATATGATATTAAATGGATCTCATATTCATTTATTTATGATATCATTTTGAACTTAAATATGAACCCTTAATAATATATTTAAAAAGTTTTCAACGAGTTGTTAATTAGCACGATTGGTTATTTAGTGGTTAGTTACCTATGTACTGTCTGGATGGATTATGTGTGATGTAGAAATGGAAATAAAGACTTTATCTATCTATATAGCATGACTTATGAATATGTTGAGTCTCTCGTTCCATAAATTTAATGATATACACCACTCATAGACATACACACCACCACACACACACACGCAAATTCGCATGTACACACCCACACATACATACGCTCTCATTAAAATACACGAATGCAAACACTAATACTCATGTGTAAATCTATTCATATCGACTACTCCCTTGAATTTAAGATTTTATTAATAATTTTATACATTTGTTTTTTTTTGTTTACTTTGTATCACCTACCAACTACCACTAACGCCATCTATGAAACAATGCCCGTAGTAGCGTTGGAAGTTTTGATAAAATCGATTTCAAGGTAAATCGATTATAAGCTCTTATATCTATTTATTTTGTTCTCAATCAGCGTCGATTATATAATAAAATCTAAATGTCAATTAAAAATTTCATACACAATTTTTTTATTTGTCGAAGAAAGATTGTTTCGTTATTTTTCTTTTTTTAAAATTTTTCTTTTATATAATGATACCTTTATTACTCATCAAAGTTAACAAGTAAATATAGTATCTGTGTGAGACTGATCATCAAGCTCCTGCACCCTGATCCGCCATTATTTAAAATTATAATGTTTTAATTTTTATAAAAACGATAAAATTAAAGATTGAATTGATAATATAATGTACTCGTATAAATAAAAAATAAATTTAATTCCATTTGCATAGTATACAGATTGTAATTCCTATAAAATAAATCCGTTTACTTTCCGTACGTAAAAACTTTATCTAGCTCAGTTAAAACAATCAAGAGTCGTAACATTAAAACGGCCAGTTAAGCGAGACCCCTGAATGAGTTATTCTCTTCGTATTTTGGTTTGAATTTTTCACAAAAGAGAAGATTCGAAGGCCTTTCGTGCTGGTCGAGTCAACTAAAACTTTCGAAACCCGTCGCCGTCAAGATAATTGATTAATTGAAGCGCTACATAAAGCTGTAGTTTTTTTAATGATTTAAATCTTAAATGGTAATTAATTATAAATATTTATGATTCAAGAAAAAACTAAAAAATTTAAATGTTTATCGTTTCTTTACAAATTACGTCAATATGATCTAGTACTTGATTGAGATAAATGTATTTTAATTTATTTATTACTAGTTAACACGGTAACATTTGCATAACCTACATAATACCACTAATGCCTTCTGTTAAAGAAACCCAAAGTAGCATGTCAGTTTGAAGATTTTCCATTCTTAAGGATTTCCGTAGTTATTTTTCTTTTTAACAACTCCTGAAGTTAACCGAATAAAAAAATAAGAATTATTTGAATTGATCAAGCCGTTCTTGAGTTATAGCGTGTCTAAAGATTCATTTTTATTAAGAAGACGAAGAAGAAGAAGAAGACGACGAACAGAAATTCATTTTTATATACAAAAAAGAAAATTTTCTCCTTTTTTGAGGAATCGCATATAACTGTCAATTCTGTTGTTCATTTTGTTTGTTTTAATAATAGGATGGTTTAAGTAATAATTTATTTAATAAAACCGAAAAAAAATACAATTTGAAAATGGTCATATAATACGTAAAATCTTGAACTGACGTGCGAATATTCTAAGCCATAGGTCTCCAAACTTTGAAGCCTTCGGGACATAGTGATTTTTCAGTTCGTTCCAAAGGCCAAATCAGTTTTAATTTTTCTACCCTTAACTATATTTCTAGACTAGAATAGTCGCAAAGTGCGCGACCTAAGCAAACTTACGTTTTTTTTGCATTTCAATTATTAAAAAAGTTATTTACGAACTTTGGCCTGCGGGCCGTAGTTTGGAGCTAGCTGTATCTAAGCAGTTCTTCCAATTACATTTTATGAATGCCGTCAGCTTATTCTAATTGTAATATCATTATCTAACTCCTAATTATTATTTTATTAGCATTTATTAGCATTCGTAGGACTCGCTGGATATACCTTGTTCATGGCTTCTTCGATTTTACTTATTAACACATAAAATTTGGTCTAAAATACGTGCTTATTTCTTGAAATAAACTTCCATCTAATTTAGCAATATTATCGAAAGCAAACTCAATATTTTACAGAAGCTATTTGTCAAAGAAACACTATTTTACATCAGTATACCATAAAATTGTTGCCACGTCATTTGTTTGTTACTAATTTAGGTGAATGTGTGTTAAGCTGAAAGCGGATTTCGATGTTGCCCTTTCGCGCGTTTTTAACGTAGAATATTTTTCACCTATTCCAAAAATATTGCTGAAAAATAAATGAAAATTAGTGCTTTCAACCAGGTTCATTATGATAAGGATTTTATTATCAAAATAAAAAATATAAAGGCTTTAAAACTTGACTTACAAGCCTAAATAACAATTTTGGCTTGTATCGTACACATATATAAAAACAATACTGTTTCTTTCGACAATGATCTATTATTAAAAAAATGTATTTTAGACATCAAAAATACAAATAAAAGTTAGTAAAATAGTATCAATTAGTTAAATGCTCCCTATTATTTCTCTTCTAGAATTGGCTTATGTAGAACAAAGATATATTCCATTCTATTCTATAAATGCCATAACGCGTTTTCTCTATGCTATAGACGCCGGAGCAACTCACATAGTCCATAACTCAGGGTTCCGAACGATTAACTGAACTCAAATGTAGTGAGAAAAGGTTAATGAAGTATCCACGTGATAGCCTGGAAGGATCAACGGTGAATGGGTTAATGCTGATACAGACAAAACGTTTGCCGAAAATCTACAAAGATTCGAAAAACGAACGCTTAAAATCGTTATGTTGGGAGTAGGATTACTTATTGTATGTTCGATTTATAAAATTAAGTCGGATTACTACAATTGGTGCTTGAAACATTCGATTTTTGAAAAAAATAAATAATAATATGATGATAAAATGTTAAGTAGTGTAGTGAGTATGTTTAGTAGTGTTGTATCTGTTAAGTAGTGTTTGTATATGTTTTTTTATGTTGTTGTTGTTATTTTTGATAATATGTTAAGATCTTTGAAATATTTTTTACTTCAATAGAATTTTAGTTAGAAAGTCATCATAGTTTCATGTCTCATATATATGACATATGTAAGCCGATTGTAGGTAATGCCATGTATGACCCGATTTGAGATTTCCCCACAACATTCATTAAGTTCAAGTATCTAAGCATATTAACAGCCGTCTTAATTGTACAGACACGACGCGGAAATTAGATGTGACACGATAAAGAGACGACAACTAGACAACGAAATGGGGGAGAACAGAACGGCTTCTGTATGCTTAACTTTTTCCAAATGTAATTTTAAAAATTAAAACGATGTAAAAATTTCTGCATTAGCTTTTGCACAATTAGTTTGTGTTCTGGTATCGGAACGTTTAAGTGTCTTTTAGAAGTTTTCAGAGAGATCTCTGGATCTCTGGATGGCTCTGTCGTTTTTACGAATTCAGCTAATGTCTAGTTAGTCATTGCAGTGACAACGGGAGTTAAGTATTAATAAAAAAAGAACCAAAGATTTATGCTGAGATGTCCAAAACAGTTTACTATAGACTAAAGTCAATAGAACAGTAGACTTGAAGAGTCAATCGCTTTCAAGAAGTTTAATGAGACAAAAGATAGCTATCCGAAGAAAAGTCCTTTACCCACTAGCTCATTAAAGGCAACAAGGCCTTCTGTCGCCAGGTGATTTCTTTATCAACGATTTCCCTAAACAATTGAAATAACTAAGGACAGGCACAAAATTAACAAAACCAAGAATATCGGTAATCGATTACAAGAAAAAGGTACTAAGGACCTAGGTAACGGTACTAGGTACCTTCAATCAAAGTAACTACGACAGATATCTAAGATCCTGATTATATTAATACTACATTGTATATTAAGAAGTTGCAACAATATATAGAACAACATATTGTTGAGCCGCATACCCTGAACGAATATCTAGCTCGGTGTAAGATTAGCTACTTATAAATACGTTCTTTGATTAAACAAATATTGTTTTTATATAGTATCTATTGCCACGTGCGTTAAAATTATAAAAGCTTCTTCACATGAACTATGAAAAGCAGTGAGAGTCATACCCAAACACACCCGGCAGGTAAGTCTACCAACTCTTAGAAAAGATATACTATTATCATTTGATAATCATTCTGACAAACAATTAAGACTTTAATGAATTGTTGAAATAAATAGAAATATTTCTAAGTTCTGTAAACTGGTGTATATTTGGCGAACTGACAAAACAGAAGAATAATAAAAGAATAAAGACATTATGTACATCATATAGACATAAAAATATTTAACTGCCAGGGTGCTCTGAATTAGAATCATGGTACAATTCCTGTTTATTTCAACAATATTTAGCTTTCGATCTTAATAAGAAAAGAAGGTTTCCTTCTCGCCCTTAATATTTAGCTAGGCGAATAAATAACGAACGCGTCAGATCCGGTCGTACTCGGAACTTCCCGGTTAACTGAATTAAAAGCTCCCGCGAGTTGTCTTACTAACGAACACACGTCCAATGTGCCCTGTTACGTATTGTATACAAAATAAGAACACTAGCATAAATATAATTTAAAGAGAATTTATGCTATGAAATAGACCTTGTATAATAGTCAGAATATCCCAAAACACTGATTGTTAGATAATTTTATTATTAAAATTGTAAAAATAATAAAACATGGGAAAATTCTATCTCGTTGCTAGGCTACTACACTAGATTGCGATGCCCGTTTCCGCGCAAGCGTGCAAAATTAAGGATGGCGACCATGAGAGTTGCAATAAGGGCTGTCAAATCAGCTGTGTTACACTTGTTCATGGAAAAGTCACTTTAAATGCAATACCAAGAAATTGGTTTTTACTTAAATTGTCATGACTGTTGTAATATCTTTAATTACAATGTTAATTGTAAGAGAACTTTTCCCGTTATTGGATGTGGGATGATCAATTTAAACCTGGTGGTGAGAATGAAACTCTCAGTCTGCTTCGTGAGCGTATAATTTTCAAACTGATAGTAAAACAAAATGTATATATCAAAAACAAAGAAAAAATATAAAAATACAAATATAGAATTATACGAAAACTAGTCAGTTCGCAACACCTGGTTTCTCTATATTGATAGATAGATAGATAACTTTATTTACTACATACATACACACAAAATAATGCATCGAAACATATAAAAAAATTATTCATGTATGTAATAAAATAACGTGCTTGCATTTTCAATAGCATTTACAAAAGCTCAGCTTTAGAGTCCCCGTGAAAAGGCAACACTGATTTTCACTATACCCCATAGTATTTTCTTTATAAAGATAATGTTATATCAAACGATTGCTATTACAACACGTAATTTAAACTCTCAACTCTACACAACACAAGCCTATTCGCGAAGTTAGTCTGTTTTACATTCGTCTCAACCCTGTTAAGTTCCGATACGGTACGAGAGAAGGCTTTTATATTATATGTCTGAAGGTGGTTACTAAAGACGTCACATAATTTAAAATCACATCATTAATTTTAAGTTTATGATTTCGCATTAACTCTCATTTTTATGAGACTTACGACTTTTCTGATTTCAGTTAGTTATTCTTTTATACATTTTAAATTGCTTCTAATGTTTGCATTCATTTAAATAATCTCCCATGATCATAAAGGTATAGTCTCTCTTGATCGTTGGTACCAAATTTCAACATTATTACGTATCTACTTACAAAATGAAAATATCAACCAATTTGTAATAAGGATATCTTGAAACACACAATGCCGGTGGAATATAAATCAGAATTGGAGTTGCTTATGTTACTTACTAATAAACTAACAATAAGATTTAAACAGTCTGCTCACATCTCTGAGAAATTAAAAAGAGCAATACATTTGTAAGACGAGGAACTGGGTCGTGTTGCAATAAATTTTCCGTTTTAAAGAGTGTTAAACTGGACTGCGACAGGGTTAAGAGACGGAGACCTTTATACCAGAAAGGAAGCCCATTGCAACAAAAGCAAAGTTCGTTCGTTTCAAATATTTAATTATACCAGAAATGGCTCCGGGCCGTTCGTTAGATACAGCAAATCAAGTTCCCTGCAGTTTGTCATAGTGAAAACTGTTGTGAGTAGTTTTAGATAGTAGCCTGATAGACTTGATGCAGAGACTAGTGTCGTATCTTATATCAGATTTACTCTTTTTTCTATCCAAATCTAAATCTCTTAAACGATGGCTTATCTGAGAGACGTAGTATGACATCAAATCGCATCACTCTCGAAATCAGTTTATCTTCTCTGCACATTTCGGATGCTAGATCAGAAATGCCGGAAAACTTATTCAGAGAAGATTCTAGCATAGAGACATCAGGATCCACAACTGATTAACATGACGCAAGGAGTAGCAAACGGGGCCAATTTCTATGACTCTTTCTAAATATTTGGCTTAACTAAGGCTTTATACATGTAGATCCCTAAATTAAAAAGCGCTTTCTTAGTTTTCATAACAGCTTAGCTGTTGTCGCTTTAATTTTATTTGACTCTAGTTACTCGGTGAACTGTATCATCTACCTACCAAGAACGCCATTTATGAAAAGTGAAGTGGGTTGAAGTAATGACAATTTGAATGGCACGTCATGTTCATGAGTCGACTTTCCCTGAAGGTGATGCCTGTCGATTAGAACTCCTCCAGAGGCGAATCGCCCTTAAGGCTTGAGGACTCTCCAAGGTTCTCGCCTCCTTAAAACCCCGATAACGCTGTAAAGGCCATCTGCGGCTAACAGTATTAGTCAGTACAAAAAAAAAGAGTTGATTTTCCATCCTAAATTTTTAAACCACCACTGAATCAAACTAATAAGATATAATATAAAATGTTCAAACCGTTTTTAGTTAAAGCGAGACTTACGAATTTTTATGTTTAAGAGAATAGAAGCGTACGATAATGCGTTAGCAGCATTGCGTAAATATTAATATCCAGACTGGATCTTAAGGAGTATAAGACAAATTTATATATAGAGCACACAGGTAATTTGTACAGCCTTTACATTACCTTACTGAAATACCACCTTAATAACAACTACCTTCTACTACAACTACATAATAATAACTACCTTATTGAAATTTATAGGCACGTAAACAAATAAAGAGTGTACCTGATAGAATGGGGAATCCCCTCTACTTTACTCAGATGGTTTCAACCTTTCACTACTTTGTAGTGTTGTGCTCCTACGGTGAGGAAAGTCACCAAAGTGTTTTTCAAAAATCATTGTTTAGCCAACAGGGTGAAAAAGCTTATTTTTTCAAGTACCATAGTAGTTTTGGCGTTGTTAATCGAAATTATATATTAAGCATTGTATGAACGATATTCTGTATATAAGTTACACTGTGACTTGGAGTTATCTTTTGTTCAGGTCGTAATCTTATCAGCTAATGAGATAAGATGTTTTGAAAGCGCAACATGAAGGAAGCCGCAATTGTTCGATGTATGTATGTACAAACACAATTTTATTTATTTACAGCAAGTTGTTATAATCGAATGATATTTAAAATATTATGTTTTATCAAAATAATAATATTAATACATACCATATAAATATACTGCTTAATATCATGTATTAAGGTAAGATCCTTAAGGCACACTGTAGATTGCTTGAAAGAAATTATTAACCCTTTGCACTCGAGCAGTGAGTCTCACTCACCATTGATTTAATGCCACAACTTGAGCGGTGAGTCTCTATCGAGAGGTGATCGTCGTTCCTACGCTCTTTGTGGGTAAACTAATGAAGTGTATTATGTTATCCCTTCAAACGGAGATAAAACAAACATTATACATTAAAATATAAAAGTTTTATTTGTTACTTTGTGAGTGTAATCATTTTACGTTAGAGGTAGTACACCAAATACCGCTGCGAAACGTATCGAGTTGCTGGTTCGCCTGCGCGGTAACGGCCTCGAGTGCAAAGGGTTTTAATGTGGGTCCGCATGTGGGTCTATATGTGTGACTTGCGGTTCATCTCAGTAGATGATTAATGAAACCGAATGTTTTAAATGTTCACTTAGTTCAAAATGGAGACACGTATTTCAATGTCATGTAATATGACGGCTATCATTTTTGCAATCTTAGTAAGAGAGAACTAGATGTCCTGAACTTGAATTTAGATTAAGAGTGTATCTTAAGACAACATTTGACAGTTTAAAAATTAGTCAAAAATAAATAAATTTAATAAATCATCCCGTTTAAAACTATTTTTTCGAAATGCTATATTTCGTATTGTTACTAGAAACAACTTATGCCAGGGCCTAAGTCACTATAAAAGTTGATTAAGCTCGTGTCTTTGGTGATTATATAAATAATCATCAAAGACAATCAAACGCCAACTTAATAACAGAAGACATACGATTAGAAAAACTTAATACAGTCTTTAGATAAGAATTTACGCAGGATGATAAGATAAGATAAGATAAGATAAATTTTATTGTGATTCTGTGTACAATAAATAGATCTTACAATCACATGCATAAGTCACAACATATTGCCATTTTCGGGCGTACAATATTAACATTTTGAGATATAATTTTTATTTATTTTGTGCTATAATTTAATTTTATTACAATTTGTAAAGATATTTCCAATTATAGTATTGATTTAAATTGTAAAAGCTTTTTAGAGCATTTTTAGATGCTGCAATATATTTTAGAGCATAAACAATATCATCTTAAATTAATGTTGCTTTGACTGCAATATTTTAGATTTTACCGCAACGCTTCCATTTTGAGAAAGTATAATGATCCATACATGTTCTTCATAATTCTTCCAATTCCAACACTCTCCAATAACAAAGCGCACGTAACGGAACGTAAAATGTTGTGAACGCTTCGCAAAGGAGGAAATTGCAGATTGGGCCACCCAGGAAACGGTTCGTCGCCCAGAGGTTGCCAACAATTGCGAGAGTCACAATTATAAGGACTGTTAATGCGGTCGTATTTGTAAAACTTTTCAGCTAAACTTTTTGTTAGCATGAAGGTTAATATCAGAAATCTGGCAAAATATGGCAGGGTCTTATAATATTTTCTTTATCAGAGAATTGGAATTTAGTAAATAATACACCTAATTACTAAATATAAACTTACTACTTAATAGGTCAAAAATAACAACTCATCTGGACTTGTAATTACGAGATTACAGAAGTTTTTGCCTCGCATGATTATTTTTCATATATTATTGGTTGGTTTTCTATGAACATGAAACGGCTTTATCAAGCAAATTGGGTGGGAACCAAACCGCCCTGAATAAATCACTTCAATATTTTTTTATCAAATACGAAAGTTAAAAGTCAAATTAAAAGTTGGCAACTTCTGGAGCAATCGAAAATTAATAACAGCTCACGCTCATTATTCGTCAGCGTTAATCGGATGAGTGACGGTTGACTCAGTCAAAGCCCTGTCATGTTTTCATTATTGTTTTAGCGTGCGCTTCGGACAGGAGTATTTTTATTGGCGTATCAGGAAAAGCATTTCACAACAGCTATATGAACCGCTTGCTTGATATTATCTGATGTAAAAAGAAACTTCGCCAAGGCTCTGTCATTTTAAAATACTGACGTCATCAGGTACTTGTAAATTGAAATTGTTCAAATAAACTTCTAAAGTTTATAAAAATAAATCATTTTTAATATTTTAAATAAGAGGAATTTTATGTTGTCAAAGAAATAATTTCATTTTTTGTGTTTAAAACTATACTTTAGTAATTTATTTCATTATATATTATTATTCAGGGCAAGGCATTACGCCAGATAACTGAAAATATTATATGGAAAAAAGTAATTTTTTCACGTAATCTTATAGCTTATAATATATTAATTATTTGTTAGGTTGTACGAAGTACGCTAGGTCATCCAAAATGAATATATTTTAAAAAATTGCAAAATATGCAGCGTCAAATACTTTTAAACGAAGTCCTCGAAATATTTCTGACAAAAATGGTTATAAATGTTTAAAAGTTTTGCGACCCCTGAACCAATCCGAAATTAATATCGGCAGCTAATCGGATAAACGCAGCTCGGCATAGCTGTTGTCGTGTTTTCATTGTACCTCGTATACATAATACTGGCGTCAATAATGATTGAACGGATCGACAATTGTTTTGATGAGTTCTATGTAGTAGAACTAAATTATGTTTTTTTAACTAAAAACTGACTAAAATACTAAAATGCTAAAATAATTCATTTTAATAAGTTATTTTATTAAATACTTTTTCGGTGTTGGAGCTTCACTTTCAATTGTTTTTGATAAATCTTAGCACCAATTACAAAAGATTATATCGAATTGGATAACTTGCATTGACATGTGCCTTTTTAGGGTTTTTAGTTTTGATTAACACATTTTTTCACATTTCTGAATGGTCTCAAGGTCAAAGTTCGATGCTTGACTGTTTTTCATCAGTAAAAATACTTGTATTTATTACGCATTGCTTGAATAAATAATACGATCCGGACACAAACTATTGAACAATTTACAACAATACTATTTACGATACTTAAACTTTCTACCACCAGGTTATGGAAAAAAATTGAAAGAACTAAGGATTCATACTTGGATATTATATTTATCGAAATAACTCCTAAAACTGAAAGATTCTTCTATCATCAGATCAGCATTGGGGAAGAATCCTTGTGCTGATGAATGGTTACTGAACGCAAATACCTGAGTAACTTCAGAAAAAACATGAAACACATTCGACATGCCTATTGATTTCCCTCGATTTTCCTAGGATTCCATCATCAGATCCTTGGTTCGGTGACAATTGGACCACTTGGAAAGCTTACCTTTTCAAACAAAAAAGTATTTTCCAAATCTCTTATGGAATCTTCGAGTAGGCGGGGAAAATTAATCAAAAAATAATAATTACGAACAGATATCCTCCTATAGAAGATCCATATTTAATTTAATATTTATTCTGGCATCTAGTTTCGCTTCTATGACGATATTGTATGTTTCATAATATTTTCTTTGTCATCCATCGTTAAGTACATATACAAAATTCTCTTACCTCCAAAAGAATAGTAATTGAGAAAGCGTAATCAGTTCAAATTGTTAATGTTTTAATCTTCTTTCTGTATCCAAAACTTAATGAAAGTATTCGTTCATTTCCCAAAATATTTCACATGTTGAATAAAACACACCACTCAATCAGAACTACAAAATTATGTGCAGATTCTAGGTCTAAATGTACATTTGCCTTCGTAAAGAGGCTAGTTGATTTAATTTCAGAGCACCTACTAGGACAGCTGCGAAAAATATTTTTTTATAAGACATTCGACATCTTCCAACACTAAGAAATCAGTAGGTGATTTATTTACCCGTCACCATCTCCAACATTGCTCCTGTTCTTGAGAATAGCTTCTGCTGAAGTTGAATTCATTGAGAACATTGAAAACACTCAGACAATTTTAGGTAAACGAGTAATAAATCTCTAATTAGTATATGGAATGCACTCGTAATCACTCCAAATTAATTTACCAACAGAAAAACCTGTAAATGAGTTACAAATATTACTTTTTCCAGTTCGTAGACCTTTCGAGTTATGACCTTGGCTTCGACGCAAGCTGTCCATCATAATATCCATTTCACTCGCATCGCTGTCAAAGTCTTTCAACTTTTCCTATTTAGATGAAATATTATGCGTAGTAATCTTGAGGTATGGTTTTCCACGAACAGTTATTAAACACTGCGAGTTTGAGAGGTTTGATAAATGTTATATCTTTAAGCGAGATGTTGCAAATTTATGTGAAACTTAGAAGAAAAAATTATGCATCAGCTTCTAGCATCTTTAACTTTCAAAACAACATGGTCTTTATTAAAATGGACTTAATTACCAAGTTCTTTTAAATTGTCAAATAGCTACATAAAAATTAAACCTGTCATTGCATCAACGAATATTATAGCTACGTAAAAATTTGGCATTTTTAATCAATCGTCACTAATCAATTTACTTTCTCGCTTTAGTATTATTAAGATAATCATTTATTTTATAGTAAGTTTTCGTACACAATATCGGAATTATCGTAGTTTTAAATTTGATTATAAGTAATATTGATCTTAAGCTTCGATTGTCAAATAATTGTTTATTCTGAAGATAAATATTTTTTCATCTTCTATACCTTTTCTTTCTTACTAGAAAAACGAACTTTTGTCCATGTTACTTGATGTGAGAACGGAAAAGCATGCCTTTTGAAGTGTTACGCTTGATGTGGGGCCATATATACTTATTTATTCTGAAATGTTGACCTACGCCAATTTCATGGACCTTTTGATGGAATGGTATTTTTTAAAATTCTAAACGGGGTAGTTTTTGGCAATTATCTCACCTTAAGCACAACATTGGAGAAACAGATAGGAGAAACTACAAGTTATAGAACCCAGAATATTTATGTTATAAATGATGGTCATTTTACGTTAGATATTAAACAGAGAAAAGAGAAATAAATGAGAACTTAAAAGATAAGATCAGATAGAATATTATTGTTATGTCGGCAGAATTTGCTAAAATTGTGTTAGTTAACCAGAAGGACTTAGATAAAGCCTTACACCAACCAAAGCAAGCAGAAAATATCTGCCCCCACTGAAAATTGAACCCAGTACCTCCAGGACCAACACAGAGGGTTGGGTGGGAGCTGTCAAAAGAAGTAAGGAACACGTTTTGTGCTGGTTTAATTTATTTTAGATAGAAAATATTAGTTTTCATTTTAACATTGAAATCTTACGTCAGCATAATAATACAATCATTTCCTGGCTTGATTTGTGTCGTTTTGACTGTAGTTGAATTTCTCAGCCTTTTCTATAGGTCTAATCTAGCTTGCTGGCCATGTGATTGGCAATTCACTTGTTAGCGGCTGCACCTGCCACGCTCACGGTCCGTTTTACAAATGCCAGACCAGTGGTCGTTTGAATGAGTCCAGAAATGGACAAGAAATATTCTCACAATATTTCTCTTAGACTTCCTTCAAATGTTTATTACATTTCTGTACGCCAGCAGTTGTAAACATTTTAGAAATGACATTTAAATTATATATTTATGAAGCTAGTATCAAGTTTAACTAGTCGAATGTAAACGGTGATTTCTCAATAAAACTAAAGACTTAATTCGCGAAAAGCTTTGTGTAGTCGAAGTATAATTTTTTTACTCAAAGTAGAAATATATATATTTTATAAAAAGCTTAGCCAATTACTCGACAACGCCTGATGATAAGCAGTAGAGGAGTCCATGTGAAGATAGCTAGTGCACCATGCGACATACAGTCCTAGCGACTTCAACCTTGTCGGCCCAATACGTGCTTTTTCTTATATTACTATGGTTAAATGGTAAATGTTGTATAAATACTCCTTACCATAAACCCATCGCTACTGTGATCATAGTGACATTGTCAGAATTGTAATTTGTGTCGATGTCATGAAATAAACAGCATATTAACCATAATTTAAATGTTTTAATATAACAGTAAGCTGACCAAATATATATTTCAATAGCAACATTTTTCTTTGAACGAAATTTCGAAATAGTACACATTAAAGAATGCACTAACTATGGACAGAACATAGAAAATTTATAGCTCTCTCCTACCTCATATCTTTATAATAAATTTCATTTATATGCGTTTCTCTTATATTTTTTGGGTTTTAAGCTCAAAGAACTCGAATATTAAAATGTTCCGACCATTATTCCTCAACCGTTATTAAATTTGGAGCTGCCAAGAAATTTTTATCACACTTAATATATTGGTTGCAGTATGACGTCACACGTCGCCAAAAGTGTGGAGTCTTAAATATTCGGAATTTTCACTTAAAACCTGGTTCTTATTATGTATTATCCATGAAAGATATTCAGATTTATCGTGAATTTTATGTAATTATTAAATGTAAAAGAATATTTTTCGTTAATTTTTATTATTTTCTTATATACTGACACCAGAAATTTGTTTTTTCGACAGTTGTAATTCGCGGTATCGATATAAAATCTTTAGTCTCGCTATATCTCAAAAATGGCTTGACCTATTTGAACATAAATTTTTTCGGATTAATTTATGGGGTGGTTTAAAAAAAAAACAGGGAAACTCCTATAAAAAGACTAAGTACATTCTATTTTAACACATTCAATGCCCAATAAAAATGGCCAGATTTGCACTGTGGTGCAATATTTGCGATATTTTTAATAATTTTATCAAATATTTTTTCCAATAAAACCTTAACTATTTCGCAACATTGAAGTGCCGACTGTGTCTCCCTGTGTATTCATAAACATCAAATTATAATCTATTTAAGAACATTTCCAACAGCGCTACCTATATTTTGTAAGTTAGCCAACCCTTCATTATAGGGTGAACACGGGAGCCGTGTCGTGTGCATCAAAGGAAAATATAGTAAGACACGGCTACCGTGTCGTTAGCGTGGAGTGCGTTAATATGAGCAACGGAACTCACAATGTAACTTCATGTTGTACCTATAATGGTAGTTGTTCTGCTTTGAGAGCTTACGGTATTATATAAACAATGATAATATCAGAAAAAATATCTGTGAGTCAGGAAAATTATCCACATTCCTGATTTGAGAAAGAATATAGGGGCTATGCCGATATCAACTCAATACGGCGTAATCTCGGTTAGTTTATTACAGATTTAATTCGTCAAAGAACCACTCTTTGCTCTTAGCCTGTAGTATTGATAGCTCTACGATAAATAACCAGAGTTGTTCGAGCCCCACGTTGGGCGCCATTTATAATAGTCAGAATATCTCAAAAACACTGATTTTTTGATAATTTCATTATTAAAAATGTAAAATAATAAAACATGGGAGAATTCTATATAATTCGTTGCTAGGCTCCCATACAAGATCGCGATGCCCGTTTCCGCGCAAGCGTGCAAAATTAAGGATGTCAACCATGAGAGTTGCAATAAGGGCTGTCAAATCAGCTGTGTTACACCCCGTATTATCATCTACAATGAACTCGAAAAGGGGTATTGGGTCACCATTTTAGCGCAAAGAATTGCGAACTTGTAGTGGCATTGGGCAGGGCACATTGCAAAGAGTACTGACAGTCGCTGTTGTGGGAAGGTCCTTTAGTGGCGGCCGTGTAGGCATTGCAGAATCGTATGAAAGTCGCAGGAAGATGTTAGACGCATCCAGCAGCCCACAGGTAGCGCAGCACCAATTGATTTGGAGATCCTCGGGGAAGGACTGAAGGTCTTATTTGCCCAGGATGCTCACAACAAACTCAGAAAAATTAACCTTTAACGTGTTGTACAATTATAGCACGCATTTCCATTCGTAGCTGTGAATGCTTCCGTTAACGAATCAACTCTCACGAGAAGTTAATAAAGATTCCTTAAAACAGTTTTCGTCGCTTTAATTACAGGAGCGCTCCTCGTAGGATGTGTCAACAAAGTTGCTGGATCCACTCCGCGTTTCTGAAAACTTTGCAACGTTTCGGCAGAACGGGGACTTTCGTCTGCCTTAATTGTCTTAAAGAACACTACGTTTATACGATTTTGAATAAATAAGCTCGAGAAGTATGAATTTATTTCAAGTCTATGGTAAGTATTCCTACAAATGAGATATGAAAAGGCGACTTTCATCGACTCTCGGTGTCATACGTCACAGATGTAAATATCATATGCATATTGCCTTATTTGGCCTTTTCACTTAAAATATTAGTGTATTAGAATAAAAGCAACATGGATCCGCTTATGCGCTAAATGCGTTGCAGATTATATTTATCTTTTGCCATGACAAATTTGCGATAGACCCAACCTTTTTCTGTATAAAAAGCTCAGCAAATGAGTCGACATCACCTGATGATAAGCAGCATAGGAGTCCATATGTGAAGAGCAGCATGCGACAAATTGCCCTAGACACTTCCACCTGCTGAGAATCCCTTGCTGAGAATCGTGTGACGAAAATAAAGGGTTGGCAGACGACACGTCGATTGTGTACGTTATCCATAATGTTTGTAACAAATTTATTTAACTTAAATATTTATTTATTTATTTAACAATTTATGTACACACAAAGACAATTAAAAGGACACAACAGATTATTAGAGAATTGTACAAAGGTACTGCTTATTTCTATAAGAAATCTCTTCCAGCAGCACCTGGACCGCCTAACATAATCCACGAAGATCTAGTGGGGCTAGGGCAATATGAGACACACTTTCCTGGCTACCTCCACCTTGCTGGCTGAAAAAGTTCCCTTTTATATACAATAATGTTGTATGTATGTTTTTAATTTTAACGATAAGGTCGCCCTTTGTACAAAATTAGTTAAAAGTTTTTTTGTGTGTTTCTCTTTTTGAATTGGCTGATGTACAATAAAGATATATTATTATGAGAGAAAGCATGTGCCGGTAAGGAATTCCACGCTCAAGCTATGCGAAAAGAAACGAGTAATAAATCTCTTTCTGTATATAATTTAGAGGTGTTCCCTTCCCTAGTAGGAAAGTAGAGAGAGGCCAAAGGTTAAAAAATTTTGTTTCAAGAACTGTCTTTAACATCGGAAACTAGATTCGTGTGACCGAAGCTTTAACCAATCACAGCCGACTGCGAAAACGGCTTAACTGGAATTTCATTTGTCTTCAACGAGTGTCGCTTACACTTTGTTTTGTTTTAAAGGAACAAAATGAAATGGTGTTGTTTTGATGTTGATACGATTTTAGCTTTCGATTTTTCTTTTAACTTAATTTTAATTTAAAACGACTAAAGTGTTAACATTCCTTAGGATAGATTTATCCAGGGGACAATTTCAGTGACATATATTCTTTTGAATTTAAATCATGTAATCAAATAGCTTCTAATTTTTGGTTCATAAATTGTTTTTGATTCTTACATTTTGGTTCTCTTATGTATACAGACGTCAATCTGCGTATCCCAAGGTCATCCAAAGGTGAACGGGAAAAGTTTCCTGTCGTTCCTTTTTCTTGTAAATAATTCTTGAAGTGGCCTCGTCTTCGTCATACATCTTTAATGTGCTGGTATTTAAGTTACAGAGCTGGTAGCTTTATTCTGAAATGCCCCAAGAAAGAAAAATGAAACAAGTTTTCGCATAAATAAAAGTTTTACCTTCGTTGGTGTTGGCGATGATGCGCGAAGAATTTTCTGCATTGCTCATATGATTTTGGTTTTCGCTATAAATATTAATTGGAGAAATAACAAAATTATGAGGATCTGCAGGGGTGCCAAGTCAATTTATACTATACTTTTGTGAATAACAAGTTACTAATCTTTTTACTTTTAACTTTGTTGTAATTATTATAGAAATAAGTGTGACTCTGTGATATTAAAGCTATTTTTATTACATATATTTATCGTGTCGACCACAGGAAACTAAGTAATTCAGTCCTTTCTCGAAATCTATAGAAAACTCATTGAAATTACATAGCGACCGTTAAAAGCAAAATGTGTCAGAATCGAAAATTGAACTATTTCAATTAAAGAACGCAACGTTCCGTTTTCAAACTTTGTTCCAGATTGCTAGTTAGCCTGGAGTTTTCGACGTAGTGATGAGATTAGTTGAGAATTTTTCTTTTGGAGACTTTTTTTGTTTACAATTAGCATATAATAATAACTTACCTTTATTATAATGATAATGGTTACTACTAGTAAAACAGTAAATACAGGAAATTACGGTACTTTCAGTTGCTTTCGCAAAGTGTGTTTTCAAACTTTTTTAATAAAAAAAAGACCTAACTATGACCTAATAAAGATGGTTTTTAGATGAATCAAATTTATAAATAATATGAATTTTAAATTGCCAAGAGGACCATTCTTTCAGCTATTTAATTGATTGTTTTTGTTCAAAATAATTTTTTTTATCATATCCGAAGTATAATGTATCATATCTGAAATGACAATAATAGAAGAATACTTATGTTCTTCGAGCTGTCATCAGTTACATCACTACGATCAATATCGTCGGTAATGGGGTTCCGACACGTCCAGGCTTTTTAAGTTCTTTAACAAAGTAATCGGACAGATCGAGGAAAAAATCGCTTAAATCGAAAGTGAGCTTTGTTGACTTTACCAATGGTATATTTGCTGTTCGCAAACTAACGCAGGGTCGAGTGTGACCCTTTTTATGATACGAGACGAGACGAAGATCGGGATAGATGTTTAAAGTATATGTATTGGTTGTAGTAGTGGCTTGGGTTGAAAAGGTCGTAGGATGTAACTCTGTCCAAGGAGTTTTTCAAAATAATAATAATGAAGTTAATATAATGTATACAAACTCCTTATGTGTTTTTACCATTTAGGAAGCCCAGTAGAGAGCCCCGTAAGAGTACCTAATATGTGTAACACCATAATACCATGTTTTTATTTATTTATTTAACAATTTATGTACAAAAAAGGACACAACAGAATATATGAGAATTGTACAAAGGTACTGCTTATTTCTATAAGAAATCTCTTCCAGCAGCCCCATATATGGGAAAACTGACATCGAAACGTAGAGGGACGTGTACTAATATTAATATAATTAAATACATAAAAATTAATATATATCATATTATATTTCATATTATACGCACAATATATTTAGATACTCTGTCTGTTTTTAGTTTAATGTCTGTTGTAAAAAATTTATTCTTTAAATTTAATGTCTTAAAATCTTTATAAGACAGATGATAAACCTGTATCTAGTTCCATAAAAGTTTGTTTATTTTCAATAAATACCGTCATCATAAATTCATCTGTTAAGTTTGATCTTATAACATTCATGTCACATATGTCCTCATCATGTACTGTATAATCTTCTTCAATTTGGTTATTAGGTTTAAAATTTGGGTTTTGTAAACAAATTTTCTCTAGGTTGTATATAGGCCAATGATAATGGTAAATGCAACTCGAACGCTTAGTAACTGTGGGTGTTTTAAAACAAACGCTGCCGCCGAGGACTGCACAGGATGAGGTACCGGATTACCTGGCAAGGGAAAAAAGGGAAAGGGAATTATCTGGAAAAAGTTGACAGAAACTTGTCAGTGTGACAGCATAGAATCAATGAATACATAAAAATTATTGGCATTGGTAGTAATGGTGTTTTAGTCTACTCGTGTAGTTGCCCAGCAGTGGGACGGGAAAGGTTATTATAGAATAAAAAAGTATGCAACATTTCGATACAAGTGCGAAAAATTATGAAATTTGATCACAACTCCCGGGTTGTTGAGCCAAGCCAAAGGCGCAGCACTAGTGAAAACAGTAAGACGCTTAAGATAATAGCGACGAGTGGAAATTCTACTATTCCGCACATGTATCGAATGACGTTTTGTAAAACCTCTGTGAAGAAATAAAAAACCAAAGGTAGTCATTGAACAATTCAATACTTGACCAGTAAGAAATGGTATGACAGTTTGAATTATTGTTGATATTTATGTTAAACGTTTTGGAGGGATAATTTAAGGTTAAGGTTAAGTAATACTTATTATTAATAATAATAAAAAACAGTCTTTTTTGTGTAAAATCTGTTTTATGCAATCTTATGTTGTATGCAGAAGGAAAGCAAAAACCTAGAATTACTTTCCGCATATCAAACACACCCGATCTTTATCGGGTGTGATAGTCTTTACTACGTTTAAAAAAAAAATTAAAAGAGTTTGTATTATTTTTCATCAAAATGGACTTTGTTATCTCAAAGTAACAAATTTCTTTAATATTGTTATGTAACCTATATTAAATAAAAAAAATTGCAATCCCATTTAAGGACTTTCCTAATGACAATTGTCTCGTATGGCTGATATGTAATGACGTATGTAGTGACCTCGTATGTAATGACGTTTTAAATTCGAGAGAATTAGATAGATCACTGTAAAATACTACTATAAAATGGTTATTAGTAATGCCATCTCAAAACTTAATTTGAAAAACTTGTCTAGACATTATTCTGTTCTTAATACTGTGGATTTTTTCGTAAGTAAATGTTATCGATTATTCCAAAATGTCTACATTAATATAAGTTATATGGCTAATGTTTTCTTTCTGAATAAATTACAAAATCCTTGCGCCCGTGGTGGAATTGTGCGAGTAGGTACGAGTATATCCATTCTTTCTCTTCTGACAGCTTTCAACGAAGTTGTGTTTTATGTTGAAACTTGTTTCATATTTCTTATTCAAAGTTTTACGTTAGCGAAAAAATAGCGAGTCATTTATTAGTATGTGTGTGTACGTATATTTATTTTTTACAGTTTTAAGGAATTTTATGGGTTGTGTTGTAAAGATTCTATGGAAAACTATGAATAAATAAACCTTCTTGAAATTTTTGACAGTGACAGATCTTTTTAACTAGATTTATACGGCTGCGTTCTGTATCAAACAGCATTTACAATGTAGACTACATTTCAAATTTGGCTTTTGCCGCTGAGAAGGCGCTAACAATATTATTGGTAATATTTTTCCGTTGGATTTTACAGCGCTATTAATGCTATTAATTAAGCGTCAGGTATGGATGCTTGTCACACCAAGGTTATGGCGTAGAGTTTAAATTTAGAACAAAGTTATGAACTCGGTTATCATTTAGCAAGTTAAAAGTTATCATAGGGGATTGTGTTTGAACAGTAAACTAAATTAAGTAATTTAGGTAATACTCATATATTAAAAATAAGGAGATGGACAAGTATATCTGTGTTGATGATAAAATTGGATTTTTTTTAGATTTGTTTATGATTAAGAATTTTTAAAAGTCAAGTAAGGATATTAATTTTGTTTCAAAACAAAATAAGAATAAATACTAATGTAACTAAATATAAGACAATAGTTATATATTTTCGTAGCAAACACTATATTATATTATTTATAGATACCAATAATGCTTTAACCATTTAAATTAAAGTCGTTAGCATATATTAGAGTTAATTCGGTGGTGCGAGATGCAATCGTAGAACAAACATAGCCCGGCGGGAGGTCGGTTAAGAAAACATTTGTAATGCTTTAAAGATGAGAATCCAGTGTCGACTCTTTCTATATTCTGCTATGAACAAGATCAGTGTACTATACAGGTGTAAAAAAATTAGCAATAAAAGTTAAGAAGGTGAATAGTACCATCAATCTGAACTATTGAACATCATAATCGTAAAAATGAACTGCTCCATACAAAACATCAATAACTACTCGACCCAAATATATGGAACAGCTGTTTTTACGCGTTAGCGATGTTAGTCAGATAAAAAAAACAGTTTTTGGGTCTAATTAACCTGCTTAAGTATTACTGAAAAGTTTTTTTTGGGAATTTTAAATTTTTGACGGACATATAAGAAGAATAGAATTCAAAATGAAAAAAAAAAACTATGTTTTCAATGCAATAAAAAGTACAATAATAATGTCCATTGTAATCCATTGGTTCTGATATATTTGCAAAAATCAACACTTTAGCCAAAGGCGTTTTAGTTAAAGCAGTGCAAACAGTAATAAAATTTCTATATTTAGTATTAAAATCAATATACTAAAAATCGTACACACAAACAAATAGAAAATACAAACAAATAGAAAACTTAAAAAAATATATTTTCGTAATTTTTTTTTCTATAAGCTAACAATTTAATTAATAGCAACGCTTGTAGTACACTCTCGGCTTTGCATTTTATGTGTGAAATACTCGTACCCTTACTTATAAAATATATTTTAAAAGTAATATATGAATATTTAAATGTAATATAATGAATGAAATATTTTTAATTTAAATATGTCATAATTTTTATCTAAACATTGTTTTGATAAGCAGCAATTTTAAAATCTTTTTATGGAGTCTGTTTATCGAAACATTATGACATTAAAACACATATTTTGTAAATTTATGATTTGTATACTCAAGTGCTCTAGATTGGGTAAAACAAGCAACCTCTGCATATCTTTCTTCACATATGGACTCTTTATGCTGCTTACCATCAGGTCGTGTCCAAGTCATTTGCTGTGTTTTTTATTAAAAAATAAATAAACATCAAGTGGCCCATTCGACGATACGTATATGACTAAAAATACTGTTCGGTGTAATGTAACCGAACACCTTATTTATCAATTACTTTATAATTATTTGTATGAATTAAATTATAATGGTTATAAGTTAGTCCGGGATCAGGTATCAATCGCGTCGCGACCCTCAGCAAATATCATTAGCATTTAAATAATTAAACAATCGTTTTTATATTTTATCAATTAATTAGTGTTAATCAAAGAACTCAGTTTATCATTTTAAAAGTATTCTTATCAGCAATCTCCACTTTACACCGCACAAATGCAATATAAAATGTCTTCACATAATATTATTAGCTTATCTTGCTTTACTTTCGCTGCACGCCAGAAGCCGGGTGCCAAAGCAAGTATCTAATTTAAGGCTCGCTAAGTTTGTTCATTAACTTTAACAAGATTTTGTAACGTACACCCTTTGAGGCGACTCTGCATTATTAACAGTAATTTTAAAACAAAAAAAAATTGAAGCAGATTTTCCTCTTGCTAAAGCTTAGCGCTTTCATTAATACATTCAATGTCCAATAAAAACATATTTGCACTGTTTATTTAAAAAAAAATTCCAATAAAACATTAACTATTTCGCAAAATTGAAGTGCTGACTGTGACTCCCTGTGTATTCATAAACATCAAATTATAATCTATTTCAGAACATCTCCAACAGCTCTACCTATATTTTGTAAGTTAGTAAACCCTTCATTATAGGGTGAACACGGGAGCCGTGTCGTCTAAGGAAAATATAGCACGACACGGCTACCGTGTCGTTAGCGTGGAGTGTGTTAAGTAATCACAATTTGGAATGCTATGGACTTTTGGATATGACGAATGTCTTCGGAACTCTTCAATAAACCACAGCGATTGTAAATTAGGTATAAAAATTAAAAATGTAAAATGTATACAGCGCTATAAAGCATATACTATGTTTCTATAAATAGCATGTATTTTTAATTGTAATTTTGTAATTAGAGTTATTACAAAGTATTCTGTATAGCTATAGTGTAACTCCTTTTTTTAACTAGGAGGAATCCATTTACGGATCTACCCACCACTGGCTAAGCGACGATCGTGTGTGGGGCTCACTCAGTACCTCAATAGAGCGGCACTGAAAATACCCACTAAAACTCCCCGGTAACTCCATTGCCCCTCACGGGGGTAACCTGGGTTCTGCACGAGCAATTCACCAGGTTATAGTGTAACTCTTATAATTAAGATTGCATTTGATTCTTATTAATTGTATTTTTTGTGCATGTTAAAATGTAAATCTTGTTGGAGTTAATAAATAAATAAAAAATAAATTTAAGTCACGAACTTTAAGTTTTCGTATACTATCTTCACATGTGGACTCTACTTAGTAGTAGCAGTATCATATACAAAAATAGCTTCGAGCAAAAATATTCTCTATTGAAGACTTGCAAGATTTAAATTTCTTTATTACAAAGGCTCGACAGAATCAAACGTAGCAGAGCTTAAAGTTTCACCTCAACATCCCTGTGCAATTAGTTTTATTTTAACCGCAACTTATTTAAGCCCTAAATATTCAGTCCGCCACGTGAACTCTCAAAGGGTACTGCAACCGGAAATATTTAATTACATTATTTGTGGAGTACTCAGTAGATTTGCTTCACTGGTTTTCGATTTGCTTGGTTGAGTTTTTTAAGACCAAGTTATTGTTTGAGTTTTTTTTATGATTAGTATTCGTTTTGATAAAATTTTAAACGTTTTGACTACTTGTAAACTCTTTTTCACGTTTGGTCTAGTAAAATATTGAGTTCTTACAATACTTTATGAATTATTTATAGAAAATACAAACATTTACATATTGCAATCAAAGAAGAGTCCTGGATTACGTCCTTTACACAAACAACTTAGTGCAATGAAATATTTTTGAAGATAGATTTTCATACGGCATTAAAGTCTGTATTTGAAGCAAATGGTACTATAAAATAAAATCTAGAATAAGTATATAGTGGAGTTCATTGAAATAAGGCAAAACGTGAATCTGCACCAGTAAATTTAACAGCTGCATAGATAAAGCATTTGATTAAAATCCTTGAGCACAGTCAGTTATTTTTCAAATACGCACATGTTGGCTCAAACGAACGATTTTTTAGCTTCACATACTCGTAATTATTCTGTGCTTTAAGGCTTAAAATTAAGAGTATATTTTCGGGTGGCAAAATACGTTAACCAAAATTGTTCTCGCTGAATGGACAATGCATTGGCGCCGAGAACTGTTCGAATATTAAAAATCATTCGAGCATTATTGAATTGCTCTTTGCTATTAATTTGTGGTCAGTCACTAGCGATGGCGAGAATAAAACAAAAATGTAAGCTTCAGATTCACCGATACAAATTCTAATACTGGTACTTCATCATATCATCCGGGAGATGGACATAAGCCTGCCTGAAGGATCTCAAAACAGAACGATCGTACGCTGCCCACATCCAGAGGATTCCCCTTACCTTAACCATTTCATCAGTCCATCTTGCTGCAGGCCTATCAACGCCGCGTTGATCTTTGAGCCAACGGGCTTCATTCCACCTGGCAAAATGCCTTGTACACTGCCACCAACTGATTCGTAGTTCTTTGGGCCACAACGGATTCCGTCTCGTAAAAAAATTGGCTAATACTTACTAGTACTTAAATTAATTAAGTACTCAAAAACCAAGGTTATTATGTTCATTGTTAAAATTATTTTAAGTACAAAATATTAAAAATATGAAACATTATGACACGTCTTTATTATTTCTATAAGAAATTAAGATTTTTGTGTATTTGTAATGGTTTAATAATAATTAGTTTTATTTAGCAGTGCCTTTTAGTGTAGTTAAAGAAAATTAGGAATATTATTATTTTCAATATAACCATTCCTTTATTTCATGATAACTATTCATCTCACGATTTCGTAACACTAACAAACACGTCTTGTCAAAACAGTTCTATCAAAACAGTTTCTGTATTTTTAACACGATATCTTGTTATAATCTATAACTAATTTTTTACCACACCGCTATCACCGAGCACCCAACGTATACCTTTTTCTAAATAACTCGTTTAAAACGACTGCGGTAATCCTTCAAAAGTCCCACAAACGCGCGGTTTTAATTTCCAAATCGCGTACACTGGCTACCCAGCTTTATCTGTGAAGTTTCGTATAGAGTGGCTCTGCTATGTTCTGAATGATAATGGAGTTTAAAAGGACGGTTCGGTTTTGATTTGGCGTCCGTGAGTGAATTCGTGTTATAATCGATATTTCTGATTATTGCAAGCAGAATTATTTTTTTAGGGTATCCCTAACACTACAGCTGTAAATGAAAGATTAGTATATAATAAGCTCATTAGTCAAAGATTTAAATCGTTATAAATGCATTTTACTTCAAACTTGTGTCATTATTTTGACCTTAAAGCAGAACGGCAACAGCTCCGGTATTCGGCCAATGGACGGACGGCACGATATCAAGCTGTCTCTACCTTTCATACCGCATTTATAGTGCTGTTTATTTCATTCTAGCTCAATTTTTTTTTCAGTAAATATTGTATTAAAGTACAAGTGAATTTTAACAACATCGGTACTATTTCAGTTCTTAGTTACTGTTATAGACGCATTTTTTTGAAGAGTTCGACGAAATTTTATAACTGACACTGTGTTCAAGTGTTGTGCACGTGTTACATCTAGTTACATCGATGAACTATAACGAGGGCATAACTTAAGATTCATAATTTCGTTTTTAGTACGTTATATCACTTAAAGATACTTAGGAATTAACTCCTTACAAAAGTTGTGGCAGATCAAGAGGAATTTACATAATTGTATTTCGACAGGAACCGCCCCTTAAGGCTTGAGGACTCTCCAAGGTTCTCGCCTCCTTAAAAACCAGGGATCGCTGTTTAGGCCATCTGCGGCCAACAGTATTAGTCAGTCCAAAAAAAAAAAGATGTGCCGTGGCTCTTGCAATCACCGTCCAGGAGTTTTATTCGGTATGAGAGAATAAACTCGTGGAATACAATATGACCTCTGTAGGCATTCTCAAACAAATAATTCCTCTTTGATATCATATTTGAAACTATTCTAGAAAGATCTAAGGAGAATGGATTATGTACAAACGGAAGAACATAAGCACACTTTTTAATAGAACTGTTCACTGGGAATTTTCCTTATTACCAATGCCACACCAAATGCAATCCCCCAACTCAAGTCTAGCAAGCATGGGGAAATCCAGGAAACGATGAAACATCTATTGTGTCAGTGTGATTCTCTGGCGACGTGCAGAACAAGTCAAAAACCATTTAAAGTGTATGTTTGTATCTATCAACATATTAATATCTTCAGATGTAATCGAAAACAGATGTAGTATAATTGAAAATAAATGTAGTTGTACGAGTACTTATCAGATGGATTAATGGTTTGTATTTTGATGTGTTCGAAGTTTAAAATAATAATAACATTGACATCAGTCAGTAAAAATGCGTTCACATACTTGGTATTGACAACTTATTAGCATCATTCACATACCATGGTGCTTACCACGTGATTTTGAATTTTCTACAGGAAACTTTCTGCATTACAATTTAAGTTTATAAAAAACACAAGATTTATCAAATAGCCATGTGTACTTCGTAATTTGTGTTGGTAAATATCTATTATATAAACAAAAGGACGGCCGAGAGATACACAAATCTCCTGTAATACTGCTGTAAGCCTGTAAGGTCACAAATAAGCAATATTTAGCTATAAAAAGCTTTTATAGATTAGGGTTGCCTCTATTTTAAATGCCGGTATAAAAAAAACTTAAGCAGCTTAATATAAAAATTAATCGACTGAATTAAAGCAATTATAAGCATGATGTACTATAATAATTAGATCAAAACTATGCTCAGGCCTCTCGCTTAAGGTACGTGGTTAAGAAAGAGAAGTCGGACAACAGCACACGTGGGACACTGATAACATTAACTTAAGTTGATTTGGTATGAGTAACTCTACAGATATCAAAAACAATACCAGTCCGATCTAATTGAAAACACGTTAGTTTAATTTTCAATTTGTGTAGCACAGTTACTGTGAATAGTTGAAGAATGCTATTTTAAAATGATGGAAAATGTATCGGCCAAGTAATGAAAATTATTAACATCGAAGTAGCGTATTTCTTACAGTTTTTTTTTCTTAATATTTAACTATTTCATTGAATTTCAATTATAAAATATGTATTTTGGATCATTCTTGTTTCACAGCAAAATGCGTACCCTCATTAATTTTGGGATTCTTACACTCAATGTAACTAAAAATAAGTCTAGATAATTATAATTTAAATTTGTAAATGTTTCGCATTTACCCTAAATAAAACAACCTTTTATAATGACTTACCTGTTACAATTGCGAAGAAAACAAATTCCACCAAACCAATGCCCATAAACATTCAATTAAAACTTTTTAACTTCTGAATGAAAAGCCGAAAAGGGTTAAAATTGTGAGTGACAACCCTAAAGGTACATATAAAACTCTACATCACCTTTTAAATGCGAAAACAGGCTTTAGGCCCTTTGTGGCCCGTAAAGTTACGCGGGCCCGTGTAATGGCGAAGAAGAAAGTTTATGGATGTATTTTGTAACTTTTTTTTAGTTATGTAGGGAAAACGCGTCATCATAGATTGGAGACCTTTACAGAAAGGACAGTCCTATCTATACTATAATATTATAGATGCGAAGGTAACTGTGTTCGTCTCTGACATTTTTTCTTGAGAACCGCTTAAGGGATTTGGATAAAACTTGTCAAGAAGATAGATTAAATGTTAAGAAAGAACAAAGATTATAAATACACGCGATAATCAATATATACACACCTAAGAACGTATATAGAAAACACTAAATAATTTTCAAACTCTCCTTTTTTCTGTCAAAGTTTTTTAGTGAGATTTAGAGCATCTCGTATTTATATTAAAAAAGAGAAATAATGTAGTATTTATATACTTTTCAAACTGCAATCTGCTCAGTAGAAATATAATCCAAAGTTTCCAGTTATATTAGCGTCCGCTCACAACCTCTCACGAACCCAACGCAGACTGCGTAATAAAACGCAGTTAGTGTAATCCTCAAAGGTGGCCAGCGGGTTTTAATTGCGACCCACTCATTATTTACTTTGAACTACTAGCTATAGGCCAAGTTAATGTTGCCACTCGTACAATGTTGTGTTATTAGGTATGGTATGTGTTTAGATGCTTCGTGAATGGGGTGGAACTGGTTTTAACAGCGTGGTATGTTGTATCTTAGCTTAAAATACTGATTTTAGGCTGATGAGTCGTAAAAGAAAACAATTATATAAGTACTAGGATAACGCTTGGCAAATTATTAAATCAATAAATATTGTATATTCGAAATGTTATATTTAAGTCTAGACCACCCTGTAGATGTTCAGGATAGCTTTAATTGACGTTCAATAAGTGTACTCTTAATATGTACCGATGTTAAATAAAATATTTTCAATTTGACATTGAATTAAAGGTACTGGTATTCTACCTAATGATTAATAATAAATTGCTATATGTGCCTCGTGTTATGTCCAAGCTTAAAATAAATAATGTCCTTACTAGAAACACTACCAAAGGATGGTTCACACCGACACATGTTGAACATAAATTCTTTAAAAACACTCATTAATAAAGGTGCAACTATAAAAACAGACTACTACCCGCTGTTACGCGTCCTTTCTAAAATAACGTACAATTTTACTGTTAGAAGCATTTAGAGATCACGATACGATGATCGTAATCAAAATTTGTAAAATAGTATCATAAGAAACGATTCTAAGTACTGGCTTAGAAAAAGCTATAATTTATTTATTGGATTAAATCAAATTAGGCTGTCTTAGTTCCAAAGGTATTCTCTACCAGTCAACTAGGTAAAAGCTTAAAAAAAGCGTGTGGGGCAAAACAAAAGGCTTAAATAATTCATATAATATGAAAAATAGATAAATTATGTTTAACTTTTTTCGTTTAATTGTAGTGACTTAGAAGAACTTATTCACTCTTGTGAGTTGATCATCTTTCATCATGAACAGACATGAGTCTCTCAGCTGGACACAGGCTTTCATACATAAGAAAAACGCATCAGGAGTTTGGGCAATCATAACACCGCCACACTGGCGCAATGCTGGTGGTGGTTGAAAGCAGTTGCCGTAAGAAGTGCTACCAACCGCTTAAACTTAATATAAACCAACTACAAATACGGCAAGAAATGCATGGTATCTTAAATACATACAAAAATACCAGCAATAAAATTGCAAAAACTGAAAAACGTTTTCACGTAAACATAAAAATAAATATTAAAAGATGAAATGAATATTAAAAGATCAAAATCTGTCGGATCGGACTGTTTAAAGTGCTCATTAAAAATTTGTACCCCTCAAACTCAGAGATAAAATTAACACAACAAATTATACGTGTTGGTCATTGGAATTCATTAACGAATTTGGTTCGTTATAAAACAAAACATCGGAACTCACCAGTTTGTTGCATACAAGTTCATTAATAAAGTGATTGATATTTTATTTTTATAGTGAAAATTTTGATTAAATTAAACCAGTATTTTTCATATGTGAAATGATATGAAAAATACTGATTTGATGGTGACAGCAATTCAAAATATGATATTTTGTTAAGTTCATAGTATTGATACACAATATGCGTGTTCTTTTTGACATTTTCAAAATTCTGTAATATCATGTTACCTTATGAAAATAATTATATTGCCCATTGTTATTATTTATTTATAATCAAAAATCACTTACGTTACTTGTTTCCTACCTGGATAAGAGTAAAAATATATTTTTTACATAAAAATACCAGTATTACCGAGTTTCCCTAACCATACATTTTATTTCGAAAACCTACTCTCTACTATTGTTTTTAGCTGTTTTTAAACATCTAGCAAAGAAATTTGACCACATTATACATTCAAAAAATCATATTAACACAAATTAAGCCACCCCTAAATTAAACTGATCAAACTCCTGATCTCCTGTGAATAAATTTTAAAACTGGGAACTTTTGCAAATACCCGGTTAGTAACCACTTAAAGACTGCTATACTTTTAATTATATTAATTTATTTTTCTCAGACATATTCCCTTATTTGACTATATAAAAGAACTTAGTAAATGAGTCTATTTAAATAAAGATATTTTGACTTTAACTTTGATAATGACAATTTTAATTAAAGCATAGAGTTTGTATTATAATGTCTGTGGTACTTATTCATTTTAGATTTCAATTAAATTAAAACGTAGTGATATCAGGGAAAGCCAAAATATTCCAAGAAATAATTCACAGTCAAATATTTTAATAATAGCAAATCGTAATGCTAGTCATATGTCACTAAGCACTGTTTGAAAGCTTAAAGTGGCTTACCAAAATTGTAGAGTAAAAGAGGAGAAACGTATTATAATGGACATAAGTAGATATGAAATAGATAAGGACTTTTATTAATATATATCTGACCAAACAGTGTAATTTCAAATATCATTTTTATAATCGATATCGCTTTACCAAACTCATAATCTAAATTACCAAAGTAGCAAGCATCTAGCAATAGATTTAAAAACCCAATGTAAAAGCGCTCACATAACTGCTATAGTAACTTTAGTAACTTTAAAACTGAACCCCTAGTGTAAGTTTCAATCAAAAAGTATGGAAGCGATAGCAGCGCCTCTTTTGTGAAGTATTGGAAACAATTTTTATATATGCAATTATCAAAGTCAAAGTCAAAATACCTTTCTTTAAATAAACTCATTTACTAAGTTCTTTTAAATCAGCTGATGACAACTACGATCGAAACGTCTCGATACAATTAAAACTTACACTAGGTGTTCAGAGCGAGGTCAGTTTCATTAGCAAAGGCGTTCAGCCTTTGTCAAGTATATTTCACGAGGCAAGACAAATATTATGACAATAATATTACTATCCACACTGACATACTTTTGTAAACAGTATAATTTTTTAACTTTGTAATAAGAATCTTGAGTGTCACCTAATGTGGCAATAGAATATATAGAAAAGGGGTTATTTTTTCATCGCACTTTTGTCTTATAAAATGAATAGATTAAAAATAAACACTTGTATGTGTATTTTTTTAATCTATTCATTTTATGTATTTATTATTATGTATTATTCGTATGTGTACGTTATTATTTACTATCAATACCGCCTATTTACAATAAGCAAAATTTATTTTTACTAGGAACTAAACTCGAAAGGCTCTACATAAAATTTGGAGCCGTGTAAATTGACTAAAACATTGCATATAGTCTAATTCAAATGTGAAATGTGAAAAATATCTTCCAAACCTGCGAGATTAATGTTCTTGACAAATGGATGTTGGCTCAAATGTTGTTTGGCTCATGATTATTTTAGGAAACCATTAACGCTTTTAATCGACTCCAAAAAAGATGGAAATTTAATGTTTCATATATTAGATATATAATTTGTATTAATTTGGAGTAACTTTTTTATGTTCTATCTGTTGACTGTAATTGTGCCTTAAATAAATAAATAACCGCTAAATAAAATGTGGTATAACTATTTTTTTTTCAACAACAAAAAAATCATAGATTTTACGTTATATACAACTTGACTTTGATGAATTGAGATGATAATGATTGAGTTTATTAAACCACCTTATTATATTTTAATTAAGTGATTAAAATATAATAAGATGTTTCAATCAAAGTATATATCACATATTTATTACGTAATTAAATTACTCTGGTGTAGCTAATTACTGGTAATATTCTCGTATATTTAACTGAAACCACTTACTTAGTAATGATCTCAAATTACCTGTAATTAACTACGTACTACCGTTAACTAATTCATTAGACAATATTTTCATTTAATTCTCCAGGATATTAAAAAAATCTACATGATGTTGAAAGTAACTAATTAACGAAGATATTGAAACACGATTGCAACCCACGAGGTTACATCGCTTGTCTTCCGTATTTATTGGGGTTATAAGTGTTACTTTCAAAGTTTACTTAAGATTAAATCTAATATACACAATAAATACTACATAATGTTAACAAAGATATTGATCACTTCAGTAAATTGGAGTTAATAACAACTTTGACAAAACCGGTGACTTTTCTGAAATCTTGCTTATCTATCCTTATCTTAAGTATGTAGAATATTCTACTATCTTTTTTCCACTTTTTGAGTATGTTGTTGTATAGGATTGTCTTTTACATATATTTATATTATCATACATTTAGTTTATTTATGTTGTAGACTACTAGTATTTAAATGTATCATTCTATATTTACTAGTACGTGTAAATCTATTTTCCCACAAAGGGTTACAAGTAATTGTTTTTACAATCTTTTCCTTGTTTATGTTTTCAATTCAATTCTTTATTTTGCGTTCCATAGTAAAAAAAATAATTAATAAATTAATAAATATTTTTTTAAACTTTCGCACTAAAACTTTTTTGTAAAACTTTTACTTTCAATTTAAATAAGTACGACAATAACTCTTGGCAATAAATACACACACAATACTCTCGACAATAAATTAATTTGATGCCGCGATTGTGCTCTTACCGAGAACAGCACAATCGCGGCATCAAATTAATTTAGGCTTGATTTCATGTAGTAACTTAGCAATTTGTCAAAATGTAATTTCTTTGTATTTCCGTACTGAAACATAAGAACAACATCATCGGAGGAGAGCAAACAACTAAATTCTAACTCCAAAGAATGAGACAGGTGCAAAAAGAGACCGCTCTTTGTTACCAAGTTATGGTGGCAAAAACCTGGACACAGCGACATCTGCCGGTGACAATGGGAAGATTTATCGTTTACTTCTATAGGGGGCGCTGTGGTATATGTCACGAGCGATTAGATTTGGCAATAAAAATTTATATTTTTGAGTTTTGTTTCAAAAGTTAATGCTTAATGCAATTATTAAAAATAAGAATTATTTAAACTTAATTTTTTAGATTCTCTTGTTTATATAAAATGAAAATGATACACCATCTCAATCAGGGCTTATGTAAGATAAAATAATAAGGCAGAGATAAATAAATATATATCTCAAGCAGTTACTAAAACTGTTAATTAGGAGCAAAACAATTTGAAAAGTTATAATAAAGTTAATTTAAAAATACACATTCTATGGAAGATAAAGTCAAATCATTTACTACAGTTAACTGGCTATCTTATCTCCACCTACCGGAGCACAGTTATGCTGTTAACATAATGATAACGGCAAAATTAGGGAAAATGGTGGTCTTTTACCAGGACGAAAAGTAGACAATAAGATTTTTAAAATTGAACCCTAAACCTCTTGATCTAAGGCTCTAGCTGGACTACTAATTAGACCATTGAAGCGGCCTATGTTTGTTTGCCGACTCTCAGCATAAAACCGCTAGTCTCTTGTCACTCGTTCCCTTAGAAAAATGTTGTAGATTAAATCCGTACCATACACCAATGGAGCGCTATAGTACTAGTTTCTTCTCGCTCTAATACGAAGAGCTTGTTGAAGAGGTGGACTGTACGATCAAGTAATTAGGTATATTGATATGGTGTCGTTTGTAGAAGACTCTATGGACTTAGGTACACTTAGCATATAAAATAAAGTCTCTGTTAGTCTGTCTGTTTCTTATATTCCATAGCGTATGCTAGATTTATATAGAACTCCTTAATTTTACTGTAAGCTTAAAAAATCAACGTTACAAGTTTTAATAACGTTAAATAATAAGTAACATTTGCTTTATTTAAGCATTATTATTTAAATTGATTTAATTTCTACTGTGTATCTATTACAGATAGATTATCTGTGGGTACATACACATACATACATTACATCATAAAGTAAATACTTCATCGTGCCAGTTAGATAACAGTGAGTATCTAAACAAGAATTTCCGTGAAGAAATAGGTATCGAATTAAATTAATAATTCAATTCATGTACTAACCAAGTTACCAAATTAATTTAGTTGATAAAGAATTTCGCTACTAACAAGCCGAGGTAAGGAAAATTTTATCAGAGTTACAATAATAATTTTGCGAGTGCCAGGGGCGCGTAACTCCCAGTTCCGACCCAGTGAAAGCTTTAATGAACTATTGAAAATGTTTGCGACCTCACCTAGTTACGTCTAGGTCAATAAACCAAGAAGCTTTTATGAAATAAGTAGGTTGTAAATATCATGAACTCAAAGCTTAAATAACTCTTAGCTTTTTTTTGTGTATACATTCAGTTCATTCGCATGAATTTAGTAAATTAAAAATTATAAAAAGAGTCGCCCCCGGGTGGGCTCGAACCACCAACCTTTCGGTTAACAGCCGAACGCGCTAGCCGATTGCGCCACGGAGGCGATGAGCAGCACTCCGAAAATACGGAAGTGTATCTATTGTGAGCACGACATTGAAAATGACATCATCAGAAATACTTCGCAACATGAACACGTAGATCACTACGTGTTCATGTTGCATTTTATTGACATTAACATGATAACATTTTATAACGTTCATAATTATTTGTTTATTAAATTAAGTTTACTTATTTGACCATTAACACAACGTATTATTAGTACTCGATGTAAATATACTATCTACAGAGTGAATTATGTTCAAATTAAACACCTCGTAAGCAAAACTATCAGTGGATAGATTGAAAACCGTCTTCGAGTTAGATAAAGTTATAAAACCCAACACAATTAATACTCTATTGACCTGTCATTGCAAGGAGGAATCTGTTTACATACATTGGCACTTAGAATAGACACTAAAACTACGAGATAACACCCAAAAAAGAATCCGTCAGACTTGACTGTATAGACTAGATTCCTTTGCCTACCCTTTTATAAGGTGGTAATTCAACTACAAACCCCACACAAATTTTTTTGTACGTTAGTATACAAACAGACCCAGTAGTCGGCACCAGCTAACAACCACCAATCGCTGTAAGTCAGACCAGCATTTACACAAAAGCACCAAACTCGAATCAAAACTGCTTACTGGCACAAAGTTGGATTGGCACGGCTTGAGTTTTTACGGCCACCGATAAAATAGTTTAAATCCATTCCTCCGCCGATTCGCTCCAATGAATTGTATGATTTACTTGCACCTTCTAACGGAACTTCTATTGATTTATAAACTGGAATTGGCTGGAGCCGCTTTATTCTAGACGGCTGATAACGAAGTTACATTACCTTTCATTACATTACACAAAATGTAAGAAAATGAACAGTAATACGCTAAAAGGGTGATACGACTATTAAACTGAACAACTTTCCTTACATTTAGATCGAGTAATTATTGATTATAGAAATATAAATAGGTTTTACATTTTTTTTGAGCAATTCCAATCAATACATTACGTTAATTTTTTAGTGCGCTTTTGCTTGTATGATTGTGGCTATAATGTCGTTAATACCAATATCAATTAAGGTATTGTTTTATGGGAGTTTTTTAAAGAATCACATTCTTACATATCTCTTTTTTAAGTGAGGTATCATAGAGCATAGACTAAACTGATAGACCTCATTAAAAAGTCGAGTCAAATTATTTTTTTAAGTTATAATAGATAGATAAGGAGGGAATACAATCGAAACTTAAGATACAGGTTAAATATAAATTAAAACGATCCCCATTTTAAATACAAAAGTAGGTTTCACTCTTCCAATAGTGTATCTACTGCTCGGTCACCGATAAGAGCTAAAAAGTTTTCCAATAAGGACTCGAACAATCTGAACAAGGAAATTCCAAGATCACTAACATTGTCCTTCTCATAACGTTTTTTAAGAGAGAAATCAGAATCTCTTTGTATCAATGCAAGGTGTTTGTTTTTTATTTTATTTTGAAGAAGAATTTTATTGGTTGTATAAACAGCTATAATTTTAACCTTTTTTATTATAATAAGGGTAAATATTATGATCATGAGTATTATTTGAATCGTTAAAGAATTAAGCTTACTCATGCTGCAATATCAATGGACCCACAACAAACTCCTTCGTCCATAATCTATGATTCATTTAAGAAATATACCACTGCTAGATAAAATAAACACTGGCAATAAAGAAAAAAATAGAGAACCTCGTTGAAGGCAATTCGGCGTTGTGACAGGTGACGCGGCGATCAAACGAGTCAGAAATGGCCAGTCATCGTCAAGTGATTATCGGCCTCCTTGGAAGTCTGTCGGTGACGCTATTAGGCATAATAAAATATAAGCTTGAAAGACTTTTGCTCTATGACTGTCATCTATTGTTCGAAATTTAAATCATCAGCGACTTAATAGTTATTATGATTTTGCTGAATTCCAAATATGACTGTCAGGACGCAAGAATGCAAAATGAGTAAAACGGATTATTGATTAACATGACGCAGTCCTATAAATACTTTCTCCGTTATATTCTTATATTTATTGTCGCGTCGAGTATGACGTATTAAATTTGCCAGACACGAGTCGGCTCGTTCATTAATTGAATTATATGATTCTATTACGGAAGTCACTCGTCATTCGTTCGGGAGGGTGAGTTTGCTGTCTAGTAAAATAAGGGTTCTGCACATTTTCTTGTTTTGAAGGCACTAATGAAACTCATATCTACGTATAAATACACAATGCCATTTAGGATAAAGAAATATTTACCCCAGACATATATAAAATTATTATTAATCTGTGGTAGACGTTTATACGTTTAAAATGCGTCGAATCGTTTTTCCAAATAAGTCACAATGGTAAGACTTTTTAGATAACGGATTATTGATCAGAAGTGAGAGCTATATCATGAAGCTCAATCAAATATTAAATTTATTAATCTTATAAATAATTAAAGAAATATTTTACAGAGTCACTTCTAATTTAATCAGATGGACAATACCTGTAAGTAGTCCTTCAGACAGATCGATCAAACATTATACTTGGCAATATCAATAAAAGAGTCGGGTTAGTTACAACATTTATAAACTCAGAAAAACCAAATCAATTTAATAATATCTTATATTACTATTAGATCTTTAATTAAAAGTAAATATTGGATTCGCCTGGTATAGACAACTATTTTAAAAGTAGGAAAAAAATTTTGAAAAATTTCGTGAGTTTACTTTTCATAACATCAATTTAGGACTCCGCGATCTTTCTCAACTGACAACTGACATCACTCAAGCTTATAGTTTATTTGTAATAATTTGGTATGAAAGTCGCGGACTAGGCTAATTAATCATACAGTAATAGTTTCACTTTTTCTATATTAATAAAAGGAGCATCTTTAATACAATCCAGTTATTTAAAGGCGTTAATTACCAAAAAACTCCTGTTATCTATATATATGTATCTTTCACCTACGAAATGCAATATCCTGTACTTAACCTCAACATAACTCAGCACAGAAGTAAATTATGTAAGTCACAAAACTAATTTGCGCTTATTAAACTCCGTTAACTCTACCAATTATTTTTGTTTTATCTAAAATAATCTATTAGAACAATTTTTAAGGCATGTCGGAATGTGGCTGGGTTCGCATGAACATGTGTCAGCGAAAAGGAAAGATCTTTCGCTGAACTAGTATTCTCTCGAGGATCGCAGCCCGACTGTATCGTGTCGGACCTTGTATATATATATGAACTGATACCTAACTTTGTTACCGTAATTTTGGTTTCACAAGTCAATGTCGTGACGCGGCTCAGTGTTGTATGATCAATTTGGGTGTATACCGACCGCTATGACCTAAGACCCTTGAACCGCTTTAAATAATAGTAGTCTTTGGCTATGACGTAGCCATTTCAATGCATATAACTCCAAAAAGAAAGGAGAAATATGTAATATCCTACAAATAGGTATAAATTTGAAAAATAAAAATATCATACATAACTCAATAAATTATGTTTCAGTTTTAGATACATTTTAGTCAAATATACAAAGAAGTATATACATCAATGACACAAGTAATCCACTCCGATTTTAGTACACTTCTTTTAAATCAATTCGTATTTAGTTTTCACTGTTAAGGATTTTTCGAACTATATTTTTTTAAATCCTGTACTTTGAAAGGAACCCCAAACTTACAATATGTTAAAAAACTAGGGCTGCTCATGACAGGGGGTTCGATTAAATGATTCTGCTTCATCATTACGTTTTCATTTGTGTTCTTCAGTAGGAGCTGTGGCTACCCTCAACGTTACGGATTTAGATACTATCTGGATGAGATATTCTAATGACTAACTTATTACGAGACCATAGTTTTTAATAAAAACTTCGTAGTGTATTTGCTCTGTGGACCTATGGCTTGCGTCTGCAATATGTAATAACCAAAGTAAATTTAGGTTCTTCTAGCAGGCGTACGGAGTCTCGTCGTTCTGAAGTACTCAATAAAACTTCTTAACGGTGTTTCATTTCTGAATCTTTACAAACATCGTGGTTTTCAATTTTATTGTATCTTACTTATTCTTCTTCGTCGTTTTATCCAGCAAGTATTTTGTGTACTGTTATTAGAAGGTATGTAAATATCAATTCCTGTATATATAATTATGACTTATGTATTCCATTAATAAGATTCTCAAACTTAACTACATCAGGTTTTGAGAACTCATATAGAGTTCTTAGATATAAAGGCACTGCTTGAACTTTAGAGTCTACGTTTCTTTTAATGTCATCTTCACCATAATTCATCTTTATTTTGTTATTATTTATTCCTTCTAGAAGAGGAAAGGTTTTGAAAACAAACAAAAGTCAGTTGTAACAGCTCCCTCCAACGTAGTTTATCTTAGATACATCTTAGATAAGACCCATATTTCGTTAGACCCTATAATTGACTGCGTGAGTGGGCAAATTCTTTTAATTCCGTGGTCCTTGATTTTTGACGAACCCCAATTGTAATTAAATGCCGCGTAATCGGGTAAGTGCCGTTGAGAATTTTATTCGACAAGGCTTTTTAGTTTAAATAGAAAATGGAGATAAGTCTACATAATTGCAGTACGACTTAAATAATTACGAGATCCAATTAATAAAAGAGCTTAGGGCACGAAACAAAATAACATGATGAGGTTTCTTGAATTTTTTTTCCAATTTTGGTTAGAAATTGTTATTTTTTTAAAGTTTGCTTTTAGGTAGCTACCACTGTTTACCTAATTCTGCCACCATAACAAAAATGTGATCAGCATTTTTGAGACCTGTTGATGGTGGTAAGATGTTTTGCTTCCGTTTTTGACCATATGACATCAACACTGTAAAATGATACCAAGAGCTACACAGTTGAAAGTAAAATATATAAATTACCTCATGAGGAGCTGGTTGGCGTAGTAGCTTGAACACTAAAGTTTTGATAACGAAAACAAAGCAATATTCGCCTTGGTTGAGCCTTGGATGGGTCAATAAAGGTTAAGCTGCTGGTCCCCATTGTCTTAACAAACATTTTCAGCGACCAAAGGTGTGGTGTTATGATCCAAATATCTCATGTACGAGGTCCTGTCCTGTTGATGACAATGATGATTTCGATGATACTACAACCTTATAAGTATCTTTTTTGGAATACTAATACGAGTTGGAGAAAGGAAGTGTATGCAATCTAATTTTAAAAAATACTTAGCAAGAAGGCTCTTGTTCTATTAAACCGTTTTCAAAACATAAAAGCAATCTAATTGAAAAAAATACTCAGCAAGAAGTTTTTAATACCGTTTTTAAAACGGAAAAAAGAGGGTATCTCTTTTAAAATAAATCATACTACATTTTCTCAATGAAAAGTGCCTAACTTTATTCCGACAACTTCATTAATCAGTCAAATGTTTAAAATACAAATAAATGGTCCCCAATTTAACTACAACATAACTCAAAATCATTTCTATTAAATGAAATGTTCAGGGTGTAATATATACATTTAAATTTAGAGGTAGATCGTGTTTCTTTCATTAAAACATCAATTAATCTTCATAGTTCATGCCGTATGACTTGAATGCCGTAAAGATAAGCAATAATCGCACGAGCATTAGGGGAAGATACGAAAAATATTAGCATACTCATTGTTATAAATCAAAGTAGAATGCAACGAATTGAAATGTATAAACTAGTTAAGTATTATATAAGTGACACGTGACTTTCATTTATTGTTCGATTCTTGAATTCGTTTAAAAGCAGTCGTAGAAGAAAGGGGTTGTAGCGATTTCGAAAGTTAAAGTTATGATTGATTTTAACTTTCGAACTTACTCAAAATTTGTACTTTAGTATATATCTGTAAATAAATTTTAAAAAGAGAAGTTTTTTCTTCCATTACATTGATAAAAAGCAAGTCTATAAGATATGTAATTAAGTAAAAGTTAGTATTAAATCAATATTTAAACTTTAAACTGTACCATGCAGAGAGATCTGATGAGCTTTTTGATTTCTACTCTGCTTCACATTGACAACTCAAGAATTCGTGCTAGTCTACGGGGTCACTCATTCCTTGTTTTCATTTCTACTTAATGCACAAGGGATTCCTTGATTTCTGTCTTTGTCGCACAGCCTGAGCGTGGATTTCCTTCCCGGCACAGATTTTCCCTCTTTCATACAACATGGGTTCCATCATAAGAGACATGATAAGGCACTTCTTGGGCCGGTAAAGTGTACGTGGGCAGGGCAGTGTGTCTCATGCTGCACTAGCTATTTTCGTATATGGACTCCTCCTAATTGCTTACCATCAGGTGGTGTATAGTCATTTGCTTCGTTTTTATCAAGAAAAATCGTCATCAGATTTCACAGGTGTTGAAATTTAGAGCCCCAATGATAGGTGGCAGTGGCAGGAGCGACCCACATAGTTAGTTTTTCAAGCACATCAGTCCACTGTTGAGTTTCTCTTACATGGCTGTTTCTAAATAGAAGACGCGAAAAGTGAGTTGTCGATGACAAAATGCAAATGCTTTGTCAACAAAACCACCATGGATTTTAATAAAATGCCGGGAAATTAATCGTCCTATCGATCCGTAGATTTATTACAGTCTTATTCAACAATTTTAATACCGTCTCCCTCATTATTATGCACCCTGATACCCTTCTTGTTATTATCAAATATTTTCACAACACAAACATCCCCTTGTTTGCGAATGCGTACCGTAACTATCGTTGCAAACTGGTATTAATATTGGAAATATGGAACTTGATTTATGGCTAAATGAGGGTGGAGGAGGTATCTTTGATAAGTGGCTATACTATGACTGTTTATTTTTGTACCTTGGAAAGTGTAATTTGCAGCAGGATAATACTCCCGTTAGCCTATAAGCAACTAGAAATCAATTGTGTCTGGATTTAAAACGGCAATAATTTCTATAGGTAACATTATCAAAATTAACCATTTTGTCTTAGGAACTAACTCTAAAATAGCAAACAAAATCAGCTGTTTTATATACAAATAACACCATAATCTTCAACCATCTATATACGTCTCAAGTCTTCCTACATGGGAGAGATACACGAGGAGTTTGGGTTATGACACCACCACGCTAGCCTGATGCGGCTCAGAAGGTGGAAGCGGTTGCCGTAAGAACTGAGACCAACTATATACGATGCTATACAATCATATCATCAATGTATTAGAGATTTCTAATGGTCTCAGTGAAAGACCTCTAAATTTTTGCATTGATAATATGAATGTTAATGAGAATATCTCAGTGGTCGGGCTTTGATTCAGTTACGAAAATAAAAGATAGATAGATAAAGTCTTTATTTCCATTTCTACATCACACACAATCTATCCAGACAGTACATAGGTTAAAAGACAAACATTTTATAATAAAGGCATCAAAGACCTTTGCGTGCGCTGCAGAAGTGCAAAAGGGTCGCAACTTGACTAATTTTGTTCACATCGGGATGTGAACAAAGCACTGCTATTCTGCTACAACCTATACCTTCACCTTAGAAAACTTAAAAAACTTCATTCTGTTGTATGATCCCATTTCAGCAAAAAAGTAACTTATACATCCAAAAAGATTGCACACATGGTGGGTACTATTTCAACGTCTTATAAAATTTGCTAAGGTTTAAAGGTTTTAAGGTTACAAAAATTTTTGCCAACTAAGCTTATTAGAAATGCCGGCGTCCTGACTGACAACACCGGCTGCTTAAGGAAATATCCAACGACAATTTACAAGTCTGTAGCTGACAACTTGATAAGTTAATTAGTTTTCAGTATCAAGGTCTATTAATAATAAAACGCAATTAATTTGGAAAGTTCATATGCGAGTTAGTACAGATCTTCGCAATGGCCACATTTCTCAACTCTAAACTTTTAATTACGACGTCGTTTATTTGGTACAGTAGACAACCAAATACCTGGTACAACGTAAACTTTATTTCGTTCTTTTTTATATTCTTTTTTCTAATTATCTTAAGTAAACACAGTTAACCTGAACTGTATCTGGTAAGCGGTTTCTCTGATGGTGATATTAAAGATAGCAAATAGTAAGTCTAATTAAGTAATAGAATATGAGAAGTTTTTCAGCATAGTGTTTCGAGCACTCTAGTTTCGATAACGAGAACCAGGCAACATTTACCATGGTTGGTTTCTGGATGGGGCCCTCATCATGTTATCCATAACTCCTTTGTACTGTGGAAGGCACGTTAAGCTTGGTTTAACCCATCAACCTGCATTGGACTAACGTGGTAGTGTCATGGCTTATGCATGGGATTCTCTCACATAGGACGGCCTGTGCCCAGTAGTGAGACGAAAATAATCTGTAGATGATTATGATATGATAAAACTAAAGTTATTTAAATGTTTCAGTCATAAGAACGTTGATATAATATAAAAGAAATAAAAGTTCTGGACTATAGACTAATTTTTAATTATAAATTTAATTTAAAACAAATTAAATAAAATTTAACACAAAATAACTTAAAAGGTAATTTAAAAAAATATATATAAAGTAAGATTTCCAATGCAAATTTCTAAGCGTCAACAATTAAAAGATACCTTTGTATTGGCAGAGATTTTATTATTACTGTCGTATTGTTATTGTCGTTAAAAAATATTATTACAGCTGACTGCCTTATGTGATTTTAGTATAATTGTATCATTTTTCATATGTATTTGTGTTTCCAACAGTACCTTTATCTGCAGAGTTTGAAAATATCATTTTAATTTCTTTGACGATGTATGCAGACAAGTTCGCAAGGTACCTCATCGTAAAATAGTTTATTAATAAATTTAACACTATCCCACATGCATAGCAACGTCACAAAAAAATAAATGAATTTTATATAGTTTGTAAGCTTTGATATTGTTATGTATATATTGAAACTTGAAAAGATTATAGATACAGTTGCACTGTACTTAGAGCACAAAATACATACAAATGAAGCAAACTTAAGTTAGGCTTTCGAAAACTTTTATATTTAATCAAATGAAACTTTACTTCAACCACTAACAACTGAACACGTTTCAGGTGTAACTCGTCATCAGCAGCTTACATCCTCATCGAGGGGCTCGAGACTACCCTAAATAAGGGCGATTAAGCCTTAGTCAACCTGGCCAAGTGCGGGTTGGTGTAAATACAACATATAAATATTTATAAATGAATAATTTCATGATAAATAATATTCTGATGCAAATCGTTCTTACATTATGAATAAAATGAATAATGGTGTAAAATAAAGAGCCGAGTGAAGCCGAGCTCCACGAGGATTACAAGCACTTAGTTCTAAGCACGACGACGATGCTCAGCTTTGAAGTTCTTGCTTGTTCTTTGTAAATAAAATTACATAACCATCTCTTGTAGGCAAGGCTTGTATATATTAAGAAAATTTCATGGAGCTATTTTTTCGATAAGTTTATGAACTGTTATTTTCATTTCATTATTTGAATTTCATACTTATGCAATGTATCTTAGTTACGAATAGTTTAAATATACCTTATATTTTAAATAATAGATTTTTCAGGAAGGATACTTCCTGTTGTTAACTGGTTTATCGTATGCACTAAGGTTTTGATTTGGTTTTATTCTATAGTTTTATTGTTTGAGGGTAGATCGGTTTACACTATATTATTTTTATTTATTTAATTAACAATCTATGTATACAAAAAGTAAATTAAAAAGGACACAAAAAATAACAAAAAATTGTACAAAGGTCTTATCCTAAGTTTCCATACATAATTTTTCATACTAGTTTACTCGGTGAACTGTTTCACCGACCAACTACCACTAACGCCATCTTTTAAAAGAAACTCGAAGTAGCGATGTAAGAAATATCAGTTTTAATGCTTAGCTTATCAGTTAGACGATGTTCCGTAATAAATAACCAATTTTCAGTTGTATATTATTGTTTTCTCACTTCTCCATTGTGATAACTAAGAATGGCTAGTTAAATTTGTATTAAGTTTTACTATATATTACATAACTATTCTTTCGAGTCATGTTATAAAGCGGCATGTCTTTTAGTTCTAAATTTGATATTTATTATGTTTTAGCATAATCGGAATAATACGTCTGTTCTAGACACTCAAGCAAGTCAGAAACCAAACACACGCGCCCGGAGCAATGCTTTCAATTGACAATGACAGCGCCATTACAGTTAATCTAAAGTAGGTTGAAATATACAGAATTCCGTTAAAATGATTTCTAAATTGATTCGTATTCTAATAGAGATTGTAATGTACTCGACTCTATGTAAATAGTCATATTTTATAATATTCATTAGTAGTAGAAATTAATTAAGCATATTCATTGAGATTAAAATGAAACATGAAGTATAGTTTATTGTCACTAAATTTCATATAAGTCTCGGTAACCACTGCCTTATTGCCATTATCTTAAGACAATTGAAAATATGATGCTTCCCAACCAAATTAGGAAAACAATAAAATAAAAACACTTAAATTAACAATTGTTTTTAAAGGCACTAGACTTAGTAGAAAGCGTTCAATCAAACCTGACGAATTAATAAAAATACTATTACTATACAATAGACTAAGTGGTAAAAATCTAATTAAATTTAATCAATTACCCTAATTAAAAATATTTTTTTCAAGAATAGAATATTTTGAGGATTTTAACTTCCTTTTTAAATTATGCAGATACGAAATAATAATAATATCAAATTTTATAGCACACTATGAATATAGAGAAGGAAATAAATATTCAAAATACAAATAGGCGACCTTATTACTTCCAGGCAACCATAAATTAGTGAATAAAAACTTATAATAATATAAATATATTCTGGTTATATATATATGGTTCCTTTAAAACATTGGTTCCTTTAAAAGGGTTGTGAAAAAGCACTTTTAGGCCGGTAAGGTGAAGGTGGCTAGGTCAGTATATCGCATGCTGCACTAGCTATCTTCACATATGGACTCCTCTACTTATCATCAGGTGGTGTCGAGTCATTTGCTGAGCTTTAACCATTACTTTGAATACGTATAATTCTTATTAATGATGAAGTCAAATAATGTGACTTTGCGATTGCCGTCGCTTGTTGTCGAACTAATTAATGGGCAGGCGCTCATGTCGTCTTATTAGCTATTTCAAAGCTGACGCCAGAGGGCGACATTGCGTGAACAGAACCAATTTTATTAACATTCCCGACTCCTCTTTAACATATACAAAACAAATTTAAATACCTGCACATTGAAAAAGTGATGACGTGATAAATGAAAGCCTTACAAATAATTATACGATTAAATAACATAATTAAGCATAAGCAAATTGGATCTAAAGTATAGCAAATAGCTCTAACAGAAAAAGGCAACGAAAATTAAACAGATTTCAAAGTAAATTCTTCGCTAAATGACTTTGTAGTTGCGAACGGTGAGAGAGTTTTTTGTTTGTTTGTCCGTGTACAAGGAAACAGATTAAAATGGCCCCGGGCTGAAAGGAAGGGAGTTGTGAAGGAACGCAGATTAAAAACAGTAAAAACTTGGCCTTTTTTACGTAAAAGTATACAATCCGCGGAGCTCTTAGTGAGAGATTCATAGGCTTTGGTTACAACTGAGACTGCATAATGTAATAAGAACTCGCCTATTTTGTAATAAGTTCAGAGGTGTTACTGCAAGTGTTGGGGTTTTTTAATTATCTACTTCATAATTTGAGGAATAACATTAAAGTTTAACTGTCGCCTTACAACTAAAGGGGGGCAGACGTTAGTGCCTTTAAATTGATGTCATCTCTATCTGTCAGTATCAAATCCACAGCTAAACATACAGATGGTGAAAATCAGGTATGATAATATTTAAATAAATATTTCGCAATTGTCATGGTTTACCTCGTTATCGATGTTACAATAATTAATCGATTCTTCACGGAGTCGAAAACCTGTCAACAATGTTCAGGCTACTTAACTGTGGCAGTCTAAAGGTTTGTCCAAACCAATGTTGAAATCGGACTGAAAATACCACAAAATATATGGTGAAGGTTATTCTTTATGGTTACTAAAATAAAATGTAAGAGCTTATGCTTTTGTGTTCCATCACAGCTGAGATGCTCTGCATCATCAGTCTGCTTCTTACCACGGCTGCTTTCAATACGGCTGAAACGTCAAGCTACAAGTTCTGCTATATAATAAAAATATCGAGCTTGAGTCCCGTTGTTCTCGTATAAAGTTAAAATAATCTGGAATTGTTCAAGCGATATAAGCGTCTTAACCATTAGCGCATGGCGACATTTCTCTTCGCGGTTTGAGTTCGTAAAACGTCGCGTCATTGCGTCTTGAGGAACGACCAACACACGTTTTAATATATCTATGATTTTACTATAAAGTAAATCATCAAGTAGTCATTCCAGAGTCTCATTCAAAGCCTTCTCCTTAAATAGAAGACCTGCCCAATCAGTAACGATACACCAATATCGAAGATTCAATATAAAAATAAATAGATTCAACATGGAATTAAATTAAAGCTTACTATCATCATAATATTTTTTTTTTTTAAGAAAAAGACTATGAAGAATTTTCTAGAACTCTCTTTGAGGTTCTCTTCAATTATCAACATTCAATACATATTACTTAAGTATCATAGTAAAGTAAACTATTTTGGGAAGGACTCCTGAAATACAATTCATACTAGCTTAAGAAACAGTGCTGCAATTTATCTTGAATCTTGTTCATGATAAAATAAAGATTATTATAATTTTATTATCGAGTATTAGTTACAGAAGTTTTAGCAATAAACGCATCTTTTCAACATTTTAGGATAAATACTGCTAGAATGCTCTTAAAATACCTACAAAAAAAAGTAAAAAAAGACATTTAAACTAATTATAAAACCTTTACATTTTGTATTTATTAAAAATTCTTATACACTTATTAATTTATGGACTAAGTTCACTTTGAGAACAAAAGAATAAGACATATTCTTAGTCAACTTGTTAGTGCTTGGTTTGTACATACCTTTAAGCTCCGTGCTTGTCCGTTCAGGGTTATCGCAGGGTTAAACTAAACTAACGTGAGAGCCCCTAACTTGGACTGATTCTCACGGCATGACTTTGTCAGTGTCTCTTGAAGTTATAGTCAACAATATTGATTTTACTAATGATGGATGCGATAAAGCAGAGGTTTTGTCAATCTTACTGAGAGATGCGTGTGCAAAAGTCCAATTTAAGTAACAAACGAGTAAGTGTCCAAGTAACTTATTGTGTTGAGGACTGATATTCAATACAGATTCTGATTTCTGTTAAGGTTTCATAGTGGTAGAGCTTTTTCAAAGTCCACCCAGCTAGCTACGACCATCTTAGCTCGGTCTGTGGTCATAAAAATAATGTTAATGTCCCGGGAGTTTGAGGTAAGGTAGGTAGTTCCACTGTGGCTAAAGACTCCAAATTTAGCTCGCTTATATCTTTGGCATCATCATCACCGAAGCTTACATAAAGTTCAAGAATTACCCTCCCCTACCTACACTCTCTCTTGATTACAGCATGCAACACCAGCAAAGCCAAATGACACCTTAAGAACTAAAACAAGTGACCTAATTTGATTAAATAACATGAAACATACAAAAATGTGTAAAACAACACTTCTTTGTACCTTAATATTCTTCAGCGACAAAAATGAAAAAATTTGAAGACAGTTCAACCTCGAAGTTACACAAAATGAGAAAGAAATTAAGTAGAAAAGGGCACACGAAAAAAAATCATCCAACAAAACGGAATAAAGAGCAACGCATACTTGGATCACAATAATTCAAGTAGAAAACACGAAACGTCGATAGCCCCTTTGAGAAATATAATTTAAAAGAAGCCCTAAACGTTGAGACATTCGAGTTAAATTTGATGGATCGACAAGACCGTTTCAAAGTTTGCGCCGCGGCTTCATATTCTGTATTTGTCTCACACATCTTTCGGCAGTCACTGTGTAAGTACTGGCAATTTAACCTAGTATTTTATTTCCATTCTTTCTTTTTATATTGTATTGCACGCGAAAATCTACTTTATCGCCACCTCACGTTCCCCTCTCGCTGTCTTATTCAAGGTTATTTTCTGGAGATGTGGTTTTCGCGTGCACGCACGCGTCTCGAAAGTTCTGTCGCTTCATACTGCTCGGTCTCGTCCAAATAATTTCGTAAGAAGTTTGAAGGGGGCTTCAGGCTCGGAGGGTAAAACTCGCTTGAACTAGAGTTTAGATATTACTGTATATGTATAAGCGACACGACAATACAGGTTGAAGGATAGACCTATGCTATCTTAACGCAAAACCTGTGATATAACTTCGCACCTTTAAATTGATTGCTGTTGAGAAGAATGTTGAACAAAAACTAATTTAAGAAGAAATAAGACATCAACAAGAAAAAATAAGAAATACATAAAAAAATTTATGTTTGTTTAGAGTATGAATATTTGTTAATTAATAGTACTTTAATAGAGAATTTTGTATCGATGCACAATAATATATATGCACAAGAAACTGCTACACAAAAACTTACATTTCATTGATATTTTCTATTTGTGTGATATAAGGTTGGTTTTATTTATTAAAAATCTTCTACTAACCCTTTTTCTAAAATATTAAGTTGTGTAATCGTTCAACACCAAGCTCTACTAAAGTTTCTGGATCAACACAACCAAATATTAATTGTGACGTGAACCGGACAGCAAGGTGACGGCCCAACACTCCGGGGAATACCAAAATCAAATGTAAACGATCCCATATTTAACCGCTTTTGAAATTGATCTCAATAGTTTTGTTGGCACTTATAGCGTTACCTCTATTTGTCAATAGGTTATTAGCGTTATTATTACTTTCTAGTACGTTCTGTCTAGAATCATCTTCAGTTTAATATTCAGTAAAGTTGTATCAGGTGTTGTCATTTTCAAAATAACTTACAAATATCTTTCTAAAATAGCATATTACACTTTAAATGAGTTCTTTGCAGATAAAACAAATAATTACTTGGTGCCATCAAAGTATTTTCTCAATTAAATTTATATATCTCTATAAGATCAGTGCCCCTATTTTAAATGTGCGGTGCCCTTGCAGTTTCTTTCCTTACAGTATGTCACGTGCTCCATGTCCTAGTTTAGTCTTTTAACTCTTGTTAAAAGACTAAACTTGACAAATATCATGTCCATTTGACCATTTGACCAGTGTCCATTTGACAAACTACAATAAATATATAAATGAACCTTAGTATTACTTCAGTTTTATTCTTCAATCGAGTTATTTATTCGCAAATAAATATTTAGACAAAATGAATTTGTATCCAAAAGGACGACGATTTTCACTATCTGTTAGACCTTCGTAAATAAATCTAAAAATGAGTATGGTTGATTCATACTATATATATTTATGATATACGGAGACAGATAATTACAAGGATACGGAGACCTTTTTAATTTAACCGCCTCTGTGATCTAGTGGATGTGACCACGTACGTCAGATGTGGGGGCAGAAGTTTTCTGCTTAGTTTGGTTGGTGGTAGGGATTTCTCTAACCCCGCCTGTCAAGGTACCACCATCATCTTACCTAATCAGCGTCGGTAACAATAATGTAAATGTAACGTTGTTTTGTTCCGGCAGTTTTAGATAAGGTTGTTCTGCGGTTGAGGATTTCGGGAGTAGTTCGCTTTCATCTTCGGCCTTATCTTAACTCACCATCAGGTGAGATGAAAGCCATGAGCTACCAACCCGTTAAGAATAAAAAAAACTATCTTAGTAGTGGTTACTTGCTATACCTTTAGGAGTGGAATTATCAAATGAAAACTTATAATTAGTGTATAATGAACCACAACTCGCAATCCTTCCGATTACAAAAACACAACATTACTAAAGATATTAGTGTAATTTTTGGATATGTTTAAGTTGTAAAGAACAAAAACACTCGATATGAGAAAATCAGCGAGCTTAGTATTGCTGGACTAAACGTCTCTAAATCATGTTTTACCTTTTAAAATTAGTTCAGTTAACATAAAGTTGGAGATAGTGCAGCATGTAAAGCAAAAGTTACTCGAGAAACGTTTTGTCTGCACCGTCATGTCATTTTTCTCGGGTTAAGACTTCAACTCTCATACAATGATATGAGAAAAGTGACGTTTCGATGTAAACAAAATATTCTCGAGTTCGATGTGCTACGCCTACAGATCCGCGTAACTTCTTTAGATAATTCCATGTATCCAATAAAATGAACCAATTTGCTGAAATTACTATAAAAACCTTTAAAATAAGTGTCTAGAATTTACTAGATGTAGAGCAAATGCGCGGACTTTACCTATACTAGATTCGTAGAGTTGCGCTATCCCCGATTAGGTACATAACACCGATTTTTATAATTTTGTAAATGTATATGTTTGTAATACTAATACATAATGACATAATTGATTTGTAAATGTCATCATAAATACTAAAGTCTGAGAGCTTCTTCTCTGCAGCTACTAATTCGTCGAAGCGGTAGTAGGGTTAATTAGGGTTATTGCATATACTAGTGCTATTTTTAATTTTAAAATAAATATTTTTTTTAAATTAAAACTAACAATTTATTAAGTACATATTTAAATACTATAACTGGGACAATTTGTAAATGCCCAGTTGATACCCAGTTAAAGTTATGACTATTGCCTTTAATTACATTTATTTGTTTTTCTCATAAATATTCCCTGTTGTGTCGATTTAAAAGAACTTAGTAAATGAGTCTATTTAAATAAAGTTATTTTGAATTTGACTTTTCATTACTGTTTGATTTTAGATTGGTTTAATTTTTATTTTAAAGGCGTTAGTTGTAGAATACAAGGAATTGCCGACATTGTTAACTCCGTAATTATATTATTAAGTATGAATCTGTAAGGTCAACGTCATTATCTGAAGTGTTCCATATAGTTATAAATTAATTTTATTTGAGTTGTCTTTGTCTACAAACATTTGGATTGCAATTCAGATTGTGTTCATGTAATCTCATTTCCATGTATAATTATAATAATTGTAATAAGCCTTGTGTGTGAATAAAGAAATAATTTACCAGTTCAAAGAGATTTAGTCATTACTTGTACAGTGCCATATATCCTACACATGCGCTATCTCGTAACAAAATCCATCTCAAACCAGATTAGAAACGAAATAAAAGGAGACAACTCGCTGCTGCGCCATTACGTGCTGTTTTAACTTATGGGCGGGACATACGTGACCACTTTTGGGTGCCGACAATGAATTTTAAACTGTATCACAAGGAAAGCGTGACTTTTTGGTGGCTGGTATTGCTTGTTGTTTTTTATTTCATTTAAAATATAGTATCATTCAATTTATAATCTAGTACCATCAAAGGTACACCGTAACTTGTGTTCAGTTTGTTTATCAATTAAATGGAACCTAATATATGTCCTGTATTCAATTTATAGAGTTCCAGAGTGGGTGGGGACCCAACGGACACTTGTAGTTGTTTTTTGTTTATCTATTTTAATTAAGTACCTTCTCTGTGTGTGTGTGTGTGTGCGTGTGTGTGTGTGTGCATGTGTATGTTTGTGTGTGTGTGTGTGTGTTTGTGTGTGTGTGTGAGAGAGAAAGAGACTGAGAGTGTATCTGTGTATATATGGATATGATTCTGATCTATTGTAATATCTTTGATAATATTGAAAATATTAGTTTTCTTTTTGTTTACCGTAAGTGGCTACTTTGTATAGTTTGTATGAAGAATTTGATAGTTATTATCTCTTTTAGTTGTGTGTTTTTTAGTTGTTATTTCCGTTGTTGTATCTCAATTATCTTCCCTCCTGCAATAGTCGAGTAATCTTTCCGACCATCTAACTTTGAATAAATTAATTTAAATGAACATTTTGATGTACATAGTCTAATTTTAATATTAATTATTATTATTTTGAAGTAAATTAATATTATTTTAGGACTACCCTCTCATTATTCTATGCTTTATTTTTGCTGTGCTCGACAGGGTACATAATAAAGCCAGAATATTTTCTGGCCTCATTTAATACAAATAATGTTTCAGTTAGAATCGTACAAGCCTGGGTCTGCCGGAAGATCAGAAGTATATTTATGTTTAAATACTTAGGTACAGTGTGATCGAAGGGTACATAGTTTTATACCCAACTTAGCTGAAAAACAAATCACCGCGCTCATCAAATCGTGGACAGCTATTAAAAATATTTCAACCAGTTAAATTATTTAGGCTCAATATACCACCAGGTTTCGGAATTGTGTCTGAATCTCATTGCTTGCCAGGCAGACAAATTACTCAAATAACCCTGTGAGCATGGCTCTATAGATTGACAAAATTTGCCATTAAAATTCGACAAAACTGTTTATTACAAAGTTTTAATAAAAAGTCGTTGTAGTTTGTTTTAACCGACTTCAAAAACAGGAGACTATGTTTCACTGTATGTGTATGTATATTAACTGATTTCTTTGTTAATTGTGATATGATTTTCAATTTTTTTCTCGATCAAGTATACTCGTTATTGCCCCCAATATATGATGGGGTTCCAGGCAAAGTTTCAGGCGAGGGCAGACCTGCAAATTTTAATGGCACGATTACGTATTTCATATATTAAAACTACTGCTGTGTTTTTATCCTACGATCAAGAGACAGGTAAGAAGACAATACAGTAAGCTTTCATTACAATCTTTAAGTATAGAAAATCTGTTTACAAAACCTATACTCGGAAATACAATCAAAAACCTATTTCGAATCAAATGAAATTTAAATCAAATTTTCTTTATTATTTAAAATTAAAATTTAAAAAAAGTTGTGGGATATCTCTTTTGAGTTTAAAATACTTGTGTTAAGTTACAATTTAATCATATAATCATAAGAGAATACGTAATTTTAGATACAATCAAAATAAACCAACTAGCTTATTAACTTTAAAATACAGTCATAAATACTTCTTCATGTAAAACGTTAGACTGTTATAAACTTTTTGATGTTCTAACTACGATTTTATTAATACTACAAACAAGAACTTTATTACAACCGAGCTCTATCTGAAAATCGAATCATCACAGATCGATAAGTACACTACAAATAGCCATTACAACGGACCATTAAATTAATTTCTAATAAACATTCCCAATTTGAATACACAAAGATTCAAAACAAAAAGAATGCGGTAACAAATTCATTATGTTCTCTACACGAATCCAATTTTGTTCACAGCTGGGTTATAACAAGGCTATTTGGACTACAAGAGCTGTAGAAAAAGCCCCATAGAGCATCGAATGTCCTGCTGAGAACGGACCCATGTTTTTTTAAGTGAATATTTCGAGTAATTTCACTTAAAATAATGTTCTTCCTTTCTATGAGAGTGGCAAAGATATTATTATAACATAATTTTTATTATACAGATTGATTTATATATTTTGTTTTGAATATTAATTTTCAAATCAGAATTCAGTTAAGTAAGTTACTATATTATTGTGTATTTTAAGAATTGTTGTAGCAAGTATGCATTACTCCTTACTTAAATGACATTGACATTAGAAAGATGATGGATATTGACATACACTTACGTCCCTCGAGTCGTCGAGGAATGGGCAAGATCAAAATTGATTTCTACAAATAAAAATAAAATAAATTTCAAGTTTAAATAATACTACTACTAATTTATTTTCTCATCGCACAAGTACACTTAACACTTAATATAAGGTTATTGATAAATTTAGCATCAACATTAGCATTGTGGGAGAGAGAGAGAGAGAGCCTATTATAGGTCTCCTATCACTATCACTATCTCCTATCTCCTATTCTCCTGCACATATTAGGTACCTCAGTGAGATAAAAATATAAACTATAGCAAGGCACTTGCACAAAAAAATAATAATTTAAGTACGAAGTTTTTACACTCGTAAATTGGTCCGCAAACACGATTAATAGTGTCAATCATATTACGTTGTATAGGAAGCAATATTTTTAGTATTTTATAGAGCTTGTGGTGAAGGCATATTTTTTATTTCAATTATATTCATTTGTTCGCCATCTGGTAAAGTGATAAGTACCCCTGTCTACTTATCCGATCAAAGAGTCCGGTATTTGTATCTTGAGTATAAATACTCTTTCATAAGCTATGGATGTTTATTTAGTATTTATCTGATATTTATATACATACTATCCATATTTCTTACATCCATATCTATTATCTTTTATCCATAACACAACTCTTAATTATGTTTTCGGCCCTGGAATTATTTCAGCTGCATGCATGATGCAATGAGGCAAAAAAGCTCAAAGTGCATTGCAATTTAATCCTAGATAAGATAAGGTGAGTTTTGTGCGAATGTAGCACGTGTTTAACAACGTAAGCAACGCGTGATATATCCCTATTGATCATTAGGGCCTCACTACACGAGTACTCAATATTACCAAAATTTTAGGTGATGTTCATTCATGCGCTATGTCTGCTAAAAAAATAAATCCCGTGGTTCGACGCTCTAAGCGTCTTAACGGCCCTCTTCAGAGCCAACCGCTTTTGGTTGACTCCGAAAAGGGCACTAGTTCTTCTGTGGGCATCTCTGTTGGCGGTCTTCTTCAGGGTCAACCAAGTTCTGTTGACCCTGAAAGCGACCGTCATGAAGGCAATAGAAAGAAGGATGGATCTTTTGTTGTCCCAGCTTCTCCAACGTACTCGGATGTGGCTAGAGTGGTTGACTGGTCTATGGAGTCATCAGACGGATCCTCTGACGAGGAAGTACGTGGGCAAGGACTCACAATGCCGGCGGCACTTTCGTACGCAGATGCTGTGAGCCAAGCAAGGGCAGGACTGGCCTCTGACGGTCAGCGAGGCAAGGTTGATGAGGAACCTCATAGTAGGGAGCCGTCATTGTCAAGAAAGAGGCCTCCGCCAAGCAAGTTCTTTGCAGGGTCCTCAGACGAGGAGGGGTCTGACGTGGAGATACCACCGACAGGTCCACCGGCATCGAAGGTGTTGCGCTCTCGCGGTGGAAGGGGGGCCTACCATCATGGTGTAGGTTTGTCAAGAGCTGTGGCATCATTAAAGGATGGGGAACTTGATTCGGAATCTGAGACGATGACGGAGGTGGAACTCGAGTCCGAGTCAAGGTCAAAGGGGGGCAGGAAGGGGTCTCTTAACCTCTCCATTGAAGACCTTCGTAAGAGAGCGGAGGAGAATGCTGGTGTAATTTACCAGGCCACCCGAAAATCGAAACATTTTAAAGGGGCCTGTGTTAAAGAAATTGATGGGGCCTCACAGGCTATATTAGAGGTTGTGCGATCATTGGCGCTGCGAGGTACCAGCGAAGAGGTTAAGCGGCTTCAGGCGGATAATAAACGTTTAAGGAGTCAGTTGTCCGCCCTAACCGAGGAGGTTGCGGCCCTGAGGAGGGCGTTTTCGGAGCATTCAAGCCCACGGGATGGAAAGCGAAGGAAGAGCCCTGTGACTTTACCAGTGAGCCATGAAGCTGAATCAGCGCGGCCCGAGGCTGAAAACGCGGAGCCGGTGGCTGATGTGGAGCTGGCAAATAACTGTAACGGGGCTCTCACTAGGGGCGAATTTGCCAACGTAATCTGCCAACTCCAGCAGGAGCTGATGTCCCACGTTGGGGCAGTGATTGGAGCCCGGCTTGAAGGGCTGGAAGTGGACGGCAGATTGTTGCCATGCCACCAAAATCGCCCACTATTAGCGGTGGACAAAGGTAACCGTGTCCCATTGGGTCCCAAAGCAGCTACCTCGGTGACAACCACCCTTAACCCACCGGCGAATATGCCAAAGGAAACGAGGATTAAGAGAACTGCTCCTTCCAAAGGGCAGGCCTCTGCTACGCGTGCGGTGGATCAGATTGCCAGTTCCTCACATCAAGAGCAGCCGCTAGTAATGGAACAGGGCTGGACAACTGTGGCTAAGAAATCGCGAAAAACCGCAGCCTCCGCCAAGCTCACGGGGACCCAGGTCTCAAAATTGGCGAAAGTTCCCAAGGCCCCTAAAACCCTCGCTGTTGTGGTTACCCTCAAGCCAGAGGCTGTGGCTGAGGGCGCCACCTATAAAGAGGCAATAACCAAGGCCAAAGCGGCGGTCAACTTGGGGACCCTGGGCATAGCGGGGCCACCTAAGTTCAGACGAACGATGACGGGAGCTCGACTGTTCGAGCTCCCACGAGAAACCACAGTCGCCCAGGCTGACGCCTTCGCCACAAAGGTCGGAGAGGTACTGGGCAATGTAGCAAAGGTGGTGCGCCCCACAAAAATGGCTGATATCCGGGTTGTTGGTTTGGATGACTCGGTATCCACTGATGAGCTCCGGGCTGCTCTAGCTGAAAGGGTAGGCTGTGCGCCTGATTTAATTAAAGTTGGCGCCATCTCTTGTGGTTTCCGGAGAGTGGGGTCAGCTGTAGCTTCTCTCCCTGTGGAGGCCGTAGGGTCCTTGGTAGAGTCTGAACGCCTATGTGTGGGGTGGAGCTCCGCTGCAATTAAAGTGCTTGAGCAACGTCCCATTCGATGCCACCGCTGCTGCGAAGTTGGGCATATATCACAACGATGCCCCTCCATAAAGGACCGTAGTGGATTGTGCTACCGCTGCGGTGCGATGGGGCACAAAGCTGCAGACTGCCAGGCAGCAGTGGTTAAGTGCACCGTATGTGCGGACCGGGGCCTCCCTTCGGCTCACCGAATGACGGGGGTGAGTTGTAATCCACCCCCTGTCAAGGGTCGTGCCTCCACTCCGGAGGTGACTTCCCCCCGAGCAGCCGTGCCTCACACCGCTCCTGTAGTGCCAATGGAAACCAACAATGCTTAGTAGGTCCATTGGCAAAATACTACAGGGGAATTTGAACCACTGCGCCAGGGCACAGTACCTCTTGTGTCAGACGATGGCGGAGTGGGACATAGACCTGGCTGTTCTTTCAGAACCCTATCGGATGCCAGCCTCTGCTAGATGGGTGGGGGCGACGGATGGTCTTGCGGCTGTAGTTGGGTCAGCATCTAATGATGCCCTCCCCTTGGTCCTTATGGATAGGGGACCAGGCTATGTGGCTGTGCGATGGGGAGGTGTAATGGTGGTGTCCACTTACTTTTCTCCAAATCGCAGCAGGGCTGAATTTGAGCAGTTCCTTGCTGCGGTTGAGAGAGTGGTGCGACGAGCTGCTCCCCTCCCAGTTCTAGTGGCGGGGGACCTAAACGCGAAGTCTCGCACGTGGGGTTCTCCTCGCACCGATGTTCGTGGTGGTATCCTTGAGCTCTGGATTCTATCCCTTGGGCTCCAAATTTTAAATCGAGGTACCACTCCGACTTGTGTTCGGTGGCAAGGCACGTCGAGGGTTGATGTGTCTTTTGCCACCCCATCATTTGCTGCCCAAATACGGAATTGGCGGGTGATGGAGGAGGTGGAGACCCTATCCGACCATTTATATATTCGGTATGAGGTCTCCACAGCATCGCCAGGCGCCCCTATCCATCTGGGCCCCTCGGTAAGGACCAGCAATTTCCCTAGGTGGGCCTCCGCCAAGCTTGATAAGGAACTGGCGGAGGAAGCGGCGATGGTGCGAGCCTGGAATAACACATTGGACACCGTTTCCAGAGATGCCGATGGCATGGCAGCACTATTTGCGGACGACATAAAGGCTGTCTGCAGTGCTGCTATGCCAAGGATTCGAAGCTGCCCCCGACGAAAGCAGGTTTACTGGTGGACGCAGGATATATCAGCCCTGCGTACCATCAGCATGGCGGCTAGACGCTCCTACATGAGATGTAGAAGGCGCTCCTCTGCTATACCAGACGAGGAGGAGGACTGTCGCCGGGCGTATAAGGAGGCCCACAAAGCCCTGCGGACTGCAATCTGCAGGGCCAAGGTTGAAGCCCAGGAGCGGTTCATCGCGCTGCTGGACGACGACCCCTGGGGGAGGCCATATAGGATGGTACGGGGGAAGTTCTCTAATGCTTCCCCTGCTATATCCTGTATGGAACCAGGGCTGTTACGAAGGGTACTGGAGTCACTTTTTCCCGACCCAGGACCCTTTAGACCCCCTAGAATGGTCCCCTTCGTCCCGACCCCGGAGGAGTGGGCTGGTGGGCCCCCCGTGACCGACATGGAGTTCGACATGGGAAGAGATCGACTCCGGTGCAAAAAAAAAGCACCGGGCCCAGATGGTGCTCCATCTAAAGTAGTGGGAATAGCCCTAGGGCCCCTGGAGGAGCGGTTTCGCGCACTGCTAGACACCTGCATTGCGTCGGGCCGCTTCCCCAGCAGATGGAAAGCAGGGAGGCTGTGTCTCCTCAGGAAAGATGGTCGCCCCACCGACTCGCCGTCAGGTTACAGGCCGGTGGTACTGCTCGATGAATCCGGCAAGTTTTTTGAGAAGATTCTCGCTTGCCGGATCACCGAGCACCTGCAGGGTCAGGGGCCGGACCTGGCTGACTGTCAGTTCGGATTCCGCACTGGTAGATCCACTATAGATGCGGTGGCTCACCTTAAAAGGTGGACTGAGGTGGCTAAAGCACGGGGGGAGGCTGTGATTGTGGTGTCTCTTGACATCGCAAATGCTTTCAACAGCCTTCCCCACGAGTGCATAGAGGAGGCATTAAAGTTCCACCAAGTGCCCCTCTACCTCCGCGTCCTTGTGGGGGACTACCTCCGCGGCAGAGAGGTTCTCTATGAGGATGCGGACGGCCACGTCCAGTCGTGGACGGTGGCGGCAGGTGTACCCCAGGGATCCGTGCTTGGCCCTCTGCTGTGGAACTTGGGGTATAATTGGGTTCTGCGAGGCGCGCTCTTGCCGCGGATGGATGTGATCTGCTTTGCAGATGACACGCTAGTTGCGGCAAGGGCACGTGAATGGGAGGAGGCGGTTCACCTTGCGTCGGTCGGCACATCCTTAGTCGTCCGGCGCATCCGCCTTCTGGGGCTAGAGGTGGCTCTCACTAAAACGAAAGCCATGGCCTTCCATGTCCCGAGACGCAGAAACCCACCGGGGCTCGAGGTCCGGGTGGAGAGGGTGCGGATCCCCGTCGAGGCACATATGAAGTACCTCGGCCTGGTTTTGGACCCTCGGTGGAACTTTCAGGAGCACTTCAAGCTCCTCTCTTCCCGGCTGTGTGGCGCTGCAGCCGCACTCGGACGGCTCCTCCCAAATGTGGGGGGACCCAGCTCGTCGTGCCGTCGGCTTTATCACGGAGTGATAAGATCGATGGCATTGTACGGAGCCCCGGTATGGGCAGAGTGCCTCTCCCCCCGCACGAAGGCTCTCTTGCGGCAACCGCAGAGAGCCATCGCAACTCGGGCCGTGCGGGCTTACCGTACGGTTAGCCACGGGGCTGCTTGCGTGTTGGCAGGCACGCCCCCGTGGGAGGTTGATGCCCTGGTTTTAGCCAAAGTGCATCAACACCGGGTTGCGGCAAGGATGCGGGGAGAACGACCCGTCCTCGAAGAAGTGAGGCGGGTCCGTACCCTGGCGCAAAGGGAGGCTCTGCGCCAATGGGGCGAGGCACTGGTCACCCCAGCTGCCGGCCACCGGACGATCGAAGCAATCCGTCCGGTGTTGGAGGAGTGGGTTGGGCGCCGGCAGGGCAGCCTCACCTACCGAATGGTGCAGGTACTGACTGGACACGGTTGCTTCGGTCACTACCTGTACCGTATCGCCCGTCGGGAGGAGACGCCGCGGTGTCATCACTGTGACTCTCCCGACGATACGGCCGAGCATACTGTTATTGAATGCCCGGCCTGGCGAAGGGAGCGCCGCGAGCTACGTGCGGCGCTCGGCGGTGGTTATATCTCGCTGCCAACCATGGTGAGGGCTATGGTTGGTAGTGAGAGGGTATGGGGGGCTGCCGCCTCCTTCTGCGAGACTATTCTCTTGCAGAAGGAGGCAGCGGAGAGGGAGCGGGAGAACAGTCCACAAGCCGCTCCTCTCCGGCGTAGACGGGTGGGCGCGAGAAGGCGGGCGGTGGTCGCCCGTCGTCCTACGCCCTAAGCGCGGCTGCGTGTGTGGGTGGCTCCCACGCACGCATTGCACAGGCCGCCACGTCTGGGATTGCCCAAGTAACTCTGGGCAATCTCCATTGGCGCGAAGCCCAGTTGTAAGGCTGGGCTGCCTGGAGGTGACCTGGTGAATTGCTCGTGCAGAACCCAGGTTACCCCCGTGAAGGGCAATGGAGTTACCGGGGAGTTTTAGTGGGTATTCTCAGTGCCGCTCTATTGAGGTACTGAGTGAGCCCCACACACGCTCGTCGCTTAGCCAGTGGCGGGTAGGTCCGTAAATGGATTCCTCCTCGTAAAAAAAAAAAAAAAAAAAAAGATAAGATAAGGTAAGATTTATGTGTACTTCAAAAATTCTGCTAAAGATGAAATACAATTACTTTCCGTGGAACACTTTGTCGAATTATGAGAATTTACTTTTTTCATAAGATATTTGGGCTCTTCAATGAAATAAAGAGGTTTTAAAAATTAAAACACTTGCAAGAAATATATAACTCCCGCAGGTACTACCGACCCTTGAAGAACCTTTCATAAATCATCTGGCTTTATAAAAGCATCTCATTACGTTTTTATTTAAAATTATTTGTCCTTTTTTATGGTTATGAGTTCTCATTTCAGGTAAACAATTTTCGGCGAATGAAATAATGCGCCACTTCCACTTTGACTTTCGTTTAGTATACAAGTTTTGGAGGTTTTCTTTTTAATTAAATGCAGTTTCAGTCTGAAATAAATTGTCTTTTTTAAAATCGATACTTAAGGCATGCTTGAAACTCTTAAAATTTGGAGGTTAGATAATGTATATTACCGCCCACTTGCAGCAAATTTGAAATCAAGATTTAGCATGAAATCAAGCGTCAATTAAACTCGATTTTAGCTAATAATGAAATGGATAATATATTAATTGACCATTAAATTTCCACGAATTCCTTCTGCAATAATAAATAATAATAAACCTATGTAGGTTTAAGTGTTTATTATAGCTGAAGGAATTTCTATATATGTATTTGTATATGTTGTATACAAATACATTTTTGTATGTTGTATATGTTGTATTTGTATATATATATATGTTGGCGATAGAACTGGCAGTTATGTGTCTATGTTTTTGGTAGGTTTTTATGTTAATTGCAGTTTGTGATTGATTTCTGGTTTGTCTTCGATTCCGTAAGCTTTTTTATAATTTCTGTACATTTCCGTTTTATTACATTTTATTACTCCTAAACACGGTGTTTCCTTCACCATCGCCTACAATTTATATGCCTTTTTATGTATTTGTATATATATATATATATATTGTAGTAATAAAATGTAATAAAACGGAAAATGTACAGAAATTATTTTAGCACGTTTATATGAACTTACACTAAAATAAAAACATTCGTTTTAAATTATGAATTAATCCCACCTTTTGTATGTATCTATCCACACGTGGTGTTAATTAGGCAGCCTGTATAAAAACAACGGTAGTGTGTCTACGAACACCGCCAACTTGGGAAAATTTCACGAAACAATAACGCAGCTCATAAAAATCTATTTTAATTCAGTTATGAACTAATTTACTTATTTAAATATTGATAATCCTTTAAAATTAAAAAGAACACTTCTTAAAGTTAATCGTTACTATCCATTCTAAATAATTAAAGTAAAATATAAATGTTAAATTGACTTACAGTGAATTTTGTGAATGATTAGTCCTTACCACTACACCTTACCTATTTAAATATCTGTTCTAAATAATTTGTTCATAATCTTATGACTCTTACAGATTATACTTACTTACTACTTATATTATTATGATCATTCTCATGTTTTGATTCGATATTTCGGTCGTGCGATCGGTGATTAGTTTAGATTTCTGTTAAAATATTTTCTTTTATTAGTTCTTCTTCTATTAATAGCATAAGATTAAGATTAAAAAGTAGAACTGAAAGTGTCTGATAAAATTTAAAAGATTTTTGCTGAAGTCCAAAATTTATGTGGTTCTCACAATTCCAGGTAGCTGTCATCAGCTTAAATTAGATGTCGACAAATGATGGCGTCATCTTTTTAAAATCTCTTAAGCTGCATCTACACTGCATTAAATAAGCTTACTAAATTAAATCTATGTGATTTAATATAATATGTGTATATATTCATAATTTCCTGATTGTAATTACTAGTAACAGTAGATTCTTATGTTTATTTATTATATTTTAAACCAATAGAACTTTACTTTAAATGTAATAAGATTAAAGAATAATAATGGATATAATAAATAACAATACACAGTTCTATCACGAAATCAATCACCCGGAAATATTTTTATAAAAATTAACTAATATTTTGTTCTAAAAGTAGCTTCGATTAATTAAAAATAAAACTAATAAAATATAAATTTTAAACATAAGCAGGTAAAGATTTTGGAAAAATATTGTATTCACAAAGTTACTTTCAATCCAGTTGAGTGGACCAATTATACTGAGAAATATGCGTAATTCGAAACATTCATTACAATTCGCAATGCTTAGAGCAACAGATAATACAACGTAAGCACGGAGCGGAGAAACGACAATGAAGCGTCACAATACGTAATACTAAGCCTGAATCACGCTTACGAAGTTTCTAAGGAACATTCAGTATATGATTCTATATGACTACTATTTTGCCGGGCTGTAACATTGTTCGACCAGCCCATCCCCTGGGTGAGCTCGGTCAAATATGTAGGTGACACTTTAGATCATACTTTATCGTTTGCACCTCACATCAGAGCCGTCCGAAATCGAGCCTTCTTCTTGCTCAGGCGCCTTTACCACCTACTAGGAAGTAAGATGTCTCTTAGAAATAAGACGACAATTTACAATGCTTGTGTCCGCCCTACAAGACCTACGCCAGCTTAGAGTTCGCCCACGCCATCCAAAATCATTTCACGCGAATGGCTACCGGGTGTCCCTGGTACATAGGCAATGACGACCTCCACAAGAACTGTTACCTTCCTACCATCACCCAAATCATAAAAGACACCTCAGGCGTTACTTTGACAAAGCACCTCAACATTCCAATCCCTACACGACTACTCTCTTGACTCTAACACCCAAAGGTTGCCTCCTTAAAACCCCGGTAACGCTGTAAAGGCCATCTGCGGCCAACAGCATCAGTCAGTCCAAAAAAGACCTTCCAAATCGATTAAAAGTAACGTTACCTTAACGTTATTTCAATTTTAAAATCTATTGCAACTAATTTCAGTTAGACTTATGTGCGAGACGCAAGTCCTCCAGACAGTCGTGGTTTTGCTCAAATCTTGTATCGGCCAGTCTTTGTATTACTACAATTAGGTAACATATTTTGTTTCATCATCAGGTGAGTGAATTCTACATCTGGACAAAAGCTTTCCCGAAAGATCTTATTTTAGTTATTTAGTCTGAATTGAAAGTATGTAACAGAATAAATTATTTAATTTTTTTTAATGAACCAAATTATTAAGACTAGATATCGAATATTGACTTTTTAAGAAACATGCGGGTTTATATAATGTTACTAAATCGTGTGTATACTTCTTTATCCCCAAACAAATATATCATCGAACTGTCACGAGATGTCAACTACAGGAACGGGCGGGTTACATTGTCACACAATAATAATTACACCTTAATGAAGCTGCAGGCTGATTAGAGGACAGTGATAAGTAGTTTCTCGTATATTTATTATTAATTATATCTTTGTTTATCATCGTTACACTTCACGAGTTTTAATTAGAAGGTAGTTAGTAAGTTCTCACTAGAGGTTATCCGATGGAACGCTGTGGAGACGTAATTACAAAACACACTGGAAACGACTAAATAAAGAAGGCATAGACAAGATAACTTAGACACTGTGGGAGGAGGCTTATACCCTTCAGGGCCCTTAACTGTGTAAAATTAATATTTGTACTTTCTGTATTATTAAATCTAAAAATTAGGGAGTTAGTACACGTAGTACTTAAAATAATTATTAACAGGATTTATATCATGTGCAAAAACAGGAAGACAGATCAAAAAAGTGTCGTTTCGCAATCAGATACTGTTAGTATTGTATGTCGTAAACAATTGCGTGTGTATAGTGAGTTTAGAGACAGTGGTACGGGCGCCAACCACAATAAAAGACCTCGAAAGAGGGTAGATCGATATTTTCATGTCAAAGACAAAGATGTTGGCCAAATTAAACAGATGACCATCTGGAGGTAGGTATATGGTAACTAATACAGATACCAGCAGTATAAAGGAACGTCTTCTTATTGCTGCTACATTAATCTTCTGCAGACAAGAACTGCTAATTCCCTTCAAACTAAAACACAAAAAACTGCTTCCTGTCCGAAATGGAAAAGCTTGAAAGCCTACACTAGTGAATTTATTAAGCCCTAGTCGCCGTAAGTTAATTGGTCCGTCTTAAGACGTCTTTTCAGTGAATTATTGAGATAACTTAATATTGGAAACACCATCACATTTCACTAAATTTTACAACAAATCCTTCTCGGTACAAGCTGTTTTACTATGGAACTCTTTACCTGTCCACATAAGGCAAGCTCAGTCACTGAACAGTTTTAAAAAGCTTGTGTTTGAACACTATTTGTTGGTTGATTCTTGAAATGTTACTGCATCTAGTAGGCTATCCTTAGTAGTCTGTGATTATATGTATTTTAGTGGATATATATTTATATAATTATGTATTATGCAGTGTATATATGCCATCATTGAGTAAGTACCTATGTATGTATATATTTATTATTTTTACGTAATAAGTTTTATCATGTTATACGTCGCCAACTTCCCTCAAGTACTTTATCTTGAATCCTGTCCATCCTAAGATTACCCGGAAGAGATCGCTTTTAGCGATAAGGTCGCTCTTTGTATAAAATTAGTTAAAAGTTTATTTTTTGTGTGTTTCTCTTTTTGAATTGGCTGATGTACAATAAAGATATATTCTATTCTATTCTATTCTATTCAATTCTATTATTTCGATATTATATTAGTTAACTAATAAGAGATCATTAAAATCTTTCCAATCATTCTTTAGCTATATGTGGATAACTATCTCGGCTTGCATAGTTTATCAAGATGAAATAAATTTTCATAATAATATTACATAAATTTGATAATAGCAAATCTCAGGCTTAAGGAAGTGGACTAAATATTTTTGTTTGTATCCTAATTAAATATGAATATGTAAAATGTATTATGCACCATGAAGCCATGTTAAATCGTCTAAAGATATTTATAAAACAAGCTTACAGTGGATACATAGAATTATGCATGTAATAGATATGGCACAGTTTTATAAATACTAACTCTATTTTTTATAGTAACCATTACTGTGGTCTTTTAATGTATATCGAAATTTTAAAATAAAAATAATGGTTTCAAATACGTATTATAATTTATTATAAATCACCAATAAAATATATCATTGCATACAAACCGTAGTCCCAACGTATCACTCAGAGTTATGTTAAATCAACTGATTTATGTGAGTTGAACAAGATGAAATACTCATATAAACGTGACTAATAAATCTTATAAAATAACCACTACACATATTCTGAAATTAATTATTATGATAATCAAAACTAGAAACTATAATACATGAAAAATTGCAAATTAAAAGCCAATCTGCTCCTCAGAACAAAATTCGCTATTATTGACGTCTCTATAAAAACCAAAACGAAGTAAATCATGCGATCAAGACGGAAAATGAATGTTTCAAAATATTATTTTTGTACTGTCTACTCTGTCTATCGTTAAATAACTCTATGTATCCTCCAAATCCAATACCTTAGAGATATCTCGAAAAAAATCGAAAGTATCCCGGTGTCCTGGTTATTTACGACGCGGGACACTCCCGATGCATATCTTGGGATAAAATAAGGGTGCCGCAGACGGGATGAGTTCTTAATGCGTGACCAAATATATGTATAGAGTTGTTAAATAAACTAAATCATTATATTAACGGTCTAAGTTGTTTTTTTTTAATTTTGTTTTTTACTGTCAATTCCTGATTGACAGTACAAAATGGTCAATGTAGCCTAATCACCTGCAATGGAAGTAATACACATGTAAGTAACTATATTCTATTTTAAGTTGGCGTTCTCTGTGAACAACTGTAATAGACCTATTAATTTGAATTATTAATTCGGTTGCATTATATTTAAATACAACAACTTAAGGCATAAAAGCTTAAAAAGTTTCCGCAATCATTGCATCATCCTGCTAACTCTATTTCACTAGAGGACCTTGGAAAAGCAAACTTTGTTGGTATACCAAATTTCTGCATAAAGAGATGTTCTAAGATTACAGCAACCTTACAATATTTTAGATTAAATCACTAAAATTATTGTATCAGCTCTATATACATATTTTATCATTTGTCATATATCGTTAATGTATTATGAACAATCAATATAATTTGTTCCATAAGACCACTTTCGTAAGACGTGATAAAAAATTAACTTAGACATATTATTAATTTCAAACTGGAGATCATCCTTGTAGGATTACTCATTATAATAATATTTATGTCACGAATATATTAAATTTGATATGTTTTATTAAAATTAGATCGCGTTTCATTTTAAAATGTTCAGATGCACGTGTACTATGTTAACTTGTTAAATACAAGGTAGAATATAAACTTGAAAATATTTCAATTTTATAGTTATTTAAATATGTTTTTTTGAAGGTAATAATAGTCAAAGTCAAACTTTAGGAGACAGCAGACGACTGTCGGGCCACGTCTGTCGTCAGTCGTCTCTCTCGGGATCATCTGCCACTACTGGGATTTGAACCCAGGACCTCTGGCTAAGTAGAAAGAAAATAGTCCGGAAAACAGCCGCAAAGAGTCACAAATAGTTGGGCTACAATGATTAGTTCATTCTTCACATACGATTTCACTATATTAGGGATGAAAATTAAAATGAAGGCTGATCTTCACAGCACAGGGAATCCTAGTGTGGAATCCAGTGATATTGATGGAATTGCAAACCATTATGTACGTTTATAGTTAAGAGCCTAAAATTGTAACGGTAACTAAATTATGCACCACTCAATCGTGTCCTCTCATTATTTATTTATTTAACAGTTAAATGTGTTGTGAAGATCAGCCTTCATTTTAATTTTTATCCCTAATATAGTGAAATCGTATGTGAAGAATGAACTAATCATTGTGATCAAAGATAATTAAAAAAGACATAACAGAATAAAAGAGAATAGTACAGAAGTACTGCTTATGTCTATAAGAAATCTCTTCCAGCAGCCCCACAACGGGAAAAGTGACAACATAAGGTTGTTTTATTTAAAATATTAAAAAATATTTTAAATAAAATAAAAATATATTATAAAAGGATTTATTATTATTATATTATATTTATTTGTTTTATATTTATTATTATTATTATTTTGTTATGCTGGACCTGATATAATTATTTCATTGTTGACTTAAATTAACAGGTTTAGCTTTATTTACTTCTAACATAGTTATTAAGTAATTGTACCAACACACGATAAGCCTTCATGTTGCTTGCGAATAAAATATTTTTATTTAATACTGGCAAGTCACAATACATCTTTCAGGTCTCCGTAACAGAACAAACAGAACAGTCTTAAGACTGCTCAGCCCTCAAATACAAATAATAATACTTTTATTGTAATGTCTCACAGATAACAGCCATATCCTGCCCAGTGAACTTTACTGTATATTGAAACGGTCTAGCGCATAGAAGGGAACTGACGGGAATTATTCTGGTTTTATTACTTCCCAAACCTTTAACTGTAAGCCCTAAGTCGGCGTAATATAAGAACAAGTTTTACTACAGTGTAAGCTACGTTGAATTATCGCTAGTAAAAGTTTAAACCCGCGAACTTTTTATGTATGGTAGCCAATTCTTATCAGATGCTCTTAAATCTGTTTGCGATATGGTCTTCCTAAGTCGTCAATAGTTGTTTTGTTAACCATTTATCATTAATTTATTCTGTTATATATCAAAGTATATAGCTCTTCGTTCAATAACAACTTGAACTTGACTTAATTTGATAATATAAGAAATAGGTAAAATCCAAACGAAAAGCTAAAAAAATAATAATTGAAACTTCGTCTTTTCGTCGTCTTTTTTAACCGTCGTGTTATTCAAAACTGTTTTATCTTCCATCTCTAATTCGGAGAACTTTTCTTAGATGGCGGTAGTGGCGGACAAGTTAAGTATCTCTTACTCTACTTGTTCTATAATTTAATACATTCTCTTATAAAAATATCAAAGATAAAATTTCCTGAGCGTCTTAAGAATGCCAATGCACCATATATAAGTATTATTAGTACTTAATTATACCAGTACTTAATTATCAACATACAGACCTCTTTAATAAGCAGCCGGCCTCGTAGTTGACTGTTTTAATTCATTTGTTCCGAATTCGTGGACAAATATAAAGCGCCAATTGAGTTTTCCCCGGTAAAGAGGCGAGGCAAATTCGTCCGGTTCAAATTAAAATTTTAAACGCGTAAAAACGATTTCGCACGAAGAAAAATAAATCCGTTTTGCGCTCTGAAGTTGCATTTAAATTTTGCGAATATTTGAATAGCTGCGATAATAATCGTGAAATTGAGTACAGATTTAGTTTTTTGAACTGTTAACATAACTACATATTATTTTTAAATAAAGTATCTATTTAATAATGGGGTTATGTATTCATTTTGTTAAGTGTACATTTACTTTCAGTAATGAAGTTAACTTGTACGATAATATAAGATCATCCTCCGAAAGACTTAAGAGTAAACATTTAAAAATCTACTTCCACATTGATACATTATTCAAAAATAAATTATTAATTATCATATAGAGAGGCCCACTGCTAGAGGTAGGCCTCCCCAAGGATCTCCAAACCAATTGGTCCTGCGTTGCGCATCAAGCGGCTCCCCACGACCTTAACCAGATTTATCTTATGAGCGGCGTACCAAGGCTGAGTTTCCCGGTAAGTGGCCGCCACTCGAGAATCTTTACACCCTAACAGCCTTCATGCTATGCGCGATGCCCAGTGTCACTTCAGGCTTTGTAATCTTTGAGCTACGTTGGCGAACCTAGTTGTCTTGAATGTCCCATCATCTATGATTCGATCACGCAGAGAAACCGCGAGAAAAGCCCTCTCCACTGCCTTTTGGGTGAATTTGGGAAAAATTCCGTAAATGAAATTCCTAAAGGGGGATTCAAAATTTATATAAAATTGTGTCAATAATTTTTAACTACGACTTTTATGAAGAATATTTATAATTACAGCGTAATACTTAGACTAAAGAAGTACTTTATGATATGATCCCCAATAAAAAAGATTTTTTATAATTCAATCCTTAAGATTTTATAACCAGAAGTTGAAATGTTACTAAAGATAAATATATATTAAATCATGTATTCCACGCAAGCAATGCCGCGGGCGGAACGCTAGTTACTTTATATGTGTCAAAAAGCTGATGTTCAAAGTGCTTTACTTAGGTATATTTCATTGTGGATTCCGGTACATTTTGTTGTTATCACAGAGAAATACTAAACAACTCTGACAGACATATTACAGAGTCAAAATAATACTAAATCCCTTCACAAAGGTATGTCAACTAACATTCAATTACGAGTATTACTGGCCATATGTGAATTACGAATATTAAAACTTTTTTAATACAGATTTAAAAAAGATTTTTTTAATGTTAGTCAATTATTTCCTACTATTTTAGTGAACTTTACGCGAAGCTACTATACTGATGTTAGTTTAACGTCTTTGCCGTCTTTATTTGGTGGCAACACTATTCTCTAGTCTTTTTTAATGTAAACTGTATGAGATATCATTTTATCGTTAGGGACTGAGCACTTAGACTTCGTGGAAGGTGTATTTCAAATTTAAATGCTATCCTCCTATGAATACTTGGTTCTTCAACGATTATGACATGGTACAATTAAACGTGTCATGCGGTTGAAGGCGGCCATTGCTGTGACGGACGGCTCCCTCGGGCACCGCTCTATTTGCGTACAACCCTAACACGAACTTTGTTCATAGATATAAACACAAATAGACTGGCAATTTATATAGCTGCTATACTTAGAATAGTGAACAGATTAATGAATGGGAAAACATTTTTTAAACTACCAAATTGGCATAGTTGTGAACCCTGTGAAAATCAAGAAAGCTTTATGTTGAAAGCATAGGAGCTAATTTCCTTTGTTCTAAGTCCAATGCTAAAAGCAATTAGTTCTGGCTACCGAACACACTGTAGGCGATATTTTCAAGGTTCATGTGACCGATTGCATCTTTATCTCAAACATTATTATATACAGAATGATTTTTAATAACACTAATTTAGATTTTAAAAAAGTTTCTACCTCATTTTTATTTGTATTCTGTCTAACTGTTACTGTTACTGTTATAGAAATACATTCAGTTGCTTGTGCATTTATAAAAATCGGCATGTACAAGCAAAATACCTTACCAAATTAAATTAATTACAAATTCACTTTATAATATGAAAAGTGACACAGCAATTACTCTACGTGTAATTGCCGCCGGTATTAATTTGACAAATCCCTCTCATTGCAAATGTCGATCTCGCCGCACATCTCATTTCATTAATGTGATGTTATGAGCTTATGTTATTAACTTTGTTAATTTTAATATAACGGCAACAAAAATTCGATCCAATCACTTTGGAAAGACTTGATTCATTATATTCACAGTTAAGCTATTTATAACTTATATAGAAACATATAATTGCGTAAATAAACAAGACTCGTATATGTTTTTCATTGTTTCCTGATCACTGATCAACGCCAAGTGCGACTCGTGACGACGATTTTATGTAAGTAGGTATATGACTTATATGACGTTCTACAGCAGAGTCACGTACGCGGTGGTGCGAAGAAATTATAATTTTATAGCTTAAAATTTACGTATACGATCGCTGCCTTTGGCGGCGCGAGACGTCATCCATCATTTGAATGTGATTTGAATATTAATTTTTCTATAGCAGGTTTACCTTAATTTTCCTTATGTAAGTTTTATTTCTTTGACATATAAGTTCAAATTCAATTATACGAATGCAAATTTGCATGAAAACATTTGGAGCGCTTACTCCGGTACTTCAGAAAGAAAAGAACTTAGTGAGCACGAGATAATTAAATAAAATGGTATTAGAAATGTTCAATTAAGTTGTTACCGTAGACTATTCAATCACGCATTTATTATAATGGATTGTTTGGTTATTAACAAAGAAGACATCTTTCTGCGACAACTGCACAATGTTTCTACAGCAGACAAAAATATTATGAAAATATTATGTGTAGAGAAAATACCACTTTGACCAACATGCCTAAGGTATCACACAGACGTAACTATTTGGATCTCCAAGTTGCAGGAACTAAGTGTCAATGACGAATTTCACATAAGTTTCAGAAACTGATACGCTGCAACTCGAGTCACCAGTGTCTGTGATTAACAACTTACTCAAGTAAAACAACATAAGTATCTTAAGCACGTGGGATAATGTATAGAATTAAATAAAATATATTGTGAAAATGATATATTTAATAATAACAACAATATAAACGGTATAAATCATTAACAAACAAATATCAATAAATAATAAAATTTATATATCAACTTAAATACATATCTAATACATAACAAGTACTCAGATGATCATATTATATAAAGATGATAGGAGGAGTGTAATTCACTTGATTATATCGGCAAAGATACTTCAGAGCCACCGCCATACCGTGCCCGCAACTGAATCATCGACAGAACGGCACTTGATTTTATACTACTAAAAAAACAAGTACTGTAGTAAGGGACGGGACGCGCATTTTAATCCATCTGGATTAATTCGATCGTACAACTAAAATCATGACTTATTTAGGTAAAATTAGATTTGAAAATGTTTAATATCCCACAATCATATAATATTTTGTGTGCTTAGATTTGCAAATAAAGTATCTTAGTATAATGTAGTCCTTACTGTAACATATCGGCTTTTTGAAAGAGGCGCAACAAGGCACTTTTTGTTGCTGCTAGCTGTATATGCTTATAGACTCTTCAGGCTGTAAACCATATAATAGGCGGAGTATTGAGCAAATGAATCGACATATAGTATAATTGCGACATAAAGCCCTACCTCCTTCCTAACACTGGGCCCAAAGATACCTTTGACGGCTCATTTGAAGGGACCCATGTTGTATGGAGAATTCCACGCTCTTACTGTGCGGCAAAAATCCAGTCATGAAATCTCTTTGTATGGGAAGTTGAAATGACAGTAAGAAGGAGTCATTTGCTGTACTTTTTATAATCGAAAGAAATAGTTGTTACCTCAACTAATGTTGCTTGGTATCCTCATTTTTAGTAAGGGTAGAAAAATATCGTTTTCATCTCTCAGAAGACTGTAGTTAAATAACACGTTTTCCATCCTTCATTTATATCTGTAACAAGCTTTCATAATATATAAACGACTTTAAAATGACTTGTAATTCATGATAGAAGCATTAGTTACTTCCTGATAAATTAAACAGTAAACAGAGGCTGCTTGCTATTAAATAAGCCTTCTGGATTGAGGGGAAGGGTTCTCCAGGAATTACCTTGCTTTACTATACACCCTCAATTTAAATTTTAGATTATGTTTAAGATTCATTGTAATTTTCGATGAGCAGTTTTGACGGAATTTAAATAAATGGGTTTTGTGATACACCTTGTTTTAAAGTTTACTTTTCTTTTGTAGCAATGGATAATTCAAATATATATTATAAAACAGTTGAATGTCTTTCAAAACGTATTCGTTTTTTGAGAAAAGTAATCGTTTGTAATGCCAAGTGCCACAGACCCCAGAGCGGCGCGGGACGAGGGAGCGAGGACAGGGAGTCAGCTGGCCCAAAATTTTAGCTTTCGGATTCTCTGCCACATCTGTAGAACTTTATACAACGCCATTGGGTATTACTTATATGTTTCAATGTATTACCTACTCAATACATGAACATATGTGTGATATTAATTATTCAGTTCATTAATTTAGTGGCACAGAGTTTGTTATCAAATTCCTCCGAAAGGAAATCGTTAATCTCTGACGAATCCTTATCAAATTGATTGTATATTTTTGGTAGGTTTGAGAATAGGTCGTGATAAGGGTGGCCTTCTATATATATATATATATATATATACTTTCTGTCGGTAAGTAAGCGACAGTACAGAGAGCAAAAAACTAATGTAATTGTGACTTCCACACGACAATTCCCATTAAACTTTTTGTTTGCTGACCGTTGGTTTATGTCTTGAAAGAAAGGCTGAAAAAAGCGAACGAATGGTCGAGTCTTGTGCACTGAAGATCCGTGAGGGTTGTCACAACACATTTTTATTAGAAATTCACGAGGAAATTATTATTAAACCATCGGCAGCCTTGACATCCATCCACAATGATTCTTATAGAGTCGTTACTCTGTTAAAATAATATAGTTAAACACTTTTAAGTTTGTCTTTTAAATTGTTTGTGGCAGGAATATTTTGTACAAAAGAATCATTTAATTTTTCTATTCAACTCACCAAATCTTTCTTAATCATGTATTTCCCTCAGTACCCTCCTTCTACTGTCTATTACATAGAGACACTTCCTCGCGTTGTTATATAAAAATATCTGTTCGATATTATTGCGCTTAAAATTAAGCTTCTTTACATTTAAGAAGGTGTACGAAAAAATCCACTAGTATCATCCTATCATCACAGGTAGGTCCTATCATCACAGGTATAGGAGGTATTAAAAACGTTATTAAATTAATGTACAGAAATCCATGACAAAAGTGAACAAAAAATTCGTATTCATTATATTAATATTTGCCTCTACTAGGGTTCGAACCTCGGACCTCTGGCTAAGTAAACAGGGGTTCTAACCATTAAACTGGACCACCATCAATCAAGTATCGATACCTCATTACAGTAGACAAAATCTATAAGACATGATTTTAAGTGTACATTGGAATGTGCATCTCGTGTAAGTATAGTTCATCTCTTTCACTCTATAAGAGTTGGAAAAATACAGCTGACAAACAAGATTACATTTAAAATTTGTTTTAAGTGTTGGGTTCCACCCAATTAATATGAAATTAATGTTACAAATGCATTTATTTAAAAATGTCTCTAATCTTAAATTTTGTTAAATATTATATACTAACCTTTTGATAAACCTAGATATTTATTAGTAGAACTAGGTTGATTACGATATTGACTCTGTTTTCATTCCCTAAATAAAACTCATTTGTCTTCTTTATTATAAATGTCAAGTAAGTAACATGATATTTTTATAAACTTTTATATCTACATTGTGGCCGAACCATTATTACCTTTTTATAATTATTTATGGTTTTTGTCTATTTTTAAATCACTCAAATTCTTGTTTTGTCTTTTTTACTTCTACTTGTCATATTGCTGTCTTATTCTTACGTAGTCTGTTTGTACAATAAACCCATTTTTAATTTTATCACTCGCTCGCCTTTTAATTATTTAGGAGATACTCACAGTCCACTAGTTCTCCGCTTCATACATTATTTCAAATATGTTTATAATAAGACAAATGACATCAATTGCTATCTATTTACAAAATGTTTAAAGGAATGGAATGGATGGAACATAAACATTTTCGCCGAATAAGACTTTCAATCGAATTTAATAACATGATATTTTTACATATTTTTTATTTGCTATCGGTACATTAGTACTGACGCGATGTAATTCAATTTTATGATAGTGATATTAAGCACAGACACCTTCACTGGAGACGACTCTGTATTCTTCACACGTTTTAAGTATATTTAAGTTGCTTCAAGTTTTTTACTCAGACTAAGAGCACGGACGAGCAATGGAGTTTCAAGTAAAAAATGTTACAACTTAAGCGTGCCTAAGTAACTTAATGCTTAAGAGTGGCATTCAATTATTTTAGCTTGCTAGGAAAATTTAAATAGGGTGAGAAAATGTTGGTTATAAATCGCATAGATAGATGGCGCTGAACGTGTGTGAGTCGCCGCTTTTTCTATTTTCTACTTGTTGATGTATATGTCTGCTGATTTACCGTAAATTTTCTTCTATACTCCATCATACTGAGTGCTGAAAACTGAGTACTTCACCTTGTGGACTTTTGGATTTTGTACCAATATTGTATACTGCATATTGTATAGACTAAAACAATATATAAAATGCCATAAAGTGTTGTGGCATTTGAAGAATGTCCTACTTTTACGGACAGGTGCAAACATAATATATAAGGTAATGTAAAGCGACAGTCTATAGGTTTGGTTTTTAGATATTACCGTGGTAGCGGTCAGCCTTCATCTCATCTTATAGTAAGCGATGATAAGGCTGAAGTGATAAGCTATCTACATTACTCAAACACAGAGTATTCTGCCTATCATACCTACAGCCCAGACGGGCTTAGAAAAAGTTCTCCCACTAACCAAATCGAGCAACTTTTACCCTTTGGGGAAGCCAGAGGTAGCTTGTTTAAACACGCAGGATTTTTGCTATTAGCTGTCTGTATCACACCCTGAAACCGCAGTCATATCCTCCAGATAAATATTATGGGGAATAGTTAGCTGTGGACAAAATTCTGCTTTTGACGTACTTTAAATGGCCGGCTATAGCCGCAGTGGCATATAACGAGGTTCATAATTTACATCTCTTGACGTTATTTCTATCAAAGAGTAAAGCTAATTTAAATAAATTTTATAAATAAACCAGTATCCACCCGCGTGGATTTGTCTGTCTTAAATTGTATATAGCCATGAACAACCCCAATAAAAGAACTATCTCAGACCAAAATATTTTTTTATTTTCAACGGTAGCTCGAGATTACGTCCGACCACAAACTGGAACTCTTTATAATATTTCTATTGATAACGTAATAGTTGGCGCGATTTATTATTAAAGTACACTGGTAACAAGCTTACTAAATATAGATTTTTCTTTTCATTTTAAATTTAATTTTTTTTATCCACTTCGTATCGTCACTTTAATCTAAAGCGGATTGTCTCAATAAATTTTATTACTGTTCTCAAATCTAAGCGTCGAAAAAATGCTCTCAGAGATCCGATACTAATTAATTTAATTACAACCTTCTGAGTCTTCTCTGACGTGTTTTTTTTGAATCTCCTGTAATTGAGTCTTTGCCTTCCAAGGAATTAGTTATTTTTTCTTGAATCCTGCTCTCTTATTTATACCTCAATACATTTGTTTCATAATTGTATAACGAATAACATTGATAAATCCGTAATTTCACTTTTCAATTTATATTTTTTCAAATAATATGAACGTATCTTTAAAAAATGACCCAATAATCTCATATTAGCGTGCTCTAAGTAACAACCTAAAATTTTTATACTAACGCCAATTATCTAACCTTAAATGTAGGAAACAGACAGCTAATAAAAATAATAGTCAAGATAATATAACTATTGATGAGACAAGGTACGCAGAAATGACACTGGTACATAAAAGAAAAATAAGCTTATTGCATACAAAGGCGACGAGCGTCGTAGCTAGTGTACGGCTGCGGACTGACGCACGTGACGCGCGAAAAAGGCGCCGTCTTGATAATTTTTGCACTCAATTATTGGGGGTAAATTTAAAAATTCCTAAATTTATATAGTTAATGAGCACGTCGGTAATAATTGCTCAATTCAATTCAATTCTTTATTTTGCGTTCCATAGTTACATAATATGAATCTTAAGACTATAAATGACACTATGGACCCTGTCGGGCACAACAAAATTTTAGGTTATACAGGAGAAAGGTAGATTTCAAGGTAGGTTTAAGTTAAGTGTTTAAATTTGTATAATGGTCCAATTCAAATATATGCATTCAAAATGCTAATTATCTAGGGATTGTTTGGAATTGTAAGTCAGTGAGTTTTTAAATGTAAAAAATAGATTTTATAGTATTTTTGTATTACAATTGTCAGTAATATTAATATTAAATAATTAGAAATCATTATATTGTATTGTTTTTTTTTTAATTTAAAAAATTTCAATTTAAAGACTCAAACTCAAATAGTTGTTGCAATATATATGGTAATGAAAGGTCATAAAGTTAAAAATGATATTATTGTGAACCCTAACAGGCACATCAACAACATAGAAGAGAGGTATACGTTCATTATAATATTTTAATTTAAATAATTATAAAATTTTATTTATAACAAATAATATTAATAGCAAATTTTCAAAGAAAAACATATCAAATTTAACTGTCAATAATCATTTGTCATCTGTCAACGTGAGAAATAAAAATAATGAAATAACAATAGTCAAAAAAATAAAAGAAGTCAAGTCCAGTTTTAATAATATAATATCGGATTTATTCATTTATTTATTACGTCACAGGTACCTAGTTGCATTTTTATATTCTTAATATTAAAAAAATATTTTAATAAGGCAGGTAATTAGGCAACAGGTACTTTATATAAAGAGACTGGTAATATAATGAACTCCATTATCAGGGGCATAAAGTTCAAGTCATTCGAAAAGAATCTCGATTAATCCCCAATTTTAATTATTTTACTTTCAACTTCAATTGCTGAGCTGACTTCTCTTTAATAATTCAACATCTTTTGTCTGATTTGTACATCTTGATTTTTGTATTCCTGTTCATCTCAAAAGACATCTGCTCGGTTCGGACCTCAAACTCAAACCTTTGCCAGTAATAACATCATTCATCACGTTTATCATAAATAACAACCACGTCATCGTAACCAGAACCTATTGTCCAATTTTAGTTATAAAATGTTGTCAAAATTAACTTCCGATATGTCTCAATTAACATCACTAAAGCCATTCTCGTATACTGCATTGTAAATTGTTATGGTTGTGATAATAATATAAAACAATTTAATTATAAAATATTAATATTAACGTCATGCGGATATATCATGACAACCGTTTTGTTTTGGTCAACTTACAATGTTGTCGATTGATTAATACGGGATTCAGGCTATTAATGTAAGCGGTTAATGTAAATCAAACTACGTCAATTGACGTCATCGTGTATCTATTTCAATATACATATGATGAACCGATAAATTCTTATTCACTGTACGCTTGAAGGTCCGCATTTAAAATTTGGAAAATATACGGATAGCCAGTGTTGAATTACCTTTGGAAATCTACTCTGTGAAGAGTCGTTTTCTGTCTTCTTTCTTAGTAGGAAAGGAGAGGGAGGGATAAGGTCGAAGAGCTCTTCAGAGCACTCTCCATGGTACAAACGATAAAAGGCACAGGCAAAATAAAAGGTGAGTTTGTAAAAAAAAAACAAAGTTATAAAATAGTAGATAAGCCGTATTCATATTTAGGGATCCGGACATTATCTCAAGGTTTGCTCAATTCTCTTTATCATATTTCACGGCCTCCGAACGGTTATAAATGGTACAATTTGTGGTTTTAAATCACTCCATCGAACATCTGCGTAAACGCACCTGCTTGGTTCCGGCTGTTTTTGGCTGAGGGTATTCTATTTTGGAATCGGTAGAGTTTTGTTTTATCAGTAAGCTGTGGAATTTTTTAGCACATCGACATAAAACCATTTGACTAGAATGTACTGCTTATGCAAAACATGGAGATATACCACGCCTTATATCACCAAAGATGAAAATTATATATATTTTTTATCAGTACTCATTCAAACACAAAATTTACGTAACGGCATTCCTTATTAAATAAAGATGCCACCGCATAGTCAGGTAAAGATTATCAATTTAAAATAACTGTTATGCATTGTAAAAGTTAAAAAATTTTCATTAAGGCGATAATGATAGTGCAAAAACATGGCAACATAATTTTTTATAAGCCTGACATAGTGTCTGCATTCTATTGAATTCCTATTAATATACAATATACAAGTGATTTATATGCATTATATCTAGATACATAATATTAGCTTTAATATATCCATTGATTAGTAGGTTTGTTGTGTGTAAAATTCATTATAATATTCAAAAAATCATACGTATCACAATATATACGTATCACAAATAAATAATGCACTAAACAAAATAACTGCGTATATTATAATAATCTATGGTAAAATTACGTAAATGATATATTAATTTAGTTCTTGCTTCAAAACATCAAATTCTACCGATTCTAAATAAAACCCTCGAGTCCTGACTGTTATTGGCCACTGGAGCGACATACCGTAAATAATAAGTCCATAACTATTGAATCGGTCCTCATTCATATTGTGATGCAGTAATTTTATTGAATTCCCAATTTTTTGTAGTACAATAAAAAATTTAAAATTGAGTTGCAAAAGCACTCTTAATGCGAAGATAATAAACATCGCCGTGTTTTTCTTTATTACGATCTTTAAAGATATAAAACAAAGAGCTGTTAGAATCACTATTATCTAGAATATCATTCACGGATAACATAACAATTTAGTATCTTTACTAACCACTATGAAATTAAATCATAACCTTTTTTCCAGAACAATTTGTAAACACTCGTAAGTATTCTAGCCTGTATATAAGTTCCTTGAGATAAGAACAGAACCCTAAAAAGCACAGAACCCTAAAAAGCACAGAACCCTAAAAAGTACATATATAATAAGCGTCTGAACGCAACAGAACGGCGACGACATTTTTCTACTCGGTTCGAGTTCATAAACTATCGCGTCATTGCGTCTTGCACGACTGCGGGACGACCAAAATTCTTAGTCAATCAGCAAGCTGTCAGTCCGGAGTGTCATTCCTAAAATTCCTTCTCCTAAAATTGAAGACCTGACCATTCAGACATCTTCATGGATATAATTATTAATAAGTTATGCATACAAAATGATATACCTAGTTAAACAATTTCACAATTCAGTTATCTCAGTTTGTTGTAATAAAAGTCATTTTTGAAGTGACGTCATAAACTGGAAGTGCCAATGTAGGACTGATGCCATCTTCAAAGCTGTTACGTGTATTAAGGGTAAAAAGAAAAGAATTTTACTTTGAACAAGTATTTATTATGCGCAAATTGACGCAAACAGAAATATAAACGTTAAGGAGAACGAACAAAACGCACAGATTAAACATCTGTCACTTCGCCGTCACGCAGCGATATATCAGAAGCGAGAAAGTATTATAAAGTAATTCGCAGAAGGTACATTGTTTAGTACCACTGTCAGCGATTAGCGATTTCAAATCTTAATTTGAATTCATTATCCCAAGCGTCAACTATACTATATATATAATATTAATTGTAATCTGTGAATAGTAGACTTTCTGTTGTGTTCACAAAAGGTTGAAAAGTAACAAAAGGTTAAAGTAAAAAAATTGTGCATTTTTTATGTTAATAGGCGACAAGGCAGGCAAGTGAGCCTGCCTTCCTGGTCGTCAGTGGTTACCGTAGCGTATGGACTGCAATTTTTTGGGAGGAGGAATCCAATTAAGGACTCCAGCACCTGATCATACCGGCATTGAGAATAGCTGTTAAAATTACCAATAACTCCAACCTGTGGGCTGCCGAAACAATTCAAATGTACGAATAAAAAAAAACTACCTTTCTAAAATTAAAGTTAACATAATGTTGACAGAATACGTGGCGGATTCCCAGTTTCTGGTGAACTTACACCCTGTAGGAACACAGAACTTCAAAGCAATGTTACTTACGGTCCGTAAGATGGAGATGCTATCCTAGTATAGTTCAAACTAAGAGCCAAAATTCTACAGACTGTTCTTTTAAGACACAAAGCTAAGCCTAAGTTTTGGTCAAAGGAAGAAAAAAGAACAAAAGAGCGTGAAGTACACTGTAACGTTAATCATGGCACCAAAAGAAGATAACGTTTTAAGATTTACCGCTGTAATATAGACCCCACGATTAGGATGCTCTGGCTGACAGACATTTTAATTTCGCATTCTTTTGCGCCATATGTTTCGGTTGCGAGGAAAAATATAACGGAGTGTTTTGTAGTCAATTTGCATAATTTAAATCTTATTTGCCAACACAAGAATTGTATTTTCGGTTTGAGCTTTTCTTACTTCTAAGTGAAGCAGGATGAATATTTAACTCAATGCTCCGAATTCGTTCTTGGCCTATCCGTCGAACAAGTTTGGATACCTGATAAAAAGTTGTCTCGCCAAATTGTGAAATCTGTGGAATACTTGAAGATGTCCACCATTTGTTGACGGAGTGTACTGGGAATAAAAAACGACTATCGATATCTTTAAAAATGAATCAGTTGGATGTCGGCACTTTTCAGGGCGCATTAGAATATCTATCAGACTGCAGAAATACTGTGTGACATGGTAAAATATTAATGGCTGTCATTTATGTTTATAAATATTTGTATATAATTAATATTAATTTTTATATATATAATAATTGTACAAAGGTACTGCTTATTTCTATAAGAAATCTCTTCCAGCAGCCCCACATATGAGAAAAGTAACAACGAAAGGTAGAGTGTACCAATAACTAAAACTGTAGTTATATGAAAACATCATTCAAGTTGTATCCTTATATGTCAAAATGGCATACGTTTATTCAACTTCGTTAAATGTATCGACGAAATAAAATTATCACTGCACAAGTAACTCACTATTTTCTATCTAAACCAATTTAAGCATCATTAAAACCTTGTGTTATGGATACTAATTAACTGAATAATATACATAGTAAGATATATATATATATATATATATATATATATATATATATATATATATATATATATATATATATATATATATATACGAGAACTATACTAAATATACAAACAAATATCCATGACACTTGAACAAATATTCGTACTCATCATACAAAAATCTATTTCTACCGGGAAATGAACCCGTAACCTAAGGCGAAGTTGTTTTCAAATTTAAACTTCAATTGATTCCAATAAATCGTACAAAGAATTACCATCTATTATTACAATTTTAGCCTCGAGTTTATATATGTACAACTAACTTAACGGCCTTTCAAGTTTATTTATTATATAATGATTGCTCATTGGGGGATAATTGTGAGGTAACAATACCGATGTAATTCCCGCTATCTTATTGTATATAACAAGCTGTATATAAAAAATATGTTCTAAATATACACAATCTACATTTACTTTCTAGAATGTTTTATAATCTGTAGATCATAAGGAACCTTAAGATCATGGATTTAAAGATTCATAGATTGAGCTATACAGTTTTTAATTTGCTTATCAACACCGGCAGGAATTTATTATCAATACTTTCTTTCTGATCTTTAATTTTCAGTTTCAGTAGCATTCATTTCTATCTATAAGTAGTTGTGACGATTGAATAAGCAAGATTTATTATTAATTTTACATAAGAATCATTGTATACAATCGTTAATCGATAAACAAACCATCTTAATTCCCTACATAGAAACTGATAAAGTTAATATACGTAGCTGTATTATTGAAATAAAAAGATTTTCTTTTGGAGTAACTAGATCAATCTGGTGGCAATTTGAGATTCTCCCAATAAATATTGTAACTTAATTCTTTATTTGACTGTACTTATTGCTCTAAAAACAGCGGTTTAAAAAATAAATACAAAATTTGCTAGACTCTTAGTATCAGGACAGCATTTATTAGAAGTAAAGAAGGTAATATTCTATAATAGTCTTATAACTTATTAAAACTGGTATGTTTAAGTTACCATTTTTCTGATTATAAATATTGCCATCACTGTGTTACTGTTTTTCCCCTCTTGAAATGCAAGCAAAACTGATACATTTGCTTTGAGATGCAAATCAAGAAAATGGTGTATATATGAACAAAAGAATAGGGATATGTTATTATTTATTCTAAACGGGGTAGTTCTTGACCTGCATCTCATCTGATGTTAAGTGAAGATAAGGTTGAAGATGGAAGGGAAGTACTTACAGAGGAACTGGTGATCTTACCTCCAACTGCCGGAACATAACAATGCTGTTAACATGATTGTCATGGTGGCAATCTTAGGTAAGCTGATGGTAGCTTGCCAGGTAGACTTAGATAAAGCCCTCAGTCCACCAACCAGACAGAGAAGAAAATTTCTACTCCCATTTAGAATTGAACCCCGGACCTTTAGTTTGTAATACATATTTAAAACATGCCTGAATTACAGTTTGATGTTTACTAAGGGTAGTACTGAAAGTTAAAATGTTTTTGTTACTTAAGTCCTAGTTAAGATTCCAAATTGATCATTATTTCCAAGCATTTCACACAAAATACCAGGGCGATGTAATGATCGATATAAAGGACGATAAAATTAAACTAATTATTTTGTAAAAAATACGTATCAACATAAATAATGACCTACATTTTGTGAACATAAGCCACCTCGTCCTATTTGGATCATTTACTCCAATAACCTGCGCATTCATCGGATGCCTAACACGTAATTACAACGGTTGGCCTCTATATAATTTCATGTAATTGATCAGTTAGTTAAAGGCAATTTTATGAAAAAAATTATCGGTTCGTTTTTTAAATTTAAAATCACACAGATAATAGCTGAATGAAAATTGAGGAATGGTATATTTGTTTCAACAATACAATAAAATTAAAAATGTAAAAAATAACACCAGTTGCACAGATGACTGTCGAACAGAGACGGATATCTTGTCAGGTGGTCAGAACCCTATTAAATTAGCAGAGGATCCGGTATACCGGTTATATATAACCGGGGTATCTTAAATTTCTTCATTATAGACCTTTATGCACTGTTGCTGCCTTCCAGAATAGGTCCTCCTATGAGAACTACACATGAAGAGCCATCACACCACTGCACAGACCAAAGCGCGGGTTGGTTAGTGAAACTTTTAAGTGTATTATTAGGTGTGGTGTAAAAATAAATAAACCTGGGAAATTCTAAAGTAAAGCTTAAAAATATACAACTGAAAATTGGTTATTTAGTATCAAAAATCGTCTCATTGACATTCAAAACATTATAAATGTCATCTCGTCCATCGCTATTACGGGTTTCTTGTAATGAAGGGCGTTAGTGGTAAAACAAAGTCCGTCGGGTAAACTATTCGATAATAATACTCTAAATACTTATAGAAACCTAATTATATGTAAAGTTTTCGTAAAATCATTTGTACTCAATTTAAAAACAAAAAGTTCAGTTTTAAATCGACCCAGATCTTTAGCAACATAAAGTATTGGTCATTAGAGGATGGCCCGCATCCGGCAAATTGTAACGAATGGGCTCGCTTGTATTTTTGTTTTTTTTTCGTAAAGCCTCAGTGATTGATATTGTTCGTTGCTTTTTTTGTAGTTTATTCCTTTTGTTGTTTGGAATTCGAATAAATAAGTTATTGGTGGAATAACTGTTATTGTTACTGTTTAAATATTTTTGTAACTAAATGTGAACACATTCGGAGACAAAAATTAACGACAACCATAAAAGCTTTGAATACTGTTGATTGTTATTTAAAAAGGTCATATCGACAGGGATCTAAAGCAGCAACAATAAAGAATCTAAGTCATCATAAATACCTCAATTAATAAACTATTTATAGCCGTTACTAGCTCTGATTCAAACAAGTCATCACACTAAAAAAAGGTTCTTATCCTCTATGATGAATTCGATGATATGCCAGATCACAAATCACATCGTGACCACACAAAGAAAGAATAATTTAAAAAAAAATTGTTTCTTTTTTGTTTATTTTTAATATTTGCCTTGATATGGACACGTGTTTATCTGTCAATAACCTTTTTAAGTATAGGTAATGTAACAATGATTTTTAATAAATAAGGATATTGGAAGCAATAAAACAAGCAGCATACATATATTTTCAACAATACCATAGTAAAAATCACACACATCAACAAGAAGAGAGTCAACTTTTGTAATATAACTTTGTTCCATCTTTTAGCCGAAAACTTTACATATTGTTATTGAATTACTATTACAAGAATTCCCAAAAACTCATTAAACTAGTTTGGGAGTCCGTGCATGCAAACTAATTAAATTTTAATACCTATAATTTCGTTTTATACTAGTTATGTTTTCTGTAAATTTTCTGCATCATTAACAAGTCTCTTCATTCGAGTTACAGTTTTATTCTTAGTTCGGAGGCGAGTGGCTAACTGAGACGGTGCGTTGAATTGGTGTGATGAGTTTCTTAAAATAACCACATGTTTACCAATAAGAAATGGCTTAATAAAGTATTTGTCATTATAATTAAATAAAAAATAAAATATAAATAAAAACTATCATTCGAATTACTAAATATAACCAAAAGTAATAAAATAATTAACATTTCTCACTCTATTTAGCCCAAATTAAGCATCGTTAAGTGCTTATGTTATTGATACTAGGTAATCACCTTAATTATTCGTACTCATTGTACAAATATATGTCCCTACCGGGATTCGTACCTGGAAAGACTAATTTTGCGAAGTTTCAAAATTTTAAATAATAAATTTGTTTGCTTAAAAAGTGTTTTTGCTAAATTTAAAGAAATCGCGTTGTGTATATTAAACGAATGTTTTTATTTACTTCGGTAGACTTATTACAATCTTTGTAATGACAAAGTCAATGTTTGCAAAACAGAACAACAATAGCACTATCTATGAAAGGTACCATTATTCTGTGCTGCATACATGTCTCAGAAGTCAAATCGTTCATAATTCGAATTCCGAACGATAAAAAACAAAATGGCCGACCGGCATTTATTAACCCTTCCGTAATCCTGGGGTCCGGCGTGATAAATACAGGGCGCCCCTTAACTTTTACTCTCGAGTCATTATGGCATTTAAATAATTCGTGGCGGAGTGAGTTGTGATTTATGATACGGTACGTGACGGGGGTATAATCTGTGCGTTCAAGTTTTATGACAGTTGGTCGCGTGTGAGCTGTGTAAGACTTATCTTGATGCCACGGAAAGGGTAATACGGTTGAAGGTTCAGGGACTTTGTCGGTTAAATGAAGGAAGTATAATGTGCTTAATTAACACTAGTCCCCTAATACAGTGTGTCTATAAAATGGTATGTTAATGTTTTAAATTACGTATTCTGTAAGGAAACAAGGAATCGTCCAAGTATTATTGCCATGATATTTAGATACTTTAGTTTTTTCATCAATAACTAGTTGACACAGTGGAATTTGCATCTTCTACAATCTGCGAACAACGCCATCTATGGTGGAAGCAATGACAGTTTAGAATTATTATTATTACTTTACAAATTATTTATATGTTTAAAACCGTTTTTAAGTTCAAAACATTCTATACAAGATTTCTCTTTTTAATTTACTAAATTTGGTTGGAAGAAATTTATTTTAGAAATTAGACGCCACTACTTTGATTATTTTTTTGTAATTTTCTGTAAATGTCTATGTATATACAATAAATTATAGAATTCATAAATAATATTAAAACACTTGCTTAAGCCAGATTGGCGCGAAATACTGACATGACTGCAGATATTGTAGTAATAATATACACGCACCATGAGGGGGTTACGTTTTCTTTTTTTGAAGGTAGTCCTAAATAAGTCGAGTCTACTATCTTAAATAAGTCGAATGGTAGGGTGAAATCATAGCCTAGGGTCGACCTGGTGAATTGCTTTGAAAGAACCCAGGTAGCCTCCGCGAAGGGCTATAGATTTACTGGGAGTAAATAATGTGTATTCCCAGTGCCCCTTTGGTGAAGCATTAGGTGAACCCCACACGCCCGTCGCTTTTAGCTATGGGCGTTTACGGACCTACTCGCCACTGGCTAAGCGACGGGCGTGTGTGGGGCTCACTCAGTAACTCAAGAGCGGCATTTGGTATACCTACTAAAACTCCTCGGTGACTCCATTGCCCTTTACGGGGGTAACCTGGGTTCTGCCAAGCAATTCACCAGGTAACAATCCCAGACGTGGCGACCTTTGCAATGCGTGCCTGGGAGCCACCTACACACGGAGCTGCTCTTAGGGCGTAGGAAGACAGACGACCACCGCCAGCCTTCTCGCACCCACCCATCTACGCCGGAGAGGAGCGGCTTGTGGATTGTCTTCCCGCTCCCTCTCCGCTGCCTCTTTCTGCAAGAGAACAGTCTCGCAGGAGGAGGCGAAAACGGATTTCTTCTGTGAAAAGTTTATAATGATAATAATTTAATTTTAAAAACATTAAAGCATTCCCAACATGCAGAAGAAATACAGCACTTCAGCCAACGAAAACTTGTAATTCGCATTCTACTAATCCCTGGTACTGATCTAATTGGAAGTGTATCGATTACACTTCATAATACATATATTGTCTTGACAAATTGCAAACTGAATTTACAATTGGCTGTACACTTATCACACTAGAACTTTATTTAAGTAGTCAACTCGTGTTTTCCTTTGTAATCTCGAAGCACGCTTTGACAGTGTTCAATCAAACGAATTCACGGGGTTTTATTCATTTTAATCCTTACTCTGTGGTTTCCAATTGTAACAATCACATTTTTTATTTCCCAGTCGTTGTTGAGTTTTCCAATTTAGTCCATTGTAACAATACTCAATTTCGGTAGTTTTTGTCGTAGTGATGAAATGACTGAATATTTTTAATCCTCAGAGAAATAAAGCGAGGTGTTAACTATCGAATGTAAGCTAGATCCGGTTTTAAAATGCAACCAGTGTTTCCAATAAGTTACTCATAAATATAACAAAGTAATTACAGATTAAGAATTCGCAATTGTACTATTCTAAGCTAAGTCGTATGTTGATTATAGTATATTTGAAAATAAATTCGATCTAATCTGTGCTTCAGTAGAAATGTCCTGATCAATCAACATCAGCGCTATTGTGCAATCCGTATAGATGCATATTAGTAGATACTATGTTCCTTACCCTTTTGCATCTTAATGCTGGACACGGCCTTTTATATATTGACACTCAAGAGGATTTTTTCTCTGCCAAGTAGATTACTGTTTATAATGACCCAATGGAAATTAACATCAACAAAGCGGCACATAATTTATATTTCTCTCTACCAATAAACTTTATTATCGAAGCAAACAAAACGGAATATATTTATAAATCAAATAGACATGACGTAGAAGGAATTCCACCGCAAAAAAGACATTCGATAGCCGCTCTAAACTGGTTTGAAACTCTCAAACGCAAGGGTTTATTGAGATATCAAATAAAAAATCAGGCGAACACCGCCGGGCTAACAAGACCCCTTCAACAATGCTACTTGATTTAGCCCAAGTTTATTGTGCAACGTTATTTATACCCCAGTGTTCCGTACTAGATGCTACGATCCAATATTTTTCGAAAAGTTCTATTCTGAGGCAAGTACAGAATTACCCAATGCGATTTCCACCCTAAAGGTAAAATCATAAAACTTCATTTCCTCTGTCACTATTCTGTAACTTAACCCTCAGGCAGCGACGTGGATGAAATTTACCAACGCATTTTATTAAGAATGGAAAACGTATATCTCTATTCCTCTGTGCGGTTTGATTGGGAATATGCTTATGTGTTTCGGTGGTCGGGAACATTGGATTACGCCTGCAACGGCTGCTTTGCCGCGGGTCATTCCTCTTTTGCAATTGTATTCTTACATCTTTTGTTTCATCATTTATTGAGCCGTTCTCATCGAAGCTAGTTTACTCAATTGACCGCTGATTCAGTTACCCGAACTTCAAGAGTGTTAAGACAGCATTTGCTTCCACCAACATTAGTAACCTATTGGTTTTTATGTTTATAATTTTCATATTTTGTAGAAAACTTTTCATTTTTTATTTTTGATTTATTTAAAGTCCATTACAAGATTACAGTCATTTCAAGTTTTAAAATTAAGTCAAGTAAAACACTAACCTAAAAACTTAACTATTACTATATTAAAGCAGATTATAGTTTATCGACAATCATATAAATATTATAAACCGAAGCCTTTTGTGTACACATATTTTATATTGTACACTGTACACAATACATTTTTAAATAAATAATAAATAAATTAATTTTGACTTCCGCGAAAATACTAGAATCTCCAACCCCTAAGGATTTCTTACGTCGGATTTTAAAAATTTTCTTTAGTTATATGTGGATTAAAACATTATGTATATTGGAATAAACGTAAGTTTCATTTTAGATTAGTTACTCGAAACGTAACAAAACTAGTACAAATCGTGTCCGACGCATTTTTAACAGATTTTTTTATAGATATGTCACACGTAAATTCGGTCCATAATTTATAACTTGTTTCAATTACGTGTGTTAATATTATTCATGACAAGATTATGAATTTGACCACAGTGTCAAAAAAAAGGGTGAGATACCTAATTTACATTCGACGGATCTTTTGATTATCTTAATACCGCCTCCACGAACGAATAATATTTTTTTATCAACTTCGGCTTCTGATTATTACCGATTAAGGTTGAACAACACATATTTGCGAAATGTTTTATCGATTAGGTCTGTTGTCGCATTCTATACTAGGTATGAGATGATAGGGTTTAACGCAGCATGCAAGAAAATTTTGGTACCTGAGCTATCAGCTGTTGCTGTTGTTCTTGGCCACGCTGAGTCATGCAAAGTCAATGTAATCGGTGTGTAGGCGACAGTCCAGGCGGCTCCCACTATACCTTGACGGTTAAACTTCTTCTTTCTACATGCTATTATTAAATCCACTTGTTTTTGGTCGTCCATTCCTCGTCTTCTTCGCTTTTACATATTTAAATGACGTTTCTCAGTTGACTCTGTTTATATTTGCTTACTTTTTGTTATAATACGTCATTCCTAAGCTCCAGATTTTTAAACAAGTAAGAAAGATTTTGATAAATTGGATAAGTATTAAAAAACGTAAATGCTATCCTAATGTAACGATATCAACACTTTGTACATTAAAACCTAGCAACTACAATTGAAACTGTAAATAAGATTCATAAAAACAGCATTCACCGTTCACAACAGTTCACTAATAGGCAGTTTCAATGATCGTAGTGAACATATCCTTAATTAAATTCGTCTGATACTACAGGCCACTGAAAACCCTGAGCAAATTATCAATAATTTGATTGGGTGCATCAAAAACCTTTGCGGTAGTAAATTAATTACTCATAACATTTAAAAGCGGCCAACGCGACTGTAACTGACTTTTTTGCAGTACTGTCACTTGCAAATTCCCTCGCTCTATTATTAATTAAAAACCAAAAACGTCAAGCTGGCTAGATTCAAAAGGCACACTTGGAATGGAGCTGCCGCGGAATTAAATTGTTGCATCACTGGATCGGGTATTCTGTTTACATCGGCAGTGAGAGGGTTTAGAAATATTATTATCATAATATAATTCAGAAAGAGAATGACACGCTATATTTTTTAGAATTTACTAACTTCTATTTGCAGTTGGAGACTTGAGCCTTATAACGTAGAGCTGGATCAAGCAATATACTCTTTAGTTTTCACAACTTTTTTTTTTGCTTTAATGCTATTAATTTTACACTCTAAGAAATACTTATCTGTTGTCATATGTATTACATAAAAATAATCAAATAGTTATTATATATATTTATGCTACTAGCATTTGAAATAACTATACTCTTTATAGAGCCTTTGACTAGCTGACCGTGAGCTTTGCATTACACATTCAAAACCTGCACCAACGCCATCTATCAAAAGTTATATGAATTAAGAAATGACAGTTTTAAATAAGCACATCAGTTACAATTATATTTTTGAGATATACTTTAGTATTTTTCCTGTTATTTGTAACCTACCACTGAATTAATACGAACAAAAAACAATAATAATGCTTAAATCGCTTAAGCGGTTCTTGCGCCTTCATAAGACTAGCGAAATGCTATTCATTTTAAAAATAAATAAGGGAGAGAGAAGATGTAGTTAACACGTGCTTTTCAATTCTTCTCCTGGGTCAAAAAAAATTTACCAGACCAGACCTGGTCTGGTCTGGTCTGGTAAAATTTGTATTCAATGAGCATATATGTACGTTCTATACATTGCATACTTGTTAGTTGCGTATTATGTGCATAAATATTTTGATAACTAAATCTGTTAGCGAATACGCCGGCTGGTGTAACATAACTGACAACCCACCCGAAAGTAAAAATCTATTCACATATCAAACGAAAAACTTATCTGTATCCAAAGAAAACAACAATAATTCAACATTTTGCACTGCAATCTCTGAAACGGTTCTCGTAGAGTTATCAGGAGATTTCCATTCGCATTCATAGGCTGCAAACCTGAGAATATACGTTTTGTATCACGTTACCAACCGAGCACGAGTTGAATCGTAACTGCAAAATATCTCTGTGTATAACCTCTGTGTTACTGCTTGGAGTGTGTATACTAAAGGATTTCTGGTTACTGGTTAGTATTTACCAGAAGAATAGTTGAATGTTTTTGACCCTAAAATACTAAAATTAAAATTATATTTAAATTGAAACATTCGGTCTTATAATAGAAGTCTTTGAATATTCTTTTATATAAATATATAAAAGAATGTTACCTGGAAGAGATCGCTTTTAGCGATAAGGTCGCTCTTTGTACAAAATTAGTTAAAAGTTTTTTTTGTGTATTTATCGTCTTGAATTGGCTGATGTACAATAAAGATATATTCTATTCTATTCTATATATAGATATGCACAAATATACAGAGAAGGCCGTTATAAGAAATATGTTGTTCTAGATAAATCATTCAAGATTATAGTAATTCATTAGAATACTATGACGAGTGTGCATTTAAGTTTGGTAACTTTAATGCCGACTCGTCATAGCTTGTAGCGTTTAACATTTATATTCCTGTTCCCGAAGTTCCATATAGTGAATAAACTTCATAAAACTTAAAGTTTTGGCCTCGAAAACTGTTTTACAGTTAAACCGAGGTAATTAAGAGCTGTTTTCAAACTGAACTTGCTGAGAATTTCCAAATTAACTAAACTTGCTTTTATTAAGCATTTTAATATTGTAAATCAATTTCAGCTCTGGTCATTGCAATGAGGTGAAACTACGAAGGATTTAATCACGTTTTCTATTTGTTTCTATAACAAGGTTTTCTAGAAGACTCTATTACTATGAAACTCACTGTGTTATTGATTGAAATAGCAACAAACTGTGGTGTCATTGACGGTGAAATACGTTGTGGTGAAATACGTCCCCTTATTATGTAACTTTGAATTTATCGCTATCGCTAATATTTTGACGTTCACCATATTTTCATTGCCGCTTAACTATTCATCATTGTGACGTTTCGCTTTTAAAACTCTGTAATGATTTTAAAGCCGAAAGCTAACGCGATATGAAGTCACACAAAATTGTCCATTGTGAGTTTTGATTGAACTTTTGTTGATCTTCCTTTATGGAGTGAGTTTGGTCAATTATCATTGACTCTACCGTGTCCAGTACAGCAATATTTTTCCATATTGGTTCTTTTTCTTCTTCTTCTTGTATATAAAAATATAAAGCTTTTCGTTAGCCTCGTTAAAACTCAAAAACGGCTTGACCGATTTAACTTATATTTATTTGTAAGGTTTCATTAAAAATATAAAATTGGGAATATTCTAAACAATATTAATAATTTAGTATGAAATATCTTTTAACTGACGTGCTATGCAAAACTGTAATTTTTTCCATTTCTAATTCGGACAATTTTTGATAGATGCCGGTAGTGGCAGATTACTTTAGGTGTTTCAAATTTCACCGGGTACTAGTAGGTAAACTAGTAGGAAACTGGTAGTTTATAAAATTTAACCCGTATTAGTTATAACTTTAGTAAACTGTCAGATTTGTTTCAGAACGTCATAAGATTTATAGATTTTGTTATAAATAAATAGTTTCTTAAAAACTTTCTTTGAGTTTTATCTTTAACAAACGTAGTCAGGATAAATTAAAAAGCTTGTGATTATAAATAACTAGCCTATATAGCTTATGCAATCGCTAGAATTGTGTATTTATACTTCAAAATAAATATATAAGAATCAAATTAAGATTGACCAAATGATATCATGTACACACTATTTTATAAAACATAATATTCTCACTGTAACTTGCTTATATATATTGGAATCTTGTAAATTCATTATAACACCTATCTCTTTTGTCGGCTAACACCGAATTAAGACGTCATTACAGATATAAACATAATTTAAAAAATCGTGTAAGCCTTCATTTAGTCAGATTCATCCTATACAGTAGGTCTGTACACTTCTATAATAATATTAAAAGACGTAAAGCAGTTTTCAAAAAAGAATTAAAACATATCTTTGTAAAAAAGCATACCATTTAAATGAGTACTTTGTAAATAAGACTAATAATTAACTCAGGCGATCAAAGTATTGTTATACTGTTAATTTAATTTATGTCTCTCTATTAGAACAGTGTCGCTCTCATAAATTGGCAGTGCCCTTGCAGTGTGTCACGTGCTCCATGTGACAAGTAATAATAAAAAAATAAAATACAGTTAACCAAATTCTTTGACCACGTGTATTATTTAATGATATTGTTCTAATCGAATCATGCTTAAATCCAATGCCTCTAGAACATTGCTCCTAAAGTGTCATAGCCTTGCGTAATGCCCCATTGTGATTAAGTTTATTTATTTTTCCGTCACTTTACTCATATTTGAGTAGCTGAGATTGCTCCCTTGGAGTATTTTCCGTAGTTTATATAATATAAAATAGCCTCAGGATGTATTTCACGAGGCAGGAAACGAACCGGGCCCCTGCCACTGCGGCCACCCACAGGATTTGGTGGATTCCACTTGGAGCTTGGAGATAACTATCTTTAATACCGCCTACTTTTATTCCAAAAAATATAAGTTTATTATATACTTAAGTATATAAGGAAGATCCTTTGGTGTAACAAATATAATTTTTCCAATGATAAGCAACAAAGGCAGTTTTTGCAGGCAGTTTTGGCGATTATAAGTGAATATGTGTCATAAATTCAGATAGATACAGCATCAGCATTATAGTCTAGCTTTAGTCTTCGCTAATTTGTTACTTATTTAAGTTTGCGTTACTTTTGGGCCTTTTATACTAGAATGAATTTAAAAATCTTCTTGTCATTTATACTGGACATTAATTCACTACCATAGCATCAGCCACATGGCTAAAAGTAGATAACACCAAGAAATCTTGGCGAAGCAAGCTTTTAAATATTTTCCCGCCCTTGATTTATTGTTCGCCTTATAAAAGCCTCCCGCAGGGCCTCAGAGCCTTCCACGGAGCGCTTTTCGGCATTTTTTGCTTTAATAAAAATTGCGTCTTCAGTTACAGGGGCATTTACATTTTTTCTCCTGTTCAATATTCTTGTCAGGTGTAGTATGAATCGGTCACAAATTAACATGGTTGCGAGCTTTGGTTGCAAACGGAACAAACCAGATTGGCGATATTATTGTTTTCATTTATATAATCTTTTGATTATATATTAATAGAAAATCCATAGTATTTAATCAAAATTATTATTAGGACAAGCGTTTCCTAAAGATTTTCGATTAATGATAACATTATAATAACATATTGTTGTGGTTATACTTATATTCTAAATATTCATTTACACTATAAAGCGCTGTGTTCTAGAAACCACTTTGTCAGTGCTGTTTTAAATTAATTCATTTTCAACTATTATTATTATATTATATTTTTATTATTTAATTATGGTATTGTATGTGTGCTATTATTGAAATATGTTTTTTTATAAAAAGCACAGCAAATGACGCGTCTCCACCTGATGATAAGCAGTAGAGGAGTCCATATGTGAGGATAGCTAGTGAAGCATGCGACATACTGACCTAGCCACCCTCACCTTGCCAGCCCAAAAAGTGCTATTTTACGCCTTTTTTAAAGGAACCCATTTTATAAGAAGGAGGGAATACGTGTACTGGTAAGGAATTCCATGCTCTAGCTGTAATGTAATATCTATGAGTGTATATGTCTAGTATATTGTATGTAATATTAGTTATGTTTGTATTCTTAATACATCGCCTTCCCTCGAATATTTTACTTTTTAATCCTGTCCATGTATAAAGATATATTCTATTCTAATACATTCATTAAGATGTAATTATTTTAGTACGTATTCCCAGTACTGCTTTGATTAGTCATTAGGTGAGCCCCACACACTACCACCGCCAGCTTCCTCCGATAAAAGAGTTCATAATGATGAGTTCATAATATACCGTAATGTCAAACATAAGGAGCATAATTTCGTTTATTAAAATTATGATGATGATTTCAGTTATACGAAATGTCGAAGAAGAAACGCTATATTGAAGAATTTCGAGGAAATCCAAAAAAAATATTCTTATTTTGTTATTTACTATTCAAAGAAAAGTTAAAAGATAAAAATTGATAGAATTTTAAGGGCCGTTGGATAAAATATTTTTTTTAAATTCATGGTCAGTGCAAAAGTTATTACACACGTAGAAATGCGGATTTCGGTAGCCAATTTCATCACGAAAGAAATATCATAAACAAAAATTTCACTAGGTATTTCCCCGAATTTTAATCTGAGTTGCATCATGTGTGGTGATTTTAAATGTTATTGACAGAAATCCCCATTGTTTACATCAACTATCTCATTAATCTGTGACAGTCAAAACTGCAATAAATTTACATAAATAGGTTCAATTCCAGAGCTAGAGGAAAAAACAAAGCACTTAACGACACATATATTTGACGAATATCAACACCGGGTTGTAATAAATATACACGCAGTAGTGCAACTTGTAATACTGTCCTATGCTTAAAGAAAATCATGGTTAATATTACAACTTTTCTGGAACTGAACTCAATTCGGTTTCGTATGTTTTTTTTTACTTTGCCAATAGTTGCGATTCTAAATTTTTCCAAAAAAAAGTTGGATTTTTACCTTTTCAGTACAATCTGACCCGAGAAGGACATCCGACTGTTGACGACACTTGACGTTACTATTATTGCGAATTTAGTCTTAATTTACAATGTATATACATTGTAAATTACTTACTGCACAGTACCCCAGGATAATTTTCAATCGCATCGAGACGCTTCCATCACATTTGCATTTGAACTAAAAATCGTTGCGTTCTTACGATATGACAGCTGGCGACCAATACGATCGAGACGATCCGATCCGATTGAACTTACACTAGGGTTTCAAAAATCAGGTGTTTAGGAAAGTCTCGTGGGACGCATGATATTTGTCTACCTATATTTGCCTAGCTATCTGACTCGCTCATTTCATAATGTTAAACCCCACCAATCTACCAGTTCCTTCCCGACGCTTGACTGACTGACATAGGTACCCGCGGTGTGCGCCACATTGCCCTCGTCCCGTTTTCTGTGCCCATCAGTGCTATCCTAGTGCCACCAGTGTTGTGCCTACCAAGTGAGACCCGGGATACACCTACATACCTGTATCGGCAAGAGGGTAACGTACCTAGATATACCTACCTATTCAATAAACTAACTTAGCCTGGCACCTTCCCTAAACACTGGACGAATCTACTATATTCATAGCTGAACAGAGCGACATTATCTGCATTATTCTTTAAACAACAAATTTAAGTTTTATCTTTGGTCTTTCTAATGCCGATAGTCGCAGATGACCATCATAGTGTTACCAGTGCTTAAAGATGGTGAGAACCTTGGGGAGTCCTCAAGCCTTAGGAGCGATTCACATCAAAGATTTCTGATAGACAGTTGTCTTTTAGAGTCTTCAGAACACTGAAACTGTGAGGGAGAGAAGGTAAAGAACTATAGTAACCATTGAATGCTGTAAGTAATATCCACAATAAAATTTAATATGATTTTGAACTGAATTGTAGCCTTGAGAAATACTCTTTTGTTCTATAGCTGTACTGTGGCTTAGTGTTCAGTTGTCGAAGTCCGTTAAGCCCCTCCTCACAGCGAACTATTAATCACGGAAAGAATTAAGCTCCAGGAGCCATAAATACAGGAAATCGGCGAGATAAGGACGTGGCTCTTGTGATGTTCTTTACATTTCAAGTGTTTTTTAAACAAAGCTTTGAGTTCTTTGAAGGATAATTTTGCGAAAAATTTTGTTGTTAAAGCAACAACTTACTTGGTGACCTTGAGGTTTGTGTATGAATTCATCGTATCACATTTAAAATCAACACCATCTACACATTGTCAACAGCCTGTATATTGCCTCTTACGGCTGAGTACAAGCATTATTTCATGGTAGATACACATTAGCAGCATTAGGAGCAATTGCAGCTAGAAGTAGCTAAGTGACACTCCACAAAACGTCTTCAACCGGCTTTACTATGCAAGCAGCTCTGAAGAGCTCTTTGACCTTATCGCTCCCACTTCCTTCCTACAAGAGAACGCGTTCAGTTAGACGGAATAATCAATTGACTGTCTCCACCTTAATGCCCTAAAATAAGATTGAGTCACTAATTTTTATGTCTATCATCCAGAGCGTGGAATTCCTTACCGGATCACCTACCTCTTTCATATAATATAATTTCCTTTAAAAGAGGTGTCAAAAGTATCTATCAGGCCAGTAACAGGAGATAAAACTAAGGAAAGGTCTATAGACTCCTCTTACTATATAATCAGGCTGTGATGAATCATTTGCTGTTTTTCTAAGAAATGGGCTTTAAACCATAACACCAGCATGCTTGTTACTAGGACTGCAGCCAGGAAGAACCCGTGACCACAATGTCTCCAATGTATCCAAGGTCAATGGCGAAGGTTTCTTTGTTTTGATAACCAAAATCAGAGTACTATGTAAGCATACCAATGATGATGCTATAGTTACTAATGAAGAAGGTAGATACCACACCCTACACGGATACTCTTCCTATATTACTCTCACCCAAGATTGCCTGATAGTGATCGTTAACTAGCAATAAGGCCGCCTTTGTATTTTTATGTTTTCGTAAATAGATAAAATTATTTGCGTACAATGAAAAATTTGTATGCTCAGCGATAATATGATATGACGATATCGTGGGCTGGATGAGAGTCTCGGGAATCGTGTGCAACAGTGGCATGCATTATGAAAGAACTGTCCAGCATTGGGCGAGCATACAGTAAGTCGACAATGAAGGCGATGAAAGAATATTTAGAACGTATTGTATTCAAAAAACTAAACGAATACAATAAAGAGAAGCTGAGTTGGAACTGTAATGATACGAGTTAATCTTCTTTATAAATTATTAACAGTTCAAATTTCACAGAGCTTTAAATTTCGTAACTCCATGTATCTGAGAAATACAAGCCATTTAAACATATATTCTACACAGTTAAGAGTTCGCGGACACATTTATAGATTGGAATGACCCGGGTGAGACATTATTGATACTATTTTGGGCTTAGCGCGTATTACCCCTTAGTTCACCTTACTATGTGTTCATTATGTTTACAAATGTTCTACTAAATTGGTAGATGTAATTTGTTTTTAAACTATTCATAGTGTACTGACTTCTGGAGTGGTTTTTGAGTTCAGTTCAATGCTGATTTTTTACTGACTTAATGAAAGGAGAAGATAATCAGCTTCAACTAATCAGCAACAATCGATCAGCAGCAATTAATGTCAATATAATACCTACAATATTTCCTAATTTGCATGTAGTTATAACTCCTCACGTGTATCGTCGGTGAAAGTAGGCATGGGCCTAGCAGTTGAATGTATATAGGCTCTTTATGAAACTGTTTTAGTGTCTTCTAGGAATACTTAAGCAATACAAACGCATTCACGAGTGTTCTTTCTTGAGTTTTCGCCTTTATCACCTTTCTCTTACATGCTAATTTAAGAGGCAGCTCACTAAATATGAATTTATTGAATTATTGAATTAATTCGATTGAAGAACTATACTCAATCTCTTACACACTTCTTACTAGCGAGATTTCAGTAAACGGTTCTTTATATATTTGACTAAAACTTGTCTAAAAGTAAATAAATTCTTATTGGACTATGTGAGATAATTTATTTTTTCAAAATGTCGCATTTTCGTGCATATTTCTCCTTATTTTATCGAAATATATGCATAAAAATACTTCTAAAAGATTATTAATATAATTAATTAGTAACTGGCTAAGCAGAATTCTGATACAATATTTAATAACAAGTTATAAGCCAAAATAAGTTCTGTGGCTAATCATTCTCTTTTGTGCATATTGTGATGATGCGGGGTACGCGATAATCAACCTTAAAGCTGCACTTAACACTGCTTAAAGAGTTCTTAAGATAGCCAGGGTTTTAAATAGAGGTGCAAACTCTTTCTCTCTTTCATTCGACAGATAGAAGAATTTATAATGCCTGTATCATAATGGGTATTTTCAAACACTACCTATACTATAATGATAAGATAACCATCACCTAAAGATACCATCATCAAGGAAATACTTAAGATTGTTGATGAGATGACATTCTGGAGACCACGCTCCTAAACTCCACCTGAAGACCTAAGCCTGAGTAAGGGAGACGGTGATATAAGCATAACCATATAGTACATTATATCCCTTTCATTATTTATTCTCAATGAACTCCTAGTTAACCACCCCACTATAATTGAATATTTGATGACAGCGAATTTCTTACACGGAAACTTTGATAGCTACTTGTTTTGTATTTATGAGATATTATTATTAGTGTTGCTATGAAAGGTTGATGGTGTATTTTTGATGACGTAACGACATGACAGAATATATATCATGATGGAGCAAAAGTAATATTAAAAAGTATAGCTTTCATTGATTGAAAGTAAAGTTCGCTTTTACCGTGAAGGAAAACATGAACGACATTCTTAAGTTGTGTGTGAAGTCAACCTACCCACTCTTTACCAGCGTGGTTGGCTAAGGAATAATAGCTCTTATTTACAGTAGGCTCGCGCCTCTCGTTGTGAGCTGTTGATGTTGATGTTGATTAAAAACGGGAAAAGTCATTTTTTAAGCAGATTGATATTTTGACAATCTTTTTAATATCAGTCAGCTTGGTAGTAATGTGTAAACCGTCCGCCGCAGCCAACTTATAGTGGATTAAGTTAGTTTATTTTGTATAAATGATTCCATATTTTACACTAATAAAATTTCACATTATTTCTTAGATGCTTGATGTTTGACCTGGTGAATTGCTCGTGCAGAACCACGCTCTACGCTTACGCTCTATTGAGGTACTGAGTGAGCCCCACACACGCCCGTCGCTTAGCCAGTGGCGGGTAGGTCTGTAAATGGATTCCTCCTCGTAAAAAAAGAAGATGCTTGATGTTTAAACGCAAACTTATAAAGTATGTAATATAAATATCAATTAATTTTCATCAAACTACACCACCAATATAGCATATAATAAAGCACCAAGAAATGAGATAAAAGAGAACCATTATTTAAAAATTAAATATAGCTAAAATAAGGGTAAAATAAATACTTTGAAGTCGAAACAAATCGAATGACTAATTAGGGGAAGGACATAATTAACGGCAGTTACGGACGCTCCGGGCGACGCACGAGACGATCTCTGGAGGGATCTGACAGGGACAGATGGATAGAAATGTTTGGGGTAAGAAAGAGATGAATGGTCGACTCGAGTCGTGACAGACGCTAGATTAGCCATGGAGAGTCGGAGTTCGTATATTTTTGGAGTCGGCAATCTATTGTTCTTTTTTAGTGTTAATTTGTAATATTAAAATGAGCACGTGCTATTGTAGGAATGTGGCATTCCTATCAAATTTTTGTAAGTTTCCTTTCATTGTTTAATTTAAAATGTTTTAATTTAAGTTATTTAAAAGATAATTTTCATTCTAAAATATCTTAAGACGCCTTCAATTAGACTCAAAACAGCTTACTTATTACAAGTTCCACTTCAATTTTAAAGTCTTTTCTATATCAATTCCTTTGTATTGTAAATTAAACTGATTTTTTTCTTTAACAGCTTAAACTGCTTCAAGCGAAACATTTTGAGATTTGCTGGTACCTTAATCATTTGTGATAAGATCCTTTTTAAGCTACTTTTGACGCTGCTGTACATCAAAGATGAAATATTCTAAGGAACCGGCATTATCACACAAAAGCCAGATCCTGTGTAGATTAAAAAAAATGTTTTTAACTTTTTTCTAAAACATCTATTTATACATATAACTAACAAAAAGTTTATCAAAACTCAGTCTGCATTTCCTCAATTTAAGGGAAAAATACAGTATTTTATTTATTTTGTGAGGTACTTAAACATTCGTTCGTTCGTCACATGTAAACCTACTCAATTTTTATTTATGCAGAGTGGCGTACATATGTTTAACTTACACAAAAATCAGGTGTTATGGTAACCACCATTAAAACCGCTTCTTGTTTGACATGCTTGGTAAAATTTTTGTTTATCTATTTTACTTATTTGATATGCGAACGTTTGTCATTACATCGCCTTAACTAATTTGACTACCGTATAATGATTTAGAAATATTATAAAAAGATTCATACCCTCATTTCGGTTAGTATCAAATTAAACAATCACAATATCAAATTAACAAAAAATGCATTAAGACTAAATCATATTTACTTCATCAAACACTTTACCAGTCTGGCTCCCGGGCTATAAGATCAAAGCTGCCGCCTAGGGCGAGCGAAGGGCGAGCGACGTCAGGGCATGTTATCACTATTACGTGCTGCCTCAATCTTAGTCATAAATAAATACATTTCTTAGTACTCGTGTATTTATATAATATAATATAGTGACACAATACGTCAGACAATTCATATCAGTGTAAGATTTCTTAAATATTTTGACTCCATGACAGATTTAAGAATAGAAATACCAAGTCTTTCTAAAATGAAAAAATCATAATCCTGTCTGAAAACGATGTTCAAGTAATCATTTACATTTTATATATAATTTTGTCTATTGTATAACTGTACAAGATTTATTTAAAAACGTTTATCTTACTCAATTTAAATTTATACAAAAACGCACCGATTTACAAATATACATAATACTTCTGCTCGAGGCACTAACAAAAACCTTACTTTGTTTTATAACTTAAATAGTAACTATATAATAACTATAAAGAGTTTAGACAACGTTACTACGTCACGTAAGAACTGGATGACAAATTTCAGAGTTATTTTCCTTTGCATTTACTTATAGTACTCCATTTCACTTGCACGAAATCCCTGAGAAATATTTATTTTCCTCCGTATTACCGCTGGGTAGACAAAACGATTTACTGTAGTGTGTATTATTTATACTCCATTATTTTATGTCACAATAAAGCTGTAATATCACTTGCGTAGTCACATTTTGGACGCGTAGATAATTGGTAAAAATATTAAATTATGTTTTCTATATATTCAAAATAATATTCAATGGTTTAGGCATTTCGACAGTTACTGTCTTTAGTCGGACAGTTTTGCCACAATGAAAGAAGTGTTATATACAAAACGTATCGATCTAGAATATACTCAATTCACGAGGTGATACGTGACAGTTTGTTTACGTAGTGGCTCGAACTCTTTGCTTTCGACAACGAAAGCAAAGCAACTGGGTCAAATTTGTTATCTCGACCTTTCCCGTGCTTCAGAAGGCACGTGAGTCAAAGTCAAAGTCAAAATATCTTAATTTAAATATTTATTTACTAAGATCTTTTAAATCGTCACTAGTAATAGTAAGTTTACGTGGTTATGTATGAAATTAATAATTTTAAAATTAAAACTAACACTAATATGCATATTCCCAACTAACTCTACCAGTGCTTCGACGAATTAGTAGCTGCAGAGAAGCGGCGTAAGAAATTCTCAGCCTTTAGTATTTGTTAAGCCGTTGGGTCCGCTTATTACAGCAACCGCATTGGGCCAGGACAGTGGTGTTACGGCTCAAATTCCTCATGTATATAGATGATGATGATTATTATATGATAGAGTCAAAAAACCTTGAAAATATTGTAATTATTAAATTTTAAATAAATGTAATAATAAAGCTAGTAGGTGCTTTAGATTATGACTTTCTACATATTGGAAGAATATATTTGCACCTTCAATGATACTTACCAAAACCAATTACTGTATTACTTAACCCCAGATTTCCCTCAATAACCCCAAATCCCATTCAATCAGCTGGTCCAATAACAATTTAGGAAAAACCAAGCTTCCAAAGATTCTACTTTAGTTTTGTGGGATCTAAGCAAAGCCTTACGAAGTCCCGCCACTCAGCTTTCATCTCGCAACGGTCCTGTAATATGAAACCCAGTGCTAGACAGATATGAACGGGACGTCAAGCAAAAATTTAATATCGTGGGTTTGAGAAAGAATCGATTTTTCATAAAATTTTCGCTGAGGTTTGGTGCTTGTATTGCGCTGTTTCTGTAGAAAACTGACATTTTAATCTTAGCTATTTTTATAATATAATATTTACCTTGAGAAAGGTAAAGATAATCGCTATCAAGATATATTTTTAGCGGCATGTACAACAATTATTATTTAAATAACTGTTTTCTCGGTTCCAAAAATGTAAGATTAGTTCTTACCTAATTGGATATACAGAGAAAATTAAACTGAGAAACAGAAGTCTTGATCAGATTCAAGGAAACAGGTCAGTTAAATAATCACAGGACAATAAACTGATTATTTATAAAATGTTCTCTGCGTTAATTTGGTTTATGTAAATCAACTTAGAGGTTCTATTGTCCTAATAATTTAATAATTCCAGAATTATTTAATTCTTCTCACGTAACATTTTTGTTACATAATGCTCAAGCAATGAATAAGTTTTAAAAAAGAATACAAGTTATGCCAAAATATTAAATACGCATCAATGACTAAGGTTTCATATGGTTGAAAATAAATTAATTAAAATGTTATTTCAATCAAATGGCCAACTAATGTTTGCCTGAATTTCAATTGCAATAATTTTCACTAGACATGGCGTTTCATTTGCCATAATTAGTAAATAACAAAATATTATTTTCACTTATTTCATTGACTAATGAACACATCGAATGTCATAATATTTTTAATAGATGATTTTATTTGTTTTTCCATAATGTTAATATTCATAATATACCATACCATAACTATAATTAGTTACCATAATACAAGCTAACATAAGCAAGCAAGCAAACATTCAGCAAGCAAGCAAACATGCAGCTAGCAAGCAATTGTAAGCTCCGCTTGGTTTCCTCGCTGCGATGCAACCTAATCAAAATTTTAAACTTTTATATACTTTCTTTATAGCGGGCCTCAGGCACTGAACCCTCCGGCAAGCATTCTGCAGGCCGGCATATAGTATACAATGCAAGTAAGCATACAGTATGCAACAAAAGCACGCAAGCAATTTCCGTTAGCTTCGATTGCGTTGCTGCTACGTGTAGTCAAATATATAACATTAATAATTTTTGATGATGATTTTTGCTTTGATTCAGAAACATCGACATCGGCGTCAACTGAAAATTACAATACACTCCAACAATTTTAAGTGTCACTCCCACGACTGACATGTCATTGGCAAAATTCGATATATCGAATAGCCATAATAGTGAAGAAAAATAAGATGAAGTAGAAAAATATTATGACCGAGTGGTATTATGGCAAACAAAAACGATATTAATAATATTATGGAAATAAAAAGAATACCACTGCAGATCCTTCTTTCCGGGAAGATTAACAGTATCCAACTTTCGATATCAAAACTCATTTACAAAATTCACATCTAGTATAACTACGAATATTTTACTTGTTAAACTAGTTTTTAATTGTCTCGAAGTACCCGAGTGTAATGTGGCTCAACTAATTAAACGCCTTCAAGGTATAAATAGAATAATCGACGACACAAAATCGTTCAAACTGTGCAACTGACCATTCCTGAGAATCAATGCATTCAGCTAAACATATTTTGAAATAGTAGGCTGCTTCTTCTTCTTCTTGCTGCATCTTTTAGCTGCCGTCAATATAATATAATATAAAAGTTATTATTAAATTACCACAATAAATATATTCGACACTCATACGAGTGTCTAACTCATACATGCATTGCACTGTACGTTTTCGCTGCCAGCCCTCATTGAGCGCAGTATAAACTAAAACTATGGATATCAAATTAGTCTATGACCAATAGTGACATGTATGAGTGTATAACTCATACATACACTGCACTCTACGTTTGCAGAACAAACCCAGTGCAGTGTATGTCTGAGTTATACACCAAGGACTCTGAGCGCGGTAAAACTTAAAGCGACGACTTTCTGGTCGAGTGGCATATTTATATAATGAATATTGGTTCACGAGTTTAGTATATTTTTGATATTTATATACATATTACTATCTATATTTATCTGTTATCTAGTATCCATAACTCAAGCTCTTAATGATGCTTACTTTGGGGTAGATAACAGTTGTGAGTATGTAAAAAAAAATTATGTAAATGGGTCTATAGCCATGGCAATGCATGTATGAGTGTCTTACTCAAAATTGTAATGTTTGGGCTGCCCGCCCTTACTGGGTGCTGTTTAAACTAAAATTATGCAAATCTAATCGGTCTATGGCTCCCTCGTCCAGCTTGTCAAAGCGGTTTAAAACGCTGTCTTGAATATTGTGATTACAATTTTCTTTGTAAGCATGATGGTAAAAATTTATGTTAGTCCTCAGACGGTAGACTACATTAATAAGCGTATAACTGTGGGCGGGCGGTGTATACGGTTTGCACCGCCCGCCTTTTACTTAAAGAGTTTATTGGATTTGTGATCTGTCATTTCAATCATAATTATTACTGATGTCAATTATTATCACAATTCTGAAGTATGGAAAGTGTTTTTTCTATGATATTACTATAATTATTGTGAATTTTCATGTTTTGGGTATTTTCCAAATGTCTTTAAACATATACCAACATTGGGAATGGTTCTTTTTAAATTATATAGGCTGTAAGACGGATGATTCTAAAGGCCATGCAGTCAAAGTTACCAGTTCAAAATAATACCTTTTTTATTCAAAATCAGTACACAGTTATTCGCGGCAAATGCATTTCTTCTGTATCGCCTTTATGGAAACAACGTCTGACGTCTCCTGTGACGATTAATTAAAGCGAAAACAAAAGACAGCGAACTAGGTCTTCACTAAAGGCGCGATTTGTATCGGCGGGTAAACTTTTGCTACGTTCTTTACTTTCTTTCTTCCATTGCTCGGTGACAGGCCGCTAATGGAACGCCACTGTAGTTCCGTCTACGTGAAATAGCCTTGAATGGGTCTTTGTTGTTCTTTTGTGTCGGTACTCCGGCTGAACAATGCTTACTGGGCCAGCAATTTGTAGGTTTTAAGGTACAGTCGTATGTGTTCAATTGTGAAAATAAAATCGAACAGAGCTCAAACGAAACGTTTCCAGTACCTACAATTTTGTATTTTATGTATGTATTTAGGGAAGGTGCTGGGGTAAGTTAGTTTATTGTATAGGTAGGTATATCTAAGTACTTTACCCTCTCGCCGATACAGGTATGTAGGTGTATCCCGGGTGTCACTTGGTAGGCACAACACTGACACTAGGATATCAATCCTTCTTTGATATCCTAGTCACAGAAAACGGGACAACGAGGGCAACGTGGCGCACACCGCGGGTACCTATGTCAGTCAGTCAAGCGTCGGGAAGGAACTGGTAGATTGTTGGGGGTTAACAGAATGAAATGAGCGGGTCAGGTAACTAGGCAGATATTGGTAGACAAATATCATACGTCCAACGAGACTTTTCTAAACAGTATGATATATGATTTATCAGATAAATTTATCTACTCATATACTAGTCAGCAGATGTGTCGGTTTATTAACTAGTTATTTGATGTTTATTATCAGAACAGTTTTTACTTCACGTCTAAGCCTTCGCCCCCTTCACTGAATGGATTAAAAACTCCTACAATCTAAAAACAATTAAATTTTCATTGTACCAAGCAACCTACCTGGGAGCTTCCGGGAGGCATTTGGTGACATCAAGGCATTGAGTGACTTCTTGGAGGAGTTAGAATATCCAGTCATTCTAACTCCTCTAAGAAGCGAGCGCCCGCTGGGCGGGCGCGACCAACCCGCCAACGGGACTACGTACTTCGATATTTCGTATTTGTAGTGCCGAATGTATGGTGTATGTCAACTTTGAACTACGCATATTGAAAGTACGTATTACTTCGTGATTTTATCTATTTCAGGTGCGGGTAGTATTTTGCAAGGAATATTGATCTCAAAGTTTGGAGTATGTATAAATTACCTTATTTACTTTATAAGGTCATCGAAAGAGGTTTAAACAGGCTATTTAACTAAAAATAATTTCAAATTTAAGTCCCTTTATGGGACTAATAAGAAGTGCAGGGACTGCAATAACGGTTATTTGCTTATTATTATTTGTATTAGCAAATTTTCTTGCAATTAAGTCTTCATCAAATTAATAAACAAACTTCTTTCATGGTACTTCAAGAGTATTTCGAGAAGTTACACTAATCTACACGCGGTCGAGTAGCACACTACCATTGAAACGATTGATTAAATCTTAATTATACTGTTTTAAGTTCTTCTGCTGTGGATTGGGTTGTAAAGGCGAGAAAGCAATAAACAGTTTTGTTATTTACAAGCTATGAACAGTATAATATTTTAATCTCGTGAAACGTATTATAGGATCTGCAAAATACGTCTTACAACACAAGTATTAAGTGCGATAGTTGCTTGATTTGTTAGACGTGATGCCATAGATAATATTAATAACGAATAATACTAATTATAAACTAAAACTGTTTCTATTACATCGTTCCTTAACAGATAAGTAAAAACAGTAGATAAAAATTCTTAATAAAGAACCTTCTCTGCATCATCTAGTCAAAAATAGCTCTTTGTAAGTTGAAGTATTTCTAAGCTGTCAGATAAGTGGTAACATAGTGACTTTTTGGATCAATGCATGGGAAATGTAACTTCTCCTACATTGTAATGACCGTCTGATCTAGTGGTCTACTGACCATCTAGTGGTCTACTGACCACTAGATCAGACCAGATCAGATCAGACCCAGATCCCGTGGTTTAGTAGACAGGGGTACTCCCCTGTCTACTAAACTACGGGATCTGGGTTCATATCTCTGTACTGGCAAATATTTGTATTACGAGTTTTTTACGAGTCAGTGATGTTGGTATCTTTATTTTGTATCTTTCAGATATTTATATACACATATGTATAGGATCTATATTTCTCCGTTACCTAGTATCCATAATATAAACTCTTAATGATGCTTAATTTGGATTAGAATATAGGTGTGTGTGTGAGAAATATTAGACATATATTATTTTAATTATTATTTCTTTTTCCGAGAAATTAATTCCTGAAATTTGTTAAATATTTCACTCAAAAATTTATAACATATTTTCATAATACAAGTGAACTCAGAAGGAAAAACTTGCATATATGATAGTATATTCTCAGGATAGTAAGCAATTCATTTAGAAAATCATTCACGTCATTCATAGTATACATAAACTCTATATTGCAATATGTATATAATAATATTAAAGCCAGGACAAAGTTGTGAGCCGATCCTACCGTCAATTCCCTTAAGAGTAAATGAGTAATACAATATATAGGTATAACTAACAAACACGTGCCAAGAATGTGGGATCATGTTATGTATTGTAAGAGATAGATATATAGATAAATTTGTTAATTTAAATCAAAATTACATAAATAAAAGATACTATTGTGTATGTGTGTGATAGTGATGCGAATAGGCAAAAACTAACCCAAGATTTTGCCTTATGAGTATAAACAATGATTTTCAGTGTTCACTCGGGGATACTCGATGCGCTCAACGACCAAACAAAGAACAGAAAGTGTTAAAAAACTGAAATAAAGCAAATAGTTAAAAAAATATTAATGAAAAGTAAAATATGGGTTTAATGAAAAAATAAATTGGATTAGAATAAATAAGTGATGATTGATTTCTATAAAATGTTTAATACATAATTATCTAAATCGAATAATATAGTTATAACGTAACTCAATTGTTTTTTGTAGGTGATATAACGTTCAGGTCATCTAGTAATGTAGGTAAATAACTTAGACACAAAGTTAAATGATTGATTCTGTTTTGGATAAAGCGTGCTATAAGTATTTGAAACCATAAAGTACCTATAGGTCTCAAGAATCATATTTTGACAAACAAAAAGTCATTAACCTTACCTCTGTGATTGTTTCTAACAATGAATTTAACATATGTCAATTAATAAACAAGTTATAAAATGATTCAACATTTTATGCAGCTAACGATAACCTCTCAATCAAACCATCCACCGGGGAACTCCCTGACATTCCATACAGAGAACCTGTCGATGGCGTCCGTAACTCGATAACCCAATTATCGTCACCAATGGCTCCCTGATTGGTCCCCAGGGAACCTTTCGCACTTTCTGTAAGGTCCCGGGTCTCCTTCGCAAAATAAAATCCTTTGAGCCGAGAATATTTATTCGCTAAGGTATCCCAAAGGACTGGCTGGGTTAAGTTTAAGAGAAATTAAACTTTATTAACGCCTATAAAGTGAATAAAATAAAAATTTCAATTTTTTTTAAAAATAATTTGGTATGATCTGTTTATATGCCCTGTGCTCATCATCAGTAGCCTATAATTTCCTCTGCAAAGGCCGAAGTGTGACAAACACACAAAGTATGGATTATAACAGGTTGGTGGGTAACATTGATTGCAGTACCAACGCAGACCGATACCTTTCCCAAATTGATAAGCACGAAGATTAAAGTTTCTATCACGACAACAATAACATTTTCAAGGTTAATCTCAAAGGTTGCCTTGAGCAAGACGCTAAATTGAGCAAACTACTCTCAGCTTGTAATATTTAAAGAAAAAAAAACCTAATCAATTCAAACTCTTTGGACACATTTTGGCGCTCGATTCGATCTCATATCTCAGGCTATTAATTTTACTGTTGGTCGTCATTGGAGACATTATTCTCCACAAATTTATCAGCATTTCGATGCCATTTAACTTGGGCAATTTGAGTAAGTCAGGGAAGTCCTCAAAATGAAACACTTTAAAACTACATAACACTCATATTGATACACATATTTGTATCAATATGAGTATTATGTCATTATGAGTAAACACTAAATATTGTATAGTGACGTATTTCGGCGCCTGAATAGTTACAGGCTATATTAATCAATTACTACTGATTAATATACAGCATATTACTACTGATTAATACTTACTTATGATTCTAAAATACCTGTATGTCCTAACTGTCGTCAGGACAAAAAACTATCGAAATTATTGAATTTAAATACTTTATGTATTGACTTTATTCTTGTAGATTTTTTCCAGTAAATAGAAACTTTTATCTTTATGTATACAAAATCAATAGGCATGCATGTTTTGATAATTATTTTTTCATGAAATTAGCGTTGCCATTTCAATATTCCAACTACTAATTAGAAAACGCAAGATCTCCCGCTATATATTTCACTATCTAGCTATCAAAAGCCTCGACGTGCAAATTAAAATGAAAAGATTACACTTTGCAAAACTAAATTGTTACTTCCAATCAACATCCCAATTATACAAACTGGCAACATCCCTAACGAAGCAATAAAGTTGAAGCTATCTGTCAAATTAAACTAGTTTCTGGAGTAATCAGTTACATGTAGAGTAGTAGTTCTAACGAAACTCAAGCAGTGAGTAAAAAATACAAGAAATGAGGCAACCCAGACTGTTGTTTCATGAGGTTACCTTGGAGCAGAACGAGACGGAAAAAAAGCCACGTAGAATTGGCGAATATTCGTTCAAAGTAATATCAGAAGCTTAAGATACAAGTTTTGATTGACGTGACAATAAAAATTCGTTATCTTATAGAAGAATCTGACCTATTTGCTTAAAGGTTCTAACTTTAGGATATTAGTACCTCTATTTGACTTTGGGGATGATTTTAGAAAAACTATGAAACACGTCTCTAATAATTACCAAATCTTTTCAATCGACCCACAGATTAAAAAGTTTCAGTATCATTTCAACCCATGGGTTCACCCAGTTAGAATTACTTAAAATTAATAAAAAATATGAATAAAAATATATATTTTCTGTCATTTTAGCTTCAAATTTTACTTAACATTACCCTTTTAACCGCGTTTGACAACGTTTAAATTTTCGAAAAATCTGACCTGGAAAAAGGAAAACAAAAACAAATATTATAAATTAAACCAACCATTACATTGCTATAGGTGCTCTCATTATAACCTGAAAGTAATTTGAAATGAACACGCTGTATATATTATACATGATCGAATCGAACCCAATTGTATTAAATCTTAAATACAAACTTTGTTATAAAGTAATTGATCATAAATTAGTAAATTAAAAATAATGATCGAGTCTGAACAGCGTCACATTATTTAAGTTGAATATATTGTTTATTAAGCCTTAATTTTGGTAACCATTAATAGAAGTCGGGTCCCCCGCAAAGCATCACGTTTCATCTCATTATTGCTGAATTATACAGGGTCTATTGTCTTAAACGCAAATGCCTCATTATATCTACACTGGAGGTAGGTAAGGTTTCTAATGAATAGCTTGTAAATTTAATATTATTTTAATTTTTGCTATGTGGAGACAATGGACTAAAAAATACGAAGGTAACGGTTAGTATATGAATTTAAAAAAACACTATTAAAAAAAATACAATATATTGTAAGAAGTATACTTATTTGTAGTAGATCACGAAAATAAGGTAGAATACTATATAATTTGGGCTTGGAATTGCTAGAGTCCAGGCCACCTTCCGCGAAAGGCAAAGGGGTCCCTAGAGAGATTTAATCGGTACAACCAGAGACGCTTTAATCAGCCACTCAGCGAGACTCCCTTCCCCTGCATAGCCAGTGGTGAATAGGTTCATTTCTCCATAATAAGTAATGGTTGTTAAGGAAAGTCTCGTTAGACGCATGATATTTTCATACCTATACCTGCCTAGCTATCTGAAGCTCATTTCATTACGTTAACCCCCACCAATCAACCAGTTCCTTCCCGACGCCGTACACGCGGTACGCCACATTGCCCTCGTTGTCCAGTTTTCTGTGCCCATCAGTGCCATCAGTGTTGTGCCTACCAAGTGAGACCCGGGATACACCCACATACCTGTATCGGCGAGAGGGTAACGTACCTAGATATACCTATACAATAAACTAACTGAGCCCAGCACTTTCCCTAAACACTGGTGTAAACTGTCAACGCAGTAGCCAAAGCGGAATCATGGAAGCGTACACATATAGGTACGCGGTACATCACGAATACAAGGATAGAATTTGTGTTGTTATTTGAATGACATTTTCAAATGAAATGAATCATTAAGATCATTAGAATTTTTTTTTAATTAATCTGGAGTGCTGGTAAAATAAACAAAGTCAGATAACAGGCCTAACAGCTTGTGTATCGTAGAACTATTTTAATGTTAGTGTTTTAAGAAAATTATAAAGAAAAATCTTTTACTCGTTGAAGGCAAATAGTTGATATCGCGTGAATGTTAGATATTGGAAATGCAGAAAAGGTTACGGATTAAATACTCCTTTGAAGTAATAGAAACTTTTCCTCGAGAACAACTCATTCCAAAAGTTTTTTAAGTGACTGAAATAAAACCAATGATACCTAGCGCAGAACTATCCTGCTCAATTTCAGGTCGATTTAACAAAAAGCCCGTTACATGAACCGTGACTACGAGAACTTTGCGGTGACGCAGTGAAGCTGTTGACAGCTGTCATTGACAGATAATAAAAACAACTAGCACATAGACAAATAAGAATTGTGTTTCCTTTTCTTTTGTTTTTACATCTTTTGTCTTTTTTTATCTTACATTTTTATGGATGTTATTATTTGAGTTAAATATCCCTCGTCTCGCCTATTATAAGTTCGCAGATTTGTATCATACTCTGGGATAAGTAAAACATATGTTATAAACCTGTTTATTGATTTTTCACGTGAAAATTGAATAATGTTTTCAATGAAAACTCAATAAAAAAATTTAATAAATAATTATCTTTTGATATCTTCTATTTATCATCTTAGTCAGAGAATAATTAAACAAATTTAACGGAATTTTTAACGTTCCACGCTAAAGAAGAGAAGTTTGTGTATGTGTATAATTATGTCTGTATTATAACGTAGCAGCAAAGCGGATAAACCAATTTGATCTGGTTTCTTTAACTTCATCATCATAAATAGCTCATATATATCCCCTGCGAGGGTCTAGAGCCTAAATTAACCCTAAATTAGGACAATTGGGCCTAAGTCAACCACGACGCCCAATTGCGGGTCGGTACCCTTCACACACTACATAAGAATTTCTTCAGAAGTGTGTTCAAGTTTTCTCACGATGTTTTTCTTGACCATAAAAGTGTTGAATATAGCGTGGCGGGGTCCCGAATGGAAAACATTTATCTTACACACTAAGCTATTAACGCTTTGTTTATTTATCAATTTATGTACACACAAAGACAATTAAAAGGACACAACAGTATATTAAAGAATTGTACAAAGGTACTGCTTATTTCTACAAGAAATCTCTTCCAGCAGCCTCATATATGGGAAAAGTGACATCGCGACATTTTTAACTTACGTCAGATCTTCAAAAGACTTGTGTGTCCAATAAACTCGTATTTACAATCAGTTTTCAGATACTACTGATGAAACTAAGGTAAAAGCTATCATTTTGTGACAAAAATAAGATTTATTTTAACAGAAAATCTATTCAGTTCGCTCTTCCAATATTGACAATATAAGAAGAAAGCCTAGACTAATAGCTAACACAAACATAGATCATAAAAACATAGATAGTATAGCGATCATAGATATTATTATAAGATTGTATTACTCTACTTGTCTATAAAAAGAAGAAAATAAAAATAAAAAAAAACTAGGGTATTCACCCTAACAACAAGCACTGATCCAGATAAGAACAATTTAATCTATCAATGAATGAGTGATGTGAACTGAAAAAATATTCCTAATGAGAATTTCAGGAATTCTCGAAATTTATACAGTGAATGGCGAAAGAGGTCGATTGGATGAATGGATGTAAAGAATTGTATGTTATTTATTTTTTCAGTTTGCTTGTGATGTGAAGAGAAATATATTTATTCTTTATTTATCAAGAAAATAGTAGATAGTAGGCATAATTAGCCATTATTCAGATATACTTATGGATTCGTTAATGAGTTTATTTGCTTACTCGACTTTTTCATTGTTAATAATTGTTTCATCTTCTCTTCACGTTAAGGGCCATGGCCAACCCTAAATGACAAATTAATATATATTTCGTTATCTATTTTGTAGTACCACTTTCTTTTTTCTCCTGACAGTTTGTTTGGGGTTCCATAATATTTATCATGTTTTACTAAAACTGAATTGGAGCGTGAATAACCTTCGTAACTTACGAACTACTTCCCCGTAACTGCCAAATCTCTCGCAAGGTACAAAGCGGTAGAAGTTGTTTATTTACACAATACACATGTCACTTCTTGTCACGTGGCACCCGTTTTGGCACGTAGCGGTTGTCATCTGTCGAAGTTGATGTACGACGGGAATAAAATATAGGCACCGGTTGTCCCCGGCACGGGTGACGTCATCCGTCAACGGTGTCAGTTTTTGCGTTGCTTACCCCAATCGTTCCATTTTCAAAATTGTTTTCCGAAAGGTAGGTATGCTTTTTCTCTTTCACCTACAATATCGCAAAGTTTCTACGTTGATTGAATATATTGAACAAAATGGATGTCGTATAAATGTTGCATAGATTATTAGTATGAAATATTCATTCAATTTTACTTTAACTTCAACGTGCCATCTCGTGTTTTGTATTTAGAATAATTAATAGCTAGGTTTTTGTCGAATAATTCAATATTTAAAATTTTGTATACAAGCTCACTGATCATATAATCAACTCAGAATACCCCAAACTTTGTATTAAACGAATTAATACAAAAAACTAAAGGCATGCGTGACGTCATCAATTACGGAAATTGTAGAAGTTGCAAACCTAATTTATAAAAAAAATATTTGTAATTGTTTACATTCTCGATTTATTTAAAAATATTCTGTTACTTGGGATAAATTTAGATCCAAAAACTGTAAGATCATTAAAAATTTTCCAGCTGTTCTCAAATTATATTTGGAGTATTAATTACACCAACTTTTAAATTTATTTGCATCATCAGCTCATATCAAAAGAATGGACTGCACCAAAACCTATCCAAGCTCCATTCTGACTTTACGGAAATTTTTACGCGAGCGACACGAATAAAATTTCCCCCCATATTTTCCATTAACCCGTCTTCATGTGCCCGAAGCATAAATAACCCAGTCATAATAAAACGCTAAGCCAGCTCTTTTAATCACAGTGATAAAAATTTTACCAGTTTATTTACGAGCGCCACCTATATTGTGGATGGGTTGTTTCATACTCATATTAATATACGCTAAACGCGAGTATATTACGAACGCTCGCTATCATTTGAGCTTCCGAAAAAAATATAAGCTAAAATATTGAGATAACATTGCTGTTATTCGAAGTTTGAGAAACGTAGGCAATAATCATTCCCAGGTCCTTTTTTTACTCTTAATGAGATAACTCTTGGCTTTCTCTACTGAAGGCAAGAAAAGATTGATGTTGGAAGCGAGCTTCACCCAGATTTCTGAACTACAAAAGAACTGGCAATCTTACCTACAACTATCGGAACCCAACAATGCTCTTAACATTATTGTTATGGTGGCAGACTTAGGTAGGGTAGTGGTAGCTAGCCAGGTGGACTTAGAAAAAGCCCTACCACCAACCAAACTGAACAAAAAATTTCTGCTCCCGCTGGGAATTGAACCGCAATCCCCAGATCCGAACAAAGTGGTCTCAGCCGCTAGGAGGTAAATACCGAGTATACTTTACATTACTGATCGACTGGTTCATACCTCTCGGTCAGTATTTTTAGCCAGAAGTCGTGGGTTTGAATCCCTGCAGATGCATTTGTATGATGAGTCCGAACATTTACGCTCGATCTATAAATGTTTGTATGTCTATTAAGTACATTTCTTATATTTATTTTCTTATTGCTTGTAATGTAGGTATACAGAACATCACTGTGTAAAGTGTGTAAGTCGTTATTGTATGTGTGACAATCAGTTTGCTAATAAATCTATAATAATTATTTCTCCGTTATGCTATCTCTATTTCTCCGTTATCTAGTATCCATGACACAAACTCTTAAGAGTCCTTAAGAGTTTGTGTCATGGATACTTGTTGATGTTTTTTTAAATCACATTATTATTTAGGCCAAAGTAGTCACTTTGGCCTAAATAATAATGTGATTTAAAAAAAACATTATTTTGAAATGGAACGCTTGCTAGGTATACGAATCAAAAATTTATTTAAAAATACGATATCTACCTTTATACCGACATTTTTGATATGTTTGACGTACACATGCGCCAAACATACGCTATTTATTAGTTATGAAAGCTAAGAACAATAATGAACCACAATTACTTTAATTATTAAACAATTATGGTTTCGTTTTGATAAACACTGTACGGTATAAAAGGGAAAAGGTCTCATTATAAATTATAAACATAAAAACAGTAAAACAAAATTTGCTTTTGTTGCAGACGGTACACGCGTGGCAACTAACCGTCTATTTCAGCACGGGTCCAATTTTCCAATTAGTTAACAAAAAAATCAATCAAAATTTTCATTCATTTTGTAGTATAACAAAGGAAGGGAGACAACTCCACTCAGGTCGGTAGTCAATTTGAAACTAAAGTGACGCATTATTTAAACGTTTGTCAGGTTAAATTTGCTACTCAATTGTGAATCTCATTCCCTTACAGATAAATTTGATTTTCAATCCTTGCGACTTTCTCATGGAACACATTCCGTTCTTGTTTGTACGTTTAATGGAGTTTAAGGTTTTTAAGTGTCTTCACGTCGGATGATATGTATGACGCATTTAAAATTTCTCTTTACGTCATTTGACGTTTATAAAATGGCAACTCTTAGGCATATTTGTCTTATGGCAACCGCATTAAAATAAGTAAATTGAATGGATCGTATGTCAAATAACTTAATTATTTATTTATATAACAATTTATGTACACACAAAGACAATTAAAAGGACACAACAGAATATTAGAGAATTGTACAAAGGTACTGCTTAACTTGTCGTTTCTAAATTTATCGTATCCTTTTTATATTGATTTGGAATGAAAGGGATGCAAATAACTTAATTTTAGTTCAATGCTAGCAGAATTGCCATCATTACCACAACGTAAATATTCCTTAAGTACAATCAATATTCTTAGCTAGGCTTGAAACAATATAGGAAATTAAAACTATTTATTGAAACAATTAATAACGTACCAAGCTGTCATTTATTTATCAATGCAAAATCATTAATAATTCTATATAATTAGATCTTTGTTTTGTCTGATACCCTTTAATTCTAAGTTTGATATCCCCTAATAATATTCACATTGTAATAATTGATAGAAATACTAATTAAAATAGTTCGAAAATTGTAATCATTATTTATTTTTGCAATATTATTCACAACTACATACACTTTAAAATATTTCTGCCGACATTATTTACAATCAGTTCATAGAAAGTTCCAGACTTGATTACCTCTAAGTAGCAATTCGCGACATGCTTTACTGAAAAGACTGGAAAATATCTGTTTTATCCTCTGTCTTATACCTATCCTATGATTACTGCTGTCATGTGTAAATATAAACATAAAACAATTGAATTTTATTTCGATTCTGTGCTCATTAAAGTCGAAGCTAACACAGTACCTATTCCAGAATTAGCTTCAATTATTAATTAGATTTTTTCCAATCCACATTAATGTTTTCGTAATACAAAGCTTAGATACTGACAACTTACCACCCCTTTAATGTAAGCCTTGTTTGAACTGGCGTATCGCTCGAAGTGGAGTGTACAGAACCCTTGACGGTATTAAATAATTTTGAAATCCACGCGACAAAACAACGGCCGGAGTGAGTAATAACGGAAAAGGCCCATTTCCTATTATCACAAGGGACTGGGCCCACAACATTCTCGGATGCTTCAATTTGCATGCTAACGCGGTCAGCGGACAAAGTGGTAATTGAATATTCGGATTTTGCGTGTAATCTATTCCTCTTTCGACTGGACTCTCAATTTTTAATTCACTGAGGTAAATTACGGGTCTGGTCTGTTTGGATGGGCTTTTATTAGAATGATTAGGTGTTACATGCGTTTGAGGTGGTTGAATAATTAGGACGTGATCAATGTGTTATCTAGGTATTTGGAAATTCAAATCTTATTTGTAAGGGATAATCTGTCAGTAAAAAAATAGTAGGTTACAGGGACTAGCATTATATTGTTCTACACAACACTCCTTACAAGAGAATACGCTAGTATTTTGTGAAGCAACCTCCCAATCGTTATCACCTAGAGATTAACAATATTTAACACAAGCTACTTTAAGGTGCGCTCGAAAAAAGAGTTTACAAGATTATAAATGTGTCTCCCCAGAGCAGGTCTGAGCACTTTGCCACGTGGCACGTGAACAGTGTAATTATGTAACTGTCCTGTGCTTACCAGACCAGTTCAAGGATTGCTATAAGCATAATAGTTAATATAGTTCATGCAATTAATATCAACTCTGTCAAATTTCTTACTGTCGTTGTTGTATTTGGCATTTGGGGAGGCATTCAGTTCTGTTCGTAAAAACAACACAGTAAAATTTTTAACAATACTTAGCTCTTATAAAACGGTAAAATAAACATATTTATCTTCAGTATCGTAGGAAGAATATGAGATATTTTTTAATGATAGCTTATTTTAAGCTGTCTAACAAACAAGCAACAACAATGATTACATCGACCAACAAACAACTACACCAAGAATTACATACATATTGTGATAAGTAACTTTTATATCATCTAACTCGTCCAGCAATCACACAATATGTTGGGTAATTAAAGAAACATAATGATGTTATACGGTAAGTCTTTCTGGGTTATACTATTATACCTTATGCCGTATCTGCGCCTATTTTGAAGACTCAATATTGATATCAGGAACAACTCAAAATCAGATTTTAAGAATAAATCGATTTGCATCTTAACGATTTATTATCGATTGCTTAAACTAAGAAAATCCGACTTTAAAAATCGACCTATAAGAACAAAACGCTAATCATTAATACTATCAATTGTCTCGCTGCGCGCAAAGTTAAAGCTTTTGCTTCAACTACTCACTTTTGTGACTGTGATAATTTTCAATCAATTAGTGAGGGCTTATCTGATGGAATGTCAATATTGTCTGCTGATTATAGATGCAAGGTAGACCCTTTTCACTTATCATTTTGACTTCAATACCAACATGTTAATCACAAAATAAGCTGCATAGTACCAAGTCCAAAGTTGTCGTTTCTAAAAATTTCGTGGAATGTCGCTTTCAGAAAGTGTGTCACAAACAATCGCAAACGTCTGTTAGTAATTAATCGAATTATTCCAGTATCGAAAACCAATCCGTTATTTAGTACGTTCGGGAAAATTTTGGGAAGTTGCGGTTTTGGAAGTTGGCGTTCAGTGTTCTTTGAGTAACTTTGTTTGAATAATTTGAAGGAAAGTATGGCGTAGTGGTGTCTTGCACGCGAATTTAGGAGAACGCCTTCTTCGAGAAGGAGCTTATTCCAGAAGTTCATAAATAAATTACTCTTTTACACTGTTTTTGTTTTTGAATATTGTTGTTATTTTACCTGTTCTAGGTACAACCACTCAGCCTTTGTCTTTGTCATTAGGCCAAGTCCTCTGATCAAAATAAAGTTTCCCCTGTGTTTACTCCTTGATGTTCAAGCTTTAATCATAAACTGGTACATTATATGACATATAGCTGGCTGGCTCAGTATCCAGCTGAGATTTTCACCAAAATATAATAAGCATTGGAAAGCTGACAACATTTGCTTAAGAGTTTAAACTTTAAGAGTTTAAGCAAATAAAAGTGAACCATTTGCTTAAACTCTTTAATGAAGTGAACTATATGAAATAGTTTTTATCTTTAAATATTTATACTTTAGCTGTGGAGAAGAAGTTAAGCAAATGTTATCAGCTTTCCAATGCTTATTATATTTTGGTTAAAATCTTAGCTGGATACTTAGCCAGCCAGCTATATGTCATATAATGTACCGATTACGTGAAGTCAAAACATAAATTACTATCCAGGTTGAGTTAAAGGTTTGCTTAATATGTTATGTATCTATTTTTTTATATTTATTTTGTATTTTCTTATTGCAGTATCTATGTGCAAAATAAATGATTTCAAATCTAACTATAGCGCAAGTTAAAACAATTTAAAAATATTACTATTTTTATAAAACTAATCAACAATTGCCCTTTGCATTCCTTCTGATATTGTTAAGGTATAGATTATTTAAAAGTTACAGAAATGTTAAATTGTTCAAATTTCAAAATTTACGATAGGCTCTTTTTCATATTAGCATATTAAATCTATATGATAACATTTACTATCAATCAACATAGTTTTAATAACTGATAAAGTCTAAGCTTACATTTCACGGGACACGTAAGCGACACTAAAATGTGTAATTATTAATAGCACTTAGGAGTTAATGTATTCTCATAACAATTTGTATGCTCTCTCCATATCGCGGTGGTATATGTTAGTACAAACAACACAAAAACCATCACATTCTTCAAAATAAACAGCTCAAACTTTGAAAGTTCTCGTACGCGGCGAACGTTCGCAGCCTGCGCTTGATTTATCGATACACCCAGGGCTGTCACTTTCCTATTTTATGAAAAATTAAATTTTACGTGTATCTTATGTTTTCATGAGCGTAGCATACTCAAGTGTAGTCAAGAACTAATTATACATATTCTAGTCTTTTTGTCTTTATGATTATTGTGTGTGTGTGACTCTGCTTCTTTTTAGTTTCCATGTTAAAATGATCTTTCGTAGTCTTGTTGTATTTTTAAATCAGTCAATTTTCCACACTAATTTTAATTTTTTTTCCTATTTACCAACTGATTTTTATTTAATTCTATATCCTACCAGCTCTGGAAGTATCTTCAGAATACTTCTTTATTCATAATTTTACTGCCTATTGGTGACAGCAGTCATATCTGCCATCCGATGTCTGAGTTGGATAGGGTCTGGGGTTCGATTTGCTGGTTGTATTCATTGCTTCAAGGCCAGGTCAAGCCGGCCGGATGGAGCCCTTTGATGAGCTCAGACGCAGAGCCTTTGTGTGTAAATCCGTGGGTCAGTACGCGCCTACAAGCTGTTGGTTAGTGGGTGAGATTCCCAATGGCCCTTAGAATTTAGGACTGTGGTTAAAGTTGTCCAGAAACTTTACAAGTATAATTTATTTTTTTATTTTTGTCAACCCTATCGATACCTCGGGTATGGTAGACGCGGTGAAGTGACCCACTTAGCGGGAAAGTTTCGGGAAAATTCAAAACAACGCTCTCTTATGGGCTCAATATTTCGCCTTTATGACGTCATGCTATCAACCGGCTATTACCTGGGGCTGTGACGTCATCGAAAATCAAGAAAGTTTTCTTATGTAAGCGATGGGCTATTGAGCAAAGAAAGTAGAAAAATGAAATGAGTTTGTATAATTTGATTATCCTTCGGGCGTTCATTTTGAATTTTCCTGTTTCAAATATTTTTTGTGGAAATTCACTATTTCTTCATAATAAAAAAAGTTGTTTGTTTCTCAAGATTTGAGAATATTCATCATTATTATCTAAGGTGGAAAATCGAACCCACTACATGTTATGCCGTTACCGTAGCCAATGGACGCTTGGAACACACGGAGCATTACTAATTTGTTTTTTTAACTTATAACCATTTTTAAATTAACTACAAAAATGTAGAATTTGACTCAACAGTGATCCGTGCAACACAAATCTAATGTTGATGACGTTAAATCCGTTTGTTATATGTATGAATATGCATATTGGATATCCATGGTAAGTACCTCAGCTTAAAGTATGGACTGGCGGAAAAGCGAATAAGTTTGAACAATTTGATTAATCACTTCAAGATACATTTTTACAGTATTTATGATACTTAGCTATGCAACAGTATTATTCTGACTGTTTGTTCTCCAGTTTGCACCTTACATTAAACTAAATACGATTGCAATCGCAAGTGGAGGTGCATATTACATTGGTTTGTCTAGTTGTGCAAACTTGACTAGTGCTGAAACACATCACTATAGTTACTGCAATCATAAGTCATAAATAAATATCTTAAGTATTCATAGTTTCATAAAATAATAATAATACAGTTGGATAATAACGTTATTTTTACATGCAACGTTGCTGTTAGTTATTACTATGAGCACAAGCTCTCTATCATTCTTATTTACAGCCTAATAAATTGCTTACCAATACTCCGACACAATAAACGAGAGCTACTTAAGAATATTGCTTGTGTACGTAACATAGTTACGTAACAATAATATACTACAATACGCTTCAATCATAACAAAATGTGCATTTAGCTGAAATTCATTGCAATTCATATTACCCGTTCCAAATTATATTAAACACTAGTTGATCTGGTAAACTTTACGTTACCTACAACCTGTTATTAACGACATCTATGAAAAATAAACAGAAGTAGCAAAGAAATTTTTTGAATTAGCACATCCGTTACACGATTTTCTATACTAAATTCGTAATTTGACTTTTTTAAGCTTTTTATTGGGATTTTCTTTGTTCATTTATTTTTATGCGATTTTGTTGTATAGGGAAGTGATTTTCAAATAGAAAAAGATCTATTCGTTAGAGTACACTTTTAAAGTAGTCCCATAGATGTTAAGTCAGAATCTAATGGTTCCCACCATCACATCCTAAGGAAATCAAGGGCATCTTTCAAATTTTATAGATTCGTGTTCACACAATAAATGACAAAAACTCTTAGGTTTTTTTCAAAAACAACTTTGGCCGTAAAAGTTAAAACTCAAAATTGTGAATATAAAATTTTTAAGCAAAACTTCTAACCAACTTCAAAACACTAAAAGGCGAAAGTAATTCAAAAAAATTTTTAAAGTTTGTGCTAAGTTATTTCAGTTAACAATCGAAAGTGAATGTCCTAATCCCAAAAAAAATTAATTGACTTATGTTTGTCTTTTTAGTGTAATGAAGAAGTCACGTTTTTAATTTTATTGACTCTTAAAAAAATTTTACTGCTTAATAAGATGTATCTAACTCTTTCCTTCTCTAAAGGAAACTGGAATAGCCATCAGGCACTTCTTTCACAAAAAGTGTTTGATTTTACAGATTAAGATTATACAGCGTGCTCATTTTAAATTCTCATAACTTTTAGTTTTTTTTCAGACCAACTGTATAAATGAAATAGTAGGTATTATTTTAATTTACCTGCAGTGTTAATCAGTTTAAAATGTGAGATCTCACTTCAGGAAAAATTAAAAGCTTGTCAGAAACTTTAATTTAACTGAAAATTTTTCAGCATAAGAAGACGTTGTGGTGATATTTAAAAATGTAAGCTTTGTACCATATTACGAATATGATTACTTACCATATTACCAATAATCTCAATAAAGGGAAAAATATATCCATCGTTCAGCATATATTTCTCGTATTTCAATTTAGTTAGCGAAATTCAAAATAGAACACGTTGTATAAAAGCAGTTCTTATTTCGTAAAAAACAAATGGTTCGTTTGAATAGTTTGACCAATTTTGGTTTGAGTTTTAACCTAAAGATTCAAAGTCAAGTCAAAGTCTGCTGACAATGTTGATTTCTTTGCTTTAAATTAAAAATTAATCATTTAAAAAATTTGTATACTATTATATAGGTTTTGACAGTTTCATACAAAAATAATTACAAATTAAAAAAATATCATAAGTATTATCAGTAAGTCGACTTAAATATTTGGCTACAAATACATCAAATATTTTTGGCTTATTACCACATAAAAATTGATTAATGAAGAAAAGAGACGTCTTATATTCTTTCATTTTATTTTCTTTTTTTTTATAATATTTTTTTTTTAATTTTTTTTTTTTAAGGTTTTTTAAAGGCAAAGCATACTGCATATATGCAATATCATATATGTATAAAAATTGGATATTTTGAAGGCAGTTGTGGTAAGTTAGCCAGTTCAAATGTTGAGGAATCCGCGTGTATCTCGCTACCATCACTGACTTTACCATTACTTCCATCAGGTGAAATCACGGCTTACATTGTAAAAAATTAAAGAAACGCAATATTGAATCCTTTACAATTAAGACATTACATATTTATTAATTTGGTGAAATCTATAAAAAAATTGTGTGCTTCTGTAAGGACATTTCTATATTATTCATAAAATTCTATTAACAACAATATATCAACATTTTCTATGATAAGAGATTACTCTTCGTAGAAAATGTTCAAGCAATATTCATTCTTATTTATAAGAGCATTAATCACATACAAACACATTTTAAAATGCTTCAACTGGCCATTGCCAGTTGCCTGAGCAATAAACTATAAATTGTACGTAATTTCTTGCAGAAAACACGGCTTAGATACTAGTAATGTAATGAAAAATAATTAAAGTTTATTTGATTCATTTATAATACACATTTTGAATCGTATATTTAAGTTTTAAGATAATGTATTATATCTATACATTTCTTTTATTTTTGGCAGATAAGCAAGAGATTTAATTTAGAAATAATCAGGTCCTTTGTACTCGATTGCTCTATATTTTATAACCATTTATGTGTACATAAATAAATAATAAGAATGTTCTTTAGTAAGCAACTATTTATACCATTCTTATTACTAATATCGTTACGCCTAATCATTTCTTCCGATAATAGAACTTTTACAGATAACCCCGGAAAGGGTCAGGTGCTTCCGACATATTGATGACAGGCTTGCTACAAGATAGACCACCAATTAAGGCCCTTTTACTGAAAGAATAACAAAAAGTTTTAGACTTGAAATGCTGTTTTAAAATGCTGCTTTAGTCTACAACATGGAATGACTGTTTGACAATGACGGGAAACTTCAATAATCTCGCTATTAAATGCCTTACTGCGCCTGGAAAGACACTAATAAGAATTATAATTTTTATAAGAATAGTACCTGTCAAGTAATCCTAAATGTTTTTATATTAATTGCATTCAATTTCGACCTTCATGAAGTGATAAACGGAAAACTTTCACAAGACGGATGAGATTAGATATGTTTAGTATTATAACCATTTTTTAAATGTCTATGATTTTTTTCTCGTGATCAATCGAAGACTTCTTGCATTTATTTTACTAGGGATCCGAGAATTGCTGATGCATTTTCATTTCTTCATCACACTCAAAAATAAAAAAATCTAAACTATACATTATTTAAGGAACCATTTAACCACTTTTGCTTCAAGATATTCAAACATATCAAAAATATCTATTCAGTCCTTATTTTAAACACAAAAATTTAAATATCAATTCAAACATCGAAGATCACGACATTCGTTTGAAAGCCTTCCTTTGTCGCCTCGAGCAGAAGTTCCTTGACCATATTAAGCACACATCGTGATATGGCCAGTGTTTGCAAAACAGTGAAAGGATATGTAAAGAAGAAAATGCAGTACCTTGAAAATTTACGATAATCCAAAATATTTTAATAGTCATTTAGACTCATGTTATTTAATATGGCCATGGCCAGTTCCAATATTTTATCTGAAGATAACGATACGCCAACCAGAGTTAAAATATAATTAATAAAGTATGTAAGCCAAAAAACTACATTCTATACGTAGATAGAAAATTACAACCGGCTGTTATACCAAATACTTTTGACAGGTGAGCTGTTATTAGAGATTCGGGTAGGTTTTGCGATCTAAAGACACATTTTTATTTAGTGTCTTGTTTTTTTAAGGTATCCGAATTATTGTTTTCAAATTACATATTTTTTAATATAAATGCAGGGGAACGCCAAGCCATTTAAAATGATGATTTAAGAAAACTACGCAACCTACAAGGGTATGTGGTTCTCGGGATGAAGCTATTCCCCCACTACCTAAACATCCGTTCCGGCCTGACATCATGTCGACGACTCGAGCTCGCATTGAAAGTGTCATAATATTTTAACCTTCTTTATATATGCAAATAAGAAATTTGATTATATAATGAATAATGAGTAATTAAGATTATACAAGATTTTGCTTATATTTAAGCACATTCTATTTAGACTATGGCTCCCGATGTGTACATCCTGTTATTGGTATTTTGTATTTTCCAACGAGTTCACAAAGGGTAACTGTTCAAATTTATCTCAACGATTCTCACCCCATCTTTGAGGTGCGACTGATTGGAAATAAACCTTGACATTCTCTTGTATTGGGATCATAATGCATTTTTCATATGAAGAGTATTTGTCAAATTACTTATTTGAAGGAACTGACATAAAACACCAAACAAAATAACTTAGATTTTATTGTGTCATTATAATCGAAAACCGAGGTACTGTCTCCCATATTTTCTACCATTGCAAACGTAACAAAGCCCCATAAAAGTAATCTTAACATTAATTGAGGATCTTCACACGGGAGCTATGATAATAATATGCAACGTTAATCTTCGCAGCACAATGGGGAGGTAACATCGCTCAGCGCATTCTACATTTCGTGTCGGGTATAAGTATATAATAAAGCTGAAGTTTTAGACATTAATGTATATCGAAAACTTTTTGATTGTATAAAAAGGTGCGTCATACGAAGCACAGTGAAAACTGCAGTTGTTAGTAAGCAATTGATTTAAGCTTTATTCACCAGGTCCGAACTCACGATCTTAGGATAAAATGAGTTTTATGTTGTGAACCCCGATTGATGTTATTTGCATTGCAAATTACAATCTAAATACTAGATACGGAATATTAGGATATACGGTTAAGTATGTCCAGCTTACGTTTTCGTAAATTCAAGAGGTAAAACTTTGAATTGACCTACCTTACCCGAAAGCATTCAAAGTCAACCTTTTCAACTAAAAGTTTGATCGATACGTTTAAATGATGAAGGGTTGTAGCTAGCTGTTCAAGGCTGCACAGACCTGCAATAAATAAAATTTACAACACACGATGCATTTCGACAATCGCCATGATAATAAATGTATGGGCGTGGACATAACCCATCGCTTAGCTGTCGAGCTTTATTTTCAAATCCCATAGATTTTTTATTAAGAGATTTGATCGCGATTATCCAAATGCATTTTTTCTAGGCCTTCTGTAGCGTCTCACAGACTTTTTTTTACAGAATCAGTGTTCTATAATAATATAATTAAATGATACCGAAACATCGGTATTTCGCGTGCCTACACAATGTAGTAATACGTCATTAAAACAAATGAAAATGAATGAAAAATTCTGAGACAAACTCAGATGACAAAATTATTAAATTATTTTCAATACATAGTTTTTTCCTATACTATACAATAGCTTAAATTAAAAATTATAACTCCCGACGGTACCATCAATTCCCGTGAGCACGCTTCATCAGCTCATTATCATTTTAATTTATTTTTTCATTTTAATATTACTCCACGTTACTCTCATCGTCTTGGGAGTTAGCGTTGCCTGTACTGATGTACTTGACTTGCATAGAATTAGCGTGAAGTCAGCAGGGAATGGTTTAAGGAAAAGTTATATTTTCTATTGAACTTATTTTTTAAAATTTGTTGTGTGTTTTGTGTAAAATCAAGCATATTCTATCTTTACAGGCTTAAGCCTGAAATGATTTAATGATTAATCATTTATAATGCATTTAATCGAAGTAAGATAATAAAACTCACAACGCTCGAAGTTTCTCGGTGTAATTAAATCAGAAATGATAAGATTAACAAGAGAGTTATGGATCCTTGAATGGCGGTCTCGTTCAGGAAAACGCAGGTTTGGTAGGTTTCCGACAAAATGTTGACCGGCGATCTAGTAAAGGACGCTGCAACGAAAACACTCCTTCATACAACATGGGTTCTTTTAAAAGAGGCGTGAATAAGCACTTTTTAGGCTAGCAAGATGAGGGCGGCTAGGACAGTATGTCGCATGCTTCACTAGCTATCATCACATATGGACTCTTCTACTGCTTATCATCAGGTGGTGTCGAGTCATTTGCTGAGCTTAATATTTAAAAAAAGCCACAAGCCATTGGGTGCAAGCAGCGTAGATCCCATTGGTCTTGATCCTTGGGAAAAGCATATGCCCAGCAATAGGCATCTCTAGATGGGATATAATGATGACAAACTCATATTATCAGAATAAATTAAGTTTTATACAAGGTTACTCGGCGTTTAATGCATACTTTTTATAAAGAAATTTACAGACAACTAGCTTGGAATACGTATTTCAAATTGAGTGCAAGTGATAATCAGTGTTTACAATTATTTTTAATAGTAGGTTAAGAAATATTGTAGAGGCTTTTACTACAAAAGGCATATAAATTGGTATACAACGCTGCGCACTTGCAAAATTGAAGGCAAAATAAAATTGTAAAAGTGTTGTAATTTGTTGTAATTAAGAAATATTATGAAGACTTGTACTTCAACCTGTAAATGGTGAGCTGCCTTTTCACAATTCATTCTAGTAATTAAAAAAAAGCAATAACATTTTACGTAAAAGCTTTTTATACAGCATAAGTTTAAACGACCAAGTATCATAACTTAATCCAATCAATTACTTGATAGGATCTTTTAACCTTTAAGCAAGGTGTGACGCAAGATGATTTAAGGTACTATATAGCGTACATGATACGTGAACAGCGAGATTGAGTACTTTAGAAGGACCTTATAGTAACGGAAGAAGAGTGGTTTTGTATTTGCTTGTTTCTGACTGTACCTGCTTGTTATTAACCAAAGTAAGTATTAAGTACAAGTAATCCTTTCAATAGAAATTCCATATTTCCTTGGTTTTATTTACTTAATTTTAAAAATACCATGGCATTTAAATTTCATTGGTAAATCTAATCGACGAATAAAAATACTCGAAGGTAAATCGAATTTTTTGTAATTACAATTAAAATCACATTTAGCATTTAGTTTGAAATGACCATTGTATTTTTTTCCGTAACACTAATCAAAAACAAAAATTAGAATTCATTGCCACTTGGCTGATAATAAAATAAAAAAAAAACAAAATTTAAATTTTTGGAATAGATTCCGAGAACTATGGAACCGTTACCTTTAAAAATAAACTAATAACGCAACTGACAACGCTATTCTAGTTCCAATAAGGTTCCAATCGTCAAAATAATGCCCATGAATTGAGCAAACCTTATATTCTTCCGAAGTGGCTTCCGTATAATTTATAATATGTAACATGGCGGTCTTGTTTAGCACGCGTATCACGTTTGGCGTGTATGTAAAAAGTGAAATATTATCGAGGGCAGCATCGTAAGTGTTACGAAGTGGGTCAACCGACTATATGAGCACAAAGAATGTTATTTCAGTTTATATTTTAAAAGATACTAGCTTTTTACTGCCAAGTTTTAAAAAGTCGTGGCATTTATTTTTAGGTTCGACAGTAAAAAGGATATTCACAGTTAAGTTAAATTTTTTGTTAAAATTGAAGATAATATGAAGGTAATGTATAAAACTTATTTTGATTAATTTTAAGCTTACTTTAATCTTCTAAATAAACGTGTAGAACCTTCACTATCAATCGATTCAGAACCTTAAACATTTTCCTGTGCAAACAGTCTTTGGTATTCGCAAAATTTTTGGTTTCCGTAAGCGCTTTAATATATGGTGTGATTTAGATAATTTTAGTATACCTTTAAGCGCTGTACACGGACTTTCGCTACAGGTGTATTAGTGTAGGTGGATTATTTACTTATATGTAAATAACAATTTATATTTTATACTGTCTTTCTTATTATCCTGTTACTAATTCCAATTCATATATAAGTAACAAACACGCGCTCGTAATTATCAAGTGCAATTCTAATATACATTTATTTATTTAATAATTTATTGTGTACAATACACGTAAAGAATGTGACATAATATCGTGAGTCTATTGTGTTATTTATTATCCATAACACAAGGTCCAAATTTAAGATAAGATTATTACCGATGGCTGAGATGATAACCTAATATTTTCAATTCAAAATTACACATTTGCATTGTTTTTAAAGTGGTACGTTAACGTAATTAAATCAAATAATAAAGGACGTTTAAATATAAAACGAAAACGCAGCGATTTGTCATTGATTCCTCACATATATGCTTTGATACACCGTAGCTATGCACATAGTATACACACATATATATACATACGCTCACTGAAATACCTTCGACCAGAATACCTAATATGCTATTGACGTAGAATTAAACGATTCTAATGGAGGATACACTAGAATCGCATTCGGTTATTTGAGTCCAGTCAGCAATAATGCTAATTAAGCGGTTTCAATTGAACTTTAAAAAGTGTAAGCTACTAACAGCTACTAATTCGTCGAAACGGTAGTAGGGTTAATTGGGAATATGTATACAAGGTTTTGTTTTAATTTTAAAATAATTTATTTAATACATATTTAAATTCTATAACTGAGACAATTTGTAAATATCCGGTTGTCACTATTAACTTTAATTACATTTGTTTATTTTTTCTCATACATATTCCCTGTTATGACGATTTAAAAGAACTTAGTAAATGAATCTATTTAAATAAAGTTATTTTTACTTTGATTTTGACTTGTTGACCAACATTACGAAGAAACATTGCACTACGCGGTGAAAAAAAACGAGATTTCTATCATGGTTACCTTGCTAGGTTATGGTTAAAAATCTTCCCATTAGTAATTTTGTATTAAGTCTCTTCACATTACATACATCTGTAAAGTACATTCCAAGTGATCTTTTCTATCGTCAATGAAGACTGTCAAAAACCTTACATAATGCATTGATATCACCAGAAATATTTAAAAGAAAATTAGATTCATATTTATGATTTATAATAGATCCAATAGGTCAATCAAAATTAGTACCCCGGCTTTATCTTAGTAATCTATCTAAGGTCAAGACAGTATGAAAATATCTGATAGATACTCAGTTCTCAAGACATCAATTTAGAGTTAAACAATATGTTACGATATGACTGATGTACACTAACCTCTGCAGTTTGTTTTTGATGCGGTCTCTCAAAGGTGAAATTACCGCTGCAAGGCTTTCGCAAGCTTTATTTTAGTCTGGTAATCCAATAAACTAAACGGATATGAAGTAATCATCTGGCATCAGAGTACAGTCACAATTGTAATATTAAATTAAGTAACCTAATTCCTTATGTGTTTCTTTCATATAAGAAGGCATGGGCGCACAAGTGATACGTTGATAGGACTATTTATTGACAATGCTAGATGTTTACCGTCAGGCGTACCGTTTAGTATATATATAACGGTAGAACTACAACATAAGCATGAAACGGTTACGTGGTTCAGTCCGCGTACAAATGACGAAACATTTGCATGGAAACCGAAAACCTCTTATTTTTATTCAATATGTAATAAATTTCTTTTTCTGACATGTGAATCGTTTTTATTTTCTTATGCATTTTTAAAAATTTAATTTCGACATTTTAAAATACTATTATCTAAAATTTACTTTTATGTTTATTTATTATATTTTATGTACAATAATCACTATGACAATTGTTTAAAATAATAACATGATCAATAAATTACATTATTTATAAGTTTTTTTACAGTTACTAAAATACCTTATAAGCCTCCAAGCCAAAGTCTAAAGTAAAAATAAAAAAAATAAGTTAAAGTAAGTTAAAATCTTTAAGTTAAAGTTAAAGTTTAAGTTTTTTTAGTAGTTAAAAAAGTAAGTTAAAATCTTTTATTATGGATAATGGATAACAAAGAAATATGGATAGTAATATGTATATCAACTATCAGAAATATACTAAACAAACATATAAACATCCATGTTACGGGAAACAATATATTATATTATTATTTAAATTTAAATCAATCTGAGTCATTCTAAGAGATGCTTTCTGTAAGCAAACGGTTAATAGTAAATATTAAGATCAGCATTTCAAATAATTCGTTAAATAATAGTAATCGTAATAATAGCAGTGCAATAATCATGTGATATTTATTCTTCTTCCTGTGATTTTGTTAAACATTCAAACATAAGTCCATAAACAACACATGACTATACTCTATGGTATTCCATGGTGTTTTATGACTGCCAATTTGTTCTGCCATAATCTTGTGAGTTTCGCTTTGACTGAGCAAACACGAAATGCCCGCTGGTGCTTTCAACCGGTGATTTTGAGCTGAGTAATAAGTGTTTCCAGATCTTTATGGCCCTTTGAAATGGGAAGGCGTTTAATGCCCAAAGAATTTTATCCGTATGTACCTTTTGGCTTTTGAATGATATGAAGACAATATTCTAGTAATTTAAAAACTATAGAAACTTCTTGGGGTATGCAATCAATGAACTGATTGATGAACAGCATGATTTTAATTTTAGAAATGTTTAGGCATTGTTTTTTCTAAAGCATTTCAACCAATATGGCCGTAGCGTTGGTAAATTCGTAACTTTTCGCTTGAACAGAACACCTTATAAAATAAAATATGAATTAATACTCTCATAATTGCAAGGAAACAATTTTAAACTGATTGTGGTTTATTAAATCACTTATGTGTCTAGCAATATTAAAAAATATCGTATTACAGAGTTTGTTAACATCTCCCAAATAGCTTGACCGAGTTTTATGAAATTTTTGTGTAGGTTTTTGAAATTATTTGGTAGATCTGATAGAAAGTTGTGGGTTATTTTATAACTCTAGATGATAAGGGTGGCTTTGTCCAAAAAATATATTTTAGAAATAATTTATATGGTAAAATGTTGTGTCAGCTAATGTTTATTTCTAAATTAAAGGAACTGTAAGTTTTATACTTAAAATTGATAAAATTAAAATTTCTATCTATCGTGAGACTAAGAATTATAAAAAAACCGCCATTAATCAGAGCAGCGCAACATCTATATCAAAACAAATGAAACTATTACATTTTGGCGACTCATTTGTTCAATTCAAACAAATGTACCGAATTAATTGATTCTTTTTTTAAATTATTTTTCCTGTGCGTTATTATCGAGGCAAAGTTTGAATGTGATGGTAATTTTTCAAATTTTTTCATTAAGTGCCTTACAGTACATGATAAAAATGTCGACTTTGATAAAACTTTATTAACAAATGTAAGAATATTTTTATTATTCGGGCCGTTATCCAGGATATAGAGCTTTTGAATAAATCAATAGCAATCACTAAAATGTGTCATTCAGTTTACTCATTTATCGTCTTCAAGTAAAGAAAGTTGTACCAGAAATAGTACGGTAGAAGCCGGTAATATTAAATCGAAAGGTATTCCAATCGTCCTGCAGATAAAAATTGTTTCTTGGTAAAGATATTGGCATGGTATTGCCATATGCACGTCTGTCGTCAGACATCCCAATACTGTCTGAAGTAATTCCAACGGTTGGCCACCACGGGAAGAATAAGAAAGGTTCTTCTACTAAAATATTAAAGCGTAAGCCTGTATAAATAATTCACTGGGTCGTGTCTAGCGTTCGTATTTATGCAGGCGAGCATTGCCGGCCGACCTAGCCGACAATAGGAGCGGAAAGTAGCCGGGACATAGGTACGCAACAATTACATCATGGGACAAGGTAGAAGCGGCGAGCGATTACGAAGTTTTGTTTTAACTTATTAGTAAATGTCCCTTAACGTTCCTTACTTCTTGTAACGTATCATGTTCACATCTTGATATGATCCTTTTTGATACTTTTATTTGTATTTTTACGTTTTACTTTTTGAAGTTTGTTTTTGATTAGTATTTTTCGCTGTCACTGTTTTTGCAAGTTTCTTTATATAATTCGTATTAATATTTATCTTTTCCGGGTCAAATGATACTTTCCATTTCTATTATTTTCACTTCTCTTAACCACGAATTTACAGACAAATACTCTCTGCACGAATTTATGCTAGCAAAGAGCTTTTACTCATTTTCATGGCAGAATCACTATCACAAAATACACTATTATTTCCAATCCTTGTAGTAACCGATTTGACCCACCACACTGAATTGAGCAATATAGTAAGTCTGTGCCAAGTTGTGGGAGACAGATATGCTGATGAAGATGAGATAAAAAAAACTTTTCTCTGTAACCTGATGTCTGTTCTTCTTTTTACAGTAAATATTTTAATTTTATTATTAATGCCAGTTCGCTGGACCTCAACAGTAAATGTATAGATTCTGTGGATATTTCATTAACTGATAACCATTTGCAATAAGACAATTAAGTTGTTAATAAACTTATTTTCTTAATGTGCATTTTTTTTTCGGCATAATTATTATAAAATTAATAGTTAAAATATTTGTAGTAGTATTTTTGAAACTGATAAGTTATCTGTAAAAACTATCTGAATTAAAGTTCTGTCGTTTTTCTGCGTTCTAAAACTTTTAAATGTTCACCAAAAACGTCAACTCTTATGGCATTGACTGATTGTGATCACTCTTATGAAAGTTTCATTCACTGAATAAAATATATTATTTTTAAAGAAGTCTGCTGCAAAGTGGAATATTTAACCTTTTTATAAATTGATCTCAAATAAATTTATAATAAGTAAAATGGTTATAGAATAGAATAGAATAGAATATATCTTTATTGTACATCAGCCAATTCAAAAAAAGAAACACACAAAAAAAAACTTTTAACTGATTTTGTACAAAGGGCGACCTTATCGCTCTTCCAGGTAACCTTAGGATGGACAGGATTCAAGATAAATTACTTGAGGGAAGTTGGTGACGTATAACATTATAAAGTTTATTACATACAAATAATGTATTATATTGAAATGAAAGATAAAAATTATGTTTTTTTTATAAAAAGCTCAGCAAATGGCTCGACACCTGATGAAAATAATGAGGTAAGTTTTAGGTACCCATCATTACACGACTCTCATCAATTGATCAGCTCCAGACTCCTAACCTAAGGAATTATCTATAAATATATTATAATACAAAAAATATTAAATCCACCTATTTGTACCGGATTTGGAATTTATGCCACTTGTGGCTTTGCTAATTGAAAACTGGTCGGGAACCATTTAATTCACAATTAATTCGCGAACTCTTACCTCTTATCCCTTGCTCCAAGTACTAAATGGCCCCAGAGCTCAAGATAACCATTTAGCAGTTGCAACTAACCTGCCTATTACCTCTGCAGACGCCGCATTGTTGAACTAAAATAATAACCCGCTAAAAATTAACCGCGCTTACCGCTCTCGGCTGTAAAAGAAAAGATACCTATAGAAATACGGTTATAAATCAAAAGAAAGGGAGAAAGGTTTTTTAATGCGCTGTGCTTGTATGACTTTAGGGGTTTTGAGGATGTATTGGATATAGCTAGAATTTTAAACTAGTTGAATGCTTACAAGTCTTTTCAGATCAACAGTAACCTCAGCTTCGAATCCCAATGGAATAGAAAGTGGTCGAAATTAGTTTTTAAGCATCATTAATTATATTCGCCATAAACATTTTGATTTTGTTTTAAGTAATTTTGATCTAAGTAATTGCTCCAATCTTTGTAATTCGCAAGTAATTGACAGATTCATTTTATAAAATATTTACTTAAGGCTTCCCACTTAACTGTCTAGAAGGAACCAGACTAAATTTATATTTCTTGTAACCTCTAACATCTATTAGTACGACAGTAATAACAGTCACGACTCTATGTGACCAGAGCTTGATATGTAAATTAATTTCTGGTCACATAGAGTCGTGACGTGTAGGTCAAATTTTAACTGAATGCAATAGAGGTTAGAGTTAAAGAATACGTTTAAAAAGTATACTCACACAGGCGTGGTCTGTAAAAGCTCCATATAAATCCATTTTAAATATATTACTAAATTAAATTAGTAAATTTGATTAAAATAAAGCATGAAAAACGCAGAAACGTAAACTAATAAAAATTTATTTTGCATCGCATAAAACAATATGATGCGATGCACAATTTGCATGTGTGCACATGTGTATGAACTGCATGCACAATGCACATGCATCTTGGGGCAGTAAACGGGAAAAGGCAGACGACATACTTTTTGTGGGACCTATTTTCTCCGCGATTTTTAACATTGATTTTGCGTCTTTCTTTAACTATTGGACGTGGATATGTGGATGCTCAGAAGGTAATGAGTGCCTAATATTCTAGTGTACGGCGTCAGTTGGATCAGCTAGGATGCATGAACCTGATTTTTTGTTGGGTGCTGCTTGATTTTATTTAATAAAACAAAACCTTTGTTTTCGATTGTAGAAACATATTTTGGTAACAATAATATTTTCCATTATCATACCTACAGATATAAACTTATGGTTGGCGGTAAATACAATATTGCCAATAAAACTTATGTATAGTATAATTATGTATATTTTTTAAACCACCTATATTTATATTTGTATTTATTATTTGACATAACATTAACTATTTATCTAATGTATGGACCAGAGCCGCATGAGAAATTGATGATAACTGATGACTCAAATGCAATGCATGAAAACCTGGATATAAGTGTTATATATGTGGTGAAATATGAATCACATTTCAATAAAAATAAAAAAATTTGACCTACAATATTCGTCACAGATTATCTGACATGAGTGAGCAGCCTAATTGTAGAAATATACTTACATTTTATTATTAAAAGGTTTTTTTGCTTTACTTGTGTTGTAAGTCGGGGGAAAATGATTGAAAAATATATTTTATAGGCCTCTTACCTATTTAACTTTAACCTTGTCTTGCCAATAACATATAACAGAAAAACAAATCCAATTTGTACATACATCAATACCTTAAATCACTTTGTTATCTTAGTTATTATCGACGCAAAATTGTATTTTTAATCACTTCGATGATTTCGAGAAAACTTCCTAAAAAGTTTTATTTTAAATAAAGTACATTACTCATTCAAACAAAGAAATCAATATTAGCTTTCAAAAGGCTTTGTTCTGTGTATAACATAGTTCCCTCGAAGGAAACTGCTTCGAACTGCTAAACTCGGTTTCCGTATCGAAACACCAAGCAGAAGTTGCTCTTTTCGCCTACTAATTGTGGCTGCTGACAAAACCGAACACAAACTGCGGTAAGTTTGATCAAGTGAATGCATGCACTAACTCCTAGCTCAAAGGCGATTCAGGGATGGGTGAAGACCCAATCTAGAATCTAAACTAACTTGCACAGCCGCCTGAAACTTACAATATGGATGATAGTCTTCAAAACAATGTTGACAATTCTGTTTATTTACAATGTTATCGATTTATCAGTAGAAAACAGCTCTGATTCCGTTGTGCTCGGACTAAATTAAAGTTAAGTTATTAGATCATTTATTTGAATCGGGGACATTTTCTATCTTGAGATTATCTGCTAGTAGGTATTAAATTGATATAATTTTCGAATATATACATTATTACAGTTTTAAAAAGTAGTTTTTCAACACAAATTTGTCAGTTTGATACTTGAATTATACTGATACATAGTGGGACAATTTCCGGGATTAATCATGGGCCGCTGTGTCCGGTGCTTGCTTCGGGACAGTTATCTCGCTTCGGGCAGGGATCGACCGATTCAATCCTTCGGTAATTATTCTTCAGCTACATTTAAAATTTCTTTACATTCTAGATTTTATGTAAAATGACATTCATCTGAAAATTACAGTTCGTTTCATTCATTAGGCACATCAAGTTGCCTATGCCATTGATTTTTGAGTCGTATATACGCCCGTGAACTTTGAGACAGTTAAAATTTAATTGTGTGGATTGTTCGGCTTAGCAGGCTAAGATGTGTGTGCGTTGTTTTGCTAATGCTATGATCTACATAGAATGCTAAGCATTCCACTATCGTTTGGGAAATATCTTGTCTCCTGTTGCTCAATATTTGTTTTTGCTGCATGAAGTTGTGTATTCCACTGCGTTCTAAATCATCTCCTGTCTCCTAAATGTCAATACTTTTTGGCAATGAGATAAAAAGCACTAATGCATTGTATTAAAGTATCAGTAGGTAAAGGGATAATTGAGTACCTTCTTGTACTCTGTGGTGGTCTCCAGAGAAAAGAAAGGTTTTAGTAAGGGACATGCTCTTCACCTTGTCATTCTAGTCATCTGCCGATGTTTAATTTGAGACCTTATCTCCTGATTAGACCACCAACATCTCCAATATCATACACCATCTTAAGCCTTGATAAAGCGACGATGATCACAATAAAACGAACCATCAGATTGCTATATTTATATGGATAGAAAATATTGAAGATTTTATCGAAGGCATGTTTTAAAAAACTCAACGTCTTTTTAAAATCCTATAAAGTTCTCGATTCTTCCAAAACTTACTGATCGTCACTTGTTCGTAAATACCAACTAATACAAACGATGTCGATATCTTTGATCAACAAAATTAAAAAAAACTAAATCTATCAGCAACTATAGCAATAGATACGTTTGCTGAAGTAAACTCCACTTAGAATTCTCAACAAACTAGTCAAGCTCCGTCGATTTAAGAACAACGCATGCAAAATAGATTTCCAAAACGCAAAGAGTTGTCGGAGCACACTACAGATGAATTGTTAGGTCATTTCCTAGACTGATGTAGCGGTGGCTACAGTACACTGGACGAGATCGGCTGTGGTTTGGGTAGATACAGCTGCGATTACTTTAACAAAGAATAAACATAACGAAAAATAGATACTTATGGATATCGTACTAATTGATCTAATTAACACAAAAACAAAACTAAATAGAGGTTTTAAATCATTAAAAAGGTATAAAACACCTAAAAATAATTTATAAAAATGTATTTTATAAATATTTATTTATATAATATAATTATATTAAACAGTGCCAGTGAACGATTATAAAATAGGTCGATGATGATGAAGATGATATAATTTATCAAAAAATATATGGAAGTAAATAATTATGTATTTATTATGTTAATTAATTCAGGTTTTATTTAATTACGCTTAAGTGTAATGTAATCTTTGATTTTAAAGTATTTCTGACATTTTTTCTTTTAAACGCCATAAATGCCGTTTTCTACCTTTTCTACTGGATTACTGGTAGGAAATACCTTCGGCGTTAAGTCCGCCAATTGTGCTTTGGTGCAATGAAAAATAAATAAAATAATAAACCCATTTCCTTGTTCCCACCTCGACATCACGCTTAGATTTAGTAAGTCTTTTGTTTTTGACCTCTAGAGCCTAGAAGTCCTTAGCAACACACGTAACGCGTGAGATACTCGTTTTAATTTATCATATAACACGGGTGATTTTAAAAATAAGTAATCTCATGCAGCACTAGCTTCCTTCACACTCCTCCTCATCAGACAGTATAGTCCCAGATGGATCAGTTAAGAAAGGGAAGCCAGTGATTGAATGAATAGTCACACCCTTTCATTCAGTGGCGTTCCATCCTTTCGTAGCAGACGGCTTAAGTAGGAAGGTGGTTGTGAAACTTTTTTTATAGACTTCTCATAACTTTGATTGAACAAAAAAAGCATTATAACACTTGTAATAATTTTCGCAAATTAAACAAAATAAAAATACAAAACATTCAACAGATTTATTCCAGCGTCGATATAAATCATACAATTTCAAAATCATATATCTAAATAAGTTCCATAGTATATTACACGACAGATCACCGATAGTATCGGCTCCTTCACGCGGCCGCGTAATTTTTCACCCCGCAATAGATGCAAATCTCTCGCGACGGAAATAAAACCCTGAAAATTATAAACAAATCGTTTGTCAGGGGATCGGGACGTGTGCCACACGTCATACGATACGCCGACGACGCACCATAAATCCGACCAAATGAAATATGACACCAATGTTGTAATCTCTCATCTTAACGCCTGTTTCGGAACTCGACCGTGTAATACATAAGATGTGTCACAGACTAACTTAGGCGACAGTATATTATCTTTTTTTTTTCTTAAATAGATTACGTTGATTTCACGGAAGTGCAAAAGGTTTGTCTGATAGTGGCAACACAGTTCTTCTTTATTAAATATTACGCAAATAAAATATTTGACAATTCGTGTTTTCACAATTATTTATTAAAAACTATATCAATGTAAAAATATCGCAGAAGGAATAATTAATCTGTACTAAATTTATACTCAGAATAACATACGAAATGGATGTGACCTTACAACGCATGGGAGAACAGAATTGATGACATCTTTTCAATTTAAGCACTTAGTTTAATATAGCACTATTTTAAATGAATTCGTTTAATTTACAAATGCTTTTTAATTAAATTAAATTGATGTCAAGAACTTAAAATTCTCGCTCAAGCCAATACTCAATTACTTAACACCACGTACCTCAGATCTAAATTTCCGATTCCCTGAGGAGGTGGCCGCTTGCTCTGTTTGATTTGTTCGAAGATTTCAAGTCCACCTAGCTATATCACCATCTGACCTAATTCTACGACCATAATTATACTGTATTGTTGTATACCTACAGTAGGAGGGAAAACAGCCAGTCCCACTGTGGCTGGAGTGGAGGAATCTGAGAACAGATCACATCTTCGGCTGTATCATCAGTTACCATCAGGTGAGAAGAAGGCCAAGATCTCTAATCTCAATTTAATATCAAAACGGGACTTCTGCAAGATCTTAGCAGTAGGGCACGGTACCACGAAAATTATGAACACAACGTCAGCTACACATATCTCGTCCGTCAAGTTCCTGTTTGGTTATTTAAACATTTTATCACGTCAACTGTACGAGAGAGCTTTGAGCCCGCTTTGTGAATATATAATTTATTTTCAGGATTAAATTTTAGTTTTAGACAATATTATATTAAACTCATATTCATGCCGGTTATCTAGTACAAATTATAATTATTATAATGATTGAATCTGGCATCACCGGGGTAGATCCCAACTAATTACTTTGGTCGTCTCCAGAAATAACTGAACACTTCAGTACCATGTCACAACAAGAAGTGCGTTTGTTGTTAGATAGCGACTATTACTGATACTTAATTCTTGGTATGAAATGGTAATAAAGTGTTAAGCTACTTCTGAGGACCAGGTACAGTACCTTCCACCAGGTTAAAATGTATACTTGGCATATGTTATTGAATTGCGTTTTAAACAACAGGAAGTCCGCAATTGCACAGCCGTAACTAAAGATTTAAAAAAGCGTTGGTGGCTTCGTGCGTAAGCTTATCATCCGTGCAGGAGGCAGAGACTGAACCTTCGAACTAGCCAACGTGTTTTCAAATTTTGAATTTATATAAATGTTTTTTTACACGTATACGGCGAAGGAAAACATTGGGATGAAACTAGCGCACACATATGAAGAAATTCTTAGGTTCGTGCGGAGTCGTCACTTAGCCAGAGTGGTTGACTGACACCTAATCGCTCTAATTTAGTGTAGGCTCGAGTCCTCGGTGGGGACTTACATGAGCTGTTATTGGGTGAACTAAAGATATCAAATTTTTTTTTTCATGACAACCAATAAGGTTAGCTTACAACTTTACGGATACTTAAATATGTTCTGTCATGAATCTTTGACTTATAACATGTATTTATCAAAAAAAGAATCGTCCTTTTTATAGGAATTAGGCGAATCTCTTACAATATTTTATTCTGTAACAAACGGTTTGTCTATTAAGAATGCAAACGAAAATTAAGAGGAAAGGGACAGTATTGACTTCGTTACAAATTTAATTTTGTACACATTGTGCTGTGAATACAAATCAAGCTTCTTGGGAATTGGAAAACTGGAAATAATATTGGAATAAATGGAAATTACTTTAATGGAAAAAATAACAGGCTTATCGAGGTTGATTATTACGATGTCAAATCAGCTTTTAATGTAGTGACCCAAAAAGATATGACGAAAGTCACGAATACTTCGTAAAGTCAATAGAAGATCAGTTTTGATCTTCGTTACACCACTTCTGCAAGTCTGAGTCGCTGTTAAAATACATTGTAATTTAAAAGATGCTTTATTTCAAGTGTGTTAAATGGCTTTTTACCTCTACCTTAAAAACCTAACTCATATCACCATAGTATACGTTTTGCATAGTAACACAGTTTTTTATTTCTTTTTTCCAATTGAAACTGTAATTGGAATACGCGTGACTAAACACTACATACAATGCTTATTAGAAAACCCCAAGACTGTTGTTGTGAAATGATAATAATATTTTAAATTCATTTGTTAAAAAAGAAGATTTTTCCATGTACGCAGAAAGTTATTATTATCCACAATTTAAATGCTTCATTCAAGGAGCTTTTGAATCAAAAAGTTTTATGTAAAATTTCTCACATTTACTCATCTAACCATAATTAAGAATTATTATGAGCCTTTGTTCATTTATTGTCATTTAATTCGTTAAGAGAAAAGTTTTTAATGGCTCCAATTCTAAACTAAAGTGTTTCACATCTCTTTCATTCCAATTTAATAAGAAGAGATAGAATGACTTTTAGGAACGCCAAGTAAATTGACACTAAGACAATTAATGAGAAATATTTCTTTATTTTATATGTCATTTTATTCCTAAAGATAACAATAAAAATAGTCATGTTATAGTTTTAATTTATATAACCATTCCACTCTACTCTTTATTCTCTTCTTCTCTTGATTATTAATCGAATTTATATTAAGGTAATTGTATAATTTAAGCAACCTACTTAATTAACTTCGGAAAGCTTCTTGGTACTTTATCTGAGTGTTACAGTCAGAGTAAATGGATTACTTGATGACTTCGTTGTCGCAGCGGTAAATTTTATCCCCAAAATTCTTACAAGCTTAAGTACTCATCCTATTTATAGTTTTATATATTTGATAATAGTTTTTTAGCTGAAGTGAAATCACAATTATTTATTATTTATTATTTACTTATTTAAATTTTGTTTTATAATAATAATATCAACATTGTATTTAAAACTGTATATGCTTCGATTATTCTTATTCGTATGATGACGAACCCCTTTTTTTGATATAACCTCAAGTCGGTCGCATCGAATTGTTTTCAAAACTAAACAGTCATAACAAAATCCCATACGTGTGGGAAAGTTGTCTTTATGTTTAGTGATATACAATGTATTTGTTAAACTACGACGTAATGCTACATGCTGCTAAATTAATGAACGTTGTTGAATCAATAATATTGGTTTATATAAATAGATTTTAATCAGGTAAAAAATATACTCCACTCGTCTAGCGATTACCAGACAACTTAATCGCACTTCAGTTAGATTATATTTGTGTACAACCGTTCACCATCTTTTACCATCGCAGATTTATTCAGCTCGTCTCAAATATATATAATATTTGGCCATATTTATGTAAACATCTGATACTTCAAGCCATCTTAGTAATCAAACCTGCATCCAACATTAATATATCCGACAGCAAACATTACAAACATATTTTCTTCTTTTAAAACTGGAATTATGCAGCCAGATACCGGGGCCACATCAAATATTGCATCAGCTAAGAGCTCCGCTACACGTGAACCGCACAAACAGAGTGTTTGTCTAAAGAGATTGGCTACAGCATGAGTTTTTAACTCTTCCATAGTATTTATTTACTCTTGACAACATATCTTTGGAATAACATTTTCAGTTATCAAGCGACCTTACGTTCCATATTCAACAACACATTACATAAATTATACCAGCGCAAATAACTAGATTTTTTTTTTAAATTTTAGAAAATTCCTTATTAAAACCTGTGATATTTTCTTGTTTCATTGAGTTATGAAGTTTCTTATGCTGTGATCTAAATTACTAAATCAACAAAAAAAATTGCATAAATTAGTTAATAACCTATAACTCTAGAAACCTTCAAAGGACAGTAACAGATAGAAACGATAAATTACATAAAACCAAATTAATTCATTCCCAGATAACAATCGGAAGATTCACTACGCAACTGGGTACGGACCATTTGTTACGTTTTAATTAAGTTGTAATAAAGAAAATAATTAATTACAACCCGTCGGATGCGGGTGAATATTAAATTATATGAATTCAGGCGACTATATAAAATTCATGACGCGTAGAGATACGATCATACGTTTTTTGGACAGTTGCAGGGTTGATAGTATCTGTCGTAAACGTTTGTGGACATAATTATATCGTGAATATTATTTGTAAGGCTATTATCACTAAATATACTTTATTATTATAATCTTCACTGCCTGGGGAATATTATAAAATATCATTATCATCAACAGCCCATTTTCGTCCCACAGCTGGGCACAGAACAGTATTGTTCCATAACACCGCTGCACTGGTCCAATTCGAGTTGGTAGGTGATAGCGATTGGCTTAACAACAAGGGTCAAACGGCTTAACGAGCATTCCGAAGCATAGAGAAGCTCGAAATGATCAAAAACTTTACAAAATATACTAAAATAAAATTAAAACGTCATTTGTACTATGTTTTAGTAAGACGACATGATAACAGAGCATAGGGGATACGAAAGAAACTGTTGTAAGAAGATTTGTCCATACACTACAGCACATCCTATGAAATATTTAATTGCCAATGAACAAGTGACACTATTAATCACTCCTTTATCAAAGTTTTACCTAAAATCTTACATATTATCAGAGTAATAACTATAACTATGGACAATTTAATATTTATGCACGCACCTCTTTCTTAGAGTTTAATCAAATTCTCATTATATTCTTTTAACAATTTATCAAATAAAATTCTTTTCTCAATTATAAAAATACCACAATCTCTATTTGCTTGCCAATAAACTTTGACGAGTACCCTCAGAATCATGGGACCTTTTTAATGATGATTGACAGAGTACTATGGTCACGAACATAAAGATATACAACTGAATTAAGAACCTCCTCCTGTTTTTGGAGTCGGTTAAAAACTATAGCCAAATAGCTGTTCACTAGCCACCTTCCTGCCGGAGGCGTTAACATGTGCGCACGCGCAGCTCGTCGAAGCGTGCCACCGCTCTTACCGGACAGACGGACTGATTGCAAAAGCAATCATCAGATTGAAATAATATTCCTGGCAGGAAAATCGTTTATATTTTCTAATTACACCCTTAATGTCAACCTTCCGTTCAACTTAAGTGATCTAAGAAAGTAAAAATTGGTATCCAAAAAACTAATATGTTTTAGCTGGAATACTGAGAAGTCAAGTCCCAATACTTATAATAGGCAAATGTCGCATTATGTTATCAAATTTAATTTTTAATAAATTTTGATGTTAGTAATAAATATTTTATAAAATTTTGTTCCTTTCTCGAAGAGTAACCTGTAGCGACGGATAATTTGAATAAAAAATGCTTGAAGAAATTAACATCTTTAAGGTTACAACAAAACAAATAAAAATATTATACAACAAATAAAAATCAAAAGATTGTATTGACAATGCGATTATATTAGTTCAGGTTCTCTTGACAAATAACAATCATATTTTTTGTTTAACTGCTGCGGCCCTGAACATATATCAATTTCTATAAATACAGAAGCCATATATCGCTTCCTCGCTCATCCTTATGGCATCTAATTCAAGGTCTAAAGTCGTTTCTGATACGTTAAATCTATAATCGCCTTGAATGTAGCCACCGGTATTACAGTTAAGCAAACTGAAACGTATCAGAACAGTCTTTATATAGTAATTATTGTTAATATAATAAAAATAACTTTACATGTGATAAAATCACGAAAACTTCATCTTATATAAGCTAGTTTTGATACACGTATTCCTATTGACAAAATATATCACAAAGCGAAACAGAGAAGGCTATAATTATTAAATGATTAAATTGTAGTGAGACAAATCGCTTCAAAGCCTACTACGAGTGTTAGTTAACTTCCCCGTCATTGATCTATAAATTTAATCCTGTCTGTGTAACAAACGTACTAATAGCAACACATTCCACATAACGCACATCTCACAATAATCATCCTTAGCGCACTGCAATAGAGACTAATCTTTATTTACTATCAATGACTGTCAGTTGCTACATGAAACGTGACTGTGCTGAAGGATTTCGAACCCTAATACTGGGTGTTAGAGTGTTCAAGCGCAATGGTTAGTCAGGCATCGAACCCCAGCCAGATAAGCCAGCACGCATGACTGACCACTTCGTTATGTTAATACGATAGTATCTACTCACATCTCCCCTGCAATAAAATCCTGTATGCGATTAAGTTTTACACGCCTTTAATTAGTCTGGTTTGTTTTAGTCGACTCTATGATATTTGTTATTAGTAGTTAGTAAGGGTTAGAATTGATTGTGTATTTACAATTATTTAACCCTTTTTATAACAATTTAAGCAAGCCTTTGCCCAAATTAAATTGTAAATTAAATATCATATCTATAACTCGCTGTTTAATGTAATCTTAAGATTTTCGATCTAAACAGAAAAATCTAAATCAATTTATCGTAATGTATTCTACAGCAACAGCTTTAACTAACAAGAGTTCGCTAAAAATGGAAGACTGGAAAAGCTAAAGAATATTTCTGTCAATATTGAAGCTATTAAAGATAAAGGCTCAGATAGAAACGCTGTAGAACTAGAATTAACGGGAAATAGTGTTACTTTAGATTGTTCACATATTCAGACCAAAGCAGGCAAGCAAACAAGAAGACCCGGCGCTATTCGCCACCGTTTGGATGATTTGCTTAAGACAACAATTGATACGAAGGCTACATGTCCATTGCTGAAGACGGAACGTTAAAAAATACATTTATGTTTTTCATTTTCTTTACAACATTAAGTAATCTTCACTTCCGTAGACCTTTAGTTTTTATTTGATAGGTAATTATTATTTAAATTTATATAAAATTGTATTTACCTTTCTATCTCTTCGTAAGCTGCAACCCAATCTAATTATTTGTATTTAGTTAATTAATTTCTCAAGCAACGTTGTTTGGAAGAGATTACTTATTATATGTATACGTTTACTTGTAGTGTTGTTAATTTTAGGATTTATCTGCAAGAAGGATATATGTAATTGAATATAAATTAGTTACGAATTGTACCTAAATCCACGCAAATTGATCCTTGATTTGTATTTTCTTTAGTATTTTTGCGGTTTACGTTTTTACGTTTCAATTATTATTTATTGTGGTCTTATTTCCAGTGATAATATAGCTTTAGAAATACATCGTAGCGTAACACGAAGACATTAAACGGCTTCTAACACTCATTCGATTTCCCTATATACTGGGCTGTTCTCTCCTCCACGACACGACTCGCCTGAGCTGAGGTCCGAGCCTTTAGAGGCACCCTCAGGTTTGTCACTCACTCATGGCTCGAGCGCCCTGGAGACTGCGGAAGAGACAGTGGAACATCTCCCTGAAGGTAATGCCTGTCGATTAGAACTCCTCCAGAGGCGAATCGCCCCTTAAAGCTTGAGGACTCTCCGGTTCTCGCCTCCTTAAAACCCCGGTAACGCTGTAAAGGCCAACAGCATTAGTCAAAAAAAAAAGAAACCTATATTATAAAAATATAAGAGATTTGTAAAAATGAATTTAGCATTCACGGCAAGTTAATGTTCAATACTAATTTTTTTTTTAATATAAAGCACAGCAAATGACTTGACACCACCTGATGATGAGCAGTAGACGAGTCCACATGTGAAGATAGCTAGTGAAGCACGTGACATACTGCCCTAGCCACCCTCGCCTTGCCGGCCCAAAAAGTTCTTTTTCACGCCTCTTTTAAAGGAACCCACACTGAAATTACTCACTAAAATTTGTATATTAATATTGAGATACAGCGCTACTAAAATTTTTATGTGAGAAACATTAAAATTGTAGTAGTTTTGTATTAGCACGTATTAGTTTCTATCTTTAACAATGGAAACTCGTCGCTCTTACTCAACTGGACGTGTTGCGTGTTTGTCAACATCTTCTCAGGCAGCACGAATGGAGACATTGTCTTTACCGTCTCAACTATTTCAAATAGTTCTTGCTTTGTAATGAAATCCTTTTGTTGTTCATGTTTGTTCATTGAAATAAATGTTCATGCGTTTGCGTATTCGCGTCAAAATTATTTAACACACGTGTTTTCGAAACTATATTCAGTGTCGAAGGTTTAAAGTAGATAATAGTTTTGAAAACTTATCGCTGTTATGCCATTTGTACTTTATTTTGTATTTTGATTATGGCAATAAAAATCTTTCATGTATAGATTGACAAACGACGATCATAATTCTTAAGACATTTTAATAAGCAGCTACTAGGTAACGAATTGTAAATTTGTTATGGATAAATCAGAGTTGGTGTTTAAATTAATATCTTACCTTATCTAGCACGAACACTAAGACAAACAACTTTACACAAACTTCTTCCTTTCAGCAACAGCTCGACAAAGTATTTTTTGAGTAACTATAATAACGTTACTCAAATCATATAGACTATTAAATCGAAATAAAAATCTACATGTTGTTCACCGGAGAAGTGTCAACCGGTGCCTTGGCGTGCTATATTCATTGTGATAAATAATCATAATTTCCAATAGAGCATTAAACATCCATTTGGAGAAGCAACGTGTCTTACAGATTAACACAACAGAGAATACTATTTTATAGTGGAGATATTCTGATATGACCATATAACTCTATAGATCTTGAGGAAGAGGCAAGAGGTAACTTGTTTAATAGGCTGTCAATTTACTATCTCTTTTTTACCCGTGTTGCTACAAACATCTATATAAATACTATCAATCAACTTATCTATTTGTAACCGTTGAAGTTTAAGTCCTTGACATTGACGTCACAACACCATCGATGTGAACTACTCCTAACATCACTTCACATTAATGACCACTCAGTCTTTTGTTTGTCTTTTATCTGTAAGCTGTAACAACAAAAAGGTTTAAGCAAAAACACATGGATTAGCTGAATAGAATATGAACGTAATGTTTGAGAAGTCTCGGACAAAACGTCGAGCATTGTAGGGTATCATATGTGCAAAAGGATGGCTCAAAATGAAGTATCTTAACTATTTCTAGAATGCTTTGCTTTGTAATGGGTTCGCTTTGTATATCATTATTTCGACTTTAATGGCAAAGCAAATCATAATATTCACAAAATGCAGTAAGCCCGCCCTATGAGTCACTTTAAGTTGACATCTTGAATAAGCTCTTAGACCTTTCTGACCTGAAACGCAATATTAAAAGAAATTTTATTTCTCAATCTTTCGAATGTAAGAATTCCTCCAGTCAAAAAATTCGATGTACTCCTAAAACATAATGAGGAGTTGGTTAAATTTGTAAAACTATTGTCACAAGCAAGGCCCAGGACCAATTGCTCCGGCGGAATCTCCCTACTTTGTTGTTGACATAAAATTTGCTTGAACAAAACCGTAAAAGAAGTTCGTAACAGTGAAATTGTGGAATACAACAGTAAAGCAATCGTTGATATTGTTAATAGTTATGTAATTTATTCATTCTATAGTGAGGTTAATAACAAAGTCAGCATTGAATAAATTCAACAACTTGGAATTCATACAGGAGGATTTTGATACTTCTTATGATGTAGCAGCTTCTTATGAACACCTTCTGGCTTCATGATCAGACTTTAGGCAACACGCAAGGTAATTTATGGCAAGACAAATCAATTAAGCCCAAACACTCTGGATTTATCATGTATAGTTGAGGCGTTCCTTTGACCATCGTCTTAAGTCTTCATCATAAGACCATTGGCACCACATTTTTTTACATAAAAACTCGACATCACCTGATATTAAGTAGCAGAGGAGTCCATATGTGAACATAGCTAGTGCAGCATGTGACATACTGCCCTAGCCACCTCAAACTTTCCGCCCCAAAAAGTTATTTTTCCCGCCACTTTTAAACCGCTATTGTAAAAAGGCTATTCATTATTGAGGAGAAATACATTAGGTAATAATCAGTGTCTAAATCAAAATATTTCTATTGAGTCAGCAAGTACATATACTAAAATTGGAACGATACAGAGAAGATTAGCATGGCCCCTGCGCAAGGATGACACGCAAAATCGTGAAGCGTTCCACATTTTTTAATGGACCTGGTGAATTGCGTCGGCAGAAGCCGGGTCACCCCCGATGGGCAATGGAGTTACCGGGGAGTTTTAGTGGGTATTCTCAGTGCCGGCCTTGAGGCACTGGGTGAGCCCCACACACGCCCGCCGCTTAGCCAGTGGCGGGTAGGTCCGTAAAGGGATTCCTCCTCGAAAAAAAAGGTACATCACATACTCTTTTGAAAGTCAAGATTGAAGAATATAATTATAATACTGAAAAGAGTTATTAGCTTAATATTAATAATAAAAGATAAAATTAAACAATTTGAAAACTTCCAGCAAAATATATTACACTATTCTTCAATTAAGTTTTGATTGATTACACAAATTATATAATACAGTAACATACAGCACTGGAGATAGTTATAATATGATATTTAAATGTAAGACTAAATATTTAGATTGTGGAATATATAAAGAGAAATTAAGGCCAAGAAAAATCAAACGAACTCAAATAAAGATGAGATGATCATGTATAGTTTAGGAGTTCCTAATATCATTTATCCTCAGATCACTTCGTGAGTACCATATCATTGCATTATACCAAACTTGTATATGTAACAGTAACTTTAACAAATGTAGTTTCAGTGATAATATTATTGTTCATATTTCCATTCAATTTCTCCAAACAATTATTATTAATTTCTTGGGTGTTATCGCTCAAATTGTCTATTAATACACAAATAGTTAATTCATTAACTCCTTGCTTTACTTATGTCTTCGTATGACATTTATTAACATAATAACATACCTACCGGAATTTATATTGATAGAATTAATTTAGGTCTAGATGTGGAGAGTTCTTGGGAACTTGGCTACATCTCAATTGCTAAACATTTAGCCGAACAAGATTAATCTGCATCCACCACTGGAAACTATATAATGTACTATAAGGTTCAAATTTGTAACGTTATATAATCGTTAATATTGATCAAAATTCTGTAGGAAGGCCACAAGAAATTTTACTTGTTGAGTCTAGAATATATCTTCTGGCACTGCATTAATTCTTACAATAGAATTATTATGGACCTAATCCAAGAGATCGGTAAATATTGCAACCAAAACTTTCCATTAAGCCAATTATATTCAGTGTTCTCACATTACATATCAAAGTTCAACTTTCAAGCTCTCAATAAATCGCGCGCTAAAATTGTGTGTCGGCACTTTTTCGATCCACTTAAATTAAAATTCCAACTCACTAGGCTTATCGCTCGAAGATTTTCCCAGACCACGGCAAGTTTATTCTTACTCAATTTATCAAGCGAAGCACCTGCATCGGACTGGATGCTGTCGAACGCTACCGATCGCTCCCGACCGAGGCCGATTGCTTCGGATAACTTTAGTAGTGGGAATTTATAAAACTTTATTTAGTAACGAGAGAGTGTTATCAGAATCTGGGCTTAGAACTTTTTTACAGCTTGCTAGTCTACTTTCAGCATTCTATGTAGATATTTCTTAATCTTGTGATCTTGTTAATGATTATTAGTGTTAGGACGCGAAATATTTGTTGTTTAGCTTAAAAGAAAATTACCGCACCAAGCCTTCATAGCTAAGGACTAAAGGACTAACTGATAGCATTATCTAAAAAATCACCAATTTGAAATTTAATACAAAATTGATTTTTGATAGCAACCTCAATGAGAGATTCTAAGTAATTTCAGTTTTAAATATTTCCAACAATTTATCAAATCTTTCCTCGAGCTATTTTGTAACGATGTACGTGTCTTCTGGATGGATCATTTTATTCCCAGAGCGCTCCAAGAGTCCGAGCAAGCTATGTTTAGACGTCTACATACTTGTACATTCAAGAAGGACTAATGCCAGCATAACCTGAACTTTCCTGTCCCTCGTGGGACATTATAAATTCAACGACAAAGATATAAACTTAGCTAAAGCAATAGCTCTCTGTGAACTGGACGTGGATTTTATATGATACAATAACAATATATCATATAGGGGCAGCTGCCGAAAGTGAAGAATGGTCTCCCGTCACTGACTTCGTCTGTTAGGAAAGGAATGTAGCTTGTACACAGTATATTATTGCGATCTTTCCATTAAAAGCAATTTTTGCAGCTATATTTAATTCTATTAACATTTTTTAAACTAGATACCTTCCCTCATACCAATTAAAACTAATCGTCCTAATTTGGATGAGTTGAATCAAGGTAAGGGCTTCTTTTTCTTGTTGTAAAAGGTTATATTAATAATTAATAAAACATAAAATATCTATAATCGTAGGTACATCTATTGTACATCGAGTAAGATTTTATTTCGATATTACCCGAAAATACTTTTAACTTATTGGCACAAAACCGCTTGGATCAGTTATGTAGAAAGTGCTTATAAATTACCTCATTTTTGTAGGATATAATACGTGAACGTGTATTAATAAGAACAATCTATTATTACTTTCTGAAGGTTTTACGTGTTTATTCAGAGAAATTTGAGTGATGCCAGTCATCTTTCATTACGAATATGTATAACGTTAAGCAATTAACATTATCTACCATATAAAATTATGTTGTAATCAAACAAAGCCAGATTTTAAATAAACCTTTTAAAGGAAAACCAATAGTGGAAATAAGACCCAGATAGGTGCGAATAATGCTAATCATATAAAGGGAACTCCAAATTGACCGGCGTCAAATTTTCTACTACTAAATTCATTTTTAGTGCAAGATAGATATACAAAGTTTGTCTTTTTCATATTAGACAGATAAATTAGTAAAATGTAAACTTTGATATGACTATTGAATCTTATACAGAATGGCGTAGAAAGAGAACTAGCATTTTCGAAAACTGAAATCAGAAAGAATTGAAACATACCATTGTATTAGCATTACAAATTTATCTTTTATTTTTTTCCACAAAAAATGGCTACTATTGAATATCCCAATTAATAATCAAATACTGGAATATACATTCTCCATCAATTTTTACTTCAAAAATCCATGAGTAGTTATCTGATATTAGGTACGGTTACTCTTAAATTTCTGTGGATTATATATATCTACTTTCGCAATGGGTGGAACTTTTAGTGTTACTGTGGTATAGTGAGTAGTATTGTCCTCTCTAGTAATATAGTATATATACCAGATTATCCCTAAAACATAGCGAAGCTTCTATTCCATAAACTATCATTTCAAACAAACATTTGTTGTTCTACGAAAAGTTATATTACTCGTGATAATTGTTTGTACTTTAATGTCTTATAATTATTAGTCTTTAAGGACAGCCTACAAAAATCTAATTTACAATCATCGTAACTTAAACTACTTTCTGTTATAGGAGTGCTCTGGAAGTTTTGGATGAATGTAAATCAAACCGATAGATAAAATATTTGATTAAAATTATTATTATTCATTATTTGGATTAAATGAAATCTTAATAATCATATCATTTTTATTATATGATAATCTTAATTTTACTTCAATGGAATGATCAATTTATTTTTTCAGTACGATTAATTTAGTCTGCAGCAGCTGTTTCAGCTGTTTCTTCTGCTGCTACTGTGCTAGTTGCATCACCAGCTTCACCCGTTTCTGTCACATTGGGTTCATTATCAACCTCTGTGTCATTTGGAACTTCTGTCCCATTGATTTCATCAGTAACTGCTGTGTTATTTGAAACCTCTGTCCCATTGATTTCATCAGTAACCGCTGTGTCATTTTGAACTTCTGTTATACTGGTTTCATTAGAAGCCGCAGTGTCGTTTAGAACTTCTTTTAGGTTCATATTATCATCTATAGTATCATTGACAGCTGTTCCTTCGTTAGTTTCATCTCTAATTCTTAAGTTATTTTGTTGAGCTTTATAATTAAAAATACAAGTGTTAACGCACTCGTACTCATCGTTGAACATGTTTGGGTTAGGCAGACATCCTCGCCAGACGCCGACTTCACAGCGAGAGCCAGGCTTATGATAATACAACACCGGAGTAGGAGGACTGCCACAGTCATCCCATCTGAAGTCAGTGAAACAGATTTCTGGTGGTACTGTGAAATTAAAGCGCAATATGTACATGAGCAGTTCGTTGGAATTCGAATACCCTGGTTTTAATAAGGAACACAAAACAACTTTGCCAAGTTTAGTCCCTGGATAGTTCAAATTTGGTAATTATTTATTTTAACTTCTTTTTCTTTCCTAAATGGCATAGATCATCACCAAAATAGATTACAATACTGCCAGTTTTTATTTAAACTTGATTGTATATTAAAAAATATATACATGCCGCCATATGTAATTTTTTTATGTACACTTAAGAACTAACACTTAAGATTGTTTTTCCAACATTGTGTCTACAAGTCAACCATTATGCCAAGCAAAACCTGTACAAGCTACGGCTACGGTATCTTGAGCTAATCTGTGCTTAGGAAGAAACGTTAAGCAGTTGGTCCCGGTTGTTACGGCAACCGCTTTCCCCCATTAAGCCGCCTTCGACCGCGGTGTAGTGTTATGGCTCCAACTTCTCATGTATGTAGGCTGTAGATGAAGGTCATGAAAGAAACTACAATATAGGGGAGTTTATTCTCACTATCACATAAATAATTCATCTATAAAAGAAAAAACTTCAATATAGGAGGACTATTTTTAAAAGACTTAACTAAATGCTAAGTACAAAAATCCGATAATTTATTAGCTAACTCTTATTAATCCATTAAATTGATCTTAAGTTTATCACAAAAATCTCTAAGCCGCATTAGTTACCAACATTGTTGCCTTAGTATTAAGTTTAACATTAAGCGGTGGACGTTAAAATTTATTTAGCACTTTACGCTTTACTTACAATGTTCTGTAATACTTCATTACTTTAGTCTACGGTCTGCTCGTGTTTGTGATCTAGTACAAGGTTACTCTGGTGTTAAAACGTGCTGTAAATTTCTACTATCGTAAAGCTTAAGTTTTAGCCACAGAGTAAATGAATAATAAACTGATGTAATCAAAAGCGATGGTAATAAATTTTAACATTGAAAGTAACTATGTTTTAATCAAAGTTTCACAAGCAGAAGCATTCCATTTAGATACAAAAATAGTGAAATCAACATATGGCAGCTGTGCTTTAACCAAACAGAAAAAATTCAACAACTTACTGATAATGCACAAAGGGGACATTAGAAGAAGGAAAAGCGCAGAACTCGTACTGCTTACTTTACAAGTTTATATGTTGTTAAATTTAAATTCAATGAATAAGGGTTCCAAGTTCTTACCAGCATCAACATTTACTGAAGTAAATAGTACAACAATCATATAACAAAGAAATTCTAATATCACGTCCATATCTCGCCGCGTCGTTTCACTTATGAATTAATTTAACGCAAACTCAAAGCGTTAATTTGGTAATTAATATCGTAATATGATTAGCGATTTTACAACACGAGTGGTAATATCAATAAAATTTACGGAAACAAATAATGTTTCCTCGTCCATCTTATCAGCGAATAAAATTATGTTAGGCACATAATTTATTAGTACGCTTTGATTGAAAGCCAAGAAGGATGTGGGATTCTTAGCTACTCCATTATAGCATCAATCTAATACTGTCTCTGTCTTCCTAAAACTACATACTTAATACAGTTTCACATTAAAATGACAGTCTTTTTCAGCTGCCTAAGTTTTGTCGTGATATACCTCACATACATACATGTAGGTTGCCAGGAATAACTTACGGTAATGAGACTTAGCCGTTTAAAATAGGCCTCGTGAGAATTATCGAAGTCACTTAAATGGCAATGGAAGGGAATATGCTTGGAGTTTCTTTGCGTAATCGAATCAGAAATCATGAGATCCTCATGAGAAATAAAGTCTGTCAGTGACTTTACAACCCAAAGATTACGTGAAGTGGCAGTGGGTAAGGCACATTGCAAGAATGAATGACGGCAGTTGAGGCTGGAGAGTTCTTGAGTGGCGGTGGGTGGTAAATCTCGTGGATAGCCTCTAGAAGGACAGGACTAATCAGTTCGGAGACCATGTATCCAGCAGTAAACACCTGGTCTCGTGGTCTTTTCTGTATTTGACTGACTAATGCTATTGGCCGCTCATGGCCTTTACAGCGTTACCGGGGTTAAGAAATGTAGCCAGTATAAAATAACACAGGGCCTGTTATCAAATGATCTCCTGCATTCACATTACCTTTCTGATTTTCTTTCTTAGAGGAAACTGTTCCGTTTACTTTCTTGGAGAGATTTCTGCGAAGACAAGTTTCGGGCTGGTAAATTTAAAGCAACTAGAACATAACTTAAATCTGGAACATGATGCCTTTTCGGATTAGGTGTCCCCTCTCGCTCATTATCCAGTAGTGTAGATTAATCTCGATGAGAATAAAAGCAACCCTATCATGGCATGAAATTGAAGAAACTAATATCGGAATTCCAAATATTTTAAATTAGTATGAATAATAAGGTAAGAACAGTGCATAAGGTCTGAACCTACAATAATTGTTTGCAGGTGTCTTTTTTAATGTCGATTACATGTCAAGCCTTACAATCTAGACGTAATAATTTTTTGATTGTTTCAAAGTTCCCAGGAGTAAGTCGCGGCAATATATGAATACATAATTCCGTAATTTTCATTTACACCATGCGTCGGTAAGAATGGTGCATAGGGTTCGTTTGTAGTACACGAACGCTAAAGTCGGTGAAGCATCACCCACTTACAAGAGTAAAAGCATTTTTTGCTTAAACTGAAATACCCAAATATTTGACAAGAAACCAAACTTTCTTCCAACAACGACCAAAAGGTTGTGTTTATCTTTCCCAAAACTTTTTAAAAACTCCCTTGCCATTCCTGTATGGGTACTTACCTGTAGAGGCATTAATTAGATCCACGTGAAGTTAAATATTCTTTCCTGTTTAAAAAATTCACCATAGTTAGGGTTGGCAAAACGAGCAATTAAATTAATATAAATGTAAAAAAGATTTTTGCTTGTTCACTAATAGTAAAGCGAAGGAATAAATGTAAGTTGCCACTAACCAACTTATCAAAAAAAAAGAGTGTCCTTATAAAAAGAATATTCATAATTTTAGAGTAACCTTACTATTATTAATGGAATTTGTCGTGCTACATTTAAATACTTGCCTTTTAGGGGGAATATTTATCACCATTATCATAACAGCCGAGAGATGTCCGTTGCTAGCCATACTCCTTCCCCAAAGATCCCCAAACCGATCGGTCCTGCGCTGTCCACATTTAGCGGTTTTCCCTTTATCAGATCGTCGATCCAGCTTGTGACAGGCCTACCAACTCTGCATCTCCTGGTACACAGCCCAGTCTCGCGTACCTTTCTGCGTCAACGGTCATCAGTCCTCTTTGCAATGAGCTGCCCAGTACCACTTCAGGCTCACAATTATTTGGGCTACACTGGTTATCCTAGTTCTCTTACTTATCTCATTATTATATATTATACTTTTTATTTCAAACGTTTATTTTTATGTGCTTTTGTGTATTTTGTGTTCTATATATGTATTAATGTATATTTCATTAAAATGTTAAAATTTTTAAAATCAGCTTATCAACAGAAATGAACTAGAATAGCCGATTAATAGTGAAATTGTGATATTTCCACAAAACAAGTCTCTTATATCTTATAAGGCAACCCTTACCAAACCCTCTTCAGAAACCTTTGATGGCTGAAAAATCCTTTCATTGGGTATAAAAGTCATGATTTTAAAAGTATATTTTGGATTCGGTGAATAGTTTCAAAAAGGTTATAGAAATTTAGTACTTATAATTATGGAAAAATATTGAGTTTTGTCAGATTTCCGTTTTTATTAAGTTACTGAAATATTCTTATATCTGTCTATACAGATTCCGTAAACTCTAATCGCATTATCAAAGCAATCCAGAAAGTATTCATTTTAGTTTCGTCATCACCGCAGTTAATAAGATTTCTGCCGTTCCACACGGAGCCGCGGCGGAAATTATCCCGCAATTGCTTCGACAAAGGTCTGCTGATGTTCCGGAGGTTGGTTTCGTGAAAACTCCAAAATGTCTTGATCGTCGATAGATTGTAATAAATATTGTTAGTAAGTTTAATTGTTACTTTCGAACTGCGTGGACTTGTGGAGATAATTACTACACACCCATTCGTTACGTCAAAAATAATGCTTACTAAGTGGTATCTCCACTTGCATGGTAGTTTTTATTTGGACTGTTACCATTGCCTTTCATATTCAGCCAGTATTTCATTCAGGTTTATTCAGGTTTAGAACTGTGATCGAAAAATTATGAATTAAATGTGTGGCTTGTTTGACATTGCGTTGACATATGTTGCGTTGCGTTGACGCCTCTAGAATAAAATATAATAATAAAATGTTGTAGTTATAATGTTACAGGTATGTAGGTGTATCCCGGGTCTGTCTTGGTAGGTACAACACTGAAGGCACTAGGATAGCACTGATGGGCACAGAAAACGGGACAACGAGAGAGGGCACACCTCGGGTACCTATGTCAGTCAGTCAAGCGTCGGGAAGGAAATGGTAGATTGGTGTGGGTTAAAGTAATGAAATGAGCGGTTCAGGTAGCTAGGCAGATATAGGTAGGCACATATCATGCGTCCAACGAGACTTTCCTAAACAATACTATATATTAAAAATTTCTCATATTACTTTGACCAAAAGCAGAATTTTAAGAATTAATACCTAAGCAAAATACTTGAATCTGGCGGAATCTACTAAGAAAGCGCCATAAACCCCCAAAGAATAAGATTTCTATCTGTCTGTGATTGTAGGGCCTAAATATACAGAAAACAAAAGACGTTCTTTTGCTGCGTGATTAGTTAAACTGAACCCTATAAATTTCTGACGCACGGGCTATCTACTGGTCACACTCGCCGTACCTTTATTTTTCATATTTTTGATCACAGTTCCAAGCATACCTATTTAGTTAAGTGTCTTTTTAAAGTATTTCAAATTACTAAATCAAATTACTGAGGTTAGCTTGGTACAGTGATTAGTGAAATAAAAACTTTGTCGAGATTGACATTGATCGATTTTCTCTCTGACTCCATACACTTTACAATTTATACCTTATTCTTTTCTATAGGTTACAGTATGTTTTAGTCTTTGACTAAAAGATGATAAGTAATATATATTAATTTTACCACCATCAAAACAATAAAAACACCTCCTGAAAACTAACCTATATTCCCGCCATATTATTTACTTTAACAAAACTAAGCGAACACACAGCGAATTTTAATGACCTCCACAGAACAACGTAGCAACCACAATATTACCAAGTCTATATTGTACGAAATACCTCGCAACCCAAGTTACCACTAGCGAAATAGAGGACGGAACGCAAGAATTCACGTCCAGCAAAATGCAGACTAGAATGCTGCCATAATGGGAGTCCGCAGACATTTCTCGTGTATAAAATTCTGTATGGAAACCGCAATAAATGTGTTTGGTATCGACGCTGTAAAATGTACCGCCAGTTGCGACATTCAGTATCATATTTTATGGAATTTCTATTTGAATCAAAGATATTTACCGATATTATTACAAAAGATGTTTTTTTTAGTAAGACACAAGATTATTTATTTATAAAACACCAACAGTTTTCCGTTTGTGTTAAGCAATCTTATTACTAAATAAAATTTTGTTAGCCATATTTCCTTTCCGTTTACCCATGCTTTGAAGAATTACATAATGTGTCATTACTTGATTTAATTTTGCCAAAGGAATGAAAGAAACAAATAACTTTAAAATGATGTATCATTATCATAACATAATATATAATAATGTATAATATAACATAAAATAATGTAGTATCATTTTAAACCAGTAATGTTTGAAACACTGTCTTTTTTGGCTATTGATAATACTGCCAACACTTCTTCGGGGCTTTTATAGAGTGAGCAACACTTATCTTGATTTTTTTTATAAGAGTTTTGTCTTCGTATCTAAGACCTTTGAACCATATTTTCATTGTACAATGTCCTTTTTAATACCTGTGTAATGTGTCCTGTTGCCTCGTGAAGTTTTGACGACATGTGTACATAAATTTTGAAGAGATATTTAAAAACTTATATATAGAAACGCAATTCATGCAATTACATTCAGCCTTTCATTTTATTTGGTAGCGAAGAAACAATTAATATCCCAATTATCAACCAAAGCAATTGATTCCGTTTAGCGAGCGCTACGGTATTGCAATCATATCCCACTGTGAGCTCACAAGGGACAACATGTCTCGATAATTGATTTTTAATCTCATTTGCTTATGGTTCGATTAGAATATTACTAGCAGGGTTGAGACTAGCAGTCGATAAATGTTTCGATAAAACATTGGTACATTTCATTACATTACATTTATTGGTACATTTTCTTCCCACAACACTTAACTAAGACTTTTGAAAATATTTGCCGACGACAGAATCTAAAAAAGAGAAGCAGATCCACGATCAATCGTGTTCCCAAGATTTGGACCCAAATTCAGGGTTGATCCGATAATGATTAAGTTGGTTAAATGAAATGATAAGGAAATAAAAATGAAATATCAAGCGGTAAATAATAAAACAGAAGGCTTGGCGAATTTTTTTAGTCTGTAACGTACAAATGACTACGCGTGTCTTTTTAAATCTTCTGAATTAACTCTCTAGTTTTATAAAGTGAAACAAGTTTTTGAAATATTTTACTCTGTTGACATCATACGACCAATTGTAATATTGATAAATAAAAGTACTTCCCTAGTAATAGTACAATCACATTTTTTTATAGTGCCACTGCAATAGAAAAACAGATTGTGGGGTTATATTAGATTCAAAACGGTTGACTGATTATGGTGATTGGATGCATTTGAATAAATGTAGTTTGCATAATCGTAACGTGAGTTAATTATTAAAAATCGTAAAAGAGGTAGATATGTAATATAGTATAGATTACAAATAGGTTAACATTTGGCAGTTACAGGTTGGCTAATTAGTCAAGTTTCAACCTACCATGTGCCTTATCTATTTACCTGATTTTTCTTATCATATCGTTGCTTAAGATAAGTTTATCAAATCGCCTTGCATCTTGAATAATCTTGTTTAACAAATGATACCACTACCGTATTTTTTCCTTAAATTCTCCCTTTCAGACTAAGCATATTAGTACAATAATTAAAAAAAAAATCATATTTCAAAATTGCTGATATTTCAACTTTAGTAACGCTTAACTAAATCAACATGGTAACCGCTAAATTTGTTGAAGTCCGCATAATAGTCGGTCCGGAAAGTTTCTATTGTTCTTGTTGGTGTATGAGAAATCTGGGATATCGGCTATTAGTTTTAACACTGTAATTAAAAATGTAGGCGATGATTGGCAATTTGATGCAATCAATTCATTTCACTCTTTTAATTGTTTCAAAGACCTTTTTATCTGGTTTAAGATATTTTTATCTGATAAGAGTATTTTTTCAATATATATATATATTTTTTTTAAATTAAAAGAGTTTACAAATGAAGGGAAGGCAAAGGGTTGTCGATTTAACCATTGCAGAAGTTTCTGCTTTTAAATTGTTTCATTTTGGTTGAAGTTAGTAAATAATTGACTACAGCTGTTACATTTACGATGTAGTCTCGTGTAATATCGAGAACTGCTTTAAGCATTTAAGAGTAAATTTCTTATAAATTAAAATTACTTGTCACAATATTCATAAATAACTTAAATACCAAATGAAATATTACAAGTGCAACCGAATAAAACCAACACTTGCAGTGCGATGACCTTTACAAACCTGTCCGAATTGCAGTTTCACCTGACATTTAGTCACAGTGAGACACTTTTGAGACTTTTTAGATCAAGATTTTGCAGAGGCAGCCAAAGGCCAGCAGTTGAGTAAGCTTCAATCATTATACGAGGTGATAATATTCGTGTCGTAGATAGAATACGGAATCATACATTTTATGAAATTGCCATTTTAATCAGGATTCTATAAGTACATTTAAAAACTATTAGCTCTGGAGTTTAATGTTCTTGTTTTATTTCATAAATATCATATTAAATAGGCAAAAGTTAAAGTACTGAAATATTCATGTGTATTAATAAATAATACAACTTTTGAAATCGGAGATTTCTTCAGAAGAGTCCCGATTTTGAAAAAATATTGATGAGTGTAGATATATGTTACATATAACTATCATACATACATAAAGCAAAGAAATTTGTGGAAACTTCATTGGCATTTATACCATGTAACATATTATATCTATCTTTAATAGATGAAAGGTTCAAGTTCAAACGCCTGATTCTGACTGCGACATATTAACGAATGCCCTTTAGACTCGAGTCGACATTAAATTTGTTTAAATTGAATTACGTGAAATTAAAGATTGCTGTTAAATTATGCAGATATTACCACAGGTTGGTTTAACCAATGATTAAAGACGTAATATTGAATAACTGACTTTTACTTACATTAACTTACGTAATCAAGAGCATGCTAAATAGTAATGAATAACTTACTTCGTTTAAGGGTATATCGCGTCTTATTAGTACAAAAACCTTACATGAAAAATTTTATAAGAAACTTTATTTAACGCATGGATAATTAACATGTTTGACACCGACACGCTGTCACAGTGTGCGTAAGTGGTTGCAGTAACAACCAGGATCTTAAGTATGCCCAAAACAAAGGACATGGGCATTTTACACCTAACAACATACCGTTGATCTAGTGCCGATCGGTGGTTGCATTAACAACCAAGAATTTAAATATTAAATTAAGTTAATTTTTCACCAACACCCAGAGAAATGGGTGTTTTTCACAGTAACGATATTACGTTGGAACTGTATGTATTGGTGGTTGCAGTACCAACTAGGACTTTTATATCAGGTGATTTATTTCACCACCCACACACTGTGACATGCACGTGAAACTTGCACATTAACGAACAATATTACGCTAGTTCAGTGCGGTCGCCGTGACAACCAGTCAAGTTAAGAACTTTCCCTAAGCACATCCAGCTGCTAATACTACTAAGCTTAGATGGAAAATTGAAGAGATGAGAAAAACAAATCACCCAACTCGCATATGCTCTCATATGGCTCAAACCCCAGTCAGTACTATAGTGCTTGGCTTGATCTTGTCGTAGCGTCCGAACCACCTAAATTTAAGGGAGTTGCCCTTGAATATAGGTGGGCTCCAGTTGCGCATCTCACTGATGACATTCAACACATTGGTGCGGGTCACAATCTCACCGGATAGAATGTGATGCTATGGGTGAAGATGGAAGCAAGCACAGATGTCACACCTGGTTTGCTCAACCACAGAGAGACTGGCTACCTCCAACAATCGGTAGGAACACAACAATGCTTTTAACATTTTAGGAGCTAATAGATGCTAGCCAAATGGACATAAAAAAGCCCTACCATCAACCAAGCCCTATCATCGTGTACTGTCTGAATGGATTGTGTGTGACGTAGAAATGGAAATAAAGACTTTACCTATCTATCTATCTAACCACACTGAGAAGAAAATTACTGCACCCATATTGAAACCCGGACTTCTTCATCTTATGTAACATGATCTCAAACAGTCGAACATAAGAAATAATATGACTTTCAAAAATATTGTGATCAAACATTTATATCAATGGCTATTTCATGTAGTGCAGAAGATTCACTCTGCCTCGGTGTACCACGGTGAGTCTCGTAGATTTCCGGAGGCACTCATCGAGTTTCGCTTCGAACATCGACACGAACATTTGCTACTAGTTCAGATGAACTATTCAGAGCTTAACGTAATTTCCCTGAGCAGATTAAATTGCTACGTCAGTATGTAATAACGTTTAGTATGTATATACGCGAAATAGAGCATGAAGTTGATAAATTTATTCAAATTGATTAACAACTTCAAACCTTAAATTCGATTATACATTGGTGGCATTATGAACTCTTTGTTATTCTAAAAAAGTCCAAATGTTGCAATGGTGACATTTTTAATATTTATAACCTTTATAAATTTATTTAAAATAGTTTTTAATAAACTTCATTGCACACAAAAAATATACAGAAGGAAATAAAAACATACACAGTACAAGTAGGTGGTCTTATTAATCAAAAGCAATCTTTTCCAGGCAACCATAAATAAGAGATTAGACCGGAACCATAAATTGGGTGCAAAATAAATGCAAAATAGGTGTTATATACATACTACTCCATAGACAAAACAAAAGGAAACAGATAAAAGGCTTATGGTGGGAAGGAAATTAAATGGCTCGAGATGTGAGTACTGAATCAACATGCGAGCCCTCCTGATACCGTAATCAATCAGTAGTATGAGATGGCATGTCTTAAGTAAGTCTATAGTTGGAGTGTAAGGTACGGCTAAAAGTAGAGGAACCGAAAGCATAATTAGGACTAAGGGTGGAGAGGTAAGTGAAACAAAACAGTGTACAGAAGAGAGAACATTTAAGTCCCTGCTCCGATGAATACAGAGCAATAGGAAGAAACATGGTCAAATTTGCGTAAATTAAATATAAATCTATTACATAAATTCTGCGGAAGGTCCAACTTGTCAAAAACTTTCTCCGCCAAATCAGCGAAGCATAACTTCAGCATTGTTAATAATAGATTGCAGAAGTGGCTGGGACAAGAAAATTTTGGTTTGAATGGCTTTGAGCTATGAAACCTACGAGTCAACTGTATACCCCAAACACGTTCTTTCAGACATCCTCTACTTGTGTTTGCCAATTCAAAAACTGACCAAAAATAACACCTAACCTTATAACAAATTAGGTAAAATATTGTGTATTGATTAGAATGTTTATCCTATTATTGGATTCAATCTGGCGGCTAAATATTGATTGTTTGAGCAACTGTGCTACCGAGGGCTTGTTTGCGGCCTGTAATTTTTTGCATCTCGATTTTGGAAACGTCTACTTTCTTTTAAGCTATTTTCTATTTTGTTTCAATCTTATTTATTTCTTTTAAAGATCATATGATATTGGTGCAGTTCGTCTCGCTCCTTGATTATTCATTATCTGCTAATAAGGTACGTTTTTGTTAAATCCCAAAAAAAAATTAATCCTCAGTTAATTCAGCAGCTTTCAATTATATTTTAAGTTAATATTTTTCTAAATCATCATTTTAATCAGGTAAACTACATAAAACATCTCGGTATTATTAGAGAATCAATAGGGAATGGCGACACATCACAAATACAGCCGTAATTACATTCTGTATGTACCTTCCAGCACAATAGAGAAATCTGTTTGCTCCAAATATTGGATCTTTCAGTTCTGCCAATGAACTCGAAGAATCTGATGAATGGTTCATCTGAAACAGGGTTAGACACGAATAATCTTCTTTCAATTTCTAAATCTGTACTGTTTGCAGTACCTATATTTAATTCTAATAAATAGGGTGCTATTAATTAGATTCCATTGATATTTTTAAATAATCGCATTGATTTGAAAACGACAAACCAATTGTAAGTATTCAAAAATACATTTCCAGAGTCCCTGCACGTAGAGGTAGCAAAAATTATTTCTTTGAATTATGTAAGACTAAAGTGTTCGCTCTCTGAGTTGTAGACTGTACAGGAATATTTATGCTTGTATCCCTTTTGCGTGAATCTTTTCTCAAAAACTTTCCTCGCAAAACTAACTCGTCACTATTCATGAAAACTTTAAGACTCCTTGGATTTTCCCAAAAGTCGTGTTCAGCGTCACCACAACAGAACGTCCTATAAATTTAATTATAACGCACAATCCCTGAAGACTCGTAAATTATAGTGACGGAGACCGCTTACCCAAGTGTGGCGAAACATTAGAATCGGCATAGTTCGCCAACTGGATCAGTTGTTGGCAACATTAATTCTGGGCGTGGCTTACGATGACAAAGAGTTGGACTTTGACGCAAATACTGGGATTTTGCGGCGGAATATTGTGAGAGATTTGATTTGAATCCTTGAATATTTGCGACTATATCTATCATAAAATTTCACTGTCAAAAGCTTAGCCGGGGATTATTTTTTGTACAATAAGCTAAAGGACACCTTAAGGAGATGCCACAGAAACTATTTCCAAAACTTTTGGAAATTGAAATTATTGCTTTTGGATCCTAGTTAAGATATTACAGCATTAGTCAAATTAAGCGTATATACTATGTATTTATTGAAGACCGGCTATCCGAGTGCTCAATATCTCTTACTACTTGAACAAGGATCCTGGATTCGAGTCTCGGACGGAACATATGTCTGTGTAATGAACACGAATATGTATTTCTCGGTTACGGTTTTTTCTTATATTCTAAAATAAATAAAATATATTACATATTAAAAAAAACAAGTTCTTAATGATGCCTTCTTTTGGGCAGATAAAAGATGCGGGTAAGAGAATATTATTTATTTATTTAATATAACTAACGCTAGCTACAGCCGCTAACTTGGACGCTTGCATTTCAGCAGGAAAATTTCTCGGTACCTACATTGTTTCATAACACGGGTAGGCTCAGTAACATCTGTGCTTTGACAAGGGTCCGGCGAGGTCAACTTCCGTGCTGACGTATTGTGTGGTCCTTACCTTCATACTATAGCGTTGTTCTTGAAAAAAAAAATAGAATACTTTACTATAATAATAAATAATTAAGTTTATATTGTAGTCTTGAGTGGATCTCCCATGACGGATTATTGAAATATGCCCATTTTAAAAAATGAAAAAAAGTGTGTGTATGTTAAAAAAAATGAATTATATCTTATATCTCTTCAAAGTAGTATTAATTACTAAGTTTATTACGCAAAAAAATGCATATTAAATAAAAACAAAATAAAAGAAGTAAGCTTATTAATGAACATCCCAATTAAAATTGATGATGAATTTCTTATAATTCCAGCCCTTCAAATATTACATAAAAATCACATTCCAATTTAGTAATAATTTCCCATTGCGACCGCACGAAACGAAATAATACAACGTCTCAATGAAAAATGAGCCAATACACTCAGTTACATTATTACAACATGATACCTACTTTAAATAAGCCATTTCTCTTATCTCCAACGCGTATTCGGCTGGTTACGCCCTAAATTTACATAGAAAACACATTTTTACAGCATTATTTCAGGGTTAATTTCATTTGAGATATTTCGATTACCCGCTGTAAACTGTTTCACGCAGCACAATTTTAATTCATCGCTTTATAGCGGAATGCTATGAATAATTGTAATTTGAGTGTTATAAAACCATGATTAATGGGGTTTGTTCAAATAAGTATCTGCATGCAACTCGGTAATTTTGAGTCTGTACAAACGATAATGTCTACATTAGGTTAAAATAAAACTGTGTCGAAATCAACCCCCTCCTCCAGAGAGAGAAGACAGCGTTCCAGTACTAAAAAAAGTCGCTAGCATAAGTGTAAGGGTGTGTCTATATGTGGAGTATGGATTAGTATGAACGTGTGTGTGCACGTGAGTGTAAGTGTGTGTGTGTGCACGTATGTGTGTGCACGTGTGTGTGTTTACTGAAATGTAAGAGTCCAATTATTCGAGCAATGGCGACTATTACTCAAAAATTTACCTACTGGAATTGACCTACGACCTCACGGTGCTCCGGAAAATATCTAACAAGGCAATAAATATCATTGTATATTAAAGAAACAGAGCTAGACTGCCAAAGTTGCGAATACAGGAGCTTTTTATAATAAATTTTCTACTGTCACTAGAGATTTTAAATATCTAACAGTAAAATATATTTCAGTATCAGTACATTACTCTCTCTCTCTCTCTTAATTCAGCGTTCATATTTACAAATGTCAATTTAAAGCCATTTCGTAAACAATGTCAGTTAACGTCAATTTTTCTTTTACGTTCGACAATTGAAAATATTTGTAATCGTTAGTAAATAGGTAATTTTCTTCAAGCGTTTTCTTAATATTAGCATTATTCAGTTTTACTTCACCTAATGGACTAATTTTATTCATCGAAAATATTTGAATACCCGGGTTATTGAAACTATGATAATACGTATTGTTATTTTTATACTACATAGTTTTTATTTCAATTGTTTGGTTTTTAGTAGCTTATTTGGTAGACTGTGTGCCTATTTATCTGAAAACTGTGAGAGAATTTATAAAATAAAATAAAATTTATTTTTTAATTAATTAATAAAATACTTATTGCATTGGCATTCCTAAAGATGACACTATTTAGCAGATTTAAAATTATTTTTCTGTCTGAAAGTGCAATACGAAACTACTACTGGGGCCATTGATTTTAATTAGAAGTGTCTGATGTACCTAGACATTATATAGGTAAAAACTCTAGACATTAGTAGAAATCACCCCGAGTATTAGACGTGTAAAATTTAACATTTTTGCCTGGAGCAGTCGATTTTAATCCTATAACTATTTTCCTAGACATAGATTGACTGATCGATGTTATTTACAACAATTCTTCACACAAATTCATGGAATGTAATAATTCGCAGCCACAGCTAGTAAGTAAATAAGTTGCTTAACCCTGTATATAGAGATTATCACAAATCCCCTCAAACCGAATCCCCGTACGGTCAACAAGCGAGTAATCGATGGAAACAAAAAATCCCTCTCAAGAGAGGCGCATGGCTACTTTGTCCCTGGGTATAGCAGTGAGTGGTGTTCCGTGTAAACAGCGCCGGGCCCGCGGCGATGGCCCGGATTAACGGAATGACTGTTCTGCTGACCGTACGTGAGATTGAGCTTTGGTTTTTTTGTACCGACACATTTCGGCTTTAACTTGAGTTTATCGTCATACGTCAGGTATCGATTTAAAGGTAATAGATTTTAGAGAGAAATAGTCCATGATGAATTTTTGTTTTTTTATTTATTATATTTGCAAAATAAGTTACTCCTGTCATGTCTGTTACATAATACCTATCTTACAAAACTGATCAAATCCATTCATTATCAATACTAAATCTGGTTACATTCCCTCAGTATACTCCTACGATTGCCAAATACTTACGACAGCCAGAGATGAATAATTTAAAAAATCTAGAAATTTTGCATTTTGATACAGTTTAATATCTACAAAACGACACTTGATAGCTAATGCTGAAATTATACTGTGCTATTAATAGAATAAGTATAACTGCTGTATAATATCAAAATGCTTCTCAAAGAAGTGAATTGTAAATAGCAGGTGATCCTATCCAACGTAAATTTGTGTGTTCTCAATTTAAACATAATGAACAATTACTTCAAGTCGGTAGCGTCTATATAGTATTTCAATCCATTGAATTAATTTTTCACTTACGTACAAAATCAAAACACCTGAATAGTTCAAGAACTATTCTATTCGGACCCGTTATTAAAGTTCTTTTTAATTCATCAAATATAAAATTAACATCCCGTTGCGATTTTGAATATTATTCGAATACGCCCATTAAAAGCAACTGTTATAACATCATGATCAGGGGAGTTCCCTCCGCTTCATTGTTTAATTTTTGAGGGGCCACATTATCGAACAGTGGGATATGAATAATAGGCCACGATGTAATAAATTATGGCACTAAGCGACACTTACTACCTAATTTGGAGTCGTGTTTTCGAGCTTATGTGCTCTCGTAGATTTTGTGTGTCAAAAATCGTAAATTAACAAAGAGGATTTAAAAAAGAGGTTCAACGTTCCTTTTTGTTGTTGTATGCAGGTTCTGTTCACCGATTTCTACCTCTACTGTGGCTGGATTTGCAAAATTAATATTTATTCTATAAATTATACTCATGAAGTCCACCATGGGATCTCAGAGAAATCGAAAGCGAGACTTTATAAAATACAGTATTCATATATTTTAACCAACTTCAACGTTTTTTTGGAGTCGGTACTAAGTTAATTGTTACCAGAATCAATAGAAAGTTAAGCAATGTCTCCAAAATATCTCTTAAATTAGATTACGTAGTACTTCATACGAATTATTTTTGCATTTGTACTCTTTTGTAATCGGATTTTATTTTTATTAAAACAACTTTAATAATTTCATATTTGTCTTGCCCAAATTCTTAAGGAGATGGAGAAGAGATACTCTTGTTTGATGGAGTTGCTTAAAAGGCAACGAAATCGGCGAAACACTTCTTCTTAATGTTTACTATAGAAATTTTAATGCATAAAGTGAAAGTCAAAAATTTCAGTCAAAATATCTTTATTTAAACAGACTCATTTACTAAGTTCTTTTAAATCGTCATAACAGGGAATATGTATCAGAAAAAATAAACAAATGTATAACTTTAAGTGGGTATTAACCGGGTATTTACAAATTGTCCCAGGTGTAGAATTTAAATATGTATTAAATTGTTGTAAGTCGTTAATGGCATTTTAAAACATTAATTATATGAAGCTGAACTATTGCGAATGCAGTTGTTATTTAATTTACACAAGTAACACCACTAATTTTACATGATTTTCTAAATACGCTGCTAAAATTGATATAACGGTGCGAAATATCACGCCAATCACCTAATCTATCAATATCAATTAATTGTCTTGGCTTGCCGTGACAAATAGGGGGCACCATTTTGGATGAATTTTGCATATTGTGCTGGTTGTTATTCTATTTATTATTTAGTTATTTTATATGCTCCAAATTTTCATTTTATTTCATTTCAAATAATCAGATATGTTCTTATTTTCTACCCAATAAATTGTAATGTTTGTTTCATGTGTGCATAAATGACTGGAATAAATAAATTTAATCGTAACTAATACGATGTTCGATGTTTTGATTGTTTTTGATATTTTAATCACATCAACTTTTGTTTCATTGAGAAGCTTCTAAGGGAATTAGACTTCTAAATGCAAATCTCGTTTCAAAAGTTGTTTCGTTTATTTTATCACTGTTCTAATCTTCTTGTAATTGTTAAAATACGACTATCATTGCAGAAATAGACGGTGTCTGAATTTGAATTAAACGTGGATCGACATTTTACGAGACTTCAAAGTGACATTAAAGTCGCAATAAAATGACTAGAACCAAAATAAATCCTTGATAATGACTACAAAATTATTTGTTTACAATCAAAAAGGTATAAACCCGTATGCTGTATTGCAAAATCACCTTTATCATTAGGGAATGAATATTTGTTATCATTGAAGGAATGATAATTACTTCACATATGGCTGTATGGGCCTTAGTTCCCATTGCCGTCTCTGTAATAAGAAAAAAGCGGGTTTTTGCACGTAATGGCGGGGGCGGTTTGTACTGTATATTTTATTTCATATGTTTATAATTTATATGTTGTCTGTTGACGTCGTAAACCAGAAATATTAGTAGTTGATCTCAAACGTCTGGGCAACCAAAAATAGTTCCTTTTGAGGAGCCTTTGAGAAATAAATTTCCCATGCGTTGCACATAAAGTATACAGTAGAATTAGCATAAACGGTTTATGGAGGGGGTCAGGCATAAAACTTGGTGCTGTCTAAACATGAGCTTGGCTAATGGAGTGCTTCGCTCGGCTATGAAATATTGGGAGGTCTTTTCGATAAATTGGCTAAGAAGGTCTTTGAAAATTCATAATTTTCATAATCCCTTTAGAGGTTTAAATCTTATTCAGTTCAAGCACTTTTCGTGCTAATATATTTAAAAATTGTATACTGTTTTACAGTGACTATGGCTGTTGCAGTCCACCATTGTGTATTTATTTTAATTCATAATATTTTTCCCTACAAATCAGTTCCACTCCGGTAAAGTACTATAAAACCTGTGTTTGAACCAACCTAATTAAAAATGAATAACCAACAAATTTTCAAAACGTTATTTCGTGGTGTGCCAAGCTTGCAATTTTGCCAAATGAAACCCAATTTGTCTCGAATTAGAACTTAATTTAGTTCAAAACATGCATCTCTTAGAAACATCACTCCCGAGGCGAGTGTATAATCAAGACGGACCACGGCCGAATTTGATTAACGGTGGCTTAATTGAAGCAGACTCATCGCGTGCAGTGCAATATATGTTAGGAAAATATGATCTTTAGGTAATAGGCTTAGGGTGCAACATAGTCTGCTATATGTTTATGTGCATCGAGTGCCTGAAGGTAATATAAAACCGTCTTCCCTATTTGAGATAAATATCAACTATCCACTTCAATATCATTTTCAAACTTTTATATGATACCATCAAAACTGCGTAACCTTTCCACTCAAGTCAAAGGTTTCATCTTTCGCGGACTGACTAGTTTTTGTATAATTCTATAATGTACTTTTTTCTTTGTTATCAAATATACATTTTGTTTTTCTATCAGTGTTTTTGTGACTCCTTTCACAGTTAGAGCGTGGAATTCCTTGCCAGAACACGTATTCCCTCCTTACAACATGGGTTCCTTTAAAAGAGGCGTGAAAAAGCACTTTTTGGGCCGGCAAGGTGAGGGTGGCTAGGGCAGTATGTCGCATGCTTCACTAGCTATCTTCACATATGGACTCCTCTACTGCTTATCATCAGGTGGTGTCGAATCATTTGCTGTGCTTTATATTAAAAAAAATTAAAAAAATATACGCTCATGAAGCTGCCCGAGAGTTTCATTCTAAACACATGTAATAGAACATCTGACGTCTAATAAATTAAAGTTATTGGACTCATTCACTGGTTTGAAAAGGCAGCAAGAATATTTCTTTATAATCATGAAGATGAAATTTCTTGACAATCAAAACGCACCCTTTTGCAACGCAAAATTAGTTAGTTTTGTTAATTTTTTCTTGCTATCTGTAGATTTGATTTTATTGCAACACTTTTAATAAATATTAAGGATTTTATTAAGTCTAACTAACTGTTCTATCAGAAGTATGTATTACTGACACGGTACCCTTTTTTCGTTTCGTTTTTATTTAAATACAGCAATATAATGGTCGCCTTTATCCACTTGCAAAATGGATAAAGGCGACCATCCAACTTAAAAAAATATACAAACCACACTCATTTACAATGTTTCCGTAATCATAAAGCAAAAATGTCCATTTTATTCCATCTTAACCCTAATATATCAAAGCAACCACAAAATAAATCGAAATGTTTCTTAACGACCTTTCCGGGTATCCACAAACGGTTCGCATAAGTTCCTCGTCATGTAAGCGTTGGCTCTCGTTGAGACCTTACGAAAGACAAAGACAGAAAAACTAAAATAAAACTGGCGAATTGTCAATGACTCATCTCGAAGTGATAATACTTAAAACCCATTAGGGTCTTCAGAAAATTACTTTTTTAGCAAAAACATTGACAAATGTCAGTTATAAATTACATGCCAGTTGAAATACTACCATACATGAGAACCTGATTGATAGCCGCTGATGCATTTCGTTAGTTGTGAATCTCATAAGTTGTAAGGATGTGGTTGAACGTTTTTCTTTCATATTTAGATTCCCAAATAGGTTTCCCTGGTTTCCCAGAGGTCGATGTAAATGAAATCTGATAAATTTTTAAAACGTAACTTCTGCCACAGATTTTTCGGATGACTTAAATTAACAAAAATATTATTTTTTAATATCTATAACAATAAGAAAAGACATAAAAATGTAAAGCCTAAAAATCAATAAATGTGAATATACATTTTTAGTTACTTTGGTGCTTAGTTCTCGGATTCATTCCAACCCTAACTCCAGCGACACTTAACTTAATGTACCCTCTAGCTACTGCATAAATGTTTTTATCCCTAGTTTCCCCTACTTTAAACAAAACTTTGTTATCAAATCACATGACACTTTTGGGGTCTTCCTATTACGAAAATCCAATGTTATTAGACTTGTAGTTATTTTGTAAATCCACTACTTCTTTGTAAAAACGTCATTGGGTTAGTTAACCGTGTCACGACGCAATGTATAGGCATTAAACTACAAACCAAGCTTACTGTTACTAACAATGTAGTTATGTAATAAGCTAGCTAGTCTCAAAGTGGTTAACTACACACTATTTTGCTTAGAAAATAAATAATCATATCATAATGTGATGATGACAAAAACCAAAAATTAAGTTTGTGAATGGGCTAATAATTTCATTTTAATATTTTTTTAATTTTGTGTGTTGTAGAATTGGAGTTATTTTTTATTTGTATCATAAATCAAACTCAATCCTTAAGGATTCCTCCTACATCAAGTTATCTTCACAAACAATTATTTCATTCGGTAAATGAGAACAATATAACAATAATTTGGAGTCTCCTATTGAAAACAGAACAATCTATATACAGAGAAACCTCAAAAAGAAGAGTAACAGCAAGTTTTATAAATAAAGTGGAAAAAGCAAATACACCGAATAAAGTTATTTGTACTGAAGCTTCTGAGGAATCCATAAATTTTAATAAGTTCGCATTATTTTTATTCGGACTTGGAAAACAATATGTTTGACTTTACTGTACAAAATGACGCATAAATCCAAATCTTGCCTATCGAATGTCGACTCATTTCATTGTTGGAGGCCTTTCCTAGATATTCTGACAAACTCCCAACTTTAAGTCGCATATAAAATTTTACCTACCTGTAACAATAATTAGTTCAATCTAGTTAAATCTGTGAATAACGATCGCCTTAGTTTAGAGTTAGTCGATAGGTGACCTTACCTAATCTATACTTAGACACAAATTTGTCTGCCACTCCCACTATCTACCAAAAGTTATCCGAATTGCAAATGGAACAAATGACAGTTTAAAGTAAATCGTTAGTAAAAGATGTTCCATACTAAATTACCAAAATTGTATTTCGCTATTACGATTTTCTCTGTTATATTAAATTTTGAAACCATCCCTGAATTAAAGGAATAAAACTGAAGACGATTTTTATATTCTAATATTACTTAATAGTACACCGATGACTTCCTTATATATTGTAATCTGGTGTATCCTGTCCATCAAAAGGTTACCAAAGGGAAGAGTTCGTTAATTAACTTTAAAACTGCCCTTGTACAACGTACCGTACGTAGCATCTTTATATTGTCTTTAAATTTATGATGTAAAATAAAACATACTTATTGTATCTTTAATTTAATAGATATAAATGCCATAATTGATTATATATCCGTAATCAGTTATTTTAAAAGATACGTAGCTTTAGGGAATGGTGCAATGTACATAAATACTGTTGTGACCCAACATAATCCCAATAATAACACCGAGATTACTTTATAACCGTTTTATAGATGTTAAACAAATTGAATACATATTAATAATATTTTTAAAATATGTACTGCTCCAAGTCCACGTTATAGTGACAAAACTGCTCTAAAATTAATAACCATGTCTATATTTTTAAAAAAAAAGTTTATTTAAAACTTATTTGTTAACCTCACAGTCAGGGGTAAGATATCTGGTTACAACAGTACTGCAGAGATTAAAGCTAACCTCAAGAAATTACAACAACATTCAGCAAGCAAGCTTATTTAATTAATAACAAATTGGAAATTTCTAATCTAAGCGCAATTTATTCAATAGCATCACCTTTACAGCTACAGTGTAAAGAGTACCTTACCACGTTGTTATAATATAGATTTTCCTTGAACATTGTATCACGAGATGTACAGCCAAGAATATAATGATATCTTACACGGAACCAATGAGGGGCGTGTATTGACCAACCTATCAGATCGAACGAGCATATTCATAGCACGGAGCCTGATCGGAAAGCATGATGCTAATAAACAATAGTAGATTCATCACAAACGGAACAGCAGCGAAGAAAATGTTTATTAAAAGAAAATGCTATCTTTAATGAGGCAATCATTAATTACGGTCAACCTCACAGTGAAATTTTATTAGTATGATAAGTTTTTAACGATAGTAATTTATTTATTTACAATATTAATCATGAAGTTGTTATATTGTATATGTATTTTACTAATTTCAAATTCAGGCAGTAAAGCAGTTTACTGTAAAGTGAAAGATAGCTAGTCCAATTACCAAGCGTATGAGGTATTAATATCTCTTGTCACCAGAACTCCGACGCACGCGCATTGTTACGGTAGCTACTCTGGAGAGCATATGCACTGTATTTTAAAGAGAAGTATCAATAAGGAAACAACGTCTTGAATCAACAACATGACATAACTAATTTAGTAACAAAATATATTAATAAAACTACCAGTAACACACATTTTCAAGCGATTTATGAAGATTAAACCATGGTATATGTATTTAAACTTCAGATTACACTGAAAGTATATTTTTATTAAATTATATTTGAATTTTTTGTAAGTATTTAAGATTATTAATAGTTGCTTTACCTTTGAAAAGATTTTTTTTCTGTGTATCGATTATTTTATTTTTATTAATACTCTTCAAAGTATTTTTGTTTTGAGGAAAAATGTTATGGATATTGCAAATTAATGATTTTAATGGACTCACGATATTTAAGATAAACGTTAAAAATATTTTATTCAACATTAGTACTGTCAATTTTATATATATAACAATAATTTAGACAAATCACGTTAACCAAATATGTATGCGTTCTACTTTTATGCAGGATAACCGGGACTTGTCTTATGACAAGAAGTAATAAGCAATTGATTTTGACTTTTTAAACATATGAAATTATATGACGTACTTAATACGTAACGTAACGTACGTATGTAACGTAATATATTAAGTACTTGTATTATTTTTACTTTTAATTAAGACGAAAACATCTTAAATGCAGGTTATAATATTCGATTCGACATTTAAACGTGATTGAATATTTTTTTTATAAAAAAAGAAATAATGATTTTTGTCGAAAGTTACAAACATACTGCTGATTCTGCGTGAAAAAAACAGACATTTATCACATTAAAGGAACATTTACATACATACTACAAAAAATTCAAACGGTGTGACATCCGACGTTCAGCCCTCCTGTGGTGTCTGTATCCATAACAACTATGGCACTACTCACGCATTATATACTCTCAATCGGAAGCAAACAAGATGACGTCAGAAGAAATATAAAACACCTGTAACGTTGAATTTCTCTGAGCTCAGCATCTGCCAGACAAAGGTCACGACGCTTTTCCAAAAATTTTACTGAAAAAAGCTATCTCCTCACCTCAACTGTTAAGAGTAAAACTAACAACCCCTATACCCAACACGTCATCATACTTATACACACTTATACTCGTAAACCCCCAAGTAGGTAGGTAGAGCATAAAGCACGTTCATTAGCTCAAGTACTGTTCAGACTAGCAGACATATTGTTTACCAGCTTTTGCACTTAGGACGTGAACTCACAAAGGGATTTTAATAAAGCTTTCACCATGATAACATGATAAAATAAAAAGAAATAATCGCATTTTAGAATTTTGCTAACGTATACAAATGCTACCTTCATTCTGAGATGATCATAGGAACAGAGTTCCTATAACATATTTATCTCTTTCGTTATAATAATATGCTTAGACAGATGTTAAGAGGCACTCAAATATATTTTACCGGTAGTAGTGTATCGCTCGGATTTTTAATTCCCAGTCGCACCTGACAATGAACCCTGCTGCTCACCAGCTTTTCTCTTTCGGTAGAAACAGAGCTACAGGTGAACGTCACAGTAAAAAACGCCAAACCGCCTGGCTAGCTTGACATTTTACGACCAAAAACCTTCTTAATTTTGGATGGTGGATCACAGAATCATGATCTTCAAGAGGACAAAACCACAAGACCCACGGGAATAGGCCCATGTTTTCATGACATTGTTCAACTGACAAGTCCTCACTGAATGAGGCTGGCATGAAACCGTGTGGATTAAAGTAGTAGTGAAAACCCCTTTACCCAGCACTCACATTTCGAATAAAACATTCTTAACACCTATTGATATTTCGATTATAGCCGTGGAATTATCGCAGCGAAAAGTATCTATGGGGGACATGTCTAATAACCAGTACTCATGGGCATGTGCAGAAATAAAGAAAAACGTTCAACTTTAGGTTCGAGTTATTTGATTGTGATAATCAGAAACGAGAAGGTGGAGAAATTTTATAATGGTCTTTTCCCAACTGAAGTACCAAAGCGTTATAGAAGCTATTCTCTTTCTTGATCTAGTCAAGCATCGAAGTTTGGTACATCATCATCAACAGTACATATACTTCCCACTGGAGCACACGGAGCACAGATCAGCGCCGAAGGGGAAAAAGCCCTAAGCAAGTACCCTCACGCTCTCCCGTGATTCGGTCCGTATGCCACAAGGTAGGCAGGACCATGGGTTGGTGGAGGGAATGTTGGGCACATGCCTTTCTGCATAAGAGAAACACATTAGGACCGTAACACAACAACGGTAGCTCAATGAGGGGTTGGAACGCTGACGCAAAACACAACAAGTTTTTAATAGGCTACGAATCTTTTAAAACTAATGAAAGATTCGAGTATAATTTAATACATCTTGGAGATACATTTCAAAATTTAAAATAACCAACTTATAGCCGTTTTAACAGGAATACTTATTAACTGAACGAAACAGCCGGACGGAATGTATGACAAAGTAAAGGATTCTTATAACTCAAAGATTCTGTGGAGTATAATGATGAGTTGTACTTGAACTTATCAAAATTTCTTTTAATATAAGTTTTGGTGAAAAATTATAATATAAAGCTGTAAGATTTGAAGATGATAAAGTAGGAGGGATAACTTGCCATTCTCTTCTTATTTATACAGTTTTAGCATCAGCGTTACGTGAATAAGAAATAGCAGACAAAATGCAAACACTTATACCCTCATTAAAATCCGAAACATCAATGACTGAGGATACTATCTAAGTATAAATCATTGTTTCAGTCTCAACATTTTCAAGACCACCGGCCGGAAAATTAGCGGCCATTAAGAGGCTTGAGACATTTTTTCCCTGTTACCCAACTGTTGGTAATTAAACGACAATTACCAGAATCTCGGACACGAGTTGGTTTTTGCTATTAATGCAACGGTACGCTTTGGCACAGTTAATGTCGGGTATTTATGTTTTGTTCTGTTTTGGACGGGCCTATCAAAATATTGGCATCTTGAACTACTACGTGTATTGGCAACTTTAACCCACTAACCTGGATAGAGTAAGTCGGGGTCTTATGACCCAAAACTCTTCATATGTTTCTCTGAAGTAGGACAGCCTCTGTCAAACCGTTGATAGGCTCTTGAGGACGATTAATAACTTTGAGACTAAAATCACAATACAATTAAACAACCATGTCAGTACTTTATATTTTTGGGTTATTTCATTTAAATGTAATAAGTAAATAAGAAATTAAAAAAGGAAGAAGAAGACTTAAAGGGAGAATTAATGAATAAGTAAGTTAATTGGCACTTCATAGTTACGATATCTTTTCTCTCGAATGACAGAAATTATTGTCGAGCCAATATAAAATCTTGACCGTAGGAGGATTCTAGATACAATCTTAAAAGCAGTTAACAATCCGTCGGCTTTTACTGAAATGTAAACGTTATTCCATAACATCATGTCTCTAAATTTACGTAGTCCTAATTACTTCAAATATAAAATAAAAAATGCTTTGCAAGATTCATTTTTAAATGCACTTTACGCAATAAGTAAATCACTACTCGCTATTTTTACAATTTCATTTCTATTTTTTATAAATCAACCTTACTGCTATTTTAATAAGGATTAAAACGTATAGTTTTCGAGTTTTAGAACTCCAATAATGATGTTGCTATTCCGATATCCTGAAGGCGAATTAGTAGTCAAGTGTTCACAGCGCATGCGCTTACAAAGACCATCACAGTACAATATGTAAATGGTTTTTAGTCTCCGGCGCATAAAAAGCCCCTTTGGCGATTTCACCAAGTCATATTACCTTTCTTCACAGCTGTGATAAATTGGTTAATATACCTATCAATAATATGAACACTGACTTGAAATACAAGTATTATATTTTTAAAATAACAATTTAGCGTAATTTACTTAATAATTAATTTTAAATTATATACAGGTAATTATAACAATAACTAGCACCCCCTGCACTTTATATAATCTACTTATATGTATAAAAGTACTCGATTTTGAGGATATACTGAGGGTAGATGAAGAAACAACGAGTTTACTGGCCAATCAACGACGCCGTAGACAACACAGAGCATCTGATGAAATCCACAGGTGCCTTTCACCACATACTCTGTGAAGTATGGATCATCTACTACGTCAGTGTGATGCTCTGCCTAGAAAAAGGATGAGATTCCTGCTAGTGGCATATCCAAAACCGGAAGAGAGGCTTTTATAGCCCAGAAACATAATTAAGCCTATGGTCTTCCGCAGCAGCGATCAAACCAAGACAAAAAGATTCCGAAATAAGATTTACTTGTAATTAAAATCATATATAGAAATCTCTCCTTCATACAAATACACAAATAATTGAGGAAAGAAGAAAAACGACGAGCTTACTTGCCAATTAATGACGCTGAAGACGCGGCAAAGCTAAGAAACCGCTCGCATTATATCAGAAGTAACCTATAGTTAGCAACCTATGCAGAAGTTCTGCTGATTTTACGTAAAGACGTATTTGGCTGATATGACTATAAACACGGAAATTACGCCAGAGCAATTTAGTTGTGCAGTGTTGAATGAATTTAAATAAAAGAAATAAAAAATAATTAATGAAAACTCTACAATAGTCAGCCCTACCAGTGAATCTATCAAATATATTTTTTTAATTCTGCAAAAAAAATTAGAATGGCATAAAACAACAAAACAGGTCCTGTCTGTCTGCATGTCAATTGTGTATGATTCCGTTTTTCGTGCACAACCCTAAAATTGTTAGTACCTATAGAATTTATTATTGACTAACAGTCAAGTCTGCAGTCAGGAACCATAGAGAGTGTAAACGGGAAATGAAGATACTTAACGTATCCTGTACAAATGTATAACCATTTCTTACTCAACAATGAGAACTATTCTAGTCGAGAACAAACGCATTAGCTTATTAATAAGATATACTGTAAGTCAATTCAATGAGAACTATTTCAGTTTACCTGTTTCACGCGAGATCATAAAGTTTTAGACTACTCGTGATCGTACTTTTGCATGTTTTGTGTATAATAATCATTTGGCCGTTGTAAAGGTAAAATGTAGGTTGAAACGTAATACAGAGAGGTTGGAATAGAAAAAGATGTGTAAAAAGAAATATCGGTAAGGTTTTGATGAAGATACCAAAAAATTAACGTAACCAAAATATACCGTTAAAATGTGTAGTACCTATTATACGAAATAAAAGTGGGAGTATTAACATAACGGAATGAATAATATTTTTAAAGTTAAGTATTCTATCTGTTTCTAACACTGTATTTCGTTTTTTCACTAAAACTATATTATTAAAAAATGCGGCTATAATTAATGATACAAGTTTTTAAGTAAGCGAACGTTTATCGGTATTTATTTCGTTATTTTTAACATCTTATCTTTTCTGACTTAAAGACAAGGATTCACTCACGCAGCACTTCGACTCAATGGGATCTGTATTTCTTAAAAAAAAATATTGTCCACAATAACGGTTAAAATTAGAGAAATAATGTCAATATTCGTGATAGACTTCTTCCGATTGTTTTTTAATTCAATGGTTACCAATGTCACACGGCCTGTGAAAGCATTCGAAATAACTTTCAAGTTTCTGATAGTCTTCAATCTGGACGATTACTAAGCCTTATAAACGCTGATTGTATTAATAATACATTGCCGGTCCTGTTTAAATCATTAGGAAGTCCGATATTACATAAGACATTTCATTTATGTATCTGGGAATCTTAATGATATATTACGTTATTTACGAAATCTGACGGCTTGTAATTTACTGTAATAACTTTATTTTTTTCGAAGATCGAGCAAAGGAGTCCTGTCCATCTGATTGTAAGCAATAGGGATGTTACGAATTCCTTTAATGTTTAAATATAATATTTTATTGTTGAAATATGAATGACATATGACATGAGAAAAATTACACTTTTTTGAAGATGAATAATTATTTTATTTAAGTTTCTTTTAAGGGGGTTCAAATAAAAAATTGGCCAGTGCAAGTGAAACTATGCACTTGATCTTGCCGACCTGCAAGATGCTTCTTCACGCCTCTTAATGACTACTGATAATATGCAACTCGTATTGAAAGTACTGAACATTTAAATTTAATCTCACAAGTTGATAATATAAGTAACACTAACTATTAAAATGTTGAGAGGTAGTTGAAGATAAAACCGTACCTACTTAAATCGGTTACGACTCGAATCCCAGAATTTCAGATCCCAGAATCCTTTTTAACAGAATCTCATTTCCCAGAATTTTAAATCCCAGAATAATCGATTTATCGATTATTGATTGCTACACGTGGTTTCAACATTGAATTTCTTAAATTATTCACTGCGCTTTATTTAACTACATTATTGTTTCTATTTAATATTATTAAGTTTGATATTATCATTATTAGTGATACTATTTTTGGTTTTTATTATTACTAATACTAATAGTTAGTAATTAAGTACAATTAATTTTAAATGTAAGGAATAAGTTTTTGATGAAACCTACAAGAGCAATCAATAATCTACACATCGATTATTCTGGGACATAAAATTCTGGGAAATGAGATTCCGTTAAACAGGATTCTTGGAAAAGAGATTCTGGGATCTGAGGTTATACAATGCACTAACCAAGTTGATCTTACCGACCTGCAAGATGCTTCTTCACGCCTCTTAATGACTACTGATAATATGCAACTCGTATTTAAGGCACTGAATGTTTAACTTTAATTTCACGTGTTGGTAATAGAAGTAATAATAAATATAAAATGTTGAGACGTATTTTAAATGAACATAAAACAGTACCTACTTAAATCACTGTGATGTTTTATAAACTAATTATATTTAAACATCACATTCTAACTATATCGACTGCAACTTTGTAACTTTGTTCCCAGAAAGTTATTTTTTAGCATTTTCAAAATTTGTTGGTTCACTCGTTCTTTATTCGTGTACAAGGCCACGTTGAATGTCCAACCGGGGTTGAAATAACAACCAAGTAAGTACAAGTTATATTTCAGCAATAATGGGAACGCGACAGCTCCCCGCACAAGTATTAAGCTGCATCGCATACTGAGGAAAGCTGCCTTACCATTAAATCTCGATTGCAATCTTGGAAAGCAATTGTACTTTGTATATTTGTGTGATAATCCGATGAGAAAAATAAAACGTATTTCCATAGAAAGTATTGCATTATTGCAAACCAGTTTAAATAAAACATCGGATAACAAATAAAAGTTCAATCGATAGACGTGAAAAATTGTAAGAGAAAAATAATAGAAAAAAAACAAAAGCAGAACGAAAATTTTAAAAAAGCAATAAAGTTGAGTCGACCTCCTTGGTTTTCTACAGACTTCGAGTTTTAAGACTGTTAATGTCTTGTCGTTATTGGTATAAAACGCTTTATCAACGATTGTGCTGCATAGATAGCTATAAATTTTGTCCGTTCATTTCGTTCCTTCATTTGGTGCTCTTTCTCTTTGTCTCACTTGCTCTCACTTACTCACTCACTCTTTTTATTTATTCATCACATTCATGAAACAGACATGAAGTATTTATAGTTTTTGAATTCAATCAAGAAATATAGACAAATAATTTAGAATTAAATGCACTTTATCTCGATCTCTTAACACGATATAAAAAGGTCATAGATGTCTTAACTCTCTTATGGCTTTTAAAATTGTCTTTGGTAACGTTTGTAGCTGTCTCAATTTAAGTTTTTTGTAGTGGTTGTTATCCTTTTTTATACGAAACGTAAAATTTCATATTTGAAATTACATTAAGTAATTTGTCTTAGAATCAAAGGTCAAAAAGTCAAAATACATTTATTTAGTCTAGGTCCATTACACACTCTTATGAAAGTCAAGATTGAAGAATATTAGCTTAATTATTAATAATTGTTAACATTATACAATTCGAAAACTTCGAGCAAATTGTACTATACTTAGCGGTCAATTAAATTTTGATATTATATACATATACACAAAATATTATAAGGAAGGACAGTAGATTTATTTAATTTGACACTGTGCCTTACAGCAGTCAATATAGTTAGAATGTAATGTTTAAATATAATTAGGTTATAAAACATCACAGTGATTATTAAGGCAGCTTTCCTCAGTATGCGATGCAGCTTAATACTTGTGCGGGGAGCTGTCGTGTTCCCATTATTGCTGAAATATAACTTGTACTTACATGGTTGTTATTTCAACCCCGGTTGGACATTCAACGTGGCCTTGTACACGAATAAAGAACGTGTGAACTAACAAATTTTGAAAATGCTAAAAAATAACTTTTTGGGAATAAAGTTACAAAGTTGCAGTCGATATAGTTAGAATGTGATGTTTAAATATAATTAGTTTATAAAACATCACAGTGATTTAAGTAGGTACTGTTTTATGTTCATTTAAAATACGTCTCAACATTTTATATTTATTATTACTTCTATTACCAACTCGTGAAATTAAAGTTAAACATTCAGTGCCTTAAATACGAGTTGCATATTATCAGTAGTCATTAAGAGGCGTGAAGAAGCATCTTGCATGTCGAGAAGATCAAGTTGGCTAGTGCATTTCACTTGTACTAGCCAATTTTGAAATGGACTCTACTTCTGCTTACCATTAGGTGGACTGGACTCATTTGCTCGATTTTCTCGAAAAAATGAAGTTATTACATAAAATTACAAGCCGTGAGATTTCTTAAATGACATTGTATCATTAGAATTTCCAGATACACAAATCAGATACTTAAAAATATTCAACAGTGTCACGGAGATCACGAACTCAATACATTAGGACCGATCGTAAGTATTACAAATTTTATTTGTTGATATTGTTATCAGTTAAAACAAATTCACTACTATAAGTGAATTTGTATTTGTGGTTGGTGCGAGTATAGTCTATGGGGAGAGGTCTGCGCGAAGAAACGCGAAGCATGTTAGTTATTCTGGTGAACAGCAACCATTGTATAGGACAATTAGGTTTCCGTTTCTGTATTTGTATCGCTTTGCTGGGCTTCAAGCGTCAGGGCTATGATGGATTGTGTGGGCAATTGAATGAGGTGACCGAGTTCGGCCGGCACTGTTTAATTATGTCGAGTGTTAAGGAAGGCTACTTACTAGGTTTTGAATAAGGTCATACCTGACGGCGATGTTGTATATCGTTAACTTATGCCTCGATGGTATACTTTCCGGTTTAATCATCCGGTTGAATACAAAACGCCACAACAAATAGTAAGGGAAACGCAGAATGTAAGAAATATCATCATTTTCGTCGCCAAACTAACTGTTAAGAGGTTTCCACACCTGCAGTATAGAATTCTCTGTGGCACAGATTGTAGGTACATTTATAACAGAGAACTCATGTTCCATTGTGCGATGTAGTATTTCTACCGTCTGTTTTCTGTTTTAAACAACTTAGCGAGGTACGTTTCACAATTACACAGCTTAGTTCGTTTGTGATGTGCGCTCTGTTTTTGTTGCATTGTTTAATATATATGAGATCCCGGTCTGCATTTTAAAATGAACACTGCAGTACTGCATCATTTTCTATTAAGCATAACGCACGTCATCACGTAAACTAGAAAAGTTACAGATTTTTTTTATATAAATGGAACCTAGATTTATAAAATAGGTTTGTTTAATGCTAAATTAGAATGTTGGAAGCTTTAAGTGTCTTGTTAAATGAAAGAAACTTACTGCAATGAAAGCATGTTTTTATTTTAATGTCGTGTTAGTTCTTGGTTCTCTATCTCCCAACACGTTACACGAAGCGTTTATATAGAAAAAATTGATAGATAGATAAAGTCTTTATTTCCATTTCTACATCACACACAATCCATCCAGACAGTACATAGGTTAAAAGACAAACATTTTATAATATAGGTATCAAAGACCTTTGTATGCGCTGCAGGAGTGCAAAAGGGTCGCAACTCATTGACTAATTTTATTCACATCGGGATGTGAACAAAGCACTGATATTCTGCTACAACCCGAGGGCTTTTTATAATAAATTATCTTAACTTTTTATGATAACTTACGTTTTTCGTTTAGATATAGTGGCTGTGGTTAGTGAACCTTTTCTTAGAGACGAGCAATATGTTATTCCAGCCATAATACTATATACCCATATTGCTTTTACACTTGGTTAAACCTCTAGTATTATCTTGTTCTTACACATCGAATATCACATGAAAATTATATTTTATTTATTACCCAGACATTTTGAGAAGTTACAAATTTGTACAAGTACTGGTTTCAGCAAGTCACGAATTTAACACAAAACTGATATCTTTGAAGGAAGTCAAGACCCTCTAAGCGCAGTTCAATTTCGATCTAAATCGACTGCAGGAAAGCTGCCAAGGAACTAGCAAAAAGTATGTGTTGCCAAGCCGATATTTCGAACAGATGTAGTTAATTCTTCGTTACTGACCTAGAAGGGATTTAATCAACGCGTATCGTATGTTCTGGATAAAATGTATTAGAAATAAAATATATTTTTGGTAGAAATCAAGTTTCAGTTCAAGTGTAATCAATTTTGTATTTTATATATAAAAAAAGTTTTTTATAAACCAAAATTCGTATTATTGTATCATATCAAAAAAAACCACAGCCTTCTCGGCAAGAAGTAAAAAATTCGCAGCTTTACAGTTACCTTCTAATTCTGCTCACCAAAAAGTGTTTTAAAATACGCAATACGAATAAGTAGCGAAAAATCACATATACAAATACTATTATATTTGTGATTTTTCACTTGGAGATTGTCTTGGCAATCTGCCATGCTGTACAATGGAGCTAACATAATGTAATAATGTAGGTAGTCTTTATTTTACACTTTTATACTAGAAAAACTGAATCGATTTGAGATCTGGATGACAAAGCACCATTCTGCATGGTTGATCTTGAATTGCTAACCACAATCTGTAATGATATCGAACTCTCTGAAGGTTCAGACGCAAATACAGTCCGCACAGTTGAGAGATCTTTCATGTCAAACACTGTACAAGGAAATGTTCCACTTAATGTTAAGAGGTTATCAAGAAATCACTTAAGAAGGTAGATGCTCGTTAACTGTTGATTGGTTGGAAGAGATCTCTTGCTAGAGATAATCCCACCTTTGTGTGAGTCTTTCTTGTTTAAATTACTTTTGTGTTTTATTTGTACAATAAATGATATAATAATGTTCAAGTCATTTAGTTACATATAACTTCTTTCTAAACGGAAATGCGAGTTCTTCCAGATGATAATTATTTATGAAATTAAAGTCATAAAATGAAAGACTTAATAGGAGATGACAGTACGTAAATTATGTCGAATAATGTCGTTCAAACCGATGGTCCACCAAATGGTAAATGTCTAACATACAATACCATCAATAACCAGGGAATCACTTGCAATTACTGTTGAGTTGGCATTGAAGAAATTGTTGGCAGAGAAGATTATGTCTAACATGCCCTGCCACTTCCCCGTCACATCAAATCGTCGTTGGTTGCTGTGATACATCTCAGACGACCCTGATCGACCATACTAGTGAAGAATTTTCTCTCCGTCTAGTGGTAGACCATCTTGCTGTCAAATCTGCAGATGGCAGAAAGTCTACGAACAAAAAGGCACATATATACTGTAATTAATAAATTAACTATGGAAAAAATGTCTTGAATTTTCATATAAAATGCGAAGAAACTTTTTCCTCAACCTATTAATTCGGTCTTTACACTGGTTCAATGAATTGTGTTTCTGATATAAATAAATTGTTCATATGACATTATTTACAGCAATGCTATTCAGTTAAGTGCGCTTTAGTTCGGATTTAAGCTTTGAAGAAAGTAGGGTAGCCCGCTAAGTATTAAATCTGACGACAACAAATCCGCTTAGACAGCAACTCCGTCCACCCTGCAATACCCAGTCATTAAACACAAAATTCCTTCTAAAGTAGGGGTCACATGATTTAAAATATTACAGGATAGGAGATTATTTTCATTTGGTTATAATTAAATTAATAATATAATAATAATAGTCACGTCGGTTCGAACCATACCCATAATATTATCATCCACAGGTATTATACCCAAAAACCTACATAAAAACCTAAAATTACTCAATCTACACCCACTCTTATTTCAAAAATTACAAAAAGCTGTTATATTAAATACTTGCAGAATTGTACGTAAATTTTTGTCAACACAAGGTGAATAAGATACCACCACAACACACATATCCAATCTCAATTTACATACAAAATCCATCCTCGCATAACACATAACTACATATCCCAAACATGCTTGGCCAAAAGCCCGCATGTTTTGGTAAAATACCTCTTTCATGAAAGAGAGCAATATTTAATATATATACATAAAAATAATAATAACGTTTATTTATTCTCTCATTATCTTAAGATACATTGACAATATATACATGTGACACAGGTGCATAAGATAGTGGGAGACTGGAGTCTGAACTAGGCAATTATTTTGCCTGTATTTCAGTACGCCAGTACTCTCCTAATTAACTACATTTCGCACATATCGCACTCCTCTACTGCTTATCATCAGTGGGTGTCGAGTCATTTGCTGAGATTTTTATAAATAAAATTGTAGCACTGATAATGAGGATAGCATAAAGACTTTTCAGACCAGACTTCTCATGTGTTTATCCTGTGCACAACAGTCGTATGTATACGCTGTTAACGATGCAGGTTGTCAATCTGCATTTGTTTCTGCCGGTGATATTCGTTTTCCGATTTTGCCAGCATTACTTACTACGCTTATAAAAGCATAAGAAATCCAAGAGGTTGCATATTGACAGCACTGGAGACAATTCGCTTGTCTTCCCATACACCACTTCGTCAAAACTAAATTCAGACAGATTCACAGTTGAAATTTAAGAACAATTATGTTTTGACTATTCAATAACTGATGCACGTATTTGCATAGACATAGTAGACTATATATTACTTGGAGTTAGAAATTTTGGCAATGGTCAAGCATCGCCAGAAGCGCTGCTATAATGAACTCCACAATAAATAAGCTATTATAAAGTTACACTTGATATTTGGTCGCTTGTACCTACCATATCCAATGTACACGTTCAGAATTATCTACACAGCATAAAATATACCGAAGTCATTACCCAGTCATAGAACGCTTTCTTAAGTTATAATGTAAAAACGAAAGCATAAAATAATATTGAATAGAACGGACAATATATCAAAGATTCCAGATTGTCACGTATTGTAAAGAAACTGATCAAAGAATCGAAGTATAAAGGAATATGATGATAGCAAAGTTATCATGGCAATCGATTTTATTGCTGTTTGAATAACATTATGACAAAAGCAATTCTTGAGATCAATTTTATGATACCAATAAGTATTAACACGGTAATTTAAGGGAATCTTCGTATTCACTTAAACTACCGTGCGAATACTTACTATCGTGTATCTGCACTATATGGTTATTTAGAAGTGCAAATAAGACAGATTGATGTCAAATAGTCATAGTAAAAGGAACACGTGGGTCGACTTCATTTTTGTTATCTTTATTTATTTTGAAGGCTTTTATCCATTTGCTAGACATGTCAGCCCCATCGTAACCTGATTTACAATATATTGCAACACAACGGAAACGTGAAGAATCAAAGGTGCAGAAATATATCGGCCAGATATTTAGCAGCCTCACTTCTGAGGTGGTTCTGACAAAGTACTTACGAAAGCTCCCAAATCATATATATTAATATTATATCTTCGCACAAGCGAGTCCCTCTTGCTCTTATATTTTGCACACTCTGTCAGTATATGATGAACATCATCAACAGTACCACAAACATTGCAGTTAGGACTATACAAATACACCGAGCAGCTTGCTTGTGTTTGCGATAAAATTTAAAATTAAAATAATTGCTTTAATCAGCAATAATTGCATCAGCTCCACCTCTTCGTCACCTACTATTCTAATTTACAAACGTTTATTTATTAAACTAAGCTCGAAGTTGTCTTCATATCATCATCGATAAACAAAATATTTTAGTGCTTCAAGTTGCTGCGATGCAATCATTTGAATAGACATAACAGACTATATATCACTTGGAGTTAGAAATTTTGGCAATGGTTAAGCATCGCCAGAGACGCTGCTAAAATGAACTCTACAATAGATGAGGTTACAAGTCGCTTGTACCTACCATATTCTATATACACGTTCAGAATTATCTACACACACAAAGTGAAAGTTAAAGTCAAGATATATTTATTACTTCTTTAAATCGTCATAACAGGGAAAATTCGAAATTAAATTGAATGAAGCTGATTTATTTATAACAATTTCGTGTAAGAATTGACGCAAAGATACACCGAAAGGATATAATAGTAATTTCTAATAAGAATTTTTAGTATGTAATTGTTTATAATTAGAATTCAAACCCTCCATTGACATCTCTTGCATCTCATTAAGAAACGTTGACATTGAAAGGGACATATAAATATCTCGTTAAATTCTTAGTATTAGTATTCTACAATACTTACACTCAATTGAAACGTCTTAATTAATCCACTTTAAATCCCTCATAAAACCGTCCAACCAATTCAACTCATGAATAGTAGGTCTGGAGTTTCCTTAAATAAACTCCAACCCTTTTAAGACAAGAACCGCTATCAACTTGTTAATTTATCGCCTAAAAGAAGTAGGGGAAAAAGTTTGTGCGAAAACCCGGCGAAACGTTTAATGTATGTACGACACAGTACCCGGGAATGGCGAGAAAGTGAGTTTGAATCGAGTTTTTTTCACGATTATGACAGATTTATCAGAAGCCTTTTTTTATCTGTAACGCTAAGAAAAATTTGCGAAAAAGTTTCTTATATGAGAGAAGGACCTTTGCCGTTTTACGTCGAGTTCATTGAACTTTTTAAATTTGATTCATCTTTTTATAGAGCACATGCATTTCATAGGCTGGTTAACGAGTTAAATATATTATGGGCTGCAATAACTGCTTAACAATAAGCTGGTCATCCATAAGCATTCAGTTTCACTGTTTCTTTTCTGTTTCTGCTTCAGTTGGACTTGAAAATTTGTATAATATTTTGCGCGTGTATTAATATGGTTGAACATAGCACGGTAGGTTTCAGAAATTGATTTAATAAAGTTTGGGAATGTCAGATTTTTCTCAAAAATGTAGTTGCCCACGTACAGACGCCTATAAAATTTTTGGGGAATCAGCCAATACTCGAATTAAAACACATTCACTCCCAATTTGTGAGTCACAATATGATTAAATCCAAACGGTATACCTGACCATGGCTAGTAGTAACCATTGCCTATTTAGGTACTATTCTCGGTCATACCAATTACATTTTATGGTGGTTAATGGTAACCCTAATTCTAGTAAAGACTCAGATGTGCCCTTAAGTAGGGCTACCACTAACATGATTTTTTTGCACATTCAAATATCTGACTAATATTTTTATTATATTTCTATTGAACTTATAGCTTACTGTGCCTTTGTGTGAGTTGGGAAATTATACATAATATAATTATGACCTAATTATGTTTTTTTGCTAAAAATTTACCTTTCAAACCTGTTTGACCGGGTAGGTACCATCTTCTCTGTAGCAGTTCTCTGTACTTTGGTGTAAAAGGCAAAGTCAAAGTCAAGTCAAAATATATTATTCAACTTTGATACAGATATATACACTTATTGAAGGTAGGTAGAGGGCATTAATGTTTCTTGACAATTTGGAGACAACAGTCAATCAGGCTGGTATAGAAACCACTGCCGTCAAGTGATTTTTTTTTTCATTTTATAAAAAACTCGCATTCACTCTCTTTTCCTCTCTTTCTCTCTCTTTTATAATATTAGTATAGAGATTAGTCAAATGCTATAAGAAGTAAAGTAACATAAAATTAAGTTGAACCACATAAACAGTGAACAAAAGACCACCAAAAATGATGACATAACCATCTAAAATAATTGTATCTCCTATAGATTACTTTTCACTATCATATTTGAAAGAACACACTGAAAAATATACTGAAATATGTTCTTTTGCGGTAATTTAACGAGAGATAAAGTCATTTTCAAAGTCAACATATTTTAAGAACCTATTCGATGTAAAAGCTCTCACGATAATAATTCTCTTAATAATGGCAGCGAGTGACGTAACATAACTGTCGAGCATTAATTTTAGATGTAATAAGAATTTGTGTCTTCAAATTAGCCGAAAGCGTATAGAATGTCGGCGCCTTTGTGAGAAAACCTGAAGTGGGGCCACAAAATCAGCGTTCGTATTTAAGTTTATACTACTTAAATTTCCAATTATCTAGCAAGTCTGCTTCATCAGCATCATCAACAGCCAATATACGTTGAACTGCTGGGTATATGCCCTCCTGGATGGGATATCACCACCACACTGGCCCAATGCAGCTTGGTGGGTAAAAATAGTTACCGTAACAACATGGACCAACGTCATAACGTGCCTTCTGAAGCATGGGGTACTCGACATAAAAAATTAATTAACTTATAAAGGACAACTCACAGTGAAAATTACTTTGTTTCCGTTATCAAAACCAAAGCGTTGAAACCACTATACCAAAGAGCTTATGAGTTTTGATTGTGTTGAAACGATTCTGCTCAACGTAATCAAAAATATTTGTATAAACCGCCTTTCTCCTGGCTTCAAGGTAAATGTATATCGTAGCCGACATAGGCCTCTTTGCAAGATTACTTTCAGCCTTATACGCGGTCCCGCGTGATGAGAGGTTATATATATGACCTGGGACACAATACATCTGAAACCGTATATTTTAGGCCCACTTTCACACTTCCTTTATTGGCCCACATCCCATTACAAGGCTCAAGACACGTACTGTAAGCAGTGATGAGAGGTCTCTAATTTTATGAGCTAATGTGTAATTCAGAGGATTCCAAAGTTAAAATGTTTTATTTTATTAACTGTGAAATTTGAGATTAGCACTTGGAGCTTTATGACAAGAATGAATTTTAGTGTATAAATAATAATGATTATAAATACAATTTTATTTATAATATTTCGCTTGAGATCATCCTTGCTCACGTGTCATGTCACGTGACGCATCACAGCTTGTAGGTTAGCAAAAATGTTAATGTAGACATGTTGCATGATTGTACTTGACCATAGCAACAAAAGGAGCTCTATTGTACAGCAATAGTGGTTGTTAGGGTTGGCTTTCAGGTTTTCTGTGCTTCGGCAGGTGGGAACTAAGACAATTAGGGATTTTTTTACAGACATCAAGTAAGCACGAGATTCCACGTTCCAGTGCATGTATTTATTTGTTCACCTATTTCTCTGTCAATTGTGAAGAAATTTTCAAAATTATTTTTTATTCGATAGCTTTTTTATTTGTAGCTCCGTCTACATAAAATATTTTAAATAGGATAGCTTCTTATATAGTGTCATTTTTGTGGTTTTAGTTGTGTTTAAAACTGTTTTCTTAACTTAATTGGCATAGAGCAGTTACTTCGTCTTTGTTATTGCTAATTAAATATGAGTGCAAAAAGAAAATATTCATTCTCTTAGTGCTCAGTTTTTTTTAAACCGATGAAAATCTAAATTTACCCCTCGATTCACAGTACTGCAGACATACAGGCTGTTCAAAAATAAAACTGTAAAACCAACTCAGCCCCATAAAATATTAAAACAAGCGACAGACTGGCTGAAAGACATTTCCGTCATCTAAATGCCGTCTAGACGAAAAAATAAACGAACTTAGTTTGCCATAAATGGATTAACTGTTCAGAGAAGATAATAAAATGTTTCCTATGGTGTGAAGTGTATTTAAAGCTTTTTAATCTGTCTTTATTTCTACCACAGCATACTATTTTTATAAAAATGAATGGCCCAAAATGGGTTTACTAATTTCATTTTATCAGTAATTTTATTTAAAAAATTATATTTTCATTTTATAAATCACGCCTGTGAAGCTAAAGCGATCAGGTTGAACGAATGTTGTTTCTCAACTAGTTTCTAAACCAGAACTACAATAAAAGGAAAAATATAAGCTGACTCTGATCCCGTACGAGCGATAAACTGCTCATATAGGGATATAGGGTTGTCGCTTTTAGTCCGGCTGATCGGGCGGGCGGCGCGTATTAATATAATAATAATAATAATAAGGCCTCCTCTGCTGAGGGTATTCCCCCGTCCCTCGAGTCGTCGAGGGACCGGGAAGAGTTACAAATTGATGCTTAAATAATAAGAATCATATTTCTCTCACAAACATCTATTATCAAGCCCAAAGTAAACATCATTTATATAGCATATGTGACGGATAAATAAAGATAGCAAAATATGTTTATATATTATACAAATGAGATCCTTACGAGGATTCAAACCCGCCACCTCTGGCATAGTAGGCAGAGATACTGACCACCCGACCAGACAGCCGTTAAATATTAGCGTTCTAGAGTAATTCAATGATTTCTACTCTGTTAATTTGTGATTAAAACAAAATGCATATTCTTTCACATTCAAAGTAGATATTCGTAAACTCAGTTTTAATTATGAAATTCCGCGGTAAGATATCTACAAAAAGTTGTACTTCAACTTTACAGCACTACAGTATTTTATTTTATGGAGTCAACTTCATAAATTAGAACTGTAGGCGACGATAAGGAGCGGGTACGGTCCAGGAAATCGTGCCTGGGGCACTTTTAGCACTGATATTTTGTGATTGTGTGCGCGTAGCGACGCGGTATTGATGCGCACACAAATAAGCCGCGCAGTGTATTATTAATATTATAGATTATAGTCCGAAATTACAAAAAGGTTATTTTTTTACAGAAAAATTAACGGACCTCTAGTTTAACTAAGTTTCAAAATCTACACACTAAACTAGAACTTTTAAAAAAATATATAGAATACGAATCCATGAAACTATTTCCACGCCTGGTGCTTTGCCTCGGCAGCTGGCTTCGGTTGCAGTTGTCGGAGGTCATCCTGGGCGGCATCTTAGTAAGCTTATGGGCACTGATCATCAAGCATCGCCTCATGGCCCCATCTTAGGGCCTATGCTATAAACCTTGGTTTGCGAGGTGAAGCCCTCAGGGCGGTCAGCCCACCGGGTGAGATGCCATACGACTAATAGGCTGCGGCCTACTTATAGTTGAGGTGTGTCTAGATGGTAGCTGGGTTGAGATGCGGAGAGAGTACCTTATTACAGAGTGAAGCCCCTTTCTTTGGCCAGCTCGAAAGCAGTCAGTTACATCCCGGCGTGGTAGTTGCCGTGTAGCTCGACAATTAATAGGCACAGTATGTTGATTTTCTGCCTGACGAGCAGAGGGCCGGCAGGGGGTTGCACATGCCGCTGCTATGATGAGCAGCTGGACGGCTGGTTCGCCAAAACCCAGGTCACCCCAGCGAAGATTCCAGGGATTTTTTAAGGGTACTCCCAGTGCCACATTTATCAGGGGTTGGGTGAACCCCACACACGTCCCCCACTTAATGCTTATCACTTAGTGGCGGAAAGATCCGTGAATTGATTACTCCCTAATAATCTTATATTCGTGACTCAATCTGCATCTGCACTTAATCGTCATTTACGTAGTCGAAATCGCTTGCAAATCGTGGGTTGTTATTACTTATATAACTTTTAACGTCCGATTTGTTCTAGCTTAACATATAAGATATTAATAACCAAACTTATCAAGTTCTTATCGAAAAAATCACTTTTTGCAGCGCAAGCGATAAGGCAACCATGAAATAAATATTGAATTAATTCCAATCAAACACCACCATTAACATTTCGAGCGTCACCCTCGGCAAGATTACCCTTAAGAGCGCAAATTTAGACCTTTAATGATGTCATTTTTCGTCACCAGAGCCTGGTTTATCGTGTTATTAAAGAGAAGTGCTGCCGTTAAATAAATATCACGCCATCTTTAGCTGGGGGACACCTTCAGGATTGCGATAAAGTTCACTGCTCAGCATTTTTCTCGGGTGTACAGCATAAAATTTGAATAAGAACCTGTATAGGAATATGTAAGCACTTGGAGCATAACACTAAATAATGGCTAGATCTGCAGAAAATAAAAGGAAGAGCCGATTCCGAAGCCTTTTTTCGAGTTAAGGTTTTGCTTCTTTGATTTTTAAGGAAATAACGAATAAGCGATACCACATGTCTGATTGATTTCATCAAGTTCAAACCTTTGATACATGTACTTTTGACATTTATACGAGAAAATCTTTAGGCACAAAAAAATTATCTGTTGGATTAGAATAAAAACAGCTACATGCTTTACTTCACTTTTCCTTCGATAAAATGAACTTTAACTTAATGAGTACATAATCAGATTCAGATGTGGGGAAAAACGTGTGATTTGTAATAGGCTATATTGTTGTTGCCAAACACCCTGTCATAAGAACAAACATCATTACAAACAAAAGGAATTTGATCCATCATCTGTGTTCAAGAGAAATACCAAAATATTCCTTTCTTAGAATCTGCGAAATGAGAAGACTTACAATGACTGGTTATAAGTAAATAGCGCGAAGTAAATTAGATGATACCTTATACTGTTGACCTGTATGTACTGAACAAGATCAACCTGAAATAGAAAAACAAACGGGAAATTCTCAGAAATCAATTTAAGGCGAACCTTCACGCTGATAAGAAAATTGGATCTGTGTCCTATCCCTATACATCTAATGGTTTTGGAAAAGTCCAACTAGGCATGCAGGCAACAACCGTCTATTTAACTGGATAGTTAACATCTTCATCACCATCTTCATCTACAGCCTAAAATTTGATTGACCCATCCAGGGACCAACCATTGCGAAAGTACCTTTGTTTTTGCTATCGAAATAAGAGGGTTCGAACTACTACGCCAACTAACTCCTTGTTAACATTTTAATATACATTATTAAAAAAAAGTAAAATTCCAAAACAAATATTTAATAACAATTTGGATTCTTGAATAATATAACGAAAAGTATATATTAATGTTTAAAGCGCTTATCATCGGGGATAGTGCAAATCCGCGTAACTAGCATCAGATAAATCCGCGTATCTGACAAAATGAAGCCATTTTTAATAATAAAAATTATAACCTTTTAAATTAATAATGAGTGCAGATACTAGGACTTTACCTATAGTACTCAGGACTTCCCCGGATTTTAACTATCCTCGACGATATCATAAAAATTAAAGGAGGCAGGCAAGCTCTCGAACTGAGAAAGTAAATTTATCTTACAAAAGACCGTAGTCAAATAACTCTACATTTTCGTGATGTTATGTCTCTGTCGATAAGTAAAGTTGCCAAACTCACGTTATTATTTTAAGAGATGGGGCGAATGCAGTCCTCTAAAAGCCCAAGCTGTAATAACAATTAAAAATGAAAAGTGCATCGTTATAAACTTTTGGCGTTACCTGCAATTTCAGTTTGTAAATTTAAGAAGAACTGACTTCTTAAATAATCACATGGAAAATGCTGTGGAAGAGATGTCAACACTATAACAATTATGGACGCAATCTTTTGCAAAACACTTCGTTTACATCAAACATTATACGAATCATTAAGAATGAAAATTCTAAATTAATTATTTATTTCTTTGGGTTTCTGAAGTTTCTTTATTAAAACTACCCGTAACTGTTCTTACTTTATTAAAAGATTATTACAAAACAAATAATAATTTGAAATATACGCACTAAAATATCCAAATATCCACTTCTACTTAATATCCGCTTCAAACCCGCAGCTCGTGACCTTCAAGCGTGATTGTGTGATGGTATCGCAAACAAGCTTATATTACTGTATTAGATCAAACTAAGTGCCTCAAACAAAGACCTTGTGAGTAACCCTCATGATTTACATTGAAACATTAATCAAGTCTATGTATTTTTCACATACAGCCTGATAGTAAGCAGTACGAGGAGTCAATATGCAAAGATACGACATGCGACATACTATCCTAACCACCTCAAACTGCCAGCTAAGAAAGTGACTTTTCACATCTCTTTTAAAAGAAACCCATTTTTGTATGAAGGAGGGAATACGTGTATCGGTAAGGAATTCCACGCTCTGGCTGTGTGATAAAGAAAAAAGTCAGCTAAGCTCTTTAAAGAAGGGGTAAATAAGTGTCTCCTTAGACCAGTACTCGTGCTCCTGTGGAGGAAAGAAGGAGGGATAAGGATTAAAAGTCTTCAGAGCACTCTACGTGTTACAATGATAAGGCACTAACGCATGTCACGATGCAATTGCAAGTTTCTAGATAGATGATCCAGTGAAAATAGTATCATCTACAATAAAATTTATCTATGTATCCATATAATATTGATATTGGCTTATCTCGCTAAGAATAACATTTATAATTTTTACGTTTGTCTGTTACGAACGCGAAACAAGTATAATCTGCTTCCCACGTTCGTAGAAATGAACTATGCTATCAAAATATATACGCTACTTCGCAATATTATTATGGAATTGTGTCTGAAAATAGAACATCCTCACGCATTAGAAATTAATCCGTTAAAAGCAAACGAAGCACTTTTCAAATTTATAGTTGCGAAATGATTTTGATTATAAAAACAATACTTTCGCCCGTATTTATCCTATGTCCTCTTCGTAAGAAAAGTGTTTTCTTGTATTCTTTTCCATGTTCTCTGCGTCTATATGCGTCTGTGGGAGTCATCCAGTACCTGGTTATACTTTGAAGTGTCTACAGTAGAGGAGATTCCATTGGTAAGTCATCAGATACTTTATTTAATACGTAGCAAACAAGGATGTATTTTGCCTTATCATCAACTACCGTAACAGTTGCTCAAGTCCCCCTATCATCAACATCAGAAACATGAGTAGAAAAAGTACCTTATTCCCTAAAAAATAAGCTGCAACTCTAAATTTCATTAACAAAACCGGTTTTAAAAAAGGTTTATTATTATTAATCTATAAACATTAATAATTATGGAAATCGCCCCTAAGGGTCAGATATTAACGTCCTGATGTAAACATAAAGTGGACTTGAGCTTACCCTTTAATAGTAAATGGTCACATCTCGTTAACAGCCGCGGACATTATAATTTCGGTCTGACCAAAAATTGCACATCAGAACTTATATATCCTTCATAAAATGCCAAAAAGTCCTGCATGCTTAGCAAGAAATATTAAAAGAAACAATTAAGAAGGCTTATGATGAAGACGAGTTATTGGAAGACAATTGTCAGTTCTGGCGATATATCTCTCGTAAGAGTAAAAATTCAGACACAATTCTTTAACAAACCTAGCTCTCTTATGCGTTCAACGTTAGTTTAAGGTATATTTGAAGTACCGAAAAGCGACTCTTGTTCTAAGGCTATATTATGTACAGAAGAAGCGCTACTGTTGTTTTAGCTACATTGGCTACAATTGAATGAAAGCCACAAAATGATACTAGATCTTGGTTCTCTGCATCCCTACCATGAAAGAATATCCCGATATCCGAACGAAGTTTCTTTTGAATTTGACCAAAAATTTAAAGCAGAAAATTTTCTTTCATTTCAATTTTTCTCTTATTAAATCATCAAAACTTTTTCCAGTGCTAACTTCTTACAGTACACATAAAAATGATCCTAACTACATTGTGAGAAGTCATAAAGCCCTAAAACATTTTACCTTGCCGTAATATAAAACAACGGAGTGGACGGAAACGTTGGTACACTTTAGTAGTTCACCCAACAGGGTCAGTTCGACCCGACATAACCGTTACATGCTTAATGATGGGTGTAAAATGCCCGGCGACATATAAAACATTTAACTAATCTAAGGTCGCCCATATTACTGACTTACGTCAGACAAATATAAGGCAGTGAAATTACAAAGGGTTGGATTAAAAATATCGAAATTTTGCTAGAATGTGTGTTAAAATTGACAGTTAAGGCGAAGATAATGAAAAAATCGTAATATGGTACTAACCAATATTCTGTTCGGCCAACAAAAAAATGTAGCCATGAGTTTCTACATGTTTAAGAAGGAATGTTTCAAACCGTTTGGAGATTATCTGCGTTTTCATTGAAATATCTTTTTTTCCTTTTTTTTAAATTCAGCATTTTTGCAGCTAAAATACATAAATTTTTTGAATGATCGTAATCATGAGTCAAGCTTGTTCTCATTGGTTTACCCTTAAGGTATTATTTATAACAAGTACTATGAATGAATTTATTATTTTATAAATAGAAAACGTTATTTATAATTTTTATAGAAATAAAATCATTGAAAATAAAATGAAGATCGTCAATATCTCTTTCATATTAGGTCAATTTATACATATTATATAGTCACATATAGTATGTATAAACTTTTAATAAAATATCTTTGGCTGTACTATTTGTATCTGGCTGGTTTTCATGACATCAAAAAGGTAACATTTCAAAGAAAAGTTCAAATTAGAAAAATTGTGTTTGCCACTATTTTTCATTTGTATTTCTTTCTGTCAGAATGAATTCTATTACAAAAAAGGAATAAAAACGCAAAAATAATTGTGACGTTTATAGACCTAATGTAGTGTCAATAAGAGTAAAAATGTCTTGAATACTCTATTTATTGTTTAGTTATAGTACATCATTTGCCTATACCTACCATAGACAATACAGTTCAGTGGGACATCCTTCATTGTCCGAAGGGTCGCACTCCGGAGACGCAATAAAGTGAGCCGTGATGGTCTCGTAGGCCTAATACGTTATTTTCTGGGTTAAAGGACTCGGTCACAGGAAAGGAAAATCTTAAAGTCACCTAACGGAAAATAACTAAGGGCTTATCAATACAAATGTGTTTAGTCTCTTTTACTAAATCTATTTGAACAACTTGAATATTTATTGTAGAAACACGTAGTGATCGCAATTGAAATAACTTTGAAGGTAGATTAAGGTAATATTTGTATTGGTTGTACAATAGATGGAGTATTTTCGTGGCATGGTAATATCAAATTAATTAAAAGAACTCATGGCTAAGATTATAATCTCGTCTTTATTGTTTATAACAAAAAATCATTAAAAAAAATTAATGTTGCGAATAAAGCTAGTTTTATTTTATTGAATTTCGATGCCTACAGTTTATTTAGAGATGTGAATTTTTAAATACACATCACAAGCCTCCACACGTAACAATAATCGCATCAAATGGTGACTTCTAATATAGACCAGAATTCACTAGATTAAGTAGTCTACTTCCATGATGCTCTTAACAGAAAATAAACTGTAACAAAAGAAATTGATAGTATTATCTAAATTAAATTAAGACGTTGTTAAACTTGTTGGTATGTAGCTGAATCCGTTAAACTATCAGGGAAACGGGACATTCCCCCGAGCTAGGTGTTCGCTCAGGGACTACAGCATGTCGAGCTTTGTATTATGTCATAGTCAAAGGACGATGTGTAGTCTCTTCCCGGAATCACTGGATAGTCCTAAATTTGACTAATTCGGGCCAACACCGAAGTTTATTCCAATTTCAGACTTCGCTTGAAGTGTTTGTAAACAAACCTTGAAGTTCCTTACTTATCAGGCAAACGTTGGAAGTAAAATAATCTGTTACGAGCTTTGCCTAGTTGATTATAGAATTGACCGACAGAATTGGTAAAACGTCGATCTGTACTGCACATGTTGAAATATGATTAAACTTACATTTAATTAATAAGATAATCGGTAATAGGAATCAGTGCAAAAGATTCTAAATTTGGGGGCGAAGGCTTTATAAATGTAATGTAAAAGATTTACATATGGTGCAATTTAAAATGTTATAATTACTGGTCATGTCATAATAAAGATATTACTTATTAGAACAATAAAACCTGAAATATTTCCTTTAATTATTGCTAATGTAACAAACTAAGACTTTTAATACTTAATTGAAGTTAATCGGGGTTTGATCTGCAAACCTCGATTTCAAGTAATTGAGTTTCAATGTTTGCCAGACTAAATTAATTAGGTTTGACAAAAATTCGGAAGAAAATGACGGTTATTTTGGCTTTGAATAAGACATTAAGTCAGACCTGATGATTGACTAGTCAAACTTAGGAGCGCTGAAGCTTCAGGTTTAACTATAAGATATATACTGTTGTCAGTTACAAACTTCGTAAGCGTGATTCAGGCTTCGCCTTATGTCATTCCTATGTCAAGTCTCGGCTCTGTTTTCACTCTGTAGTACTTTTTCCTGAATCATTTCACAGTTACTCTTTTTCCCTCTTTCCTACAATACTGGGTCCTTTAAAAGAGGCGTGAAGAAACTTTATACATGTTGGCAAGATCAATTTTTTATTTGGGCTCTACTTGCGCTTACCATCAGGTGGCATGGAGTCGTTTGCTCGAACTGTCTTTAAAAAAAAAACAAAATTGCCTTTGTGGCGCTATGGCGTAGCCGTTACAAACTGTTCAAGGACTCGAATAAATAAATTTGTATTAATTACATTAGACTCTTGCATCGCGCAGTCGTGTTAAAGTATTACTTACATGCATCAATAATCAAGTAATAAATGAAATTCAACTACTAGTACTACATTAACTTTATTTTTTTAAATTATATACAATTAGAAAAAAACTTTTTTTATAGATATACTTAACCGAAGGTAACCAGAAACTAGCAAAATGAGATGAATATTATGCCAACTAGAATGATTTTAATATTCTAACCGCCACCACTAATATCGATAACATTACCGAACGCATTAAAATCCAGCTCTGAAATGAAAGCAGTTTCGTTAATTAAGCAAATAATGTGCCGATGGCTTAACTACCGCAATTAACCCTTTTTATCGCCAGCCTACTAAATGATCAACGTTTTGTATGTCGTTTTGTGTCGTAGAATATTCCTGTATAGGCAATAATGATAATGAACGTGAAGTGAAATTATGGTTTCACTGGGGACAACTAAGTAGGGTAAGAAGCGTTGGAAATTGATCTCTATCTTGTGGTCTATATGGATTATTAAACGGTAAGAAGAATTTTTTGCAAAATAGCATTGTAGTTCTTTGTTCCGTTACCAAAATTGTTAAAACCTTTAGGATTTATGGCATATGAACTGCTCTTCCCCTCACTGGGGTAGGGGTAAGTAAAAAGAATCCCTGCTTCTCATGGGGTAGGTAACAACTCTGATAGCATTATTATTTTTATTATATCTTACCACTGTTATCAACAAAAAAAGGAAACGACCGCAAACCAACCACTCTCAAGACACAACAACTCACGAAACGCATGTATGTTGCATGAAAATGTTAACAATAATAGATATTATGCATACACATCAACGACAAAATATCCAACAAAATATAACAACATTACTGTATTGAAAAAAAACCAATATAAAAATTTGTTTAAAAATTACAATAATATTTCTCACACTCACACTCATCAGCCTAAATTAAGCATCATTATGAGCTTATACTATGCCAAGTAACTGACAAATATCCAAATATATATACGAAATATACTAAATAAACATATTAAGATCCATGAATCGTGAAATATTCGTACTAATTATACAAATATCGGCTCCTACCGGGATTCTATTTTAATTTGGGGCCTTGTGAAGGATTCTTATCTAGAAATGAACTAACAGCATTGTTTGCAACTGTTTCATATTGGCATTCTTACTTGAGGATCGTTAGATTTATTCAGGAACGTTGAGAGATTGTTTTGTGCATTTTAACTTGATCTGTATATAAAAATGCTCAGTCAGAAATTTTTTCAACTACTTGAAATCAAAACTGCATTCCTCAATGACAAAATGTCATAGTATTTAATGAGATTTGAATAAAAAAAAATTATAGCTTGTTAAAGTATTATAATTAATTATAAGAAAAAGAAGCATTGGTAAATATCCAGAGAATATTACAGACACTGATTGTACCTGCGAAGGTTGCACGTAATTTTTCCAACGTAGCCCACGGTCACATCCTCGCCGTTGATCAGTTCCACCGCAGTAGCGAAAGCACGTCTCGATTTGATAGTACCCACCTCTTCCGGGAGCAATTTTCACGACCTTTCTATTGATTTATCATTGAGAAACCTTATTTCTTGAATTATAAAAGTAAGAACATTTTACTGGACAATTTTAGCGTGAGAAATCAATCTATTTGGGTCTCTTTCAAATAATTTACACAGGTTCTGAGCGGTGCGTATAAAATTTAAAGTAACTTCCTTAAGTTTAGTATTTAACTATTTATCAGCATTTAATGTTTCTGAAATACAATATCTAAAACTAATTAAGTTTATTTTAATTTAGTAATCTCAATGAGTTATAAAATTTTTGCTTAAGCTCGTACAGTCGTTATCTTAATATTTCCCGCACTAAAAGCTATTTTTAATGGCTACACTGAACCTGGATATTTTATTACGCTTGCAAACTGTTTTAAGTATAGCATATAAGTTCAATAACACAGTTACAGTTTTACGGCCAAAAGGCTGGTCACCGGTTAATTTAAAGATGAATGCAATGTTTAAAACACTGAATTTTATTGTCTCGCTCTACCGTTAGTAAAAATGATATACAAAGAGTTTTTTTCAGAATCAGCAATGCACCTGTGATATCACTAGTGTTGCTAGCGTCCAAGGCTACAACTGCTTAATTTTAGAAGGAAGTAAGCTTCATTGCTACCTCAGGAGTTATACAAGAGTTTACTAGTCTAGAAGTTTCGCTAAAGAAAATCTTTTCATTCAAATAAATCCAAAAGGATTCGCTTTCGTCATGTGTCCAAAACAAAAGATGTGTTACGTAAGGCCAATACGTAATCCGACCGTTTGTCCTGATATCCAGGATTTCGGATCGAGAATAAACGGGAATAATTCGTTTATTCCGGACGAAATTACTTATTGGGCCGGCAAATTAGCTCCCATACAATTCGGTGGCCCTCTAAGGATTTCTTAACTTAGCAAATTAGTTTTTGTGAAACAACGTAGTACGTGATCTGATGTTTTACCTCGATATACAGCCGATAACTCAGGAAATTATATAACAGTATAAATCAACGTAAAACGTGATAAGTCACGGCTTTTTAATTGTTAATAGAAAACGGTAGAGATTGGGTAATTTCTAAGACCTTCCCATTCATAATTCCCCAGTACTTCGAATCGAAACTCCTCGAACAATTTATACTACCAGGCATAAAATTTGGCTTATATTAAGTGCTTTCTTACAAGAAAAAGGTAACACCTTATAAATGCCTGATCTTGAGATGGTGACAATATCAACAAATTATTTGGAGAAATCTCTTTATTGAAGTCAGCAAACAACAGCAAACTTTATGGTTAGTAGCAATATTCATTATTGCTACTAACCATAAAGTGGCGTTAGTTATTTAAGGCACGTTATATTGAAAAATGACTTTCTTGTTAATCAAAAATTGACATTACATTTTAAAATGTACGGTTTTCAATCAACGTCTCCCGCGCTGCCATTAAGGCATGACTTTAAAAATTTGAAATATCGCCTCTACGTTTTCAGGTGATGGTGTCAGATAACAGCGGAAGCGGTTATGAGAACTCGAATAAAATTTAATTGTAACAAAGAGATATCTTTAGAAAACACTTTTTGATTAGTTCAGTCATATACACTATTCATTTGTGAGTAAGGTTCATTCCGTTGAAATTGCTATTTTTTTTACATTGACTTCAATACCAGCGTTTGGAAATATAAAGTACGTGCATTGATGGTCGTCTAGCCAAGTGGTCAGTATCGCTGTGTACTTAACCAGAGATGTTTAAAAACATTACTATTTCTACGTTATCTATTAACCATAACACAAGCTCTTAGTGATGCTTACTTTGGGCTAGATGATAGGTCAATAAAACAATACAAATTTTCTTAATCAAATGTTATTATAATAAAAAACTAATCTTAATAATATCAGGCGATATCTTTTAACTTGAAATACGTCCAAAGCAGAATCTCTCATATCGGCGCGAAGCATCGATGGGCAAGGATCATCCTGGTTTTTACGACCGTCCAAACTGGGATATAGGGATGAAAAACCCCGAAAATATTCGGGAATAATATCGGGAAATACGACCAATAGCCGATGAATTAAAGTCAGCGCCATCATGTTACGGATACGATACGCTTTAGAGTGTTTTGATGTTCTTGATATCCACTGATATTTATTTTACTACGGTCTTTTAAGACGTCATGATTTTCGGGTCCGATTTTATATTCTCTTAAGGATTCTCAGTAAACATAAAGAGTGAGACGACAATAAGTCATTAAATTAAAATATTGGCTGTAGTAGCTCATAAATACGTTTTGAAATTATTTTAAATAAAAATAATGTAGTAATAATGTGGAGACGAAATTATGACAGTGTAGTAATTTATTCTCGTAATTTAAGTCTCCACATTGTTTAGTATTTAGCGAAATATAAAAATCAATTCTATTACTAAACGTAAAAAGGTTGAAAAAAGGGAAACTTTAGATTCGTGTTAATAACCTTCAATGTTCGTTGTTATTAATCCCGAGGTAAGAATCTTAGAACTCCTTGGTCTGCTACTAGCATCACCAACATTGTATTTACCTTATCTATTAGTCAAACATTGCACTCTTTAATCGAATGTTCATTGAATAGCCCAGAAATAGAGGAATTCTTTCGAAAATTAATACTTTCACTTTCACCAACACCACTTCGACCTTGAGTGACTCGTTTCTACACAGCCTGAGCGTGGAATACCATACCGACATAGTCGCTTATTTAAACAGCGTGGTTTCTTCAATTAAGGTTCCTTTTGCACGAAGAAATACAGTACCAGTTTGACCTATGTACGTCTGCGGGGTTGAGTCATTTGTTATACTTTTTATACAAAAAACCTTATAACGCCTATCTCACAAACCTCCTTGTACTCAATAGCACAGCCATGATAGCCCACTACAGGATCAATAGTCATTAACGTGCCTTCCGAAGGATGGAGGCGCTGAATATAAAACATAATTTATTGACCAATACGAAACCAGCCATGGCGAAATTTGCTTACCGGTTAGATGTAGTAAAAATACTCAAAGTCGAAGTATTTGACTTTGAGTATTTTTACTAAATTTCGGTACATTTTTGAACACTTATTGAACGTCAATTTAAGCCAGCCATACTTAGGGGTCTGGAGTCATAATCTAAGCAAGATTTGACCCTCCCTTAACACGTCATTAAGAATGAATACTATATAATGTAATTATTAATATAAAAACAGGCTGTCTATTAATTAATGTTGGCTGTTAAATTTGACATATCAGTTTGTTACGGTGTTGTGCCTAAATAAATAAATCTATTTGGATGCGGTTATTATATTTTATTGTATACACTTGGCGGTTCCTAAACCAAGCAAAGCTCATATTAAATACGTATATTAATAATCTTCTTTAAATTAAGCTAAACGTGCAAGACGAAATTGTTTGTCAGATTGGAGTTTTTCATTGGGTTTTTAGATATTTTAAAAAATCCAATTCTCGTTATTCTTATAAATACAATTAATAAGCTCTGAAGACTTTTATCTACAATTAATTCACGTTGGCCAACTTTAGTTAATGTATTCTAGCTAGTATTGATTTCCGAATTTTAAGGTATTGGAGGGGCTAAGCGGGGATTTAGGATTCAATTTTATTTACTCGTGAAAGGATACAAAGTAAGGTTCAAATAAACTAAGTTAAGTGATATGTGATACAGTTTAAATAAACAATATTAAAATAAAAAGTTATTTACGTGATACAATTTGAGAACGGTGTTGTACTTATAGCAGTGTATCAAAGTCAAACTAATTAAAATATTTTACTTAACTTTGGTACAAATATATATACACCTATTAAGAGTCAATCGAAGCCATCTGTTAGTAAATCTACCGTGGCTCTTGACCTAGGAAGAACAGGTAAGAAACTTAGCAAGATTTGTCCCTCTCTTTACACGTCATTGAGTGAGTCATTTTAAAATCCATTTAATAATAAAACTGTGACAGTAAAGACAGTTGAAATATTGGAGTTTTTAAACATTTTCAATCACAGAAATGTTAAAAAAATACTATAATGCAATAGTAGTGCTTATAGCAGTTAAAAAAATGTAATTAAACCTTTTTTATTAAATTTTGTTTAAAATATACTTTAAATATGTGTAAAAGCGTTACTTTTGGCGGGACTTTGTTATAAATGTGTGTATACTTTTCTTATAAAAGAGTGACTTGTCTTGTTGAGTCTGAAGGTTTTTTCTCTTTATTGGGTTGGGGTTAACAAACAGTACCACATATGAGTTATTCCCAAGTATGTAGTTAATAAGTCATATTGTATGTTCAGAGAATATCTAAGTGATGACATATGAATTGTGTAGCGTTATTGTTAATTTTAAATAGAGTGCTAAATTTTGTTTTTAAATTGACATGTAATTCTTTAATAATGATTTGTTTGAAGGTTATTTTATTATAATTTTCTTGCTAAAAGGTAGAATGTTGGCTGCTTGTAATTGTGCATTTGCAAATAAATTATTTGATTTGAAACAGAAACTTAAGTAATTGTTACACTAATACCGTTAACCGTAGATTATATAATATATGGTATTTACTGAAACTTAACGTCTATAAAGAATTAATAAATTAATCCAGTATTTATAGTCAGTCTGTCTGCAAAACTACATGACAGGTAATATTTATCACATTTTTTTTATACTGTGAAAATATCGCTATAGCCAAAATAAATATTATATATATGAGCCAAGCAATAAATTGACGAACATTGGTCTGAATTTCGAACATTCGAATCACTCCAGAAGTAAACAGGTCTATATTACGGCAAGCTCATGCGTGGCCGGCACGCGGTAACAAATTCTATTTTTAATAGGAACACAATCGTATTTGCTATGGCAAAAGTCATACATTAAGTTTGGAATAGCAAGTTGGTTTTCATCCTAGTTTCAAAGCTATAACTTGTATTAGCAACAAAAGGCCAACCCGAGTGATGGCGGACTTTAAAAAATCGCTTCAATTACTGCATAAAAGCTACTGTCATTATATTGACTATAATTCGATGTGAGTATTTATGGTTCTTTTATTAGATCTCTAACTTACAAAAATGATATCGTTTATTACTAGTTTTTATTTACATGCCAATCGGTAGCTTCAGTAATAATTAGTTCATTGTGTTCATTTAATTATCCGCAAAAAAATTAATATTTTAGAATAAAATTCAAATAAACTAATATGACCTCCAACAGGTGTCTGTGTTTGGACAAGTTTCTAATAATTCTACTAATTGACATCCAATTATCATTTTAAGTGTAAGTCTATTATGTTCCGAAGATTCCGAACTTAATGACCTGGAGCGCGTGACCTTTCTTGACCAATTTTTTATTTTATTTTTTGTTCAAAATATAAAACTAACTTCATAGTAATTTATAACTGTTCCTAACTACTAAGGCATTTCCATCGCCGCGAACGTTATACGTGCTGTGATGCCTGACTCCTGATCAGCCTTTGTATTAAACTCTGGATCGCTATATCTGAAGTGGGTTGTCTTAAAATAATCACTAGACCACGTGACTATTATAAGGTTAATGAACTTTTCCTGTCAACCTTATAGACACCTCTTTTTCATCGATAATTAATATAATAATGAACATAAAATAGTCATAAAGAACTTTATATAAACTTTCTTCATGTGTTAACCAGTATTTATTTATTTAACTTAGCAGTAACGATTTCATGTAGCTTTTAATCTATCGGCGTTAAGGTTGAAGTTACTTTATCATATAATAATGATGTGTTTGCGCATCTGTGTCAAGCAATTGACACTTTTCGAGTGTCCGTGAGATTTAGGCCGAAACAGCCGTTTGTCATTTAAATTAAACTTTAATAGCGTTGAAATAAGGTTGAAATTGGGTACAATATCGAAAATACTTCCAAATTGTATTTGAGCATTCATAGTTAAGGTTTTAAGCCTCCTTGTTCTTGATACATTGTGTGCAATGGCTCTCATGAGTGCATTTGACCTACATATTGCCTGGGAACGTTTTCTGTTGAGTTGACACACAATTAGTTATGTAACAGTATTATAGGAGAAAGCATTATTTTCAAGCGAAGCTATTTCGCACGCTCGCGGTATTCCACCCTTCCTTGGGAACATTATCCCCGGCTAAATATTCAATGATTTCTCTTGGAATTGCATACTAAATAAATAACCGAAAATAAGAGTTTGGTCGCGCGATATTGTTCCAGTAGAAATTGATATAATTGTAAAGTTTAGAAAAGAAAATTATGAATTTAAAAATTAAGAAAAAACAAATGACGATCTTGTTGAGCATACAGTGCTTTCTTCTTGAAGCCCACGCCGCTGCTTGATACTCCAAGGAGGCGGCATACGGCGTGCATCCCGCTACAAAACCTCCTTGTAGGTTTGCGCGTGAACACTTCGATATTTAAATTTAAATAGACTCGTGAATAACGACAAGACGCATCGGAAAAATCTGCAAAAAGTTGGCGCCGTGGTTCGAGTGCTCTGATTTCGATAAAGAAAACAAATCATCTTTCGCCATGGTTGTCTCTATTCAATTATCTTGATCTCCTTCATGTTTCTGAAGGCATATTAAGCCGTTGGCCCCTATTGTTAAACAACTGCTTCTACCTACCAAAACCCATTGGAAAGCTTTCCGGTGTTATGACCCAAACTCCTCGAGTGTTTCTCACAAGTGGGAAGTTCTGTACCTAGCAGTATGAAGTGTATAGTCTGTTGTAGCTGAAGGTGAGTGTGAACAAATTTAATTATGAGATAACTCGACCTTTCAGTAAAGTACAAGAATCGATTGGTCAGTCAAAGTCAAAGTCAAAGTCAAAAATAACTTTATTTAAATAGACTTATTTACTAAGCTCTTTTAAATCGTCACAACAGGGAATATGTATAAGAAAATAAATAAATATAATTATAAAGGCAATACTCATAATTTTACTGGGTATCAACCGGGCATTTACTAATTGTCCCAGTTATAGTATTTCAATATGTACTAAATAAATTGTTAGTTTTAATTTTAAAATAATACTTATTTTAAAATTAAAAATAACACTAGTATGCATATTCCCAATCAACCCTACTACCGCTTCGACGAATTAGTAGCTGCAGAGAAGAAGCGGCGCAAGAAACTCTCAGCCTTTAGTATTTATAATGACATTTACAAATCAATTATGTCATTATGTATTAGTATTATAAACATATACATGTTTTGTTTTACAGTGCATTAAAAAATATATTTTTAAATATTGCAAAATATAATAAATAAGTGCAGAGAAGCAAATTATAGTGGCCACAAATTTTTATCTTTAAAATAATCTTCTACCTTGTAATACCCCTTTTTCATCAAACAACTTTTAATAGTTGACTTAAATTTATGCAGAGGCAATTCAATAAAACTTTGTGGTATCATATTGTACATTTTTATACTTATTTCTATAAAACAATTACCGGTCTTATGCAGTCTGTGGCTTGGAAAGGCGAGCTTATGCTTATTTCTGGTGTTGAAGCTATGGCAGTCTGAATTTCTAAGAAAAGAACCACTGTATTTACGTACATACATAATACAATCAAAAATGTATATATTAATATAAATGTATATATAATGTGACCTATTCACCAATTTAAATATGTCGCAACCGCAGTCCCGAGTGATTAAATATATTATTATACAAATTAATTCTTTGTCAGGTATTTAAGCTTTCGGTACGGACGGGTGGATGTTGAATGCTTCGTAGTAAATTAATTTTGTATTTAATTTGTCTAGGGAACTCTTATTGCAAGTAAATAGGTAGGTAGTCGATATATTCGATCCGGTTCCGAATAGCCTTATCAGGTAAGCCCAGGTTACGTTAAAATTATCAAAATCTGTTATTCAATTCCTTATAGTTTATAAGTTATAAATATTTTTAGTTTAACAAATGCTAAATATATTGTGTTACAAGCTTGTATTGTGTTAGCGTACAAACTACTATTAAAAAATAGTAATACATAAACTAAATGATTACATATAAATCCATGCTATCCATCTCTTTCAAAACCAGTAATTTTAATGCCACGGAAATATGAATAAAACATGAAAAAGATAATACAACAAAACAAAGACTGTACTGTATAACATTTTCTTTAACCGCTTCCTGAACACTCAAATATAATAAGTGGCCTGCCGTCCATCAGCTAGGAGAAAGTTTCCAAGCTGCATCCGAAAGCCCGAAAGACGTCTCGGAGCACAGACGTACTTTTAACTTCCCAAAGATAAAAGCAACTAACAGGCAATTTAAGTTTTTCAACGGATCTTCTCTCCACTGAAGTTCCACTCAATAGGTAGGGGCGGTTTCCTTAATGTTTTGAGTTATTTGCTCGATAGTTTTTGGGCATCACTTCAGGTATATAAAAAATCCAGTCAATAACTGACCAAGTTATGGATTCAATGATGATAACTTCCGAGCAAAAACAAAAGATGCTTTAGTATCAACCGTACCTAATCCAAAATGAACCCAAATTTCTGAAGCTAGTCTCAAAATAACTTTTATTATACAACATCGACAGCAATTCGTCAAAGTGTGCCCAAGAAACAACAAACTACATACCGTCACCAAACTTCATTACGAAGAATCCAACCCAAAGAAATGTAGTCCCGCGAGATATATAAGCACTATATTGTTAGAAAACTATCTCGCACGCCTCAAATGTATGGAGAAAAGTTGGTGTCACAGGATATGACAGTCGAATTTATATTCCACAGAGCCAGTAGGTCGTGCACGAACCCGAATTTAGATTTGAATCTTTAAAATTGATGATATGGTTAGCTCTCCAGTTTGATGGAACTTAGTCGAAGATTTAGTTATAACACAAATTCGATGGCACTGGATATTGCAGTTGAGGTACTCGTAAATTATTTCTTTCTAAATGTATTTAAAACCTTCATTCAATCCTTATCAAATTTTAGGCAAATGGCCTTTTGTAACAATACTATGCTTTTATACAATCCATATAGATTAATAGATATACAAAGAAATGAAAATAAGGAATATTTTAAGTTGCTTCTGTTTGGGACTGTTATAAATACTTCTAGTGATAAAAACATCCTTATTGTAAAAGCTCTTTAGTTCGATAATCTGAAACATTAATCTGTTTCTTTTAATGTTATCGAGTGACAAAACCAAATTCAAGTTAATTTAATCAACCTTTAATTTGTTAATGAAAATTGTGATCCTGGAGTGTAAAGAGAAATAGACCGTTGATACAAATTATACTTCAAAAGTCTCCCTCCCTCTTAAACTGTTCTCGAAAATCCCGATAAGAACTATCATTCTGAAAAGTTATTCAATCTAAACTCCACCAGAGCCTTGGAATCGAGTGTTATCCTCATTCCAGTAACGTATGCACATGGTGCGCTGTGGCGAAATGAAAAGTAAACTGCACCGGTTGCCTCATTATCACGTCCTAATCCCGAAGACGTGTGGTGCTGAGTAAAATATTCATTTATACCTTCCCTCCAAAGATGAGCTACCGATAAAATAGACGCGTATTTTTTGCTAGATTTAAACCAGTCTAAAGCACGTTTAAATTCAGAGCTCATAACGGATTCGAATCTAATTTTGAATGTTTCAGCTGCACGAATTTGAGTTTATCGATCAGTTGCGACGGATTTAGAAGATCACCTTTGTTTCAACGGATGTTTATTTGAAAAAATTAATATTACCAGCAAATACCCACAAAATTTACTACCCATTAGTCTGCGTACGCAAACAGCTACGGCTGAAGAAAATTAAAATGTATATACACTATGTTATTTCATCGAAAACCTTAACATTTATTAACCTTCTCGTCACATCATACAAAAATGCATAATTATATTACATTTAACTTTAAGTTAAAGTAAATATTTCTTAAAATGAGAAGTTAAGAACATGAACTTTCTGCAAATATCTAAAAATATATATGTACTAAGTAATTAATTATTGTCAGTCATAGTTAAAATTAAAATGTCACATTACGAACTTCGATTTATGCATTACGTGTATTCTTCTTTATTTCCTTCTGTTCCTATGTTACTGACTAAACGCCCCTTTCTCATATCCCGGTCATAAAATTGTGACCGTTTTGATCTTGGCACTTGGTCTCATTACTTATACTGTAATTTCTCACGGCGAGACACATGCATGAAATTGAATTATGAATTGATTTATATTAGTGCATCTACGAAACCATTTATTTATAAAGTCTGAAACCATTCTGATCTACGGGCGTAAGTACAACTACAAGAAGAACAGTTTTTCGTTAAAATTTACCAGCAACTTTGTACTGAAAAGAGTTGTAATTTTGATCGGTAACTTATAATTCTACACGTCTCATTGCTATCACACCTCCTGTCTACTACAGATCGATTATGCAGAGTTTAATATGATTATTCTTAGACCCGTCATCAAGTCAGCAAATATACAATTAGTCATGTCTCCAAAATACTCGAGATTGTTCAAAATACTTAAACTTATGATTTTCAACAAAAAAATCGTCAATGTACAAATAGCGATAAAATTAAAACATAAAGCAATTTGCTGCTCTACAACCGGTGAACTTCTTCAGAGTTAAATCGAAAATTTTCATTTGCCTCTAATTCGATTGCTAATGAGAGTAAGGCCTTCCTTTATGCACAAATTGAAAATGTTAGAATTCAAACAGCAACCAAAAAGAACTCAATTTGTACCTGTTAATTGATTGGAATGGATTATTTGACTTTAATATCGGGTTCTTGGAATGAGCTCCGCAATGTCTTGAAATAAATTCAGTGAATCATTCGTTGCTCAGCGAGTCTTCTATTTCACTTTTTGAGTGATTTATGTATTAGGTCGGGGAAAGTCTTTTCGCATATAATATGTATAAACTTGTAATAAAGTATTTTTGCCTGTACTATTTGTATCTGGCTGGTTCACATGACATAAAAATGGTGATATTTCAAAAAAAAAATCAAATTAGGAAATTTTTGTTTCTCACTGTTTTTCATTTGTTTTCTTGCTGTCAAAATGAGCGAATCGAATAAAGAAATTAGATACATTTTTAAATATACACCTAAGTCTGTTTTTACACGGTCTTTTTGTACACGGTTTTGATATAACACGGTTTGAAAATTGAATATTATATAATTTCAAATCGTGCTAAATGGAATAAAATCGTGTAAAAAAATTAAAAATATTCAATTTTCAAACCGTGTTATATCAAAACCGTGTAAAAAAAGACCGTGTAAAAACAGACTTGGGTGTAATTACAAAAAAGATGTTAAATCAGTTCGACCTTTAATAATTGCAGCAAATAAGTGTTTAATATTCCAACAGCTTAAAGATATCTTGTTGTTCTTGCAGGAAAGGATTGTAATATTAAAGCTGCAGTCAGTAGGATCAATCTAAAGCTGGAAATCATAACAGAGATCTCACGACTCCACTTAGAAAGACGCCGCGGGCTTGATGTGCTGTGCAAGAATGAAAGCAGGCGCACGTTAATCTAGATTTATCGTTAGTGCTTCCTTTTTAAAGAAACTGATAAGATTGTCGCTGGCTTAGGTAATTAGGCGATGAGGTGCCTTCCACTGGAATATGGCACTATCTATGAAAATATCTATTTAGAATTTTGAAAATGATCGGCTCGAGGTTTGGCGTTAATAAACTTCTATATCATGGCACTAAAGACGCTTCGCTTGGAAAAAATCTGAGTTTCCAGAGCATTATAAGAGTGCTTTATACGGTGAATACAACAGCGTTAGTTATAACGTAATTAAAAAGTGGCATATCTTACCATGTAACCAGCGAACGTAAAAGTGACAATAACTTTAACTAAAAATCAAACTTTAGCAGGACATCTTATGAATTTCGAATTAATCTATTGCGTCAAAGCATGACAAGTTGTAAGTAAGTTGTTGTTGTTGTTGTAAGTGTTCGACTTGAATCCATTTTACCACCGTTATAAATAGTGTTGGTGGCTTACGCTACGCTCAACTTCTTCCACAAACTGTCGTACTAGCGTAAGCGCATTGAGAATTAAATGCAACTCAAATGACGAGGTATATCTAGTAAGTATGAAAATGGCCCTTACTTTCATAGAAAGAGAACTGAAGATATGGTGGGTAGCCCTCCGGGGTCGCAGTTACCCACCAATGTTCGCCACTCAATAAATTTAACCTTGGTGTTGAGTCTAGACAGACATAAGTTTCATTAATATATTCTTATAAAGTTGATAACTGAAGGAGATCTATAGGAGTGTGTCATATATTTGCGGAAATATCTTTCTGAGAGGATTATCATCAATTTGAGAGGTCGCATATTTGCATAGGGCAGGCGTGCGCCCCTTTCGGTACCGAGACAGCCCGCCCGAGGCAGTGCAATGTGGCGCTACCCTATACGGACCGATTACGTTCTCATTGCCACACGACAGTTATTTTCAATTTATTTTAATTTGACGTTCATAAAATAGCAATTTCGAAGTATTTCAGTATAATTTTAACGAACATTAACTTCATATTGTTTTGTATATAACCATGTCATCATAAATCAAGTTTATGAATCGGCAGATTGCAACTATGTAGCTAACTACAAGTCATTCCCTCCCTTTCTTATTGAAGTAACATAAATTTAGTTTCAGAGAATTATATCAGTATTGACAAATTTAGCTCTTGCCAAAATAGTTACACTAATTATTTGTAATTGGAATTCTTTGAAAAGTTACTAATGCAAGAATAATGACGTAATGTGATTAATGGTGTAAAACGAAGCAAGAGATTCTAAGTTATATTGTATTAGTCAGAGTGATGAAAGATGCTCGCATCTAAAACCAATATTAGACATAACCTTACAATAGAGTGAAATTAATAATGTTACCACTAGAATATTGGTATGAATCCAGTGAATATTTCAGTTAAATAAAATAAATAATACATATAAGCAGTGTCTGTCTCTCTATCTCTCTTCGGCCTATTTCGGCCATTCAGGTCTAGGATACATTTAATTTATCAAACCTATCGCTATCTGGTGCAACTGGAAGCCACATTACTGAACGTTTTTTTCATGTCGTTTTCTTGCCACGTCTTAGTCCTTCCTGGAGGACGTATTACACCCCATTCAGTCTGGCTAAGCGCTTGATGATAGCAGTAATTTGGCTGTAACAGCTGTAAGAAGAGTATGTTTATCTTATTTAGTTTTGATATTAAATACACAGATGAGACACACAACCATGAAAACCTAACATTTTATATCAAAGCCGTTGTACAATGAAAACAGACATCAAAGCCTCTCTCTGATCACCCCGCGGCGTTCGTGGCGCGCCAATAACGCCTAGCCATCGTCTCTGCCATCACGACATCACATCTATGAACTGTTATGAACTGAAACTGTTGTTCGTTCAGTATGTTCAATTCCTAAATAAAGGTGTCTGAATTTTAAATAAGGTTTATATTTAAATCAGCTAAAGTTTTCTCCATTTTGATATTTCAGAGAAATAATATTGTTTAAATCTATGCTGAGGTTAGCTGTAAATTTTTCAGACCACATAAGTCTCCTGCGATTTACCCCACAATATCAAAGATCTCTTGCTTTCAGTGTTCAGTCTGTCCAAATCATTTACCTAAATACGTCGAACAGCTTCGCCTTTTAGGCTCTGCGTTACCTTTACTCGAGGGGCCAATTAGGATTTGAAAGCTGTTGTGCCTTTACATGAAAATTATTCATTACAACATACATAAAATAAATCACGACATATAGATACCCTACCTTCACTTTTATCAACAGTTTTGTAAAATTATTCCTTTAATAACGACGAAGAAAATCGAAAAATATCAACCCCAACACCTTGGAAGCGATAACTTAAAATCACTTTCCACAAAGCACTGCACTAAAGACTTCCATTAAACCGGCAAATAATTTGCACCCTTATCGAGAATGCTTTTGTCGACACAAAAGAAACTTCTCGGGGTGAAATTGATTCAGAACAATGGCGGGATATCGAGGATGACGTCAACGCTAATGTAAACTATTATAAGCCTTGAAAGGTTTAAAGGATGACGGTTCAAGATGAAGGGAATCGTTTGGGATTGTTTCAGGGTTTGCTCATAAACGTGTTCCCCTTAGGTATTCCATCTGTTGTCAAGTTCGAAAATTGGTGAATGGAGTTTTTCTTTGTAAACTCTATCTGCCTTACATATAAGTCCAACCATCCCCATCACTCCGCACTTCCACCTAACAAAGATATCGTATAGCATCTTGTAATTCTACTTCGGCCATAGTGTTTTATTTTTTGAGTTTAATAATATTTTAAACCTGGTGTGCACGAAAGCACATAAATTTTTTTTTGATATTTTCTTTACTTTTTGCTTTTATATATATTTCGTCTTTTGTTTTTATTGACATTATTTTTCTGTCTTTTATAAATTTTGATTCAACTAATCAACAGTCTTTTTAATATCAAGTTGGATAATTTTATTAATTTAGAATTAACACAAGATAGTTGATTAAACCCGAGGATGCCTTGTAGACCTTCTAAGATTTAAATTTCTTTTGAGTGCAAACAACCAGTGATTCCCTTGATGTTGCAAGCATGGTATCGAGCAAGGTGTACGATCATTAATACCCGTTCTAAAGTATAATAATAAAAACAGTGTTCTGTAACTTACGGGCACTAAGCTTACAAAAACACTTACAAAACTACTTTTTTTTTACTTTTTTATAATACACACTCTTCTGATGGTTAGAAAAAGTATTTAAGACTAAAATAATTATTTTGCAGGATCGCATCTTTTCAGAGTAATTATTTTTTTCATTATATTTCAAACAAAAGCCTGTTTCTCGGTCTATAATTATATAAATATATAGGTATATAGACTGGCGGGTCGACTGGTCATTTTCCTTACAGAACAGATACTAAGATTGTTCATGTTATTTTGATTAAAAATATCTTTTCGCCTATATAATAAATATTCTTTAATTTTAAAGAATATTTCTTTTCATTGTCTTCATATCGTCCTTGCTATCAATGTTGAGCACATGTTCACGATATGGGATTTAATGCCATAACACCTAATCGCTGACCTAATGCTGGTGTATGATATGTGTGTGTGTGATATAACAAATGAAGGCGCTTTTGTACAAAAAACAACACAAAGTTATATTCGTACAAAACATGTTAATTAGCCACAGGTAGTTTTTTAAAAGGGTGTTTGTTTTTTGGTACAGTGTTAAAAAAATCCTTCAATGAAAAAAGCGCCTTCCAACTCCATAAGAAGAAGAGCAAGAGAATAGAAAATTTTGATTGATCGATCCGGGATCAATCATGACGATAGTTGTTTTGTTTTCGTAATTGAAACTTCTAATTGAAAGAGCATTCAATGCACAAATATACTTGGGATTCCCCAAACTGTATTTAACTAAATCATTCACAAAACTTTCGCCTCTGTAAAGATCTTTTATAAAAGGATAGAATTTAAAATCATTTGTCTCTTCACAATAAACTCAGGTAGCTGTCTGTATCTCACACTGAAATCTCTGCCGTTGTTACACAGTATATATAACTAAGCAGTTACATCTTCAAATAGTTTTGCATAGATTACTTGGCGAGAATTAAATCTTATTGTAATATATTATTTCCGTGTTACGTGATTACGTTCCGTTTTACTTGTTTCCGTCACAATTGACCCTCTTGTATCCTGCTCACTTTTTCTCAACTTATTATCTTCCTTCTCTCCTTCAGAGGACTCTTCTTACTGTTTAATATCAGACGGTGTCTAGACAGTAGCTGTGCTTTTTGTAGAAATAATAATTCCTTAATATATTTATCTTCACAAGCCACAAGATGATGAAGATTTATTTATTTACTAAGCAATTTATGTACACGCAAAGATAATTAAAAAGGACACGACGAAATAACAGAAAATTGTACAAAGGTACTGCTTATATCTATAAGAAATATCTTCCAGCAGCCCCACATATGGGAAAAGTGACTAGGAAAGGTAGAGGAGCGTGTATAATATAATTAAATGAGTAATAAGAAGTGAAAGATTATATTTTATCAGTTCGATATTTTAAATAAACAACCCTGGATAGGCTAGGCAAATAATAAGCATAACTAATGATAATTATCAAAATAAAAATAAATTGAAAGTAACGTGTTGGTAGGCATTTATTTTCCATTATCTATTAAACGTGAAACGTGTGTCTGATTTGGAGAAAATTGCGATTCTATGCAATTTTCTTCGGGTAAATGTAAACACACTGTCATCTCCTACACTGTGTTTGACTTCGATCTTACAGCGAATTAACTAAGTTCTCTCAAAGTTTGGTATTTATTTGTGGGATTATTGTTAACTTTGACTGAGGGTTAATTGTTGCTGACACTTCGGTTATAATCTATTAAGTTACAAACAGATTGTTCTACACTTCGAACTTAAAGTTCAATTTTTAAACGGCGAGCAAAATTATAAAGTTTACTCTATCAATTAATTTAATTGCGCTGAATGCACACTTGTTCTTAAACTGTTTTAATCTTTCTTTGAGCTCTCTCTTTTTATTTTGAGCTATTTCAGAGGACTCAAGCAATCCCTAATCAAATTGATTACGATTGAAACAAACAGTCTTAATAGAGTATTTTTAAACATAACATAATATACAGATTTATAGTTGGCTCCACTTTTCAAAGATATCCAATGAATTCAAGTAATTGTTTTATGTGGCTCACAATGTCATTAAGAGCTCTACATTCGCAATCGCATTTTAAAATTAATGCAAGACATTTGTAGTGATTTATTAAAAATGCTTTAGTCGCTTATTTAGTTTGTGGAACATACTATCGTCTGATCCGGGACCTTATTGGGTAACTTCGCGATAGCTTTCATTTTAAAAATCATTTCTTCTTACTAAAGTGCCAACGTCACAATGATAAACAGTTAAGCAGCAATGGAAATATGGCATACGTCAAAATGAAAGTGATAGCTATAGCTTCAGAAATTGAATTTATATTTTTTATTTTAAATAATTCAAAAACAAAACAAACAAAACTTTATTATACTTAATTTTTTGTTAATTTAGTTTCTTTAATTTATAAACAAATTTCATTATATCTTTGATTCCAATAGAATTTTAAATTTAAGGGTTCTCATGTTATTAATTTCGACAATATTAACCCATTTTACTTCGTTGAAAAATGCTTTTTAGTTGTTATTAATTTTAATGATGTTCCAAAAGAATAGAACAACCCTATTACTTCTTATAAACTTTGTTTAGATTACAACGCAGTAGATGTTACAAAAACTGCTACACTGCAAAAGCCAGTCGTATTACCACTTAATAAAGTCCATTCAAACAACAATGTGCCGATCGACTGTAAAAAAAACGGGTTTCTCTCACGCAAAGTTATCTGCGGTATTGAGTGTTAACAGGATAAGGTCTTGGAGACCTTTGTCCGGATTCGCAGGTAGACAGTAGTAACTGAAAGTTATTGACTCTTACTGCAAAGATAATAAGGATACTAAACTCTTAAAGGCGGGTGCTCGTATATAATATAACTTTGTAGCTCTTTGATTTACAAAAAGAAACCGTAACATTAGGGTGTTTATTTGCGCAAGATCATTTGTGAATGAGCATTTTTCGTCTTTGTTTCGTTATTCAAAGACATCGTAAAAGAATTCCTAAATCCCATCTTCCTTAAGGACCTTATCACTCACTGCACTCACTAAGCCGTTGGTTCCTGTAGTGACGGCAAAGGCTTTCACCCACCAACCTTCATCAGACCAGGGTGGTGTTGTTATTGGTCATACTTCTTGATTTTTTCTCCCATAATAGCAGGTCTGTTGTGGGACGTTAAAATACTGTTGATGATGATAATGATTACCACTTAAGGTGATCCTGGTATTGCGTTCTCAAGTTAACAGTACACAGCTTTCATCTTCAAAGAAAAACAAAAAAGATAATGACGGTGTCATTGGTTACATGTTTAACTGTAAAAGCCCGAAGCAGGTGTAATCCTACGGCTCACAGTAGAAACAACACAACCCAATGCTGGGAGTAAGCAGAAATCTGGGGTTTTGCAATATCACATCTCTTGAATGAATTTGCGATATGATAATGAGGTGCTGGATGGGACTGGTTATTTTATGCTGCATTAGCTGTTTTTTCTATGGACTTTTCTTATTTCATTTCATTTCATTTAAATCACTCTTATACATTTGATTTTATACATGTTTATAATATTAATTTCATGCTACATTAGCTGTTTTTTTCTATAGACTTTTCTTATTTCATTTCATTTAAATCACTCTTATACATTTGATTTCATATATGTTAATCATACCAATCACCTTTGCTACGTCGTAATAAATCAATGAATCAATTAAAGTTGTCACCGTGTGCCTCGTTGGCTAAGGTTGAACGTGGGCTCGGAGGTGATTAATATAATAAAAATATAGCTGCATTACTTAGCGTTTTATTCCAATACATAACATAAAGTAAGAAGACACAAAAAAGTAGAAGGAATAATGAACTCTAACAATGACAAGGAAACTTATAAACTTATGCACAACAAATCATATATAAAATAGGCAATTCTGAGGGATTATGATGGTGATGATCTGATAATAGTTACTAACCCTAAACTGTAGATTCCTTTATCATATGTGTAACAATAGATAACTTTTAATAGAGCTTTGCAACGAAAATTGAAAAATAAATGGAAACTTGACAGACGTCAATTTGAAATGTTCCATTTTTAAATGTTTGTCCTAATCAAAACAGCCAGCTTATAAATCGAAGGACCGAAGGAGGCCACAACTCTACAAAGTAAGGCTTATTTCAGAACTTATAGTTCATCTTTACAAGAAGACTCATATGCCAAGCTCAGTCTCGATTTATAAAATGTTATAATAGTTGGTGTGTATGTTATATTAGCAACAAAGATTTCTATAAAATTAAAAATTATACAGAAAAAGAGGTTAGTTCTCCTTTACAGGTAACGATTGCTCTATTCAATTTCAAAAGCATTTATTTTTAAACACCGAAGCGTCTTACCTGTTTCTTCCGGTATTGAAATAAAGAGCCTCTTTGTCAGACCTTATCATGTCAACGCAATGTTAACCCGATAATTAGTTAAAGAAGTTAAAAGTAAGTGTGAACAACTTGTTAAAGTAACACACTTTGTTATATAGATTTTTTTTCTTGTCTTGATATTTTAGGATGATCTCTGACTTAGAAAGAAAACCGATTTACTTAAAGATTTCTTGTAAAAGTTTATTAAGTTGATTGTAAATGTTGATGAAAACTGTACTTTGTGAAAAGGCACTTTTTGGGCTGGCAAGATCAAGAACTGTACATAGCATTCTGCACTAGTTATCTTCACATATGGACTCCTCCTAGTGCTTACCACACTATAAGAGAGTGTCGAGTAATTTGTTAAGCGGTATATATTTTTTTTCACACATACCTATTATCTACCCCAAAGTAAGCATCATTAAGAGCTTGTGTTATGGATAATGGATAACGAAGAAATATAGGTAGTAATATGTATATAAATATCAGAAATATATTAAATAAATATACCAACATCCAAGACTCGTGATAAAATATTCGTACTCATCATACAAAATATCTGCCCCTACTAGGATTTGAACCCGGGACCTCTAGCTAACCTCCTCAAAACACTCGCCGTGGTATAACGGTAGAACGCGCTAAGTGCTATCTTAGGCGTTTATGTTAACGGCTAGGAACTGATAAGCAAGAGCCAGACAGTGTAAACGAGTTTAGAAAACTCCATAAAAAATTTAGTTGTTTGCATTCGAAATCAAGTTTGTAGATCCAGTAATGGGTGTTCTCTATGAATGTATCTAAAGAAACATTGTACCGTTCTGTAAAGCAATTATATCAACGTTATTAAACGCATAATCGAAACGGTTATGTCAACTCTAAGTTCCATAATCCCAGATTCACACGAATTGAAAACACAGAGATATGTAATAATATTAAGGATCAAGGTAATCATTTAATGCTAGCCAAGAGTAGCGAACAGACCAGTGAGTAGATCACTGGTCCCATGGTCTAAAGACAAAATATGACTGAGGAGACCAGACTGGTTAAAGTGGCACACTGAGTAAGGATTTGCACATAATAGACGAACTACCCCGAATTGAGTTGATGTGGGCGGAGAATTGGAGTATTCAGATATATCTCAATCAAAAGGAACGTGATCACGTTAGCAATCGATAGGAGACTGTCTGTTTTACTGATAATTAACAAAGTCTGAACAGATTAATCAGTCTGTATTGTAGCTCATTCCAAGTTAGTGTTTGTTACTAAACGCTTTGTGCAATCTACTTTGCGGTCGGTGCGTTTGTGGGTATTTTACCTGTTTGAAATGCGAGGTGAATTTTGACTGTTGGCCGACATGTTTCTTGGTGTGAAACGGCAAGGTGCGGGCCTGGTTTGCCTGCGTATAAAAAATTCAATTACAAAGTCAAAATGCTAACTCTAGAGAAAAAGGAGCCAGAGTTAACATTGTAATGCATCCAACGCGAGATTACTCTAGAGCTCTCTTTTAGTTCTCATCGAAAAACAGCAGTCGATATGAGAGTTATTCAATTTACTTAACTCTAATAAGTTAAGCTTAAGGCGGCGTGAAGATCACTTTGTGAGCCAGTAAAGTGTTAATTATTTTTTATATGTTCAGAGATTTGTTTACTCTGCACTGTTTGAATTTAAATCATTAATACAAAGACAGAGGGTGACCTCTTTCCTACTTATCATTAAAAAGATTTTATGTTCCTTCCCGTAGGTACTTTGTATCAAGCAATTATCCATTACTATCCTACTACCATTGTTACATAAAAATTAGATCAAATACGCCATAAAAAGCTTCGCCTCGTACAAAAGCACAGAAAACATTCAATCATTTCTATACATGAAAGTAAACATTATTGTTGCGAACGGTAAGACACGCCAAATATCTAATCTCTGTGAGATCTAGTAGTCATTTATCATTCCCAAACCTATCTCGCGATTCAGTGTAATAAACAGTGATTCGATAGGGCTGGAGATAAAAAAAATGTGGGAGCAAAACATAACATTTTATAACTGGAAACTGAGAAATCGAATTTTTTGAAGATCAGTCGTTGTCCGAGCTTAAAAATCGAACGAACTACGCTGCAAAACGTTGTATATAGCTGTCATCTTTTTCAATCATTACCAAACCTGTTTCTATGAATGCATTGATTTTTTAATCTATACAAATTCTTGAAAATACTGATAAAGATGTATGATCAAGTGCCAATAAGTTATGGTGGATACCGGAACTACCACAAATATGCACCACGTGGTGTCCAAAGGTTTTTAATTTTAATTGAAAGAAACTAAAAGTTACTTAGCTTAGAAATTACATTAGTATAGCTGGTGAAAAGTTTTAAGCGCAGTACACACTGATACGGTGTCTGTTGTATTCCAGGAGTGGAAATTTTTGTAATGTTCGAGTCTCTATGCACCATATCACATAGAAACCAGCGGGCGGTGGCGGTACTGCGGCCGGTTTCGAAAATACCTGTACCGCTTTAGTGGTTACACGACTTAATACAACACAATTAAAACATTAATGAACTCATTGATATCATTTGACATCACAGAAGCACTTGGTTGCAGTGAAAAAGGAAGACGCGGATTCAGGTTCATATTAAATTTTTACTGCCTACCCATTGGGCACATTTAAGTAAGAAAAGCATCATACTTACACTTAACATTAGTAAATGATCACACTGAAAAGGAAGGACTCACATTTCTTCCTGGGTCAGTTAATTAGGTACCTCACAAAGATTTAACTTTCGAAACTTATGCATTTTGATTGAATTATATATTACATTTTAGTTACATTCCAAGGATGCATACATGTTCACTAAAAAGTCTTTAAAAATGCGTATGATTTATAACCCCAAACTTTCATTTCTGGGTCACATTCTGATACTTTCCGCTTCCGCCCCCAACACCGCTGAGGGCAAGGCCGCGACCCAAAGGCCCGTAGTTCCAATTCCTGTTGTGTAACTGATGGATTTATAAACAAGGATCACGGCAAAAACTTCACTTTAAATAACCATTTTCCTTTATCATTATGCCTATAAAATTTATCAAAACACTAAAATATATGTACAAATATTATCATTAAAACTAAGTCGGATCTTATCAGGCGGATCTCCGCCAAATTCTTTACATATTACCTCAGCGTTTGTTGTATACGTTTCTCGTACCTCGTCAGTTTCATGAAATTCATTTGAATCATCAATATTAATGCTACTATACCGACTACCTAACATTTCAGCTAAGTTCAATGGTGGTTTTTTTGTTACGAGGAGCAGTTTACGGATCTGCGCACCGATACTCCCAGTGCCCGATCGAGGTTGCACTGGGAATACTCACTAAAAAGCGGGGAGGACCTGGCAAAACAATCCACCAGACTGCCCCAGTAGTAATAATGGTCTAATTATTTTTGTCTAGACTCATTCTGCTCTCAATGTTGTTAGTTGTAACTAATCTTGCTGAAGTAATGAATCCTTATTTTACTGTCATAACTCATTGTTGTGTTACTAGACGATTGATGTCTAGTATCATCTCTTCAGAACCCGCTGTTTGTTATACCAATAAAGCATGAAGAATTTCGAGAAAAGTCAACTTGTAAGTCCATTCAATAAGAATTCCCTAATAAGAACTATTCTGAAATTTAACGAGCGAAGTGCTTTACTTTAAAAGAGTCAGCCGCGTGACATAATTCCCAGTGTTTTCAGTACTCAAAGGCTGGGGTTTCTTCAAAGCCGATTAATGACTATGGTGAAACTTGTCCGACTTTATCTCGGACGATTCGAGTGAACCCCTTGAAAGATTTTTTCGCAAAGAAACTACGAATGAAAACGTTGTGGATTTTTAAAGAATAAAATTATCCCGTTCCATTGCTCTTTTGGTGCGACACACTGATGTCGAGTTAACCTTACTTCGATGAAGGTTTGTTTTTACCAATGATATAAGTATGTTCTCTCTTACCGTAAGTCGTAAAGACTATTGGATTGCCGTTTGAGATGCCAAAAATATTCCTAAAATACTCGTAACTTACTATACTAGCTTACCTTATAAGACTAATCTAACACCCAATAATTTTAAATATAGCCTGAGCAAAAATGAGATATAAAATGAGGTAAAAATCCTGTACGAATCAAGGGAAATGATTATGACGTCAGTACAGTAGAGATTTGAGCTCATGAAGACTTACTTACAACATTAACAAATAGACATAACACTGTTCAGTTATTTAATGTGATCTTAATTTATTCAACCTCACATTTCATTTAACCTCTGTCTGGTCTTTTAAATGTAAACTATGCCTATTAAATAATTCCTCACTTCTCAACTTGACAGTCAAATGACCTGTGTGTCAGTTTGATAATGGAGGTTTTCCCATCTCGGCATTCATCTTCCACTCCTTTATATAGGCGCTCTGTTTCGATTTTATGAGTTCCGACGAGACCAGCCTGAATGAGGCGACGGAGCACAATCTAATCTGGTTGCCGAGCAAGTTGAATCTTTATTCCTTGCGCTTAAGAACAACATTCAATTTTTAAGCACATCACCAAGCTGCCCATTCAACAATACGTCTTGTTTTGGCATTAAACCGCGAGATTCAATGCCGTTAAACGATTTTGTCCTTTTGAAACGACATCCGGTACACGTGGATATATATTTTGACTGCTTTTGTCTGGATATTAAATATAGAAATTGGATTGTAAAGAAATTGGACGACTCATTGGAGCGACAAACGCGTTGCGACCAACCATGGGGTCGCGGATGTAAGTCAGACAACTTTTTGCTATACGCTCGGTGTAATATTTTTTTTTATATTTAATGTATAATGGATTGTTGGAAATAATTACCACTTACAGTTACACTAATAGTAATTAAATGAACTTGGATTAAAAATGTAACATTTGCTAAGAATACTAAATAACGATCTTAAGGATTTTATTATCTTCACGAATCGTTATTACTTTTATTTATGGTTAATTTAATTAACCTTTTTAAACGACAAATGTGCGAATATTGAATATCTTAACGTCTATAGGGTTCCCACCAAAACGAATAACAGTTTTTTTTGTGAAATCCAGTGTAAACGCGAAAGAAATGTAAAGATGTTAGAAATTAAAGATTTCTAGCTTATTTTTTAAAATAAAATGCTTATTACTGTATTTAAGTTCTAAATTATTCTAGTTATAGTATTTAATTTTGTGCCCTTAGGATATAAAATCAATTTACAAACATTTTAACTTCAACCCTTTCAGCATTCAGAGTCAGATGCATTTAATTAATAATCCGATGAACATTCTGCGTCGGCTACAATCTGCAACTAACTCTGACTATTAAAAAAGTTATTCGTGTGGTAGTTACATTTTTGAAATGTTTTTAAAATATAGAAATGTAAAATTCATGAATGAAAAACTTGATGCTGATTTTTTATGATTGAAGACTGATCGTATGCGCCGGAGTGTATTTAGAAATCCATTATATTACCTCTCTTAGGTATTTTTAGAACATATTTTTAAAAATCATTTTTAAAAAACTTACTCGATTTAAATTATCAAAAAAGTCTCAACGCTTAAATTAAAATTTAAGTCTTTTTTATTAAAGCCATTTACAGTTTTGAATGAAATTATTTGTCATTTTAATTTATTACGATAGCGCCTATTATACCCATGATTTATTATTTACTAAGAAATTAAACACTCATAACTAAGCACACGCAAGCGTACAGAACTAACCGAAATTTGGACACTTTTCCAAAAAATTGTGCTAGGAATTTCAATCATACTGTACTATATTTATGGGTGAATAACGCATGCGGCTATCGCTTACTCATGGTAATACCTGAATGAATAACGGTACACAAAGCTTCGATCCAGAGAATTTACCATTATTATTGATCTTTATCTTTCCATACGGGTCCGTACGAAATTCGACATGCATTATTTATGTTGGAGGGGAGTCGTTTATTGAAATCATACGAAACAAATATACGGTCGGCGCCACTCTCTCTCTCTATCGGTGAACAGATCTAAACAATTCCTACTTCGTGTAAAGTCCTTTTAAACATCGATGGCCTGATACGGGTAAGGCTTGTTGAATTTTTATTGGACGGATGTTAAAAAGTTGTAAGTTCGTGATTGTAATACTTCTGAATGACTACTTTAATAGTTAGTTCGAGGTAGGGCTTTTTGTAAATTTTCCACCATACTTATAATGTTCATGGCGTTGTTGTGTTCCAGCAGTTGGAGGTAAGGGACCACTTCCTATGTATTTGGGAAATCCAGGTTTAGATCGCTTCCCATCTGGTGGGATTAAATCCAATATTTAACCTGTTACAAAACCACTATCCCTTTTCCCAGATAGCCCTTCACCAAGTACCTAGTTCCAATAGAACGCTTGTCTTCATTAAAACATATGTTTTATCAAGTTATACTTGAATGAAATCGTCATACACATTGATCATTCAAGCTTATCCGGATAAACCAGTGTAACTCGAGTGCGCCAGAAAACTGCTATCAAAAGGCTTAATCGAACGCAGTCGAGTGGTCAAATTGGGAACTCGGTATCGTCATATATACCGAGAACCGCTTCGAAATCTGTGCCAATAACAAATTGTATCTATTGCGTTATGAAATGATTATTTATACGGCTGTCTGTTATTCTATTGAATATGTACACAGATTCACAGACAAAGTCACTTTGAATTAAGAATTGTATATGAAATTGAAAAGTTCGAATTCAAAAGAGTGGTAACCCTTAATGCTTCAATGTTACCAAATTTAAAAATCACATTCCAATTTACACGATATTAAAACAGATCCAGTTAAACATATATACAGAACAGCAACGATTAGATACATTCCTCTTAAGAAGTGGAAGTTGGAAGGTAATAGCTTCATATGATATTCGTAACAAAATTTCAAACGTATAGGTTATTTTGAAATTTTTCATATTTACCCTAAATTGACTTAGGAAAAAACTACGTCATTTTAAGAAGTTTAAATATTATATGACCGTTAAAATCTCAAAGAAGGAGTTACCTGTATATTAATTCGGCTATTTTTGTACTTATTTAATAATCACACAAAACCCCAGATAAGACAATTAGACATATTACACGCGATCTTCACAACAAATGCTCCCATGAATAATGTTGCCGGTAAAACAGTAGTAATAAATCTCTCACGGCACCCTGGCCGCAATAATCGCGATCGGAACACAGCGGAAGTTTGCGACGAATTCCGAGCCGAAGTAACTCCATTGTACTCGAATCAGATGTGGAATTGTGGATTTTATAACAATACATAACAGCTGAGAGATCGGGAAACATGTTTAACCTTTTTGACAGTTGCTGTTTGCTTATTTATGACAACACAGAATCGCTGGTAATGACATGGATTGGAAAGTATTCATTATCTACAGACCAATGATGGACATTTAATACAATTTAAGGTTGAAATATGCTATGTGAGAGATTTTCGCCGGAATAGTGGTTTGAATGCTTTGGCTTCGATTACGAAAAGTATCATTCGTCGTTTCCGATTCCTGACGGCTCTTACTCCTCAGTGTCCTCGGTAGCCTTCGGAAGTAGACTCGACGAGGACATGTTGTTACTGCCACCACATAATCCTCATGCGTTTCTCTAATGTTGGAAGGCATGTGGGGACCAGAGAACATGTAGGTTATTGACCATGACTCCATTAACTTCTGAACATTAAGAAAGCAAGTAATGGATGAAAACTACCATCGCTATATTAATAAATATGTTTATTATTAAAGTGATCTACATATAGATGGAAAAAACTTGTTTCTTGTGGGCTATAACAAAATAAACTTGAAGAAATTGCCTTCGATTTCAATTTCGCGCTTCTAGGTACCATGAAAAATATACCCTAAAAGGCTATCGCAGTATTGAAAGATGATCATAGAGAAATATAAATTTGGACTAGTAAAGAATATTCGTGAGGCAAACTTGAAAATAATGTATCAAACTAAATGTTGGTCTTATATTTCTGAAAACGTTAAATGGTATGGGGATGTAATACCTTCTTTTAAAAGCCTAAGACCAAATTTTGATGATAAATCATTATCATTCGACAAAATATTGTTTGATTTAGTTTAGCGATTTAGTTCCCGCGAGACGGAGCATATCTAGGTAGTAGCTTTATAGTTGTTGCCCTGTCTCTGTATCCGTGTGTGGCGGCCATTATAAGCGTTTCTATTGTGACCCGCGATGAATCTGTGAACCATTTCACGCTTGGAGACATATTGCCACTATTCGTTTTATTGGGCCGTGCATGATAAAACTGAACTCGCTTGTTCGCCGTTCACGTGTAAATGTGTGTATCCGGTGCTTCGGCAATTATTTTATAGTGTCTGGGGATAAAATAACAGGGATTTTTTGATACATCCAGAATAATAACACCAAATAGCTTACCGTGGAAGCACAGAACGGAGCCAAATGACTTTTTATTGAAGTGTTCGTAAGGTAAATGAGATCTTCAAGCAAGAATTAGGCCAAAACCATGTTTACTTTTAATTTTTAATTGAGAAATATGGAGTATTACACATTATCCTGGCTGACTGGATCCCATCATTGATGCGGTCGCCGGCCCGAAGCGACACTTCCTCCACTTCGAGCCATCTCACCTCGACCCTGCGGCCTCCCGACCTATACCAATGCACTGACTGTCATTGTTAAGATGCGGATCGGGAGTCCACAATTATTTGAGGGTGTTCAAGCCAAACTGTCTTAGCTCCTGCCCGGTCTTGGGCAATAATTAAGCTCAAAATTGTATATACCATTGAACTTATTATCAATACTTAAAGTTCACAACTTTAAATATCTATTTCAATTTCATAAGTGAGGTTGTTCACGACCAACTACTTTTATACCACATTTTATACCATGTTGTTATTTATATTTAGTTATACCACAATTGTAAATAGAAAAATAATAAAATAAGAAAATATATGGCAATGCAAAACAAGTGCTTGTATTATTAACAGAGGTATTAACAGGTATTAACAGAGGTATTTGAAGCGAATATTTGTAAGAATAATTAATTGTAGGTATTACATTTTTGCAAAATAAGTTATTCGTAATAATATTGCATTGCGTAACTAAAAGTTATTTATGAATGATTCCTATGACAATAATGCAATTCAAATCATTAATAAATAACTCATAGCCTGGTGAGGAGGTCATACAAAATTTAATATTAGAGTGGAATAAATGAACGATATCCTTAAACAATGAAGAAAACAAATAGGTTTATAATTAGAAGTTATTTATTTTAAAAACGAGAAGAACAAGCGAAGTAAGCGCTTATTTATTAGATATTTATTATTTTTTAATTTTGCCACTACCGGTAGGCTGATAAATGTACAGTGGGCATTACATCAGATAGTAAAACTTTAATTAATACTAATAAAACTTTAATTTTTTAAGAAATATCCCAAGAAAAGATAGAAAGTTATGAAAATTTTAACTGAAGGTACCGACTTAAGTATATTATATACTACACAAAAAGGGTATAAGTTTGTAAATTGCGCAAACAATTATAGGGTGTATTATTTATTATTTGATGTGTATTTTGGCCAAATTCACGCACGCTGTCTGCTGCGCCCCTGTCTTCGTACGGTTCCCTCCCGCTTGTGTTACCCATTCGTTCAATCGGTGGACCCCTCGCTCTCGCTCGGCCGTCAGTCGCTCGGCCACTAGCGTTGCGCGTGGATGTATATCGCGTTCGGAGATTACGCTCGCTCGTAGTCGTTCGTAAAACAAAAATAAAATTTGACTGGTTTGAGGCCCCGCTGCCGTATCCCAAAGGGAACCTCAGCATGTACTAACTGGATTCGCTCTGTTTTTTTTTATTGTTAGCAAGTGCAAAATGTGATGTGTGTTCAACGAGCGTGAGCTGTGTAACGTTGCCCTAAAGTGAACTCATGGATGTAAATGTGCTTTTGAATTGGAAGTAATAACATTTTGGTCCAGCCACGCCGGAGTTTTTGTGCTAAGGTTGGTAAATTGCAATTTCATATACTTACCAATTTACCAGGTATGCGTATTAAAAACGCGGCTCCGATAAGGAGATTGTGAAATAGGTTGTGCTTATAAAGGTGACTAATCGCATCAAGGTAATATTACCGACGACGTACAAAGTAAATCTTTGTACCTACTTTCAGTGAAAGACGAAATTTGTAGTAATTGACACATATTAATAACGTACGTATAGGATATTTTGTTGATTAATTAAGAAGATTCTATTAGCTTTGATCATCACTAAGGCTTGAGTATCAATTTTCTAATGTTTCCTAAAATTACCAATGTATTTAAGTTAAGCAAAATTGTGCTAGGTACTTCGATACTGCATGTTTGAACCCTTATCCGAAAACCTATACCAATGATAAACAAAAATATCTAATACAAATTGGTTTTTAACTCGTTTAACTTGGTTTTAAATTCATTTGATTCGTAAAATAATTTCCGTAAATGAATCTAAGACACCAAAACAGGCCAAACCAAACTTATCGAAAATTAACATCGTCAAAGACACTAAGGCATCGAAAGTGCTTAACTTTCACAAATTCCGTTAGAAGCATACTAACGAAAACAATAACACAAATGAAAAAAAGAAAGATTAGGCGAAAAAATCTAATAATCGATATCACGGTCCACTTTCTTCATCAAGGTCAATTGCATCGCGAATTGCTCATCTGAATTGTCAATAAAGAAGCAGGGATGTTAAATAAATAACGATATACCATTCGGTCTTTCCGTTACTTGATTATTTTGGCTCATACCCAAACATTTGTGGGCTGCCACAGTATCCTCTTACGGCAGTTTGAATGAGGCTGGAGCAATATTCTCTTGTATTTATTACGTCTAAGGAATATGAAAATGATGTTGTCGCATTAGCAAAGGAATAATGTACTGAATAAATTCGAATAATTATGACATAGATGAAAGTCTTCCGATAAGTGCTCGAGCGAAGAGAGGAATATGCCGATATACGAGAACGTGGGTATATCCTGCTTAACTGGTGAAATTTTTCATTAAATTTTTGTATAAACTTGTGAAAAACCATTATACTTAGTTAACACTAGATTTACCAGACCAGTCATTAGACTGGTCGTGCAATTTCAATTCAAAATTCCTACTATATTACACATATTTTTTTTCAGAAATGATGTTATGACTTTTGTAGCTATAATTAGAGAGTACGTTTTATAAACTTAATGTTATTTTATATACATTAGTAACAAATATAATTTTTGTTGTTGACATATATTCAAATCGCTGGTATATCTAGTGTTAAGTAAGAACATATATAAATATTTAATGCTAGTTAGGATTAAGTTCTTATATATATACAAATATATATATATATAGGCGTAAGCATATTAATCATAATATACACTTATAACCACGCCTTTTATCTAACCCAAATTAGCCAAAAATGGTTCTATCAACATTGATAAATATTATACATATTCTTACGTGAAAATAATATTCACTAACACTAAAATAATATTCGTTAATCAAGCAAACAAAGTTCAGACTGGGACAGACCCAGTCGAGACTCCAACCCAAGGCCGAGTATTCCTAGCTACAGAAGCTATATTGAGCACTTAGCCTTCCAGTCGTCAAACGTCACAGTCTGTATTAAAGACCCAAAGAAGAAATATAAATTCTACCCATTCATTAAAGAAATTAATACCTCTAATGGTTCTAATAGAAGTTAATCAGAATAAAAAAGAGAAAATAATTTTATATCAATGTCTAGATTATTGCGGACCTTCCAATTTAAGTAAAGACTCGTACGGAAGATTGATAAGACGATTATAGGTAATTGCTGCATAGACACAAGTGACCCGCAGTTAATTTAATACCTAGGTTAATACCTATAACAACTTGTTAATAATATTGTACTAGCTTGGCTTGTGAAATTCAATCCCTATAAAATAATAAGTGTGCATTCTTAGATGTTTAGTTATAACGTTTGCGCTGCAAGTAATGATTATAAACACATTTGATAACAGTGACTAACGTTAAGAATTCCTGTAAGTTATCAGCTCCATAAACAAACATAATAATTTGTTAAAGACATAGGTTTGTTCTGTAAGCCAATAACGTTGCATCGAGAGTTAACAATCAACTGTAAATAAAACTGTTTGGACCTAGATAACGATGCCATTGTTGGAAATTGAGCTCAGATTTTCAATAATATAACAGCTACGATTTATTTAAATACGTGGTTGGCTCCTGCATAATCTAATCTAAATGCCGTCGAAAGTGTGATGAGTAGAATGTAAATATATGCAAATAAAAAACAATAATATAAAATTTGCTACTTTTTATGCAAAATAAGATTAGATTGTACGATTTTTCCAGATATCTCATTTGGCATAACGCCATTCCCTGCTTCGTGAACTTTTCCCATGAATTACTTTTAGTATAATATGACTGTTTTACTTTTAAGCTTTGGGAAGACTTTAATTATTTTTAATCGTTATTGAGCTATGAAAATCGGTATCATTTGTTATTCCAAATAATTTTTATCTTTTAAATATCCATACTTTAAAAAAACTAGTTCACCAAACGACGGACTGGTGAATTGCTTTGACAGAACCCAGTTAACTCTCGCAATGGAGCTACCGGGGAGTTTTAGTGGGTATTCCCAGTGCTCAGGTACTGAGCGAGCCCCACACATGAACGTAAACGGATTCCACCTCGATAAAAAAAAAGTTCACCAAACGACACATTTTTGTGAAGAAACGATTAACCACAACCAATCTTCTGCTATATACACCATACTTGTTTGAAAGATTAGAGGCTAGTAAGCAAGTAGACAGAATATACCCATACTTTCAACAACCCTTTGATAGGGTGGATCATACGATTCTTTTGGAGAAACTGGCGTTTAATTGTATTTGTGGTGACTTATGGCGCTGGTTTAAATCTTATATCACAAAACGAACTCAAAAGGTCGTGCTGAGTGGTTATGAAGCAGATCTTGTATCTATCAGCTCAGGCGTACCACAGGGATCGATCCTTGGCTCTTAATTATTTATCATTTTCATAAACGACATAGGTAACTGTTTTGATTTTTGTGGCGTTCTTCTTTACGCTGATGACTTGAAATTTTTCATACTATTGAATGCAGAGAGGACCATCTTAAAATTCTAAATTACATAAATCTCAGAGGTTTGTAGTAAAATCTATCTTTTTCTTAACGTAAATATAAATACAAATCTATTATTTTTACAAATAAGAAACGAATAAGTAATTCCATATGTAAATTATGTGGTTTACAAACAGAAACGGTCGAGTATATAAAAGATCAAGGAATAATATTGGACAATAAGTTACATCTCGATGAGCACGTTGATAATATTAAATATAAAGCCTATAAAATGAATGGGTTCATTTAGCGCTCCATTTCTAACTTAACTCGTCACTCCACATATCTTTACTTGTGTAAGACTCTAGTCGGGTCTCAACTTGAGTATGTTGCGCCCATCTGGAACCCTTCTTACAATAAATATATAAATGCATTAGAGGCTGTTCAGAGAAAGTTCTTGCGCTGTATGCATTATAAGTGCTCCCATAGTAAATTGTCATATGACGTCTTAGTAAATATAACTGCATAAAAATGGAACAAAGACGTACACAAGTTATGTTACTTTATGACATATGTCGCAACCGATATGACTGTATCTCGCTCACAAATAAAATAAGCTAGTATTCCTAATAGAACGCATTGCCGTCGAGCTTGTGAATTATGTGGCGTTGCCTGATATCGACTAATGCAGGTAAACCGTCACCAATTCTTCGGATAGCCAATATCTATTATGACAAGTTTAGTTCACTGGACATTGCGGTATCGAACATATTAACTTATAATCAATAATGGTATGCATCTGTCTTTATGTGATTAATCAAAGTTTAGTGGAATTCCTTACCAGCACACGTATTCCCTCCTTCTTACAACATGAGTTCCTTTAAAGGAGGCGTGAAAAAGCACTTTTTGGGCCGGCAAGGTGAGGGTGGCTAGGGCAGTATGTCGTATGTTTCACTGGCTATCTTCACATATGGACTCTTCACCTGCTTATCATCAGGCGGTGTTGAGTTATTTTATATAAAAAAGTATATTGCGTCATTGGTTTACCTAAATATATAAATGTTCAGCCTAACCATAACGAGGTCAACACTAGAGTACATTTTCTTCTCTACAATTGCAGTGTTTGAACGATATATGATTTATAATAAATAATTAGTAGTGATAAAACTATAAATCAGTTCAGTGTTGAAAAGTTTAGGTATTCGTAGCGCCTTTATAATATATGCTGTCAGGCGTGAAGCCTTTGAGAGAATTCTTGGGGGTAAGAAAATTTTGTATATAGCTAAGCCTTTCCACAATGTTTTGGGAGGCGTGAATCTATGACCTACTGTTGGGATTTACTAGAAGGAACAATAGATAAATTTGTTTTGTTAAAGCCCGTACGGCTTTGTTTCAATAATATTCTGAGCTTACCCTTTGTTGCGTCTGTATTTCTGCTTCCGAATATTTCATTCTGTTGTTTCAATCAGATTGACTCCCATTACGCATCTTGGTTCTTAAAATATATACGTATTAACAAATTTTAAGAAAGCTTTTTAATTTCTTAGATTAAAAAGCTGTTGCTATACAGGGTTAGCGGGGTTTAAACAGGTCGTCTACGTTCACTAACAACCTAGTAATTAATAATAATAAAGTCATTTATCGCAGGTATAATTATGTAATATAGTTATAAAGAAAATAAATTGGGAAATATTGTTTTGTAGAATTTTAGTTCATAATGTAAGGGCATTGAAGTGAAGATTGTATCTTCACAATCTTCACTATCTATATTTATTGTTCTCGACACAACATTGTGTCAAGATATTTATTATATGAAAACTATATAACATAATTAATTTCATAATATTTATAAATGAATATCTATTGTTGGTTATGCTGTAAGAATTATGTTAAACATTAAGCTATTATTGTTACGAACTGTTTGCAAAATAACCATTACAACTGACTACAATTTGAGTCCAAATTAATAACGTAAAAATCAAACAAGTCTGTATTGTAAGTATACAGAATATTACTGTGTAAATTGGGTAAGTTGTCGTTTTATATGTCAGTCTGCTAGTAAATTAATTAAAATCAAGACGAGTTCTATTGCTCCCATCGTAGTAGACATACCGTGTTGTTACATATCTATCGGTAAAATCAGTGAGTTTAATATTCATAAAGATGTCTGAAAATTATATATAGGAAGGTTAGAATAATATAAGTGTGCGACATTAAAAGTACCCGCGTTAATAACAGTGATAGGCATTGAAAGCTATGAATTATTAGTCGATTTATGTAATAAAGCCATTTCAAAAAATTGTAAACGTTATGTGGCACTTATGAAGCTATTAACGGACAGGTGTTACATCTACAATGCTTTTTGATATTAACAATTGTGCTTTGAATATGTCATTATAGATCAAATCATTCGCTTCTAGTACCTATATCGTACCTTAAAACATCTATATAAAGTTGAAAATTATACAAACCTTGAAATCTGATTTCGTATACAATAATGTTTTATCTTGGCAAAATTACAACATTTAATATTAAGTGAAGGTTGTTCTAGCTTCTTTCATGGTCTGCCGTTGTGTAACGAATTTATCAGTGAATATAATTGTGTAGTTTGTATAAATGATTACCCAATTATGCGGAAAACACGCTAAGATCGACATCTTAAGCTAGTTAGTACCGATTGAACGTAGAATGTTGTAAATTCTGAACGTGCTTCAAAGATGTTCGTTTTGTAAGAAATGAAAATAAATAAATATGACATATATAATAAGGAACGGTATCTTTCTTAATGTGTCATATTTATTTGTTTATCAAATAGTGTTGTCGATAAACTTCTGATATGCCATTTAATCTGACTTATATCCGATAGGACAAGATTAATTAAGCAGGAACAAATACAGACTGTAAAATATTCATACTGTTACTGATAGTTTGTATAAAGCCTGTTTTGTTTATATGTCAGTTTACTTTTTAATATATTTTGATACTAGATTGTTTTATATGTTTTGATGTTGTTGTAAATATACCGGTGACGAGTAAAGACGTGGTTTCCCTGTTTTTCCCACTTCACTCCAAATACAGTCCACAGGCTCCCCGAGCTAACTACCGTTAACACATACATTGCTGGCAATTCCACTGATTTTCTCTTACATTAAAAAAAACTATTTACCTCTCTTTCATTCCAATTAGATTTAATACGTTGACTTTTAGGGATGTAAAATTAGATGACATTACGATGAACCTTACACTTTTTACTTATTTTAACAATAATGATTTATGATGCGCGTTAAAATAATGCAAATAAACTCATAAGCCGCCATTTTAGAATCTTTGTATGACGTCACCAGTGATATGGATTGTAATTTGAAGTAGTACTGAACTTGCATATCATTTTATTTCGTGAGTAACTTAATCTAGGTTATTGCATATCATCTGTGTCATTCGTGTTTTTTTAGTAGTGTTGTGATAACGAGTAGTGAAGTACCGAATGCTTACCTTCGCGAATATACGCATATTTTTGCGTTCGTGCAAATAAAATAATTTGCGAATTTAAACATCTGAAAATAAAACAATTAAAAAATGAATTGTTTTTACTCTCGCCAATAAATCGCTAATCAAACTCTAACCTCGGAATTTAACATTGGTTTTCTTAAGAGCATTCCACTTCGACTTCTTTTCTCGGAATAACTCAGCAATTCTCGGAACAAGACGCAAAGGCACCGTTTGCATTACCGCTAAAAATGATATTTTTACATCCCTAATAACGAGTAATTGATAAAGTCACAGATAAGTTTTGACAACTACGACGTACTAAGTAGTTCTCTTTTTTGCTGTCATTTCCAATATAACAAAATCAATAGATAATATTTATTTGCAACAAAAGTATATAAAGAAATTAAATTAATTCTAAAATATGTTAGGTTTAAAAAATTAGCTGTGATATTTTTTACTCTCTAGAATATCCATATGAAATTACTATTTAGATTTTGTCAAATTACTTAATTGTTCACTTTAAATTACATTGACTGTTTTCTTGACAGCGAACTTCAACGATATTTACAAACAATTGGTTTATACATCAGTGAATGTAAACATCGTTTGAAGGTCGAATAGTGTCTCTATTATGTAAATAATTTTACCTCGAACGCAGTCTGCCGATATTGGTCCTGGCTGTTGGTTATGTAAAAGTTATTACGTACCTAAGGCAGTCGTCAAATTAAAAATATTCAGATTTCGATATAGAACATTTAGTAACTAAAATCTTTGTAGTCCCAAGAGAATCTCCTTGAAAAAGGATAAAAAATTGTTTAGACCTTACTGCTTTGCTCTGCTCATGCCTCAAGAGATTACTCACCAGTTCGTGACCAAAGTACGTGCATATTCAATTAATAAATGAAATCAAAATTTGGTTTTTCGTTTACTTCCCATAAAGTGTTAGTTACAATAGCTTATGGCTGTGACCTTATACGTTAAGCTCCTACATGCTTCAGAAGGTGCTTTCCTCCCGATTGTTGAGACTGTCGCTTTCACATAGCCAGCCGCAGTGTGCCAGCGTGGTACTGTTAGGGATTTTATCACAGGACGTTTAAAATACGCCGTCAGACACTTTTGTAAATAAAAATCGTGACTCCTATCCATCTGCTAAATATTTGGAGAGTAACAATGTGAAATTAAAATATTCATAAAATAAAAAATATACATCAAAGTGTTTTAAACAAATTAATAATTAAAGGAGTTTGCCTTATGCGGTTTTATGTTTCGAACTCTTTTGTGTTTTCTTCCATTTAAGCTTGCAATAAGACATATATACAGGTTATTGATGCTGAATGAATTCGTCCTTGGCCAGGTGGATGCTGGTTCAGTGCCGCTTAACACACTCCACGCACACGGCACGGCTCCTGTGTTCACCCTATAATGATGGATTTACTAACTTACAAAATATAGGTAGCGCATTTGGAAATTTTCTTAAATAGATTGTAATTTGATGTTTATGAATACACAGGGAGACACAGTCGGCACTTCAATGTTGCGAAATAGTTAATGTTTTATTGGAAAAATATTTAATAAACAGTGCAAAGATGGGCATTTTTATTGGGCATTGAATGTGTTAATGGAACTACGTCCAGAGTCGCCTCAGCACTTGGCTATTGAAAGTAGCTATTGAGATGTCTTAAAATTTTAACGTTATTTAATACCTGAAAGATTTATTGTGATTCTCTAAATTTAAATTAAATAAACGTTTAAGGCACTTCCCATAAATTTAGCAATCATCACAAACTTACGGCTCTTATCTTCATTTCATTTGTGTCAATTACTATCTTCTCAGATTAATACTTTGTGGATGATAGCTTCACACTCACATAAGATACATTGGGATTTTACAGTACTGTCCACAGACCAGGTACCTACTTACAAACGTATCAAATAACCCAAACTTGAACCTAAAAACCCGTTCGTTGGAGTGATGGGCAATAGCTAAGACACCAGTTGTCAAAATATCGCGATCCAATTTTGAGGTAATTTGTTGCAATTAATTATCTTAAGATATCAATGTACACTCGATCATAATGAGATTAGTTCTTTTTTATTATTATTATTTGAATAAAGAAACAGTGGCATAACTTTATTTCACTTATTTAAATCTATTACACTAACTTACTAGCTATATCACCAACAACGTCTACCACGAATTACAATTATGTATATAACATATGACATATCAAAGAAACATAGCAAATTCGATCTTATTATGATCACTAATTACCTATCTTGTAACATTGTTCGTTGCGCAGTTGTGTAAATAATTCTGTTCTTTTCTTATTGCGTTCCAATTCTATTTTAATTAAATCACAATAAATAAATTAAAATTTCTCGCCGAAACTAAATTCTTATGTTCTTATATTGTAGTGAAAGAGAAACAACAGAACTCCTTGTGTCATTACGTGCTTTATTAGTAAAATAATGAAATGATAATGTATTAATATGTATTATTTGTTAAGTTCTCGTTAAATCTTAATTTGAAGAACGCATAGGTTTTCGCAAAAAGAATTTTATAATGCAACTAACAATAAAACCAACCAACGAGCAGTCACGAGCGAAAATCAAAGTCCAATCATCATACAAAACCATAGAGAATAATGAATTTATTCAGAATAATGTCTTAATTAAAAGAACATTTAGCTTCTCGCTATAATTGCTTCAATTTCCCAACGAAATGAATTTGATAGTCAATTAAAATAATTAAAAAAACTGCCGAATCACCCACTAATAGCTAATGAAGCCGTGCCACAAAATTTCTTCATAATCCAAACGGGGCTTATGAGGGTATTCATAAAAAACAAGCAATAAAAGTCTGTTCCCGCGTTTAGGTTTAACTTACACTGTAACATTATTTTAATGTTGCCGTTAATGGGTTTTTACTTAAACAGAACATTTCAACTTTTTTTAAGAGGTTATTATTGATGTCTGTAAACAGTGCCCTGGTGGCGCTGGTGGCAGGTGCGTGTCGAGTGGAATTTTGTGGTGACATAAAAAAATTACACCCACAAACACTCCGTCGAGCTATCTTTAAGAAAGTCTTTGATACCATCATACCTAAGTTTACGTATACTTTGTAAAACGGCTTCTTTTGAAGAATTAACATCATCCTTTATAACTATACAGAGACGTATAACAAGGGTTACTTGTAAGTCGTTCCTATAATTATTTCATTTCAACTATTTACTGTAACGAATGTGTAATACAAGGGTGTTTTAGACTAAGGTCAATTAGATAATTAATTTAATGTCTATAAACAACTTCCTACATTTCAACATTAAAAAGCCTTTTCCATAGGTGACTAATTTCTATTTTATCTATTTTTCAATCTTGCAATTCATATTTCATATCATAGTTTCTTATACAACTAATTTTAAGCTATTCTTCATTTCAACCAACCCACATCATTTGATACCGAATTAACGACCGCACACGCACCACGTGTGTGAAATACTCACAAAGCCATATGTTACAGAGAAACTTGCCGAGAATTAAAAAAATATGGAGTCTATAATAACCAACCACTTTCTACCGGCAAATCAACACGTGCCGCTACAAAACAAACGCGTTAAAAGTTTATTAAACACAAATTTATCAACAAAAACAACACGCATCCGATCAACTAATCAACCGAAACTAAACGTAACGAAATTTATGTTATTAACAAAGCAAACGAGAGTGTAAAACACGAGTGAATTGTTATTTTTCACGGTTCATTTGCTCTTCCGTGGCTTTGAGGATAATGGCCGCCAGACAGCTGTCATGGTGCTGTCAGTTCTAAATTTAAAACAAACATTTCCTTTTTATTACTTTTATGAGTTGTGTGAAGATGCTTTTCAAGATGCTTTTCAATTGCAGGGTTAGGTATATTATTTTAAATTAAAAGAAGACTCTTGAAGACATCTTGACGTGAGGCATAGAGAATAATTACGTAGGTAGAACACGTTGTCTAGTAGAACCTTCATCTAACATAAAAATTAAAGTGATTGTCTGTTTTCAGAAGTATTTAACGGGAATTACGTATTCATGAACTTAATCAAACGGTCGAATATTAAGCGTTGATTACAGTACATTTATAGTGGATTTGTTGTTCAGTGATAATCATTTCGAAATACCTAAGTCTAAGTAAAAATAAAGAAGGAGGTTCTGCACATAGTATCGATGTAAAAAGTGTTCCGTTGGAATACTTTTTCTACTATTAAAAGGTATTTAATTTTTTACCGATGTATCTAGCCAGCAGATCACACAGAAATGGTGTGATTATATCTATGCTTTGTCTCGGGGATGGTACCGTGTGTTATAGGGATTTATGCTGCCCGATAAATTAAATTTCGTGTTTACCTTCGTGGCAAACTATAAAAACTTTAAGATTGTTAGACCTCTTTACCATTAAATAAATTATTCCAAACGCGTCGTTTGTCAACGTGAATACGACTTCTTTTTACTAAAATAAAATTTATATAAGTCTTTTGCGAACGTATATAAATTTCGATATAGGCAAGTAGCGTTAGCAAAAAGTTAAACCTTATGAATTTCTTAAAAACTTATTTTTATTGTAAACAAGACAGTGTTGCAGTAAAGTCTTTGAAAATACATATATTAGGTAAAGTGAAAAGAAATCGCCTATTTTCATTATTCTTCATTTAATTTTTTTAATGAAAAATTTAAAAATATTTTAATTTAATAAATATTGTCCATCATTATTTACAATGTCATTCCAGAGTTTGGGCAACTTTTCAAAGCCTCTTTTATAAAATTGAAGTGATTTCAAAGCGCGCTGTAAAATAACGGCGATTTCTTTTCGCTTTACCTTTAATTATAGAATACATAATTGATTATGTTAATTTCCATTGAAGTAGCAGGAACACATTAAATACAATAAAACTTATGTTGTAATAAAACATATGTTGTAATAAAACATTGTTGTGTAAATAGTAAATAAAAATGGTGTTATTGTATCGGTGATTTATTGTTATGCTAATAATTTAATTTCACCAACTTATTTAATAGGTTATACAAGGCCATACCGCTTTCTGGTAGAGCTTTTCTCTGTGTGTTTGATTAAACGTACGATTGACCTCAGAATTAGATTAACACTTTAGGAACTTGTCATACTAACTATCGCGTTTACTAGTATAATAGCTACATCTTAGTATTGTTCAATACTTTTGGTGCGGCAAGGTGCCAAAGAGTTACTTCTACTTCTAAGGCCGACTGTACAAAGACAAAATAATCTTTATGTTCATAGAAAATATACAAACCACCGATTGAAGACTTAAAGTCAAAGTCAAAAATAACTTTATTTAAATAGACTCATTTACTAAGTTCTTTCAAATCGTCACAACAGGGAATATGTATGAGAAAAACAAATAAATATAATTAAAAGCAATAGTCATAACTTTAACTGGGTATCAACCGGACATTTACAAATTGTCCCAGTTATGGTATTAAAATATTTACTAAATAAATTGTTAGTTTTAATTTTAAAATAATATTATATATATATTTATTTTAAAATTAAAAATAACACTAGTATGCATATTCCCAATTAACCCTACTACCTAAAATATCATAAAGTAAATATTATAGTATTTTTTTTTTAATTATTTTATAACAATGATACGGAAAATCGAAATTTTTCTTCTATGCCTATTAATAGGAGATAAATATTGTTAGGATGTCTTTTTATGAGTGTGTCAAATGATAGAGGATAATCTTTTACGAAGAAACTGAATAAGATTATTTTGGGCACGTAAACCTCTTTGTTATATTTATGCGAAATTGAATTTTGTTATCTGTAGATAAAGTAGTTTATTCGTTTCTGTCGTTTAAATTCTTATTATTTTTCATCTTTTATTAGATATTATGTTCATTTGGGATGCTTATTTTTCCTTAACCGTGGAAATATTAGAAAGGAACTTCAGTTCTAAATTGTGACAGAAATAAACATTTCCTTATTTGAAGACTCAATACAAAGTTATTTATCATTAAAGGCGGAAATTTTATTTTTAGAAACTGAATGGAAACTGAAATATTTGTTATATGATAACTAATCTTAAACTCATATAATATACTGATTATGCGAACCTTTAGTCATAGTAAAAATGTGAACATCGGACTTCAAAATATCGCACCCTATAATCACAAAGCAAGCACACCTGCCATAACTAACCACGTGTTCTATCTCTGTCAGCCGCAATGACACCGAAGAGGATAGCACCACTCGAGATATTTCACATAGATGCTAATTTTTTGAAATGTGATTTATATTACTTGTGTATTTACTTACTATAAAACTTTTAGTAGAGTTAGCAGAAAAAATCGAGATCATGCAATTTAAGTCATTAAATGCGTAGCTAATTTAAATTTTGAAGATACTTATTGGAAAAAAGGAAGAATTTAATTGAATATCAATAGACTCGTAAACCTTCTTGTATTTGAATTTCAAAACTTAAGAGTCCTTTTCTGATGCACCGTCACACTAAGTTCCAAACTCTATCACAGAAAAGAAGTTTTTTTTTTAAATTTAGAAATCCAAAAATATTTGTGTTGAAAGTTTTTTCAAGGATTTCCAAATTTATGGGAGATAATAAAGTTTCTCAAAATTATGGACTATATGGAAAGACACAATATTATGTTGAATAAACATGTACAATGTTGCGTTTCTGTGACAGTGTAATACGTATAGCTCTTTGATACCCATTTGAACTTAAGATCATGTTTATAATTGCTTCTGATATATCTAACCCATTCCGTTTGTGAAGGTTATAATTTAATAACATTGGTGTTGTAAATATTATTAATATACGCCTCGCTGTCACAGAATTATAGACTCTTTGAATTATAATAATAATAAACAAACGCAAGTATGCAAGATATAGGTAACCGCTCTCCCTGTATGGTTTTAAATATTGAATTCAGTAAGGAGCACTGCTAATTTTATATTGGTACCTGTATTTGATCAAACAGTTCCTAGTGGCTTAGCAGTCATTGTTAATGTTCTTCAACGAAGTCTTTTGTATCAAGAGATCTTCGGGTGGCAATTTTTAGTTCTCGAATATTACTTAACTTTTTTTGCCGTCGGTACTTCTTTGTTGTCAACATTCAATATTCTATCATCAAAAGATCGCAGGTAAGAATGTCTGCAGATGAGCCAATTAACGATTTTGTGTGGTTTTTGGGTGCGTTTGTAATAGCGAGGCTAGGTTAAGGAAATGTTTCTCAACCGATTGAAGGTGATTCAAGAAGCGTCTTAAAACCGGTTCTTACGGGGTTACAATTAAAGTTGCATTTTGCGCGTTTCTTCTTACAGAACATTATAATGTTTAAATGAAGCGTAACGTATGGACTTTGGATCGTATCGATACATATTCACTAGGTAGTAAGTTTTCGCACACATTAACTTATAAATATAGTTGACTGTATTATTAAAGAATATATGACGTATTTTAAACACTCGCTTATTTAAAATACGTCATATTTACAAAATTATAACGCAACTGTAAGGCGTAGAATTTTTCAAAGTAAATTATGATTGTTTTCATTGTCTTGTTTAAACTATTTAAAATAATAATCAACATATATATATATATATATATAATTATTACTTTGTGATAACAATTGCAATAACCTGTACTTAATCTAAAATGTTATTCTCGTTTAAGCATATTTTAAATGTAATTAGCGACTTTATTTGTATTTATTGTCAAAAGTCAAAAAAGTCAAAAATAACTTTATTTAAATAGACTTATTTACTAAGCTGTTTTAAATCGTCACCTGTATTTAAAATATGCTTCTCCAAGTAAAATGGTTTGACCTAGATGTTTTTGATAGAACTCTCCAAAACTGCCTTTATTTAATTACGCAACTATTAATGATTTAAATTTTAAATTGAATTATTTAAATTTTCATAATTCCTAAAAATTATTACGTAACACAACTTTTACTAATTAAGAACTTTGTAAATTTATATCAAACAAAGTTTAATTATACATTTTAGTATTCAACAAACAATATTAAACTTTCAGAACTTTAGTTACTGTTAAGCAAAGACCAAACGTCTTGGTTAGAGTAACTGAGTTGGGAGACGTTATCGTTGCGTAAATTCAGTTCCATTTGGTGTTAAAAAAAAGCAGCAAGCTACTACGATTTATGAAACGACACATTTGTCTGACTAAGTATAGTTGGCTGGGCGTATATTAGATCTTACGGAGTTTAAATGAGTTTTTGAAGTTTTTGGGTCGATGTACAATCAAATTAACGGATGTATGCTATATTTGTCTCCTAGTTAATGAACTACTCCCGACTGTGAAGTTATATTGGCAATGAGTACCGTGATGTCAGGTTCAAGTGAAATATTGTTAATATTCTTCGCCTGCCCACTTTTGTTAAAGAAAATATTTCGAAAGATTTTTTAAAAATTATTATTCATTTTTTGTAAATGGTTTTGGTGACGGTACACGGGATATTAATATTAGTGTCAACAAACCTTGCATACAGCATTAAATACAATAAAAATAATCCATTATTGCAATTGTCCCATTTTAGGTTTTCGAGAACAGCTGTAGAATTGGTGTCATCTTTTTCCAGGTCTTCAATGCTTTAGTGTTTTACGCACTTCAATAATTTTGATAGTTTTTCTATATAACGCTTGACTGTCGACTGTACCTATATATATGTTAATACCGTTCGTGCTTCAGGGAGGCGGGAATGCAAATATCTCGGCGCACGTACGAACAACTTATCAATATAGTGTGCGTGACGTAGTTTACGAACATCACGGAGGCGTCTAGAATAGTCCCTTACGACTACGAAGGATGTAATGAATGGTTTAAAATTAAAATAACTGAAGTAAAATAAAAATAAAATCAAAAAGTGTTCCAAAGAAAATTACGAGAAGTTAGTTACCACGATATCGTAAAAACGTTTTAACAGCGCCTAATATACAATAAAATGAGTTTTTTTTAATCGAAATGTAGCGATATCTTCTTTCTCATAGTGATTGTATCAGATCTCAGATTAATTTTGTAACGCCAATAAATTCAAATATGGAATATTATACTTTATAAAAGCAGTTTAAAAGCTTTGTAGTATGTAAAGCTAACCAATAAGATTTTTTAAAACAATATTTCTGGGTATATACCTTATAAATAATATTTACTTAATCGCGGAAAATGTCGAAAATCGTACCTTGATAAATAAAGAAATGTATTTTTAGTTAAAAAATTCCAAACTATAAAAATTATAACAGGAAAGGTACTAGTCATTACAATTTTAACTAGGTTATAGAACTCGTGCTTTGAATATAATAAAGCGGTTATATTACCTCTTGAATAGCTCAATACTGGAACGTGGCTCAGGCGTTGCATCACAAACGCGTTCGTTGTGCGACTTCGGTTATTTTTAATATCTGTGGCAGTTAAAAACAAAGTTTAATGTGTGCTTATTTAGTTGTCCAACAACTTAAGTCAGATATGTTCCTTTTATGAAAAAAAAACAAATGAATCTAACCACAATTCATGTCATTTCTTTTTTAATATTTCTTTGTGGTTAGTTTACGTAATTTATGTCCTTGTGTCACTAATAATTGAACGTAACATATTTAACTATGATTCATTATTATATATATAAGTAAGCAATTGTTTTATTCATTCATTGCAAGGATAATTGAACGCTTGCAACCACGATATATTTTAGATTTACAATTGCATTATAATGAAACTAATTGTTTTGTAGACCATAATCATACAGGTGTCCCAAAATACACCGGCTTCATGGTGATAGCAGCCGCCAAGACTTCCTATTTAAAATTTAAAAAAATAATGCAAAATAGTTCATTTTGCACAACACAAAAATGTCATACGTCTACTTAATTCAACGCCAAGCAAAAAATACTTTACGGTCAATAGGTACTGAATATTTTCATATACAGAAGAAATAATTTATTACTAGAATCAATTAACAAAACGAAAATATAATAACAAAACATAATTCTTACGACTCCATTAAACACTCAATTGGGGTAGCGAGTCGCAAGTGATTAATGAGCATACACTCGTATCTGTTCCTCCATTCACTATTAGCATACTTTCATGTGCTTTTTTATGGTTTTATTAGCTCTCGGTTATTAAACACTATAATTGGAACTAGCTGATGGTACGTTTGATTACGGGAGACCGTTTATTAGTGGAGGTATTTTAATTGGTGATGGGGTAAATTTACATAATTATCTACAATAAGATTTTCGTATAACGACGAAGATATGAGGAGGAGTTGTAATGAGTGTGTGTCGGCGTTGGTAGATAGCAAGCAATATTCTGTCGCCAGCACATCAATAGTAATTGTTTTAAACCAAAACTGACCTTACTCCGTTCGTAATAGAGTGTACTTTTTTGATACTCATTTAGAATATGAAAATATACATACTTCCATAGTTAAAGCTTTTTGAGATCCTCGGCAGTCGTACGTAAATGTCTATCTTGCATGGCCAAATGAGATTATTTATAATTAACTAATGTGGTTGACATTTCTGCATAAAGTCTTTATAGACAGTGGTCGGTATGGTCTGCAAAATCTTTTCACTTCAAAAATACAGACTCCTTGTCACCCTAACGCTACAAAGACACCTCAGACCACACAGTCACTGATGACAACCTGTGAGAAGATACTAATAGAAAAAGTCATTACAATTTTTTAAGAATTTACAAGTAACAAGAAAAGTGGTCTTGTTGGATTCTTAGTATCATTATATTTATCTCTAATATATCATTACTTTCTTTACTATCATTTCATTATTAAGCAATTGTATCACCTTAATATATTGAAGTGTTCGAAAAGACGAAAGACAATGTCTTAAATTGTTGATATTTAATAAAAACGTTATAATTCATAACTAATCTTCAAGGATAGGTAGTAGACAAAAATATTAAGGTAGGATATATATCAAATAACTTAAATAATTACTTCAAATCATTTCAAGATCATCTAACAGAATTTTGAATTCGATTTTTAATCGAAATTTCGGTTACATCACGAGAAGCTTTTAATTAAGATATATCTGATTCGAATAACACTCCTTGTTAATGTGGACAGGTTTAATTGAGATGAATTAATTCTGCAGTAAGTTCTTTTAGATTAAGCAAAAATCTTCTATTGCTTTCTCTCTGCTATAAGTACTGGGGCTGAACTAATATTGTTATGACAAGGGCTCTGACCATAAAGAGGGGTGAATATCTTTGGTTCTCATTAATATTCAGTTTCTTCCTCCTTGAATTTGTATATAACCTCATTAAAGAACATTAGTACTTTAAATCAACGATTTCTTATTGAATTGTACGGAATTCCCCCATTTTTTGCGAAAGCTGTGAAATCAATTCAGTTAAAGTTACATTAACTAAACCCACCAAGTGTTATTAACAATTTGTTTCATCGTCGTATGGCTTACTAATTCACAATAAAATATTAATTTTATTTATATTTTTCCAATATTATTTATTCTGTCAAATTTCAGAAAGTGCAATTACTTATTGTAAAAACAAATGCACTCACTTTAAATTAATTTAATCCAAGTTTTTGTCGAAAGCTTTCTATTGTTTAGTCTATTCATGTCTTTTCAAATGTCCATTGATATTGTCGATAGTCTTGCTTAATAAATAAACTAACTCGGTATCGTTTACACCCAATTTGTCGAGACGGTAAGTAGATTTTAAATTTGTTCTACTTGAATCCATTATTTACTGTTACTACATCGAATACAAAATTCATAAATAAACTATTCACTGAAAAATGTTTTGGAGCTAGATTGGAAGATTTTATAGAGTTTAGTGGGAGATAGTCGCCAATAATTCTTATTTATGTTTTAACAATTTTAGTGTTGCGTATTTAAACGTCACGTAGACAAAAACTCTCTTTGGAGACATATTTATAAGTAAACGGGAATATCTACATTCACTTGCGAGTCTATACTAGTAGGATACATCAAACAAGAGGATTCATAATGAACTTGCCGTTAAGAAAACAAAACCATTTCTTTTTTCAAATTCCGAATCCGGACAAAGAATGGCCGCTGTCAATCGTAGACCCGTCACGCCTACTGAACGCTTCGCAGTAGACCCGTTCGTAATTATTCGTAATTCCTCAGTCAGTCTCGGTTTTATAATGATAGGGGGTATATTTTATGCTGCACTACGAACAGTTAATAAGCGCATAGACTAGGCAACTATCTATAAATCACGTAAACGTTATTATTTTTTTAAATTATGTGATTTAAGTATTTAAAAAAAATACTAAAGAATATTGAATTTCATTATCGCGTAAGGCTTCACTCTAGAGAACAAACACTGAATTTTTATTAAAAGTTTTGCTTAATGTCGAAAGGTTTTATGAATATTCAACAACAGTTCTTAGTAGCTGTCAATATTTATGTGAATATAACCGCTATATTTTACTTTTTATTTTTTAAAATAAGCAGGTTTATTTCACATGTATTTGTTGAAGCAGAGTCACGTAAATTAATATTAGTGTTTTCATACGTTTTATAAGTATATTCATAAGTATATTAAAAAATTGAGACAAAACTTTGATATAAAACTTTATTTAAATCACATTTTATAAATTGATATTATAATTATTCGTAGTCATATTATATTTTCAAACTACGTGTCACATGAGCATTCGTCCCACCTTATGAAAAGCAGTAATCGGAAACTTCCGCGTTGTTAACCCTTTAAAAATTTTCCGCCAATTTTGAAGATCCCTTTATATACAGTATTCGTTTATTTTTACCAAAATTATATTGGTAACTTCCAGTAATAACGTTAATCTTTGACAAGCCGCCTGTTATGGAAGCGTTCTATAATTTGTAGGTTCGAATTTAATCGCAGCGCACGCAGTACATCGGCTGCCGCAGCGGGGTGCATCAGTCTGCAATTGAATATTTAATTGAATGGATAACTGACATGGGTCGACGAACGCTGATGTTTGACCGATATCGATAACTCGATTACAACGTATGTGAAGAATTGTGAAATGTTCAACCTCATTTACTAACAGACTTCTTACTGTGGGCTATTCACACATAGCGAGTGCAATACGAACCTTCATTGATAAAGTACATAAAAGTTTATAAGTGTAACTGGCCATAATTTATTCAAAAATAGAATATTATATTTTAACCAGTTCGTTCTACATTCATCTTCTGTTTATTGAATTTATTTTGACAGTTGAAAACACCGATGAAATTGCTTTTTCATTGCTGCGTTACAAGTCGAGTGCCACAATAACTTTATAATTAAATAGTAGTGGACTTGTAAATTTCTCGGTTGCTACAATTCGACTTAAATTACTTTAAATTACTTAATTGGCTTTAGTTTATTAAGCTCAGATAAAGTTAAGTCATCAAAATCGGTTAGCATTAAATATAATAATAGCATATTTTCTTCCATTTATTTTGATAAATTATGATTATTTTTCATGATGTAGGTCCCTAGGAAGTTATTATTTCAAAACCGTTATGTTAGTTCTTTCATCATGATCGCTATTTGTAATTATAATAAAATAATATTTCTCTCACTCATACATATTTTCAAGCCGAAATAAAGTATCATTGAGAGATTAATAAATAAACACTCATACTCGTACTTATAAAAAAATAAAATATCTGCCCCTATCGGAATTCGAACCTGCAACCTCTGGTAAGAAGTCAGGGATCTTGATCACTCAACCAGAAGGCGGCCGTAAGGTAATTATTACGGCAAGGTAAGGTAAATTCGTCCGTTTCTTGTGGTGGTTTTCTCTTACTTCGAAACGATACCAATATGTGGTCATACTGTGTTGCATAACGAAACATTTTCAAAATCAAATGATGCTTATATGTTTCATTTTCCACCCAATTATCGAAATTGTTTTAACCACTATAAAATTTGTACACGTTTATGCATATAACAAGTTCAAGATCATTTAAAATCTTGTTCAAACTTGCAGTAGGTACTATGTTTCGCGTTTAATGGACTACTTTCGCCAGCACAGCCTTTACACATGTGTATACTCACTTAATGAGCTTTTTATGTTAATTTACAACTTCAGTGATTAAAACTTAAATCCTGTGGCAACCCTAGGCCCTGTTTGGAGAACGTGGGCCCATAATAAGGTAGAGAAAACATTTCCCTAATGTTACTTAAGCATGAACCGTGTAAATGTTACTTAGACTATTCCCGAAGACGTATCTGTCGGCTAGAGCCGGACCCGTCATGTGACACGCAAAGACAAAAAGCAAAGGCATATTTTAACTCGACTGAGGGGTAAGATGGATGCAACAATAGCTTTTACCCACAAAGCCGCATTGCCCGAGGCCTTCGGGTCTGGGTCGTATCAAGGCTGTTTTGTTTAGTACTCACAATTTCTACGAGGAGTCTCACGTGTCCCTGTGTATTCATTCCCCACGCTACAAGGCGTAGAAGACATTTTTAATTGTTAAGTTTCTTTGATGAGTTGAAATGATAAAGATACTGCGTGAATATCTATACCTTCAAACTGAAACACACCGAACTGTTTCCCTTCCGAAATTCTAAACGCGATAGTTCTATTCAGGTGACCCTGCAGAACACTTGGTGAATAATCCTGCATACTTAATATTCTACATAATCGTATTAGTGATAATCATTTTGGAGTATGAACTTTAGGTGCAATCGCTCAACAGGAATGACTAGTTCCTTGTAAAAGTAAACTTATTTAATTCACTTTTAGCGTTAACGTGACACTTTGTACAAAATTCGTTAATTATACCCTACGTATTTTTCTTTCGTTTTTGATAGTAAAGATATATTCTATTCTATTCAATTCTATAAGTGACAATTTAAAATTAGTTTTTAATATCTCTGAGTACACAAATATCCTCTTACCAATAAAATTCACCATTACTCATTCAATTCATAAAAGTCGGGTACAATACATGATCTAAATTACTATTATAGGATTTAAGCAGCGGACCCCAATTCGGGCCGGGTGTTATAAAAATGGCGGCTAGTTTCGTGCATAATTTTGGCGCAAATCTGCAAGCGTTGTTGACTTTCGCCACCCCATTATTACTTTTTACGCTTTAACAAGCTCGTATTTTTACTTATCTCGTTGTGAATTGTTATTGTCAACTTTTTTGGGGAGCGACGGCGAGAAGGGTGCTTTATTGCGGTTGACAACCCTACCAACTGTCAACTTTGACATTTTAAAATTAGAATCTCGGTGGAATGTGCGTGATGTCAATGTCAGACTCTTTAGTTGTTACCTATTTGCTGGGTAAATGGGGATTTATTTACATCCTGCTCTTTTCCAAATAAAAAGCGTGAGTTGCCCGAAAAATCTTTTTAGTATCTACTCTGAAAGAAAACCTAATTTAGAAAAACAATGTTGAAGAAAACATACAATCTTGACTTAATCTAAAATAATTTCACGACTGACATTCCATTTAATATGTAACATGGCTTCTGACCCGATTGAAGCTGGGCAATATCCTTTCCATCTATATTCAGGCAAAAGCTTTGCATGATAATAGGCCCAACAGGCTGTGAAGTGGGTATCCCAAATCATCTCCCCAAACTTGTCCGATTAAAACGTGAATTAAATGAATAAAATGGGAAACAATAGGTGCAGACGCAAATTAACCTTTCAACCCAGCATCAGATAAAAGAAACAATTACATCATGAGTTCATGATTGACGATAACAATTGCCTACGGACGCATTGCTTTCGTTTTTTCTATTATATGTTACGAAACTGTTTGTGTAGATAAGAGTTCAACAGGAACAATCTTTGGGATAGTTAGACGTTATAATTGGAACAAGAAAGATGCTAATGTACAGATATTTTGGCGTATTACTCATTAGAAAATGTAACGTCAAATTTCATTTCTTCACAGGGAATTTAGTGTATCTGAAGGGAGTATTATAAACTCTTATTTCCATTAAGTTTAAGATCTGCATCTACTTTTGCTATACAATGAACTTTATTAACAAGCTCATAGAGTTCTTGATGGCGCACAAAATAATCAGTAACTATACAGAGTTATTATAAGCGTTCATAATTAACCCCAAAAGACTTTGTAGTTGCCTTTCTACATTGATTTACGAGCAGAAGAACATGTCTCCAATGCTGACAATATAACAATAGCTATTGGTTTTAAATAACATTGCGAATAACTCTATAGAACGAGTAAAGTAATGAGTGTAACCTTTAAAACTCCCAAATTAAGCTTCAACTTGTCATTCAAACGTATACCACGAATTTTCTGTCAACAACATCCAATTTACTTGTATGTTAACAAGACCCGAAACCAACGCCTATTGATATGTCAAAGGAAGGAGGATCTATTTCACTTTAGTCATACAAATAGAATTTGTCAATCGTCTGAAATATTGAATCGAGTGAAAATAATGTTCACAAAACATCAAGGCATTTATTTTGCTACAAAACTACTCGAAAGGCATTGAACGTTGACCACGTTAAAGCAACAAATTTCATGCAAACGCCAATCAAAACACTTTGTCGCTCAAACGAGGGAATTTCAATGGAACCGTTGTACTTTTTATTCTTTATTATGTGTCAGTAGCTTTATATACATTATTGTATTGTTTTACAATTATTTAATTTAAAATATTAAAAACCACAGTCGTTCCATCTGTTTTTATACACATAGTTTTATTATTGACAATTGATTTCAACATTTTTCAAACAATCCACAATAACGTGTAAAGGGTGGGATAAATCTTGCTAAGTTTCTTGTCTGTTCTTCTTAGGACAAGACCCATGGTAGATTTACAAGCAGATGGCTTAGATTGACGTTCAATGAGTGTATATATATTTATCAAAGTTGAATAAAATATTTTGACTGACTTTTGACGGCAACCTTTTCGTTGGCGGCGAAAACAGGTGCCATGAAATAGCAGATGAGAGACTAGTACCTATTCTAGTCTCATCTCTCTAATTTTGATCTGCACAAAGAATCGGGATGTCAAGCACTTTTACTAATACTGCAATCGTTGTATCATCATGACTGTTACAAGTGATTAATCCTAATGTCATTATTATTATATTATTATTTAAATCATTCGCATACAACTGTCCTGGTTCCTAATTCCATCCTTCATTTATAACCTATCAGTTTTGGCTGTTATATACTAATACATATAAAAGGATTTCTCCATGTTCCAGATTGTTCTATGACACTGTTATTATGAAGCTAGTGAGCTTTAATAGCCATGCTTCGATGCTTGATGAAGTTTGGCAATTTTTTTTTAAATTTCCATTCACCGCGCATGTGAGTAATTGAGACTATCGAGCTAATAATTAGAACATCAACGAAGTGTCAGTCATCACAGCTTGAGCGGAGAGCTTGCTTACACGATGAAAGCACTTATGCACATGCTTAAGAGTCTATAATTGCGCTGACCGTATCTTATGTATCGGACACATTCACAAACTCAGATCATAACTGCGTATTGCGTCGTGCGCAGCCCACGGCTCTAGTCCCCAGAGCGTAGTGTCTTGACCACTGATTGGTGATCCCGTTTGATTCCCTAACCTACCTGAACGTCTAGCTGACCCTAACAAAAAAATTAAAGATTTTTCTTTCGCTTTTTAGTTGAACAATTTCTGATTGCATAAGCTACTGTAGTGCAGATTCAGATACTTTAGAATAAACAATGAATAACAAACTTTGGTGAGACGTATTATAATATTAAATTCTGTCAAAACTGTAGCAAAACGGAAATAGTCGAAGGCAATATTTGGTTAATTAGAGACTGTGAGTGGTGTGGCAAAGACAGAAAATCATTCAATCGTTCTTTGACTTAAGATATCTGAACTCAATCAGTTCAGAGTCATCGTCGGAATTACGGAACGGAATTTATCTTTTTTAAAGAGAATAAAACCAAAACTTTGATCAAAGCGTTTGATTCGAACTACTTACACAACTAACTTGTCTCCTTTCGATTAATATAGGTGACATAGTTATCCCAGGGTCGGTTATAAATAACAATAAGTGCCATTTGTCGCCGATAAACATTTCCAATCACACTGACACATATTCAATGTGGGATCTTGTTACTAATGATTGGTTTGCCATCTGTCGATGCGAGATCGGAGGGGTATTCTCGTACCTATTTGTTTACAATTCGATATACTACCCCAAAATTTTTGAATTTCGTACTGATAATAATGTCGCTCAAACCTATATGTACATGTATGGCCTAAATATAAGTACAATAAATTAACCTATTTGTTGGACTGTAATAAATTTGATTTTAGAACTTAGTATTTCTTAACAAAACATTAAAAAAAAAATCTATGAATTCAAGATTATATTATTATAACATTTAAACATTTAACCAAGCTAACCATTAACAAAATAAAAAAGGCTTGTAATGAACGAAGGTTATTCTAATTTAATAAATAATAAGGTTTTACACCATCATTCATTCATAAAATAACATAAGACGCGATATAAACAAGAAATTTTATACCAAATTCTTCATTTACAAGAAAATCTCAGAAGATAATGGTTAATTTTCAAAATTTAATAAACACGTAACGCGCGTGTATAACGCGGTTACGTCTTGTTATATCTAGTTATAACAGGTTATTGCCGGATCGTAAATTTTACGTGAACCAATAACGGTGCGCGTGTCCCGCGGCGGCACGCGATGGCGGTCATGTTCAGCTAAATTGGACATTCAGCGGGACAAGATCACGTCGGAGTTAATAAAATGACCGCTTTAAAGAAACTGCGCAGCTTCATTTAAACTTTATTTATTTAAATGGGTTACTGTCAGTGCTAAAAAGGTACACGATACCGTCATCTATCGATGCACGTAAAAATTTAATTGAAATTGCAAGCTTACTAATAACTATGGTATAAGCTTTGAATACACAGTGTTTGACACGTTCTGTCAAATCACAATAATAATGCGATAAAACGTTGTGTATTTTAATAAGGCGTAAACAATTGATATTAGAAAGGCCAAAATGTATTGCTTGTTAATTAAGTACATATAAAACCTTATTGAATACACAGTTTGCAATAAAAGAAAATACTTTGACACAATTATTATCAAATTAAATCATATTATGATGACTTAAAATTTTACCTCTCTCTCTTCCCAGTTTATTCTCGTCTATCAGGGGCACTATTGGTATAACTTTAAGAACCGAAGATCTGAAACGTCAGAAATAATCTTGTAGGATACGACAAACACATTTCACTCGATTCCGCTTTCACAACAGCACGTGTAAGTGGTAAAATGAAATGAACTCTGTGAACAGATTCATGCACTCCCAGGACACATGCATGAACAACCGAAAAATGGTTCCTGCATTACGGACGCTTTATAGCGGCTCGCGCCTTTTCAAAGGCAAGCTGTCTGATCCTTTTAAAGGCGTTGTCTTTTGGCTTAGTTTTCGAATGGAAATCAGAGTTTAAGCTTGCAAATTCACGAAGTCTTTCGGATCTAAGTTCCAAATTCAAATTCGAATCTTGGTTCGAAGTCTGATTCGTCAATCTGGAATCACACTTTAGTGCGTTAGTATTTACCATTTCTAACGATGAACAGTTACACGCGAATCTTTGCTGTTGACTTGATTTCAAAACAGTAAAGTGGTGATTTTTAAAATCTTAAATTTACGAAACATTGAGTATTGTATTGTCTGTTTTAATTAAAATACCCATGACCAACGCCAGTTGTAAAACTAGCGATAAATAAAAGTGAGTCTTACACCCACGGACTAGAATTAAGTTAAAGTTGAGTGCTGCTCTTTCATTAAAATGCAACTAGAAAGAGCCAAATTACATTATAAGTCGTTTCTGAAATAGCAATAATATTTTATTTTTCTATAATTGACACGTCTAAACAAGTCTTAGTACCAATTAATGTATAGTTTCTATAAGTCATTCTATCGCTTTCATATGAGGTAGGCAGACAAAAGTAGGCAGGCGTATATATTAATTTTAGTTTTTACTGCAAGTACAATTTAAATCAATGACTTTAAAACTCAAAATAACGAGAAAACATGACAGGACCAAATACAATATTTGTAGGAATGAGTTAACACGATTCGTAGCTAGTATCGGTACACGCGTCGTCGACCGATAAAAGCCGATAATTTACCGATAAAATAAAGATTGCCCATGTGTGTTATCCAAACAACGAGAACGTTGCGAAATGGGTTGACAAGTCAAATGTTTACACTGCAACGTATCTATCCAGGTCTAACTACGGTGACGTCATATTTAAATCATTATTCTTTCACCATTTTTTTAAACATTTTCATCGTTATTAACAGCCAGCATTGTTGGATAAAGGCCTGTCTAAATGGGAGGAACATTGTGGAGTTTGGGTCGTAATACCAACATGCCGGCCTAATGTAATTCGGTGAACTTAAGAAAAAAAACTAAGAATAACTAGTAAAATTAAAATTACGACTTTTAATGTTTCAACCTGTTTTGTGGATGATGTTTCAATTTTCTTTGAGTTTTACACGTTATGCTAAAGCAGCACTTCGTCTTTTTGATTTCCACGAAATTAATCTTCCAGTGAAATTTCGATACAAATCTTGTTTAGAAGGGTAACATCTAAATAATTATTTTAAAATTCATTTTAGTCTAAACATTAACAACAACTTAAAAAACTTAAACTAATAATGTAATCATTATAAACTAAATGAATTGTTGATATCAGTTCAAGAGTATATATTTACTATTGACAACCAACATTAATTCAAACATAGCTATCATAAATAAAATTTACTCAAGCCCATTCGTCAAATATTATAATTTATTCGTATTTCTCAAAGTTCTTACGCCTTTTTTTCCCACCTATCCACCACTGGCTATGTGTTGGACGTGTGTGGGGCTCGCCCAGTACCTGGGCACTGGGAATACCCACTAAAACTCCCCGGTAGCTCCATTGCCCCTCGCGAGGGTGAACTGGGTTCTGTCAAAGCAATTCACCAGTGCACCCTCAGGAAAAAATCTCAAAATTGCTCAGGATTTGAACCGTCAAATGCTGGCCTGATTACACTAATTGTCCATGTACCGCAGCGCTCGACCAAGCAGTTATAAAGTTTTACGCCTTAACTAGATATTGTGTCTACGTTAAAATAATAACATTACACGTGCCTTTGATACTTTGATAGTACAGTTTATTATTTAAATTGAAAAATGACTTTTTCCGAGTAATGTAATTGAGAAGCTCATGAACATTCAAAGCTTTTATCAATCTGTCGGTAGCTTAACAATTTTTACCTTGAAATCGTCGGTACTTAATTTATAAAAAAAAATGGCTTTGAATTGAGTCGGATAAAGAAAAACTTAATTTATAAAATGTATAATTTATTAGTAACTTATTTTATATCGTTGTATAGCTATATTAAGGCTCTGTTCCGGTGTAAAATATGATTGTTTGGGAAAACTGAGAATGCAAATGAAGTGTCTCTTTAAACATATTATTTTATTTCAATTATTATAAGATATATTTACTAAAATTTTTACTTATTTTGTTGTAAATAACGAATACCAACGTGTAATAACACGCGTAATTAACAATATTACGTTAATAATTTGTTCTTTCTTTTCACATTAATTTCAATAATTTTTTGCGCTTAAATTTGTTGCTGGCGATAGAATATAAGTATTGAAAATGATAGGAATGGAAAGAATCGTTTTGACCGGGAAAAGATAAATATATTTTATGAATTTTACAAACATGCAATAACAGTGACAGCGCAAACACAATGACAAACTTCAAAACGTAAAACGTAAAAATATACAAATAAAAGTATCAAAAAGTATCAATAAAGATGAGAACATGGTATGCTACATCCTCCCCCTTTGTGCAAGCACTAATTTACTAAGTTAAGCCTTACAATCTTGCTGAGAGGACGACGGAGCGTACCTGCCGCAGTGGACACGTCTACCACCCTTACCACTCCATCACGACCCGGGTGTATTGCCGTTACCAAGCCTCGAGGCCACACACCCCGGGGAAGATTACTATCAGCAATGAGGACGAGGTCTCCCATAGTGATCTGGTCTAAGCAGTTGTTAGGTCGCTGCCTTGGCTGCATTGTCGGAAGTACTTCTTTTACCCATCGCGACCAAAAGAAATCTGCTAATCGCAACGCCTTCTTCCATTCCACTCGCCCTATTAGCACGTTGTCATCGAAGCTAGCAGGTAGTACGTTTGTGGAGGATGAGCCAATCAAAAAGTGAAACGGCGTCAATGTTTCTTGATCGTTGGGGTCCACTGACACATGAGTTAGTGGGCGCGAATTCACGATCGCTTCGGCTTCTGCAAGTAGAGTGAGAAGTGTCTCCTCCTTTGGCGCACGTTCCTTCAATGTAGCATGAAGTGCTACTTTCACCGAACGTACGAGTCTCTCCCAACATCCACCGAAATTTGGAGCAGCAGGCGGTATAAAACTCCAACGAATGCCATTGCTTGCGGCGAATTCTTGCACGTTAGTGTTAAAAAATTCTCGTAAGATTCTGTTTGCTCCAACAAATGCAGTGCCATTGTCAGAATATATGGTAGTAGGAGCACCCCTCTTGGCAATAAATCTCCGTATACATGATACTGCAGAATCCGCAGAGAGAGAGTGAACAAGCTCAAGGTGGGCAGCTCTGGCCGTCATGCAGGTGAAGAGTGCTACGTATCGTTTCTCACGTCTGCGACCAATCGACACATCAATGGGCCCAAAATAATCCAGTCCGGTGAACGTAAAACATCGGTGATGATGCGCCATTCGTTGTGGTGGAAGATCACCAGTCGATGGTGTTTGTGGAATGGTCTTCTTTATTCTACACAGCAAACATCGATGCGCCACTAATCTGACGGTACTTCTTAGGCCAAGAAGCCAATAGCGTTGACGCAGTTCATTAATAACGGTCTCGTGATTCGCGTGACCCATCTTGGCGTGGTAGTGCTGTGCCAACAAGCGGACTACTGGATGGCTACCATCCAATAACACCGGTGTCTTGAGGTTTTGGCTGACATCCTCGGCGGCTCTAATCCTTCCTGCTAAGCGTAAGAGCCCATCTTCTGCAAGTACAGGGGAAAGTTTAATGAGGCGGCTATTTTTAGGAATAGGTTGTGCGTGTAGTATGCATCGAAACTCTGTAGAAAAACTATCTATCTGTGTTCTTAACAAAATATGCCTTTCTGCGGCGTTCATAAAGTCTATATGAAGTGGGATAAGAGTGGTTGACGTGTTTTGTGACCGACGATTGTAGTCAGTATGCGAGGAACTCCCAATGGATTGTCGGAATATGTGCGCCGCTTGGTGAACACGTGCGGTAGCGCGTACCAAGCGGAGCCAGCTGCTAAAATGTGAGCTGTCTGCTATAACTGCTGAAGGCAGTTCGGCGCGATCTGTTAGAAGTCCGACCACTTCAAAAGCCTTATTCTTTAATTCATTGTGACCTTGAAGGGATGGGAGTTCTATTATTGGTTCAGAGGGCCAGTCTCTTGGAGAAAGCAAAAGAAACGATGGCCCAGTAAACCATCTACTCGTAGAGTCCAACCTAATAGACCGAACACGAGTAGCATCGTCTGCTACGTTCATGTCTGTCGGTACCCACCTCCAATCTTTTACTTCTGAGTTTTCGGATATTTCACCAATCCGGTGGGCAACGAAAGGCTTGAACGAGCGAGCATCGCTACGTAACCAACCAAGAACGGTAGTAGAATCGGTCCAAAAATAAGTACGTAAAGGTTTTTTGACATGACTGTCTTTGATGGTGATAGCTAGGCGAGACCCTATCAAAGCAGCCTGAAGTTCTAGCCTTGGGATCGACACAGGTTTTAGTGGTGCAACCCTAGCCTTGCTAGCGATAAGTACCAAGTTAACCGAGTTATCAGCGTAAACTAATCGCCAGTATGCAACGCAGGCGTAAGCGGATTCACTTGCGTCAGTGAAAATGTGTAACTCGCGCTGAATCGGTTCAGAATCGTTGGCTTTGGCGTACCACCGCGGCACCTTAATTGTGGTTAGTTGATATAGCTCTTTAAACCATTCAAACCACTTAGCAGATTCTGCCGGAGAGAATTCTGTATCCCAATCTATATTACTCCTCCAAGTCTGCTGGAACAGGATGCGACCTTTGATAATTATTGGGCCTAGTAAACCTAAAGGATCATATACACGCATCAAATGTGAGATAACCTTACGCTTTGTTAGCTGTGTTGGTAAGACGTCACCTAGGCCTGTTCGAAATCCAAGAACGTCTTTGTTGGGATCCCAGACTACACCTAATGCTCTTATTAAGTTTGAAGAATCACCTAAATTGACAGATTGAGTTGACTTGTCAGCACAGAGTTCTTTAGGTATAAGTGTAAGCGCTGCTTCATTGTTTGAAAGCCAACCTCTCATCTCAAAACAAGCTGAAGCGTGTATAGTGACTATGTCCCTAGCTATCTGTGCAGCATCTTCAATGTTATCATGAGAGCCTAAATAATCGTCCATGTAGTGATCCTCGACAATCGCCTTCACTGCGGCTGGGAACTTATGCTCATGTTCCTTAGCATTTTTGTTTTTGATGAACAGCGCAGTAAAGGGGCTTGAGGAGGTCCCAAAAACAACTGAAGTCATTCTATACTCTTTGATTGGTAGTTTACGATCTCTACCTCTCCAAAGGAAGCGCAAAGCATCCCTGTCTGCCGGCCTTATCCGAATTTGTGGAAACATTTCCTTGATGTCGGCAGTCAGAGCTACTCGCCCTTCCCTAAACCTAAAAAGAATATGTAGCAAATTTTGAAGAAGATCTGGACCCGGAATCAACAAAGAGTTTAAACTGACTCCGTTATTCAAAGCGGCAGCATCGTGAACAACGCGGAGCTTACGTTTTTGTGGGTGATAAATGCCAAAGTGTGGTAAGTATATTTTGATTAATTTGGAATTTGGAATTTTGTTTTGATAATATGTCTCTGGAAGGCATTCTTCCGCATAACCCTTGTTCAACATGTTGTTTATAAAGTTTTCGTAAGCTTCTCCGAACTCTGGTTCACGAAGCATGCGCCTCTCAAGACTAAGAAACCTTGACATAGCTTGTGGATAAGAATCTGGTATATTTTTTATGTCGTCGCGCCAAGTTAAGCCTACTTCAAAACGACCAGTTTCTAAACGTGCGGATGTAGTCTCTAAGATATTTAAAGCACGTTGATCTTGTTTATTATGTATGGGTTCGTATTTCGTTATTCCTATTGAATCTAATTTATATTGTTCTTTTATGAGAAATTCTAAATTATTGTTTTCGATCGTAAACTCCTGGTCTAAACATAAGGCATGGTTTACAGTCGCAAGCTCCTGGTCTAATATAGAGATGTGATTAATAAACTGTATACATTTTGTTGCACTTGATGATAAACCGTAAAGTGTCCAACCTAACGCAGTAAGGCAGGCTACGGGCTCATTACGAGTACCTTTACGCACAGAAAGGTTAATCGATAAATGCCAATCTTCTGCGCCAATCAAAACCATTGGAGTAGCGTTTTCATATGTAAGAAAATCTGTTAAGTCGTGTAAGAAATTGTACTTGTCGATACTTTGTTTTCGTACAGACTGTGTGTGAAGTGATAACGATGGTAAAGCTCTAGCACGTTTGATATCGTAAATGTTGTGTGTGTACTTACCCTTTATTTTAAAGTCAACATAGGCTATCTCTACTTTTTTCGTAAGACCACCTACACCATTTACACTAATTTGTTGCCGTGGCCCCGAAGCTCCGATACGAGAGGCGACACTAGCATCGATAAGTGTTGCTGTGCTGCCATCATCGAGCAACGCATATGTGTCGAAGCTACCTGACGGACCGTATACAGTGACAGGTACGACTTTGAGTAACGCAGTAGGGTTTGGCAGGTTATGTTGTGTAATGGTATCTGTAGCAGAGATGATAACTTTCTCATTTTGTAGTTCGCAATCAGGAGCTGATGTTGAGGGTGATTGTTCAGACGACACATCATTGGAGACGTTCACAGTGATAGTATTATTGCCCCCTTGAGGGTTATGTAGCAAAGGATGGTGGTGTAGCGTGCAACCGTCAATGCCGCAAGGGTTTACTTTACATGTTCTCCATGTGTGTGCGTTGCGACGGAGGCACCTATAACACGCTTTTACTTCACGTTGCCATCTCCATTTTTCCTCCACAGGCAGTTCTTTAAAATCTGGACATACCTTTATTGTGTGTGGTTTTTTACAAAATAAACAATTTTTACTAATATTTACACCTACAGACTTTGCAGTATTACTTTCCTTACTGCTAGGCCTACTATTTACAAAGTTGTTTTTAGGTTGCGTAATAGTATGGATAAACTCACGTTTATTATGCCTATCATTAGATGATGTTGATGGTAAAAAAGAAACATGTTCTGGTGATAAACCGAATTGTATGTGACGATCAAACTCGCGCATGAGAAAACTAGATAAGAGCTCGAGTTTTGGATGACCTGGTGTGAAATTGTCAGTCGCAAAATCTGTCCACCTCATTTTTATTGTTGGATTTAGTTTCCCTAAAATAGTGTGGTACAATTCGGGTGAATATAAATATTCAATGTGGTCTAACATACGTATCGTGTACAAACTATTACGAACCTTTGTAGCGAACGTACCTAGTTCGCGCAAATCGTTACCTAGACGAGGAAGCGCTTTCATTGAAGCAACTTCTTTAAACACGATCATCTCCGGGCGAGCGAAGTTTTGCTCGAGCACGCAGATTATTTCGTCAGGCTCGTGGGCGGAGATAAGAAGAGCTGCCACGGCCTCGCGTGCTGGTCCACGGAGAGCTTGCTGTAACCGCGCAACATTCTCTAGGGGAGAAAACGAAGATTTAGTGGTGTTAAATAAACGTTTGAACTGAAGCCATTGAGTCGTCTCTCCTGAGAATGGCATCAATTCGAAAATTTTTTTTGATTGGTTATGGGCGGTGGCGAGAGTTTTTGCTGCCGCCGCGGTGTCTGCCACTGCTTGCAAAAGTTGATTAGACCTCGACAGGTCTATGTCTATGTGAGGAGTTGGCGAAGTTTGTGCCTTAGCCTCAGACGTTTTTGTGACCTGTATAGGAATATTACTGACTGGTTTAGGGAAGTCAATGCCCCCGTGAGACCGTACAGGCTCGGGCAAATTTGTGACTTCCGGACCATTTTCAAAAAAACAAGGTGTACTACGAACCACATCTTGAACCCATGCCTCTGTCCTACATGTTGGCTGCGAACGTTCAGAGCCGTGGCGACTGCTCTTCCTGCTGTGGCTACCTTCAGCTTCAATCGCTGCTAGTTCCGCCTGCAACTCACAGTCATCAACTTGCTTTTGAAGAGCGTGGATTTGACGTTTTGTTTGCAGCTCTTCCTCAGCAAGCTGTTGCTCGCGCTGGAGTTGACGGCGCTTAGCAAGAGCTTCGGCTGCGGCTCTTCGTGCCTTGATCGTGGCGGCCGATGACTTCGAGGAGCCTATAGACTTGGAGAAGTGATCAGATGGTGGTGATACAATGGGTTTGGTGGTAGTAGTTATATCATTAACTGACGCTGTTTTACGTGATTTCGATCGCGTGAACATGATTGTAACGAAAACTATGTGACAGACTGTAATGGAAAAAAATACGTGAAAAAACTAAGTGATTGAAAATCTAGGTAGCTGAATTTCTACGGGAGAAGGACCAATGAAAATGATAGGAATGGAAAGAATCGTTTTGACCGGGAAAAGATAAATATATTTTATGAATTTTACAAACATGCAATAACAGTGACAGCGCAAACACAATGACAAACTTCAAAACGTAAAACGTAAAAATATACAAATAAAAGTATCAAAAAGTATCAATAAAGATGAGAACATGGTATGCTACAAGTATCTATAAGATAATTTTTATTAACAAAAAGGTTACTTAACCTTCATGAGAATGACCATTACGCGGTGCAAAAAACTGAATCTTAAAGTGACTGCTTCATTACGAATTGGGATAATTTAACTATATATTTATAGTTATATTTGAACAATATTTTAATATTTTAAGTTAACATACAATATTGAATTTTAAAGTTAACATACAATATTGAAAAGAAATATTTTTACATTATTTTATTACGTCATTCATAAAAGTAAGACAGTTATATAATTCACTATGTAATACTGAATATTAAATAAAGCTAATTTAAATTAATGTTTTTGGAGTGATCAGTGTTCATCTGTGCTATGTTACCCTTGAAACTTGTTATATACTGTTATATACTATTCATTAATACTTTTACATTACTATTAAATAAATTCTATTTTTATTACTATTTATGAGTACATAAATATAAAGCTGTTAATTTTCTTAATAAGTAAATAAATTTCTGCAAAGATGTAAAAACATGAATAATATTTCTCACACCCACACCTATTTCTAGCATAATTAAGAGCTTATTTTATTTATACTAGATAACGGAATGACTTAGATGGTAATATCTATATAAATATCAGAAATAAAGATACAAACATCCGTAATTCGTGGACAAATAAATACTCATCATACAAATACCTGCCCATACTGAGATGCGAATCCGGGACCTCTGCTTAAGTAGACAAGGATAGTGACCCCTCGACCAGACGGCCATATTGATGATGTCATCCCAATATACGGACCTCGAACAATTCCAATACAGAATATGTGATTCTGTCATCGACTCCCGTAACAATTAAGAAATGTAGATAGATACATTGTAGGAGTTATTGAGCTGGTTGCAATATACTTCTTATTACAAGCATGTAAGGTGCATAGTTCTGTACAGAAACAAGCATGAGACGCAAATAATAAATCACTCAGACTCCTGGCGGCCACCGTAATGTTATTCATTGCTGAATTAATATCTGATAACCTCAGCGTGAGTATTGTAAATAGGAAAACTGTAGACATATCTTTTATAGGAATAGTTTATGAAAAAACAAAAAAAAATATTGCCACACAAGATATTTATAACAGTCACTACAGTGTATTCATGAGAAAAATATGGATCGGAACTTTTAATACCACAAAGAATTAATAACTTAAACATCCATATAACATAAATCTTCGGCAAAAAGATTTCGTCAGTATCTTTAAAGCTAAATAATAAAATAGAGGTTAACCGTTTACCATCTTCTATAGACACTGCGTGTGCGTTGAAATTCTGCAAAGATTTTAATACTTCCTATGCTTTTACCACCACTATGGTATAGTAGCTAAGACCACCTACTTAAATCTGGAGATTCGGGGTTTGATTATCTGTGGAGCCAGAAATTTACCATCAGGTTAAAGGCCAAGACATAACCCGTTAAAAAATCGATTAATCTATGCCAAAATTTCCTCAGTTCCTTAAAAGTTCAAGATGCTAAATAATTAGATGGCCGACTGAATGCTTACCATCTTATATAGACACCAGCTGTTCCGGGACTTACTTCAAATTTGCGCTGGAAATTATGAAGATAAGAGATGTTAATGCCTCCCATAATACCAATAACAAATGCCAGCAAAACCGTAAAACCAAGAAAATTGGAATCTTCATCTAATATGTTTTCATGAGCATTTTTTTCTTTTCAGGTAAGATCAAACAACATATGCAACTAACGAAAAGTGTTTGAAAATACTAAGTAAGTGTAAATTTTATTTAAAGCATTACTTAGCTTTTGACTTAGTTTCAACTTCTATTATAACTTTAGAATACTAATAGCCTAAATTCTATAGTATAGTTCCTCCATTTTGGTCAGATTAATAGTTAATTCTTGGAGTAGTTCCATTACGATCTTCTAGATTTAAGATCTAATTCCTTGCTTCTTTTGGCTTCCCATTACTTGAAACAGTTTTACTGGCTCTCTTTAATGATGCGCCTATTATATTTCAGATCAACATGATTAACACGCATTGCATTAACCCATAGTTTAAAGATATAAATATCGCAGCAAAACACTTTTCATATCTGAATTGTAATCTTCTAAATGGCTCATAAAATTAATGTTATTATACGTGTAAATTCAAACAATTTCCCTACGGGACATCCAAAACGATCCAATAGTAAAAGTAAACTCTCAATAAAAACGCATCTCATTATAGATAATGCGTGAAATTTATGCCGGAGATAAAGTCACAAACTCCAAGTGACGCCTGATTCATTAGCGCAGTTAAATATTTCTAATTAGTGGATTTTTATCAAATTTATTGACCCGTCTTGGTCACTAGTAAGTGCAGCTAAATGGGGTCGTGACGATTGTGTTTTTATAAGCATCGATTATAATATTAAAGGGGAACTTTCACTGAGGCTTATTCGAGTGGAGTAATCGATTGAAAGCATCGAGGTTATAATCTTAAGCTTAATCAATATTATGTGAGCCGTTAGTTCTCCAGAGAGACTAGCATAGCAAGTATTTGTACCTGTTGGTATTGCTAATAGTATTGGTAAAGTTGTCAGAACTGCCTTCAGAATTCTGCACATAGTACCTTCCGATTGAGAAATTTTACATGTATGAGTTGAATCATTAACTTAATTGCCAAAGTCAATATCAATAATCATATCAAAGCCGGACAGTCCTCATTGCTGGAATATAACGACAGTGTTCTGACCTTGGCAAATAACGGTATTTTGTATCCAAATAACGTTTTCTACTAATATTGGCAATAAGCCAGCAACCAGTCGTAAATATATTGTCGAATTCGGTATAAAGACATGTCCAAGTAATGCGTTAAGATGAACCGACGAGCTTTTGCCATTATTAACACAAATAGTGTATAGGCTAACTCACATTCACGATTGTAATAAAGCAATGAATTGCCAAGAATTACTGGTCTTTTAAGGTCCTCAAAGTCTACTGCAATAGTAGACTTTAGTAGACTTTTTCACAATTTAATTCAAACAATCTAAAAAAAGTGACAAAAATCTAGTGTAGATTTAAATAAATTGCAAATAAACTAGAATAGACGAAACTTTGGACATCAACCCGTTAGGATAAACATAATTATAAGACTGACAGCCTGTAGCCTTTTTATCATCATATAATATTTATCAGAAACTTTGAATGTCACTTCTAAAATTAAAATTTCCAAATCGTAGATTATTCTATCAAGCAAAAGAAATCGTTGATTTGTTCCCCAGTGAAATTGATCCACGCAGATTCGTGCTCCTCACCTTGTAAAACTTTGTTACTTAAAAAGTTACACCAGAAATGATTTAACGCAAATTGTATTAGCCACATAAAACTGCTGATGCTATTCCAAAATTCAACTACGCATAAAGTTAAATATTTCCTCACAAAAAACAATATTTTGGAGGAAAATAAAATGAACGTTTGGATGTAATGGAGTGGCTCTCTTGCACGCACAAAGATAATATTATTGTTTGTGTAAATTGTTACGGGTAATATAAAAGGGTAAGAATCCTGAAGTTCCGAACCTTTCATTGTATCATGTCTGCCTTTTAAAATACAGATTCCAACTTTTGAGCTAGAAATATATCCTAACAATTTTATGTTTACGCATTTTTATAATTTTTCTTTTGAATTTTTTGAGGATAATAGCTCTAATTATAATACTGACCCGAATACTCCAATTTTCATAATTCTTATGTGAGACAAGGACAAAGAATATGCTTCATAAACAGGAATTTCATTACCCTTATCAAAACTAATATTTAACACTCCCCAAAAGTTATCGAGACAATACTTTTCTTTCTTTTATTTTGTAGTTGCTACCATTTCCTATTTAAACAGTAAAATACTTCTAATAAAGTCATTAAACATGGCTAGTTTTTTTTTCCGAAACAAATCACTGGTAAACTTAAACTTCTATAATTAGAACTATCTCTATCTTTGTAATCGTCTCCAACAATTTCGAATTTACTTTCAGTTTCCAATATTTATTCTTATTTCTTCATTTAACGTTTTGACAATTTTCGGGGTCCATGCATGATGTGGTCACGACGATCAATGTCTTACTACGCTTCTCTTAAGAGAAGAAGGCTTCTTCTTAAGAAGACTAAAAGAAAAAGCTTGTTCCAAGACAGATCGATAAAGTGATTTAAAAGCTAAAAACTGCTTCTGCTTATTGCGCCTACGGCTGAACATAAAAATAATGAACAATTGTTTCAATAACTCGCAACTTCGTATAGTAGACACTTTGTATTGTTAATAACTCTAACTCAATATCTTTTAGTTAACACTGTTTTGCTCTAAACATAAAAGCCCTCAATGAGACCACTTAACAATGTAAGTTCTTACAATCATTGCAATGCTATAATCGTTTGGTTCACACGATCAAATTGTCAATTAATAGGATGACATCGAAAGTTAGTTCTCTTGTGTCTATGTAACTAAACTCTTTAGTCTATGGTTGATATCTTAAATCTTACAATGATGAATACCTTTTGGCATTGCTCAATATTTCACCATTAATAGCTGCGTGTAGGCACAGATTTGTTATTCATAGTTTAACCATTATTATTATCTATTCACACGCCAAGTCGTATTAATATCGACATGGAATTTCGATTCATAAGCTTCTCGATTTCTCGTATGGGCATAATTTATCACGTGTATCTTTTGGGAGCGCCACAATATGGGGAAAGTGGTAGTGACATTTATAATTTGACGTGAATAATAGAGTTTGCTTGTTTAGGCGAGATGTGAGATCTGGCGCTTCGCAGCACTCAATGACCTTAATCTAATTTATTACATTTGAAACCGTGAGTGTGAGTACTTCCTTTAGAAGAAAATTTATGAAGTTATTTATTCAAAGCTGCTTTATCACGTGCCTTTTTGGATTCATATTTTCAATGTTTTCTTTATTATTTTCTTTTGAAGTAGTCTATCACTGAAATGAGTCAATTTCGAGATGTTTTAGTTGAATTTGATATTCTTTAAAATATTTATTTTTTTCAATTTCGATATAAGACACATAACAAGTTTAATTTAAATGATGATTGCAACTCACTTGTGGCGAGCTCATTTGTTTCACAGTTTATGTAAAAAACAATTTCGACTTGGTTTATATTTGCTTTTAATAAAAAAAAGTAGAAATGTTATTTGGAACCGAAAGATAAGCATCAGCCAGCTGTACTATTAGCCTGGCCTTTGTAAAAATAATATTTGAAAGTGTAACAATATTTCATCGTACTTCAAGAGCTGTCTCAAGGGCATTGAAGGTTCCAATTCCTTTACGATCGATACTTATTCGATTCCAGAGACTGAGTTCTATGTCTAGTACGGAAGAAACATACGAATTAGAACTCCTTCTTAACAACGTTTTAGAACCCGTTGCAAAAGATAAAGGACTTTATACACTTTATCAAGAGTCGAAAGTAAATTGCTTTCACTTAAATATTCGCAGAATATAACAAAGCAGTAGTGTGCGCATGCAAAACGATAAAACGAAGAATTATTGCAAAGACATGGTTTTGTTACGAGCATGGAATACCAGAAACATTGGAAACAAGTGCCTAACTTTAATGAAATATAGCGCTAGTTGCAGCAGCAGTCATTTTAAAGATGAAATAGCGAGTGAATGTTATACCACACCACCTAAAGTATCCTTAAAGAGGCTTGTATTCATCACGAACATTCTTAATAGGTTTAAATTTGAAGTGCATCCCAGGATACTAGCAAGTTCGGTATCAAATAAATGATCGTCTTTCTTGGCAGCCTGGCGCGATCTGTTAGGGTAACTGTCTGGAAGGGTTCAAAGATAAACATTCATAAATATGCTGACATCACAAAAGAGGTTGACTACTACAGAACTTACAATACATTAGAAGAAACTGATAGCGAAATACATAAATTCTCTGTAGTTTGTGTTAAGAGGAAACCGTAGAGGCATTTTGTTACTATAATATCAGTCGATGGAACGCCAGAACAAAATCCAAAATCTCCTTTCATTGTTGCGCAGCCAAAGCGTAGAATTCCTTTCCCACACAGTGGTTCATGGGTTCCTTAAAAAGAGGCGTGAAAAGGCACTTTCTAGGCCGACAAGGTGGAAAGGAATTATATCTGAAGATTCACTAGCTATCTCGATATGGACTCCAGAGTCTCGTGTCGTTTGCTTTTTGCAATAGAATTCTTACGTAAAGTGTCGAATAGAATCTGTTTCACAGAGATGCCTGTCGATTTTCGGCATTGTAAAAATTTCCTGTACAGTTTCCTAGATTATGACGAATTACATACATTTACATTACCTTTACATTTTGAAGTATAATCCTCTACATTTTCTTGAAAACGAAGGCGTAGTTGTATAATTTGCGAACAGGAATTTAATTTAATTTACGAGTGGGAAGCAGTGAGAGCAATTTTGCGATCAAAACTCTAGGACTGTTAAAAATAAAAAATATTTGCTTTAGAAGCAACTTTTTGAAACATATGGTTTGTATAATAAACCACCTTAACCAATTTAACTGGCCATTTGATATTCCAATCATAATCACAATAAATTAGGTCATTTATTTTAATTTCGGAATTGAGTGATGGATTTTGATGATTCTAATATGTAAGCTTAACTCTACAAACAGTAATAGGTTCGATTACTTATAAATAGATACCCTCAAGGATAAATAACTTACAGAGGAATTTGCAGTTTTATCACGAATGTCAGTCTTTTATATTATATATATATACATATATATCTATATAACATTACTACGTCAACTAAAACATTTGTTTTATTGACTTCTGTAACTTAGTTCTGTGTATTCAATACAAATATAGTGGAAGAGATTTTATTTAGAATAAGCAGTACCTTTTTACAATTTATCCTCAAACACGTCTTTTCCTGCATCTTTACTATATGTACATTATTGCTGATATAAATATATATATATATATCTAGTACACCGAGGATATAAACCAGATCCAAACAACAGCAGTTTATTCTGTATTCAATAATACTAAAAGCGAAACCCTAAATGCAATAAAATAACTATATCTTTCAGTTTAACTTAGTTATGCAGTTTACGGTTTTATTCAGAAAACGGGTTATTCCCCGTTTTATTGATTCATTCAACTAAAGTAGTTTCTCTTGTCATTCTATAAACACTGTTTAGAAAGACGCTTTCTCGGGCGGGTGTTCTACCATTACGTTAACCCAATATTGGTTTTAACTAGCCTAGTTTAGTTGTCATAACGCAACAACACGGCATATTTATTTTACTAATCAATGCCGGGTTTTTCTCTATGGTTGTACTAATCGCTTTTCCTTGAATTGTATGTTGGAAAACTTAAAGCGCTTATTTCTTAAAATATAGCTTCCAATTCCCTGGAATTACATAAAAGATATGATATTACTTTAAGAACTTTATTCGAACTTCTGAGAATCGACAACATTGTCGGACTACGTTGGGACTGCAATCCACCTGAGTCGATTTGACTAAACTAGAATAAGGTTCTGTTGTAGACTTAACCTCAGAAAACTTAAGAGTAAACCGACTGCAAATCTGTGCGACTTAACATTTTTATTCTGTGGAAGATAATATTTCACTCTCGTTATGACATTCAATTTAAGCATTACTCAGAATTTTGACATTAGGAAATGTTACCGACATATTAAGAAGCGGCTGCAATATAATTGAGATATCTAACTCCATAAACAACTCCAGCTATCTAAACAACTATTACGTAGCTTCAAGGTTCAATATCGCGTACCCTGGTTCAGCACAAAATACCACACAAACAAATGAAGAAAGTCACAAAACTTATTCCCGTTGCTCATTTGGTAAATAAAGAAAGTTTTAAAATTCTGTTTAGCCAGTTACTATCTTACTATGTTAGTTGCCTATTAGAAATATTTTTGTGCTCATACCTCAATAAAGTAAGGAAAAATACGTAATATTATCAGAAAAAGACATCATTAAATAATATTTTTTAGTTTTTGCAGATTTTAATCAATCATACAAAGAACTGTTTTCTTAAATTTCATCTGTGTATGGCGTGTGCTCTGTAGGGTCTCTTACATTACAATATTACACTATTATTACACTACATTATAATCATTATTACATATCTAACCGTCTCTGTTGTCTAGTGGCTGAGACCACCTGTTCCAAAACTGTAGGTCCGGGGGTACAGTGGGGTTACTCAGTGGGATCAAAAAAATTTGTTCGTTTTGGGTGGTGACAGAGCTTTTACCGCATGGGTAACTACCACCGTCTTAGCTAAGTCTGCCGCCATATCAATAATGTTAATAACCATGTTATTTTCCGACAGTTGGAGGTGAGATAACCAGTTGTTTGACGAATCCAGGTGTAGTTCGGCCTTATCTTTACATAAGATGAAATACAAGGTGAATATTTCAATTTCAAAAGTCTTTAAGACTAGTATACATAAACGGAAAACTCTGCAAGGTAGTCACGCCTCTAAAATGAGTAAAATAAGCTGTATTTTTACATAAAATATGTTCGACGTAGAACTCGACGCATTTAAGGAGTGTCTAACGTAGTTTGGTAATACCAAATTATAGGTGACTAAATTTCATTACATTTACCATACAGATATAAAATAAGGTATATCTTCTATTTATTATTATTCACATGAGTTTTAACGAGTTCTGTGATCGTGAATAGAAAAAATGGCACAATGAATTCTAGCGATATGAATAAATTTAGTATCACACAAAGACTTATTGGTGAGACGTTAAACGTTATATAATACGGGCTCCTGACCTCATGACTTCAGATAAGAATTTCAGGGCTTAAAGATATACAAATAAAAACTTTATTTAGTACATAACAGCCGTAACTAAAGAAAATTCGTCTTTTACGACTGTAAGTAATATGAAATGGAATTGCCCCGTTTTCATTTTAAGAATCTCATTTCTGTTTTGTAACACAATTGCGTCGGATGTATCCTATGTACGTATATCGACACTCCAAAGGAAAACACATCAAAGGCACGGAAAGCTAAAGGTAATAGAAATATTAGAGGAAAAACTATAATAAAGAATTCTTTTTTATTTACGCAGTTTTATTGAGCGTGAATATAAGACAGAACGTTGGCAATACTGAGGACTTCAAGTGACCTTACCACGAACTTGTTTAGTTATCAAATCATTATCATATTCGATACCCATGTACACCATATCATACGATTACAATTCTGAAGTAATTTTTTTTCGTTCTGGTACAGAAAGGTTTAAGGACTACCGCTAAAAGCACTAAACTTGTGCGACGATAAAATGCGAGACTAGATTGCGTTGGTAGTCCCGGGTAAATCTTTCAGTGCAACCCCACATACTCTGTGTTGGCCCCGCGGCATAAGACCGCTAAATGCCCCATCGCTCTAGAAATCGGTTACAGACCAAAAAGCTCTTATAATGGGGTTACTGTAAACTATTTGGAACATGTTTTTAAGAATTTGAATAGATGCTTGGAAATAACTTATTTGGATTGAATTTAATATAATATTTTAATACAAGAGGAAAATTAGTTTTAAAATTACAGTTATCAGTTTTAATGAAATGAAAACACCGGTTTGTTTTCAATTCTTCGTTATTTGGTAAATAATTAATAAATCGCTGTTAATACTTGTAAAGATTAATAAGTTTTGTTTGAAATAAGTTTAAAGTAATCATCTGTGAATTATTAACACGGAAAATGCGATGAACTTAATAAAGTTACAACTCAATTAGATCAGCTTAACGTCTTACAATGAAAATATTTAAGAATTGATAAAATTATGGATTACGATAATTTTTACTTTGCATCGAGATTAATTCCATAGTATTGGTGTACATATCTGACTACCATAAAACCTTTTATTTGAAACTTCGATAACGAGGATAATTATTTATTTAATGATATACAAAACAGATGACAAGATAATCACAAAACAAAATTTTAATGGTATTGATAAAAACCAAATTTTCCCTTATGTTCCTTTACTCTTACGGCAATACGCCTATAGAACACATTACTATTCACATATGGATTTATTTGTGATAAATTTTTTTCTCTTACCTTTAATCGCCATACGCCATCGCTTTATTTTGCTATTTCTACTGGTTGACTGGTAGAGAATGCCTTACACATTAAGCCCGCCAATTGTGCTTTTGTGCAATGAAGAATAAATAAATAAACTGCATCAAAAATGTGTGTACATGTGTGTACACAGCACACACGGACACAGCTTGTTTCTCTGATGTGTTAAGTAAATGAAAGAATATTGATTCATTTTCGTACATATGTGAAGTCAATAAATTTTGGCTGGAAACATAAGAAGTTTGGCAGACCTTCTGTTTTTCGATATCGCTCGAATGTTGAATGTTTCTCGCTACCCGCTAATATTTGAACCACAACCTTACAAACAAATTACTATGCACTTGTAACTACCAGTTCCGGGATGTTTAGTGTTCAAGGCGATGCCAAGTCGTTATTACGAATTATTGTTCTTATGATACATACTCCGCCATGACTTGGAGTTGCAGTGAGCATAACGAGAAGACATACTGCTTCTCCGCAATAACTAAAAGTATATTTTTAAGTAGGGCTTTTAAGGCCCGGTTTCCTATGGCATTATTTTGGCCTTACAAAGTTTGAGCTACACTGGTCCCATCACAATATTAAAGGGTAGCTTCTAGTACAGAACCATTTTGTATATTAATACAGTGAATCTAACCTTGTTTTTAAAGTAAATTCAAAAAAGACAATAAATTTCATATTTAGAAGTCGGTGTTCCATCTTAACGGAAGTTATATTCTAGAATTGTCAATAGATTCTATAAAAACTCCATCAGTTCTAAATTCAAATTTTGAATTAAAAATTTCGTATACTATTCATCTGAACAGCCTTTCTAGGTCTAATCAATCAAACGGGTCGCCGTACGTAACACTTATTACTTATACAAAGTAAAGCTAATTTTTCAACAGCGTTAGTGTAAAGTTATTTGTATAGCTACTCCATTTGTGAGTCAAGTGGAACTAATAGTATGATATAATTATCCACTCGTGATTCATTAAACCTGATAGGAGGTACCGTGTGCAAATATTTTCGCATACGCTTATTAATTTTCCTATTTTTACACTCAATCGTCTCGTTCTCGTCTACGTTAAAAGTATCCTAAAAGGCTTAACGTGCCTTCCAAAGCATAAAGAGCTCAAAATGACAAATTTTAATTAACCCATCCAGAGACTAACCATGATATATCATTGCACAGAGTGATTATAATCATAGGAAAATAAATAAAATCGGTGATTTTATAAATGTTATAGTACCTGCTTGTTTAAATGATTCCGTATCAGAACTGGCAACTATGTTACATTATATGTATGTTCCAAAAAGTATTTACTATGCCAACAAATCTTTGAACTTAAAAAACTTTCATACACATTTTTTAAATTTTGATGAATATGTTTTTAAACACCTAATTTAAAGCAATCTTTGAAAAAAATTTTATGCTTTGTATCGTCATGTAGGCCCATAAACTTTAATTTACATCCTATTTTGATATTCAAGAGTGGTTTGCATAAAATAAATATTAAATTTTAGTAACTTTTTATGAGTGGGTTTTAAATATAACAATAACTTTTAAGTTTACGTTTATAGTAAACTTTCTAGCTAAGTAGGTTACAACGTAATTCATTGTTGTGTTCTATGAAAATTTCAATTATAATTAAATTAATTAATCGGTTAAAGGTCTACTGGAAAGTAGAGATTAATAATAATTAAACAAGAGAGTTAGAGCAAAGGTATTTCCTATAAAACACGAAATAAAGTGACTAGAAATTGGAAAATTCAAAATTTTTTTATGAATAATACGAAAGATTTTTAAAATAAGACATAGCTATTGTTAATTAGATGACTCGTAGATGTGTACATCATCTTCATCATACAGCCTATGTATAATATCCCATTGCTGGGCCTTCCTATGTGGGAGAAACAGGCGAGGACTTCGGGCAGTAAACCCACCGCGCTGGCCCCATGCGAATTATATGAAGCATCCTTTACTTTAATTTTTTGAACTTATTCACCGAGATCTCCCGAAGAAAAGTCTTCTATCTAACAACTGTAGTTTAGTAATTATTCAATAAGTTTTAGCTATTACAGATGCCAAACAAAATTAAGTTAAAATAATATCTTTTAGGTATTTTTTTTATAAAAAGCCAATATTTTAACTTGCAAATTGTAATAATTGGGGACGCTTGCTAAAGGCTTACTCAAAACGATAACGATTAGAAACCTTATTCGCATTGATCAAATCTATTTTTTATATAAAGCTCAGCAAATGACTCGACACCACCCGATGATAAGCAGTAGAGGAGTCCATATGTGAAGATAGCTAGTGAAGCATGCGACATACTGCACTAGCCACCCTCACATTGCCGGCCCAAAAATGCTTTTTCACGCCTCTTTTAAAGGAACCCATGTTGTATGAAGGAGAGTACGTAAATAAAGTCTAAGTAACTTTTAAAAATTAAATGGAAAGTTTTTATATTCCATATCTAGGTAGGGAATTTGAATAAAGTGAAAAAAGTAACAATGCGTGTGTGTCTAAAAAGAAACAGAAAAAGACATGTATACCCCATTTTAAGAATATGTATATAAAACCTTTTTACTTTCGTAATAGAGTCGATGATAAGCACATTTTGAAAGGTTACATCTTTTCAGAGGTGACGGTAATTCTGTGATAAAACTAGATATTTCATCCGATGATAATTTCAATCACTTAAATTATATATATTTTTAAAAATATAGCATTGAATCGTGTTTTTGCGGTCAAATTAATTTGGAATCTGGCTGCGGCGAGAAGACCTGAACTAAAAGTTCTTTAACAGGATCATGTTCACTTGTGCGTTCGTCGCCAAAAAGAACTGGCTTGTATTGTAAACTCTTGTGTCCATACATTTTAGCGCCCACATCAAAGTTTATATACGACGAACTTAAACGAGGCCATGGTGCTAATGATTAACAAAAATAAGCTGTCACTGTCAATAAACTGAATGGTTTTAATTTACCCCCCGTTTGATTATCAATATGATCGTCTCACTCAGCTTAAGACATCACTTTATCAGTCTGAAGGCCATTAGAGAGAGATGTACGCAAATTAATACATGCTCCAAGCGAACTTAGATGAGTAGTGTTAATGCTTCTTCAGAGAATCGTTTATATGATATACAGTTCCGCGTTTGTTATAGTGGGATTATAGTATTTAACGACGTTCAAGATGGTAATCGGCTTTATACAACAAGTAGGCATGAACATCTACGCGCTTTATGTCAGAAAATTCTTGCGAAATAAAAACTATAAAAGGAGATTTAGTATTTGAGCTGATGTGTCTTCTAAGCGCTGTATCTCAACGTTGCGAGCAGGCAGACTAACATTATTTGCATAAGTGGACGCGTCTACAGCGCAGGAAAAACATAACGATCCCCATGATCGTTAGAAAATTCTGTCAGCTCTTATGACGTCTTAAATAATTTAACGATCTCCTTCTCAATTACATACTATTCAAAAAATAAAACGCTACACATTTAAAAATTTACTCACAATCCTGGCACTATCTGAAACTTGAAGATTTAAGATGATAATAAATAATATGTAATTATTGTCCAATCGAACCTCGTGAAATAGAAATAATTTACTCATTTCCTGTATGACACACTGTGTGTGACCAGCTGTATTCGGAATACTCGCTACTCAAGGTTGAAGAGTGATTAAAACCTTTGTAGTCTATATATTATAGAGTTTATTCCTTGGCTGTATTTGATCAAAATTAAATAAATAATTTATAATTAACAAATAAAACGTGAGCTTTTTATTGCCATTATATATCGTTGGCCAAGATTTAGAATTTACAATAAAAAAAAAACACTTGAATAAACGTTAACGTGGTATGAATGACGATCATTCAGCTCATAGGTGATATGACCAACCACGCATTGGCGCACGCAATAATTTCATAGAAATGCGCATAATCACATCCACATATCAATGAAATTGCAGTTCCCTTTTCCTTTTTATACTGGAGAAAAAGAAACCATTTATAGGTATTCTAAGTACTTCATAAAAATAAAGGCGAAGTATTTTACAGTTTACCTTTAGAAAGTTAAGGAGCAGAGCAATAAATAATTCAAAGCTTTATAAAATTCATCGAAAGTCTTGAAACTCACCGAATAATGTATCTGACATCATGTACCTACTAAATTTATCAGAATAATTTAATACAATACAGCCAAAATTGAAAGACTTGATTGAATCAGCGAAACGACTACACAATATGACTATCTCAATTCGTCGTGTTATAAAAGTAACAAACAATCCGGAATTTCTCCCACAATTCCCCAGTTGTCGGCACATACGATATTATTTTTATTCGACACACGATCTCTGTCAGGGGATCCCTCTATTGACTAAGCCTGTAACCTGACTCTGCACGTCTCTGCGAATCTCTACGGAGCGTATGAAATCTGTGGCGGTGTATGAAATACTATACTTCGGCAAAGAGCATTGGGAGGTAGAACAGATGGGATATATTTCTTAAACTACCTAGTTACATATTTAGGTCGGCGTAATTTCATGCCAGCATGCTTAAAGATGTCATGTCAATCGTGTGAAGGGAAAAAGGAACAGCCAGATCTTGGAGATTATAGAAACAGGATGGCTGCAGCAGCCTTTCATATGTTAATTGAATTATACGTTCTACTTGGGTGTCAGTGTCAGTGACACGTTTAAGGCACTGATGCATGCGATGATGATGGAGTCTTTGTGGTGAGTAACTCTAATCTCTGTCTTTTTGACAGTGACAGTGACAGTGTGACTTTGGAGTCCAATCTCGACACTATCAGAATACACGACGTTTGATGTTTTTGATCAGTTTGGACCCAAGTGGGCGGTGCTGAATAAGTTATATTATGGAAAGTTTAAACATTTTGGTTTATAATAATTATTTAAATAATACTTTTTATACTCAAATAATAGATAAAAATATTTTTGACGGTGCTTAATTTGAAAATTAGTAAACCGTTAACAATGATTTCCAATTAATGTTTTCGGGGAAGCTGTTAGTCAAATCGAATATTTTTATAGCTAAACTTGTTAAAACAAAGTATCACTTCTGCAAAATTAAACATGCATAGTCTTTGGCCTTTGCCTAGTCGGCTCAATGAAAATAGGCCATTGGCGGCTTCCCGTCATCCTCGCGTCGTCATTCGTCACCTTAACTACGATATGAACCAGACGATTATATTTCGATTACCGATTAACGGGTTAAAGAACACGTGCCTGAGTTAAGCTTAAGTGGGCATACTTAGGACATTGAATACACTAATAAGCAAAGTTTAAAGTATTTCAATCGGCTGGTTATGAAGCATTATTTAAAATAAACATTCAATTCGAAATGTGTACAATTTTATAGACGAAAAGGTTAGATGTTGTGTAAGTTGATAATTAATTTTGAATTGGAAAGAATTAAATATTGCACCTTGCAATTATTATTTTATTTGAATTGGTTGCTGTACAATTAAGATATTTTTTAAGCTTTGCATGCGAAGGCATAGGTGTCTACTATATACAGCCCATGTCTAATGTGTTTTTGTAGTTATTACAATGAAATACAGATGTTACAGATTATAAGTGTGACAGGTATCACGATACTACTTCGATGAAATGGATAATTAGATAACGAAGTTGAGACGAATTCACATTGCAACCAATTTTTATTGTATGAAATTTTATTAATTAATGTCATAAAAATCTTAGCCGTCAGCGCGAAAACTCCTTACTCATGTAAAATTATTATTCATTCATTCTCCGGATCCCTGTGGATCTCCTGTCTGATGTCATCCCTTCAGTTATTCCTGTACATAAGTCTCTTCCCTCTTCTTTTACTCGTTTAATCCAAACCTTCGTCTCGCCTAAAAGCATCTAATCAGCGCCTCGTCGGTTGCCTCGAGGGCTCTCGTTCACAATTCATAAAATTTTGTCAATGCATCCAGCTCACTCCCACATCCCCTGGCTGTGAAGTCATGTTATGTCATGTCAACCACTTCATTTATCTTTTACATATGTCATGTCTTTAAAGCTAAGGTAGCTCTATGACTGCATAGAGTTATTTACCTATGGAATTCATACTGCAACTGCACTATCCGCTGTTACTTTGTCTGCTACTAGTAAACTATAATATCATAGTGATAATTGTCTAGTAATGAAATGGATAAGAAAATAATTCGGTGGTTAACATTTTCACTGTCAAATTGAGTTAGGGAAAGCTATCATCAGCACATAAATTATCTGCGTGATTCTTGTTAAAATATCAAAACTCTAAACTTCGACGCAAGATATTTCTGAATAGTTCGCGGCATGTTTTAAAAGCTCAGCTGGTCTCCTGAAACGGCGCCCGGGAGCCTTTCACATAAATGGGACCCTATTTTTAGTACAGCCTACTTCGACGTACAGTGGCGTACACAATCACTTACGTTAATGTTTTTTACTTAAATATTCATGAAAACTTCGTTGTGATTAATTTTATTTTGTTAGGTTACGTATAATGTTATATAACGTAATACCCATTATATTCCTCGTAGTATTAGATACTGGACTCGACAAATTGGAAATTTAAATGATAAAGTAAGAAAGGTTATTTTGGTTATGAAGTATCTGCTGACATTAATGTACTAAAAACATTTCATTACGGCCACTTTCAATCCATTTTGCCATACTGTATTGAGACATGGGTAGATACATGCAAGACGAGACTATTATCCACAAAAAGAGCCCAAAGATCTGTGCTCAAAGTAATGACCTTGAAACCATTTTGATTTTGTACTTCTGAGCTATACAAACTGTATACATTAATAACAGTTAGTGTTGATGAATAAAATATTATCCAAATTATTTTAAGAATTTAAAGAATATTAATAATTGAAGTAATTAAAGTATATGTAGAATAGCTAAGCTAAATACTACTTTTTTAAAAGGTTCTTATGTTAGGACTATATTTACAGAACAAGACACATAAAAATAGAGAGATATAATCTATAAAAAATGGCTACTATAGTTAGACAACAATATAATGAAAACCTTTTACCTTAAACATAGCTTAAAATATCTTAAATCTAAATTTATTATAATATTAACAATAAATAACCTTAAGAAAAAGTACCTTTTCAACGAACACACACACACACGCAGTTGTATTCATACTTAAAGAATTTATAAGACGAGTGCTCTAGTAATTATAATTTAATTTAAGGGGTAGGATCTGTCTCCTAGAATACAGATATACCTAACTACTAGGAGGCAGAGAACAAATGTTAGTTATAACCATTATATTGTAACTAAACCAATGTATAACAAGTTTCTGTGCTCTTTATGGACAGTAAATTATTATTATTCCTTTTGATAATTTTTTGATGTTAAAAACATGTTTCTCACATATATGCTAAACGAGAAAGACAAAAGCTATTCATGAAGTGAATATTTGGGTATTGGATGCTGCTAGCATGGCAGTACGAGTATAGAAGTGTGTACATAAAATGATTTTGGTCCTATTTTACCATCAGAACGCTTACCACAATGAACTGAGGAAAGGTGCTGTCTATTTCAAAACGTTCCCTCTCGGAAAGTTTATTTTCGCTATTAGTAGATGAGACATTTCACGGAAATATTCGACCAGTATTAATCAATATATACACTAATAACATATTGTTAAGGGGCAAGTTTCTGCCAATTCATTTTCACGTAATAACTATGAATATTAAAAAAAAACAACAAACACTTTTCTCATCACTCACACCGCTTCTTTAGCGACATTCGTTCATACAAGCGAAGCGAGCCGAGCGCTCAAAATCCACCGTTCTTTATGAATGATGAGGCTTTACATCTTTTTCATATATTTATAAAGGAATGCTCGTTCAATAAAGCCTTCAGTTATGTTAAGTGCACTTTCAATATAAAGTTAATGTGTTTCATTGTCCACAGGTAAGGGCGCGGTGATATATTTGGGCGTGATTGTGCACCTTAGGCGAAGGGTATGAATATTGTTTGTGTTGTATATTGCTTATAGCGAACGTGTTCAAAGGAGCATAATTTTTTAATTTGTTATTTACACTATAAAGGTGCGGTCTTTACGTGTACTATATTTGGTCTCGCACTATTAATAATGTAAAACAATCCTAAAAAATTTCAAAAATTAGCACAGTAAAACAAACACATATTAAAATGAAATATCTAAATCAATAGATAATAAATTCACGACCATTCAGAAAAATAATTATTAATAAACCTGTTTTTTGGTGAAATCTTCGAAAACACTGTATTTCTGCTACGTTCTAATATAACAAGATACTTTACCGAGCCATAAGAGTAAATGACATCTGTCATTTCAAATTATTATAACTAGTTTCTCTTGTATTGATAGTATTGGGATCTTTGAGTAATTTCAATTATATATAAGGTGCCTTATGTTCCCACTCAATACTAGTTATAATATAATGTATAAACATTCGAAAGTGTAGTTAAGCAGAAATTCTTCTAATTCTTAAATTGTTTAGCATTTGGAAAGGGTCCAATCATCATAGCACCGCCAACAGGTACCATTGGCAGGGTCGCCATGCAAGGGACTGGGAGAGACAAAAGATACCGACGTTCTCGTTCCATACATGTTTAATACTAATCTTAACTTAACTAATTCAATATAACATATGTTCGTAAGCATACTACAGTCGATATTACCCGTAAAGAATATTTTAGTTGCGAAGAAGAATGATTTATACGACAATGCGATAGATGCTTTATTAATTTTCTAAGAAAATAGATCTTTATTATATGTGACGAAATCGGGTCTGACTCCGAACCAAATAAAGTCACGCGATATGGCCCATTTGAAATAACACGTTCTTGTCATTAAATATGTACCAGCCAAAGAATATGGAATCATGTGTCCATTAGTTAAATATATTTTTTATTTTATTGGCCAAATATTTTTGTTAATAAAAAAAATATGCGGCTCCGATTTCATTGTATTTGAGATCTTTACGACCAGAAAAGGACAGAGGACTGGTCACGTTATTTAACTTTTATAAAATGTTGAGCGAAGCATATTTGCCTAATTTAATATGAAAACAAGCCAATTAAAATAAGGCAAATGTGTGTATCATATAAAGATTAAGTGTTAACTTACTGAAAATTTCTTAAAAACATTCTATACCTTTCATTATATTATAGGATGAAAGAGAGGCAAATAACTTCATTTAAGGTTTAGATAAATTCACTAGAAAGATAATTTCATTTAAACTATCTCCTATTTTGAATTAAAAGCGAAAAACTTATACTTTTTTTTTTTTAAGTCAACATGCTCTAAGGTTTGTTACTTTTATGTTTAATTAAATATTAAATAAATTTTGACACTTTATTATTCGTTAATTTGTCAACACAAAGTTGTTTTATGATTTTTAGAGAGGGGTACACACTAAGCGCCCCGTGAGTAGTACCAAAGGTTGCTACTGGCACCATTAGCTAGGCAGGCATTTCTTAAGATTGCACGGACAGAATCACAAACTAAAGCTATTCATAAACATTTTCTTAGAAAACTATGTCAACACTATATTTTATAACTTACGAGTTTTATTTTTAGTTTTTTTTTAAAAATTTTAACGAAACCTCTCAGAGGAGAATCAAATAAAGCACAAAATCCACTAGATCCGTCACTTATTCTTTGACCTGTCTAACCTCACTTAAACAGAGTTAGTCAAAGCCGCCATCCGTCTCCATCCATCACCCGAGGGGAAATTACACTCGAGATTAATAATAACGCCATTAAACTCGTTTCATATTGTCGCTGAACCTTTTCTGTGTCTATCGCGATGTCCTTTGGGAAATAATGATAGCTAATGTACGGGAAACATAGATTTTACGTACGTCATCAGTGTAAGTGATCAGTTTTCGTGGTTTTTGGCTATTATTTCTAAGATATTGGCTCCGATTGCGTAGATTCACCTTAAATCTTCAATTTATGTTCAATGAATACCGTTCTCTCAATACATGACAGGCATTGTTTCCTACTAAAAGGAAGGCAAGGGAACTAAATTCCATACAGCCACACAGCCATGTATGTACAGTTTCCTGAGTTAATAAATGTACATGCATGCATGATTCAAGAAAAAAATATGTTTGGACTTCATCAAAGTGTAATTTCTCTCAGGTTGAGCAAATTTTGAACCTTAATTAGAAAAAAAAGACCTTAGCGAAAGTGATTATCATTTTTAGTACTTTGCTTTAAATATCGTCACAAAAAGAATTTAAAAAAAAAGTTTAGATATAGTTTTGACAATCTGGTTGTAAGTTTGACAGAAATTGTGTATTTAAAGATATATTATTATGAGTTTCCATAGTGCCAAATCGGGTTATCTTTTTAAATCAATACTCTAGGCAATGTGCCAGGAACTTCTTCAAAGAACATCTATAATATTGCTCGGCCAAAGCGCTTTGTTGCCGTTACACCGCAGTTTTAAACAGACCCCGAAAAACTTCGATACGCACACACTAATTGCTGGATTTGCGTTAAACTTTAAGCATATACTACGCAACGAAAACTCAACTTTCACAATTCAACTTTGGCATTAAATTTGCAAACTCGTTAAACTGTTTGAATGGACGAAATTCGCGCTTAACTTACAGCAGCAAGGGTGGATTCGCCCGCGGAAATAATTTGGCGATACGAAACCCTTGTTTTGACAACTCATTATTGGTATGCTCCTAATTGGACAGTTCATTTCGCCCCGTTCCTGATCGGGCATCAACCGAATTCAACGCGGAATCCCATTGTTTTGTTTGTAAAAGACATTTTCACGTTTGAACAGCTGATTGCGTGCGATGAGGTCGCGTCAGGAATTCGTAATTGGAGCAAAACCACGACGTGATTTTTAACTCGATTTCTGAATATATTTTCGCGTTCTATCGCTTGTTACACGTTTAATGATTAATTTCTTCTTCTCTTGTTGCGGGACAAGAAAAATCTTGTTCCGCAATTCATAAGAAATATAAAAGTAATTACACAAAAATTATTATTCTAATATTATGATATTAAAATTCTGTTCCAAGCTTCATATTTCACAAATAATGTTGAATACTTTTCTCTGAAATACAATTAGGCCCTTTTCATTACAGTTGATATAAGAATCTGATGAAAAGATCTGTCTGCAAGACGAAGCATATTTTATATTCTAAACCATTACGCCCTTAACTGTCTAATAACCAGAATAAATACAATTTTCTTGTCTTACTTAAGCTGAGGCCGCTTAATTTTGTCAAACAGACAGCCTCTCCGTTTTGATGTATTCGCTCGCGAAGGGAATAACAAATTGTACGTCATACGAATTACTGATTAGGGTAGCCGCCCCGCACCTGTTGTTTGGTTATTTGTTAGGTAACTTGCTATTTTTCTGTTATCTCAATTTATGGTGTCGCGTTATTTTTAATAACACGACGTCAATTTTAAATACTTATTTGCCGGTTGAAAAGGAGCGAATTGACGAGTACCGAGTGGAATAATACAGGCAGAAACTTTCAGCAGTTACTGATAAATTTTTCAGATAAGTATTTTATTACCTCTCACATTGACAAATAACTAGAATCAATATTTTTTATATTATAAAGAAAATCATTTCACACGTATACAAACGTCATATTTTGTAAAACACGGTCACATAACTCGAGTATATATTATAAATTATAAACTGATTCGACTATCTCGTTTGCATGACTTTTCTAAAAGTATACCACAGTTTTATCCTATTTTTTAATTTGTCCAAGTTTCTCAATATTTTGAAATATATTTAGCTCTCGATGGATTCATTTGATTTTGGTGTTTTACACGAAAAGTACTATTTTTATTTATTTTGCATTTCTAATAATCACTAGTTTTTTAAGTGGTTCTAATAGTACCTGATTAATAAACGTGCATGCTGTAGTTACTTATAATTGTAAGAACAGATATATTTAGTAATCTTAATGTGAAGTTAGTTTGTAGACTCAGTCAGTAACAACTTATGTTGGTAATCCAAATAAAATAAATAAATATATACTTAATATCCTATAAATAAATGGAAATGATTACAATTGGGTCATGAAGGTAGATCATTTACCACAATAAATCTTTAATGTAATATATAACTGATATTGTTAAGATTATATTTCATACGTTATATTTTTGAACTGCTATTTTGTCGACATTCATTCTCTCTTGTATTACTTTCTCATTGACATTGTATTTAGCAGGCAGAAATATATTCAGCTTCATATGCAAGGAATTTAAGCTTGTAGGTGCTCTAGATGTTCTGTCTGTAAGCCTGTAAGAATTATGTTTGAATAAATAAATAGTTTCTAGCGCTTTTCTATCGCAAATACTCTTTTCACACGGTCAATATTACAAAATAGTAATGGTAGAATACGATCTCTTCCTGCATATAAATCCAGTTTACCCGTAAAGTTACAATTTCGCGTAAACATTATGCAAACTTTGACTAACAAGCGCAGTAAACACTGTAAATGTTGACGACTATAATTGCGATGCGATTATTCAATTTGACGTTTCGCAATCAGCGGACACAAACGAGTAAACACGCGTAGTCAAACATGCCTGAATCGATAATCGGAATCCGAAAGCATCGAAACCCTATTCGATACTCGTAAATGTATCTTTCGATACGCGCCGTATTTTAATGTTTGAATTTTATGTTCTGCGTGTACTAGATTACGGAAGCTACAGTACATCGCCGGATTGTAAAATTTAATTTGTTATTTCGAAATGTTTAAAATTTTCGCGCAACCATTTACGAGTGCTCCGTAATTGTTGTAGTATACACTTGTTAATGTTACCACAAGTTATAATTGCGTTTTAACTGCAGTTTAAGGCCGTTTTAAATTCATAACGAGACCTTTTCGATGAAATATAAAGAGAGCTGTATTTTGTTTTTCATTCAAACTATTAAACGCAAATGATTAAGTTTATTATTAACGAAGAATTTCTTATAAACTTTACTTATCGCTGCTTCTTTGGTTTTTTTTGTGTCCTTTCAATATATTTCGAACTTTACTTTCTAATGACACTATTATTTCCCTCTCACCATCCACTACATATTTTACTTCAAATAGATCAAAATCTACTTCCAAATGTTAATACTTTAAAACTATAGTAATTTCCCGTCAGCTGATTAAGCTTTGCAGGAGTAACACGAGTCCTGTGACTTTGACAGAACTAAACAGGCACGTATTCAATATTAAACTTAGTGATCCTGATGTTTTAGATATTGTGAACAGAAGCGAAAATCCTTAACACCTGTAACTGTAGACCACTCATCTACAAACGAAGCCTTCATCTGAGGATGCCGAAATGGACGCAAATGAACTTAAAATCCATTAGATTGAGAAGATTCTATAATCTATGGAAAAAATATAAATGAAATAGCTTCTTAGACCTATTGGTAGCAAGTTCAATTCTTAACGACAGTCTCAAAAGCCTGGATTCCATTAAAAACAAATAATGCCTGGTTCACAAAAGATGTTTGCTAAAGTTTGCTAATTTTTTTGTCGTTCACAAAAACGCACGAAATAAACGAAGTAGGCGGTCTTTAAAAATGAAAGTATGACGTAAATACAAGTAACACGAATTACACAGCTGAACAAGTTTTACCTATAAGGGGCAAGACGCTGATTGCTTTAATGGTTCTTACAAGTAGCTGATGAATGTAAGCATGTAATTACAAGCTATAAAAAGTATAACTCAAAGGTCCCGTCCATAGACAGCTTTATTTATTTTAAACAAACCACAAGGACACGTACTTTTACTGTGTTCTCGTAAATTAAAATTCAACCTCTCTCATTGTAATTGAATAGAAAATTAGAATAGCCCACATCATCTGGCTTTCATAAAATAAGAGTTTAAACAATATAAAATGCTAAAAACATGCCTCCAAGATTAGTTATATCATTTGTGACCATAGTGAAGTCAAGTGCTATAAACCTTAAATTATCTTATCTTGATGTAGGGCCAGGATTATTTACTCCCGGAGCACGTCGACCCAATGGGATCTTTTGTGCTCTCCCAATCCTAATGACCGCTGTCCTGGAATATCTCCTAGATGTACTTACCAAGTACACCTGGAGACAACTGCCTTATATCTTCAGGACTGGGATAGCCCAGTTCAAAAAGACCCATTTTTTCTTTCTTACTTTTTGAATCAAAAAAAGAGAGCTAATACATAAACTACTTGCTTATTATACTCTTTATAAATCAGAAAAAACGACTGCACTTTGAAGAATGTGTTAACTTTATTAAACATCTTACATTTTCTTAAACAATCCAGAAGATGCTTTCAAGTCCAGTAATAAGCGTAGTTCCTGTTACATATTTTGTTCAGTTATTTCTGTTACATTTATGTACATAATTAATGAGATTTAAATAATTATATCACTCCTCCAAGTTTACGATGTTAGACAAAGAAGTTTGACTACTGAATTTTAATGTTAATAATGAATAATTTATTTACATTGTATTTATGAATAAACTCGTCTTTCTATTGTATGTAAATATGTAATTATAAGATTACGACTTGATTGTTTCACGTGTTCTAATTATTCATTAGACGGTTAAAATTATTTTCTTTTATTATATTTCTGGTAATAGGAATGTTTGTTCGGTCTCGTATCATAGTGTATGTTGAAATATATTTTTGTATCATTTTAATTTAAAATTACTTTGTCAGGATTATCTACGAGCTGTGTTTCTTTCTCCATGATCGTTTAACGTTTCTTTGAAATAAAGATATGGACTTGGGAACTACGTGAAATCATCTGGATAACCAAATACCTGTATACATTCTACTGATGGGAATATGCTTTCCTAAGTGAGAGTAACTAAGATTTTAGGGCTTTGCTCCACCACGCTGTCCCAAGAGCTGGTGGGTACAAACGGACCGGTGTGTTTCTGAAAGAGCCTTTTCTGTTTATTTATACAGGGCACGATAACAGATAGAAAATACAAAAAGTAACTATAATATCTGTGCCCAATGACAATAGTTAACAGTTTTGATTTTGTTATAATAAATTTACAAACTGATAAATTTATTATAATAAATTCAAAACTAAACATTGATATCTAAATTGTAATCAAAATTACAATCTCAATCAGAGTAAAATTTAAAATCAAAATTAAAAGTCAACTATAATCAAATTTAACACCGCATTTATTTTTCATTTTATTGAGTAGGTATACTCAATACCATAGCAACAAACCAGAAGGTAAAACTTATTTAACCTTGCCCGAAAATAGCGCTTGCCATTTTGAAAAGTTAACTTTCCAAATGGCAAGTCCCTGAGGACAATTGGAGATGCAGATTACGTTCCGTGGAGAGGGGCTCAGGAGCGAAGTTCTTCGATTCACTGGAGCCTTTTGTCTTGTTTGGGGAGTTTTAAGTGACAAGCGGTGATGTTCTTCCCGTAGTGGGCAATTGTTTGATGAGGTGACTAATTTTAAAAGACCTCAATGTTTTTTGCAGATAATTGTACGTACAGAGATAATAATAATCCAAATTGCGTTATATGGCTTCATTATCTCATAAAATTTGTCCGAAAGCAGAGACAGTTCTAGTTATGATAAAATCTAGATTTACTTAATAGAGATTACTGTTAAAGTACCATTTTGCTTTTAAGCTAACAATGTTCAAACTCCAGTGGCCAGTTAAGTCTCCTCTCTCTTCGCAATTCTAACCCAGTTAGTAATGTATAGTTTAAGTAATCTTTTGAAAATTACCGCTAGTCTTTTTGTTTGGATTTTTATATAGTTTTAATAAACTGAAAAAAGAATGCGCCATAACTATAAAAAAATATAATGAGATCCATTCATTGTCGCCTTCTTCAGTATTTCAGTGTAAGAAGTAAGCAACCCAGCAAAAATATCAAGAAATTATCCTCTGTCAACAATAAAAAATGTAATATCATTCTTATCTATAATAAAAATCTTAAAGAGTGTCTTTTGGTATTAATTCCAATTGCCAACTGCGCCCCTATTGAGGCTGAAACGGAAATTTCTCATGAAGGACAAATTAGCGCCACTCAGTGCGACGGAACATTATCATCACGGATTACTCAATTTAAAATAACCATATTAGATTACAGATTGTGTTTGTGTCTATTGTCTTTGTTTAATTTTGCTTATTGTGGAAGACTACTGAGTTTCACTTTGATTTGATTCTTAATGTTATAGGAAGCTGTTCTTTACTTATTAGTCATGATTGCTTGTCTTTATCATTAGACAGCTAGCTTGCTGTATGTTTAAACCCTGGATGATACTAGCAAAGTAAATGAGCTGTTAAAACAGAATCAACTTCAAACATCACCATCACAAGCACATAGTTTAATAAGTGATTGTTTAACCAAATCTACTAAACTTGAATAAAATTCTGAGAAACCCCGAGATATTCGGGGGTACGTAAACACGAAATGAAGTATCTTCAATAAGGACGAGCTTAATTAAAATACAAGCGACAGTTGTTAATTAAAATATTGCTTAATATTAAGACTGTAAACATCGTCCCGATGTTCCAAGAATATAATATTAGATTTACAAATGTGAAATGTGTAGAAGATTAATAATACCTTGAAAATATTCTAGGAAGTATATAGCTGCAAGAAATTGATAGTGTTGATATATTGTTAGTTTGTCATATTGAGCTATATTTGGTGTTATATTAGTCAGACACGACAAAGCTCGTGTTTAGATAGGCTGGCTACAGCAGTTGAAAATTACCTTTATTATAAACGTAATAAGGTGTGATGTGATCCACAGTAATTTTTCATTATTTCCTTTATTTGGCAGCTTGAATAAAAAACTGTTTCACGTTGCGTTTGAATCAAAAGGACAAAACTTCTTAGCATTTCTTTACATAAGGATATTAACTTTAATCGATATTAAGTTACTGTCAACAATTTATTTACTGCTTATAGAGCAATGAAAATTACTTGTTTATTTTTAATCCACACGTGTCTACACGTTTTTTAGTCTGTGGCGAATTAGTAGGGGGCTTGGTATATTTTTAAATGTTTACGGCTTTGGGCACAGATGGTCATCAACTGTAAATATGATTTCCGTTCGCTGTCTCACTGCTGAGTTTCTTTGAACCACATAGGTGGAAATAAAAATATTATATGCTTTTACTATTTACTTTAGAACTGCGGCTTTTACTGTTTAAGTACTTACCAAACATTTACATAATAATAAGAATTTTTGTGAGTGGAAAATACCTTGGCTCTAAAAAGGTTTTTTTTTAGTTCAACAAAAATTGTTTAATTACTTTAGAAAAAAAAAAATTAAAGGTACATACTATGTTTAAGTATAGATATACCATGCATAGATAAGTTTAAAAGATTTCTTCGTACATGAACTAAATTAAATATGAATACACCAGTACCGACAACTCTTTCTTTACAAAGCAACCAGACAAAGACAGCCGAAAAGTGTATAGATTGTCACATGTATTCCCTCCTTTATTATAATTTTTAAGCCGGCAAGGTAGAGGTAGTTAGGGTAGTATGTCACATGGTGCACTGGCTATCTTCACATGGACTCCTCTACTGCTTACCATCAGGTGGTGTCGGGTTATTCGCTGAGATTTTTATAAAGAAAAAGCGCACAGATACAAAATTCTATTTAATTTTTATATTAGTTCCAAGCCTAACAATCATAGGCGGAGTTAACTAATTTCGAATTCTAAATTATTCCTTTTCTTCACTTCTAACATTCCCTCTCAGGATTAGAACAGTTCCTATTGTAGCAGTAAAAATAAATGAATGAATGAACTTCCGCTTGATATATAGTTGGGGACGTTCGTTCCATTCATTAGTTCTTGGCACGGAACGATTGTTCAGCCGATTATTGTGTAAGCTATTGCATATTTGCGTCTGTTATCCGATTGAGGGTGACAAACTTTATATATAAGTTAGTAATTGGACAATCTATTTATGCATTGAGTTCCATCTAGATTGCATTTAGTTTCATTAATCTAGACTCAAATGGAAACTTTAAAACGTTGAAGATACAGAGATAAATTAATAGTATAGTAACTGTCCATAGAAAGTCTTGATTTAGTAGCAACGTCTGAATATATTACATGTTCGTCCGTGATTAGAGCCGAAACAGCCCCAAACATGGCGTAGCTCAATCCAAATGTGACTGCAAACCGCCTGGGACCATTGACGTTCCGCATCCCGCCTATTGACCGGAAAATCAAACCCAAACAGAGCAGATCGCAGCCAAAAATGCCGAATTGGTAAGAGCGAACCTGATTGGGCTATACAGATATGTTGTTCGAATAAAGAATTCAGGTTTGTTCAAAAATTTAAAAACAACGAACTCGAATAAAAATACTGCTGCCGTTCTTTATTCAAGATACCGGCACTTTTTTCATGACGCCGTCTTTTGTTTTTTCGTAACGTGATATTTGATGCCAGGTCACGTAACGAACTTGTTACCGGCGTGATTTTTTGGATGTTGCATTTCGCTATATTTGACATATCGTCTACGTGACTAATCTAAACTGAAAATAGAGACAGCTATATAGCTGGTGTCATACGTTGTGGGTTTAATTTAATTTCATAAATATGCTTCTTTTCTTAATAAGTTGAATTTATATTTTAAATTATGGGACTACAAGTATTTATTAATTCATAATTCCGACTTTAGTGTAATGAGACACGGCTTTATAATTCAGAATCTCTACAAATTCTATGATTGAGTTGTATTTAAATAACTCACTATTCGAAAGAAAGTTTATTGTGAAAAATTTTTTTATCGGATATTTGTACACAAATCTGTTTACTTTCTTATTGTATGTTTAATTAGAGACAATGTAACCCAATTGGTAATAAAATATAAAGAGTTGTCAAACACGTATTTTTCAAAAAAATATACAATGTAAAGGATGATAGAGATCTTTTTGCACTAATCCGTTTTATGAATTCAAGGTGAAGCTTTTACATATGTGCAATTTGTTTCTAGGTACTTTCTTGTTTTTTCAAGTTAAGAAATAAAAAATGTAATCAAAACTCTTCTCTGCCAAAAATAGATATTACCACAGAAATTAACACTTCCAAATTTAAAAATAAATTAACGCTTCCAAATTTAAAAATAAATCACGAACCGAATTCCGCTTTAACACCGTCCCTCAAACTTTAATCACCTTTTCATTAATTCATGAAAAAAAAAATTAGAACGAAGGAAAATTTATGCCTAACTCAAAATCCAACTCCGTTCCGTTAATCACAACTTTCCGTATTAATTTTGTTCTTTTTACATTATGAAGTGTGACATTTTTCAGGGGTACACAAGAAGTAAGTCGAATACGCCATAAACAGGACGTATTATTTGAATTTTAAATCTACTCTAATGGAATGCTAATGTCATATGATGTAATGTGTGCTTACCAATATTTAAATTGCGATATTTTAAAAGGACTAGCGAGAGAGACAGAGGTTGTAAAATGGAAGGGTAAGCCGTCGAAGGCTGGGCCTTTTATGTGGTACATATCGAAATAATAGGCGTATTGTTAATACAATTAATCTTAATGTATGTCCTATATTTATATCTAATTTTCTCAAAGTACAGCAGCTGAGTAATAATTTGACATTAGAAAAATTTGTTTAATTTTTTTTACTGTTTTTAATATAATTGGCTTCCCTATTTTACATGCCTTATAATCTTGTCTATGGTTCTATAAAAGCTGTTAATCTAAGTAACTTGACAGTTATATTTTTAAGCAATTTTAGAACTGTTGATAGTTTCAATGCCATTTATTTCCGCCAAAAACTAGTTCTGTAAGACCTTGGTCAGTTTAGAGTGTTCTGAGATATCGTCAAACAGTTATGCATTTTTTGCGTATTCATATTCTAATCACATTAATATCATGTAGGGATATTACCTCTTTAGTACTACGGGAACAACCCAAAGTCCAATTAACTGTGATGTAACGGAGATCTGTCTTGTACTTTTCTTAATAAATCCTTGGATTATATTCTCTCAAAGGCTTCTTACTTCACGGGATCACAGGAACTTACGTGGGGTGGCAATTATGTAAAAAAGTGTTTCTTTAAAAGTCAGTACTGTTGATGGGTATTTGTAAATAACTATGGCAGTTTCATGTTAATAATGTTTATATTCTAATGTATTATTTAAATATCCATAACAGTCCAAAAGGGTGTCAAACGAGGATCATATGTTGAATAGCATATTTCCCTAATAAGAGTTATATATTTGGCAGTAGGTTACATATAATCGAATGTGGTATGTTTTTACAATAGAAACGGAAATTTTAAATCGATTATGGCCGTAACGTTGAGCAGTATAAGTAGTTACGTCATTATCGCGTTAGACTCTTTATAACCTTTTAATAAATCGTTTATAATAAATAGACTGATTAAGATGTAAACAAAACCTTTATGCCAATAATTAGTTAATCAAATGGCATTCGTTTCAATTTTATCTGTATAATAAGCCTATAAGAACATTTTTACATTCCCTCCGAAAAAGCACATTAAATCGAAAAAAATGTAGCTGCCTAATAACACGGAAAGCGTGACACATGTGCGACAAATGGTCGGCCATTTTTTATTCACTTAAAGGTCAACGACCCCTTGTTATAATAGGTTGAAGTGTCATAATGAGGTAAATTGAGTTTGTGATCTTTTTGTGTTGGGGAAAGCTCTTGATGCGTCTTGAGCGTGACCAAATTTAAGCGGATGACATCCAATGTGAAATAATTGAATATTCAATATTTTTAATATCATTATTAACACGTCTGCTATTGTAGAATTGGCAAAGATTTAGTTTTTGTTTAAATTTAAAAAAAATATTTACTTCGGCGAAAAATGGTATAATTAATGCTCTGAAATAAATTAATAAATAAATTGTTATTAAAATTTGTAGCTATAGTATCAACAATTATGATTATTTATGGACTTTCAAACAATATAGAAACAAAATCCGCTTTTATCAACGCTACATGCAAAGATGCTATTTAAATAAACGCTTACATAAATGAAATTCTTTATCATACACTTAGTATGGTGGTTCAAAGACTTCACAGCTAGCCATGTCTAAACATAGGGCACTCTACATGTGAGACGTCCTTATAATTCATCATTTTACGAATGAAGACTTTTATCTTTGAATGAAATTTAAACTGGAAAAGTTGTGCTGAATCTTTAGTATTTCGAAATAAGCAGATTGTGCCTGGATTAAGTTTTTTATTAGTATTGAGTTCATTGATTAAAGAAAGACAGTGAAGCTCAGATTTCGTCTCTGAAATAAGTTTGCCACCACCATAGTCACCGTAGTCAGCCTTATTCAACCCGTGATACTTGACGTCATTATTTGAATAAAAGTAATATTCAACTTCATAATAAATGAATTGATAGAATAATCCACAATGTAAACAATAATATATCAAAAACTATGAAAGTAAAAGAACCTCAAATGCTGTCCAAATGATTATTCAGAGTCTCACCAAGAAGTTTCAATGTAATCCTTGTATTATTAACATCGAAGATATAAAAGCTATTAATCATCACGAGCATGACAAACCTGTTTACAGTCTCAACGAAAACCTATTTCGTTAAACTTTTAAAGAAAGCTGCAAAAAGAAGGGGAGTGATCTATACGATTTTGAGGTGTAGCGCCCAAATTTGTGACTCCGTTGCCTTAGAAAATGAGCAAGTAAAGTGTCGTTAGCGTGTCGGCAAACTAAAGCCAAGTCGACTCTAACAATGTTTTGAAAGTTCCTCGCAATAACACAAGACATAAAGCCAAATTTTTTCCGTGCGCACCGATTGGCTCATAAATCAACGTCAATTTAAAGATGGCCACAAAAATTAAGCTTTGGGGAACAGAGCGCTTCATAGCCGAGAGGGCTCTTTTGACACTGGTTGTTTTATTCAGAAGGCAATCGAAAATTTTGGTCGCCTACAATTAATAAATGATTGCTGCCCACTGAATTATGATGTCAAATATGAAATAAAGCAACTATCAAAGTTCTTTCGGGTTACTGTGTCGTGACCCCGAACTTGGGCTGCACGAGCGAGCGGCGAGTAAGGTTGTAAGGCGCTGCGATTCGCAAGTATATTGGAGGGAATATTGTGTATCAAGGGTCGTGTATGTATATGAAAACTGATGCAATTTTTAAATATAAAGAATGAGCATCACCTAAGCCACCAGGTATTCCAGGTCTAACTTGAACACCGTATTAGACAGTACTGGTGTCACTTGAAGAAGTAAATCCATCGTCATCTTTGTAGAGGGTTCTTGGTTATGTCAGTGTTGGTTTGTTGGTTCTGGTGCTTCTACTCTCGCTGTCTGTGCAAACCTTCAATAAAGATCTAATTTGCGACAGAAGGCAAAGAAATCCTTGTTTCATCCGTAGTACACTCATCAGAGTTTCTAGATACGAGAGCTTGCCTTATAGACATTAGGGTTTGATATCGTTTTTGTGTTACGCTTATTTCCTTTATAGATTTTAAGCTAGGCTTTTCTCCTGGATGTGATAGCTTCTGATGAATGCAAGTGTCTATTTACAGTACACATGTATCAAACTATTCGGATAGATTCCAATAATCTTATACCGCACATTTCCTTTAAAAAACCTGTAATAAATTTTAAAGATCAAAGCCCCGCATCTTGCCCTTAACAATTCAAACTAATAACCACTTATGCGCTCGCGCCTCGTAAACACGTTCAAATGACGTAATTGCATACAAAAGTACAGTTTAATACCATTATAATACTGATGATTTGCGTGGGAGAGTAGGAAGAGCAATGAGTCAGTGACAGACCTTGACTGGGCTTTAACGAGATTTGTTTGTTGTATTAGCTTTGGAGTTGTAAGAAAAATCATCTGAATTAAATATAAGCAGAAGTTGTATGCTATCTTAGCTTCTCAGATATATTGGATGTAGTTGTTACAATAAAACTGCCTATTGCAATTTCAGAGGTATTACCGATCCATGAAACTTTTCCCGTTATTACAAATTAAACGGTATAGCCAAAACTTTTCATCGACAGATGATAAGTGGAATTAATAATGAGTTCTTAATTGGTGTATGTTATACAATTCATATCGAATATTATTTATTTCTTCAATCAACCATTCATCGTCGTCATTTCATTCCCCGTACTAATTAAATCTAAGAATATTGGCTACTACACTTTGAAATACACAAATTAACAGACGAAAATATAATTTATCCAGTTACTGATAAACTTGGACTCTCGAAATCAAGACTTACCCTTTGATAGCGAGGGTTTAATCGAGCCCGAATATTCAGTGTACATCTTTAAGGTTTTAATTACAGTAAGTGGAGCTCTTTAGACCATCTCCCGAATCAATCTGTTTAATGTGAGACTGTGGTGAAACTCGCCGAAACAACCGACCTTTTTCGATGCCATCCATTAAATGCGGCGTTTGGGAAAAATCAGACCCTGAAGGGTCGTTAAGCCCGAGTTAGGTCTTCTGTGTTCTTGGATGGTTTGTCTTTTATGTCCAAATTGAAATGTTAATGCGGTGTGTGTCGATGTTGTTTGGATGTTATGCGTTTTTTATTTTACTTATAAAACAACGCAAACATTGTTATGTTTCTTTAAGTTGTACAGGTTTAAGAAGCTAACAGACATAAACGAAACATTAGCGCATTTGACCACAGATTCATTGGGGATCGTTTCTCAAAATTTGTAACTAAAGTGTTTATTTTTGTCCTTACGTTTTAAGATGCCGTCAAAAAATTCATCCATTGTGTTGCAACAGTAACTTTATGCTCCAAATACCTCACGTGTTTTCCAATGTGGGAAGACTAGACAGGTTTTTTAACATCACTATATACATTTTTCTCTAACTGTATTACGGGAGCTTGATAAATATGGCAATATACAATAGAGAGAGGCAGGAGTAAGTAGAATTCCAAAAAACTATCTTTTGGGATTGTGAGCTTAAAATATGTCGTTAATCGCATACTTCGTGCAATGGTTAGCAGTTAAAAATATTGGAAATAAAACATTGGCAAACCAAAAACGTAACGCGAGTTTAGGGTTCATTCAATTTAAAGGATCGAACCCACAAACCGAGATATCGTTAATATTGAATCAAGTGAACTATCACGATTCAAGTTCTCACGAGCTTACTCGAATGTTTTGAACAACGATCGGGTTTTGATTAATTACGCATTTAATTAATAGACGCGTGTAGTTTCTGATGTTTGTAGCGTTGGTTATGAAATTTAAATGAAATTAGACTGTCCAGTTTTATTAATGTTTAATTAAGAAATAACTTGGAACAAACTACTAATTATTATGTAACTCAAATTCAATATCTTAAGAGCTTGTGCTAATGATTCTTTAAACTGAAATATTAAAAATAAAACTAACATAAACAGAGAAACAACTAAATATGTACTGTTGTAGGCGCAGACTACAAAACATCAATTGCAATTGATTATAGTGTTAAAGAACTGTCTATTGTATATTCAAATATCGAAGCTTAACGTTATTTCAGTAACTATGATTGGAAGGAATGGGATCTTGCTGTTACGAGGGTACTGAAGTATGCCCTGTAATAGCTATTTCATAAAAAAAATTAAAATAGTACGGTACTATCTTTTAAGACTTTGTGCAACCTAAATTAAAAGTGATGGTAGCTGTTCCCGTTATAATTTTCTGAAGATAATAAGCCATAGACAAAGGCACCTTAATGTTGGCGTAACGCAATATTTCTTCTTTTTTCAGGTAACCAATCTCTTAGAACACTCCAAGGCTTCGAAGGTATAAAATTCAATGAGCCTTCCCTAAATAGGGCTGAGAATGCGTCCTCACGCTCTTCGGTACGTAAATTTCTGAGATTTACCACGTTAAATTAACTGCAATGTTTAATCATTTGTCTTGTTGCGACATATTTATAAAAATATACAGGAAAACTAGAAGTGTTATTAAGCAACTATCCAAAGAAATTCTTTTGTTACAAAACCCAATTTGTGTCTTTAAAAACATTCTTAATTAAGTTATTCGACATCTCAAATAATGTGACTATTTAACGAATTTCTTTCAGCAGTTAACCGACATAGCGAGTCAGACAGACAAAAAATGTCATTATTTTTATAATTGTATGTTGAGTTGAGAAATATCATGATCTATTTAAATTTACCATTGATTGATTTGCAGATTTCAGACAAAGTCATGTAACAAGAGTTAATATTGTGGATGATCCAAACATATCTTCATATTATGATGATAGCTAATAAGAAAAATCTCAGTACAAATATAAATTCACTATTTTATAGCTGAAACTGTACACAGACTTAGACCACTCAAAATACAATTGAAATTTCAATAAAATTATTTCAATTTGAAACACAAAGCTGTAGACATGACAACGCCCCATTTCTCCTAACAAAAGAGTATCAATTTAAATCATTTCGTTCTAACGATAAATTAATAACAGCGGAGATCAAACAACGAGTCTTAATTACGTTCAAAATCTAACCTGAACCTGGTCTGACATTGATTAAACTCAGTATAATTCGCCCTAACTTAGCCGGATGAATTTTAAATTGGACTTAAGCCTGGAGCTGTTCGTGACCGCGCAAAGAATATGAATGATGTCTTCTATTAAACAACTTATTGGCCAGTATAACCTGATCCAACGAATAGTTCAGTGCATAGTCAAGTTAGAACAGGCTAAGCTGGTCGCTCTCACAATCATTACGGAATTGAAGCAATCTCTATTTTCCGGTGGTAATAATTGTACTATCATGTTTGTACGGTGTCCCGTTAGAGTAGTGTTGCAACGGTTAACGCAGCGGATTTCCTGGATACGATTCCCAGGCGAGACTGGAATTTATAGTGTGACTTGTTATTAATTGTTGATAATGCTTTGATTTTTATGCGACAATTTTAAAGTTCTTCAGCAATTACTTCTGTTAATTGTTTAATAACTAATTAATTTCTTCTATATGTAAAACTAACTAATGAGTATATCTGTCTAGACTGTCTTCTTCAGGTTTGATTATCAGGCCAGGCTAGCTACTACCTTTTTACCTAAGATTTCCGCCGTAACAATAACGTTAACAGCATTGTTATATTGTGTGGGTAGTTAGATAGCTAGCTCCTCTGTGGTTGAGGAGTCCGGGTGTATATCGTTTCCCCCTTCAGCCTTATCATTTACCATCAGGTGCCATGAAGGTCAAGAGGTAAGAAAAAATCGAAAACGAGGAACTGTTTGACTCCCAGGATAGAAAAAGGGATATAGTATCGCTCTAATGTGTGTATTGTGAATGTGTTCTAGTATATAAGTCTAACTTAAATCATTTACGTGGACAACTTACTTAAATCATCCATTGGACACTTACGTGGAACCTAATTATTTAAGTATTCTGACATTTCTCACAGATGACCGAAAAAACTAGTAGCTTTCGCTAAAAGTTGTGACGAAAAAGTATATGGCGTTAAAGAACGTTGAAACCTATTCTTAGACTTATGACGATTAACATAAAGAACGATGTTCAATACAACAATCGTATTATCCATTATTAAACACGAATCAGCAGAGTTTTGTAGCGTTTAGGTCGTGCTTGTAAAAATTTCGAATATTTCCGAATTTCAATAACATTTTTCCCCACGCGCTCCAAAAACGACACTTCATTTTTATATTCACCAAAACCCATTGCGATGATTGTCACAAAAAGTTTGTCAACTGTCGCACATCAGCAAAAACTATTCCACACACAGGCAGAGGTTATTGGAGTCCTTCCAAATTGGCTGAAAGTAATGCAGTTATCCACGTCAAAACTCAACCTCTGAATCGTAACCAATTTGAACAAGCTAAAAACTATAGTACTACTAATGTTTGGAATTGTGAATTGTGAAATTTTATTGAAAGGGAAATAAAGTGGAAATTCTCTTACTATGCAACGCTGAATTTCTTCTTATCTTAACGATAACAGTATTCATATCAAATAAGTAAAATTTTCCTGAAAATCAAATCACCGGCATTATTCTCTGTAAGTGCTTTCATGGTTAAAGACTGCAAAGATATGACAGAAAATAAGAATTGGACATTGAAGTTGAACAAAACCGGATACAGAACATATTATTTTCCAAATTATAAAAAACGACGACGTAACAAATATGTGTCGCAATTTGTTTTCCGTTAATATTTAAATCTGACTTATCTTATGTGACTTTTGATTGTATATTTTTTAATCCACACTACAAGTAGCAATTTTAAACAAAAATGGATGTTAAAAATTACTTTTATTGTTACGCGTAACAATAAATTTAGAAAATATTTTCCATACATTGTTATTATTACAGTAAGTAAAGAATTTTATGTCCATTGATTTAAGTAGCATATAGAAGCAATAAAACTTTCTATCTTGTCAAATAAGCGGTTCGGTACCATAAAATTGACAACAGATTGTTTGTATACCGTGCAACATTATAAAAATACCAAACAAAATTTGCATATATAACCAGTAATAGAGTATAAAAACAGAGTATGCAGCAAATTAAACATTTCCCCAGAAAACAACGGAACATAACGAAAAGAACATTAATATATGTATCGAAATGCTATGAATTTTTACGATCGCTTAATATACATTGAAACGAGTATCGCTCGCTCGATACATTTAATTCGAGCTATTAGAGCCCGTATCTGAGATTACTCACATCCGCACGACGTCAACGGTCCATGACTCGTGTCCTGGACTTAAGGGGTTATACGGATGGCTACTATAAAGTCTGACTTAACCCTTGACAGAATTCTGACCATATTTTCACTAAGACCGCGTGAAAGGGGTTATCGCTAACGAAATAGCTACATATTGCTTGGCGTACCCTTCTTTTATTTACAATAAACAGGGTGGCATTGTTATATCATTGTAAATTAATTTCAACATATGAAACTATTTTGATTAGCCATTTGGAAATGTTGATATTGATATTTACGTCATAGTAATGTCGTGAATTTTTTTTTGATAAATTGTCTCATATGTTGCTAACTATTCTGTTATTGTTGTCTATTAACTTTAAACTCTATGGCTGAATATCGAAGGTCGGCTTAAGAATATTAGCAGCGACTGTTTTACAGAAGCGTTCAAAAAATCCGTTTCAAAATAAGTAGTGCTATAAACTACTTATTTTGTCAACTTACTCAACATTTAACGGAAAGGATAAAAAAACGCATGCAACTGATTAGTAATGTAAGTACTCATTTTGGAGGTGTTAATTGGAAAACGTGTTCTGATACTACTAAAGTATAAGCTTCTAATTTCGTTTACAACTCACGCGTTAGTTTGACACGTGGGACTAATACGATTCGATTGATGCCAACCATTCCGCAAATAGTAATACCGAACTACTTGATTGAACAAACGGGCACGTACGTGATTAACAGGATGAAAACTCAACATCCCGCGCAGTTTTAACAGACAAATAGCACAATCTCGTAGCTGAAAGTACCAGGGGTGCATAACAAAACAGTAGCAAACAACGCCACTTGGCTTAGTTAATCAAGGCGTCGGTAATTCGGAGGACTATTTGTCCAGCAGCCGCGACATTAGTCCTATGTCTGCCGAGGATCCTTGGGACCGGGATCCATTGGGTTTTATCCCGGATCGCGGAGTTGCCACGCTCGATTAGTTCCAACAATATTTATTCATGATTTAACATAAATTAACCACCTCCTTAGATAGTTTTACCGGTTCGAAGCGATTCTGTAAAGTGAACGACTTGCATTGGACTTGTATCATAAAGACCTCAACACCAGAGCAATGACATTAAATTCTGAAATATACAGAAGAGGATTCTTAAAATTTTACCGTTTGCTCTGAAATGCCGTTCCAATTTTTCCAATGGAATTCTAGGTTCGCTACCATTTTGAGAGCCAAACAGGAATGTCTAAATCTCATAGCACCAAAATAAAAGATTTTCCTCAATTCTTGATGTACATACTTCTATATACATTTGCCCCTTTTGTCGATCTGCTACAACGGTTTCCTCATTCCAATTTATTATTCTCGAGTTTTCTTAGCGTTTCAACGGTGTGATTTGATTATGTTTCTGCCTGTTTCCTCGCCCCGTTACTACACAACCTGCATTTCTTCAGGGAGTTATCCTAATTGTACGTATCCCCGAAGAGGGAGAGATTTAGACGAAACTTATTTTCTTGTGGTAATTGTTTCATTTGTTTTAGCTATTAACAGAATTGTGCACTGTACTGTTAGAATTTTCAATTAATTCTTGATTGCGCTTCTGTGCTCTCTCGTTTGATAAATTAAATTAATCCCGTAAAAAAGATATACATGTGCTACTTTATTTAAATGTTGTTTATTTTTCAACGTCATTATTAGATGTTTCATTAATAATTTTAAATCTTTTATCTGTTGGGTTTCACTTATACCTTTGATATTTATATCTGCTGTACCATACAAATTAGGTTGCTTTGAAAGTAAATTCAGCAAAGAAAATTCTACCATTCACGTTACCTGCTGCATAAGTGTACTTATTCTATATGCGTGTCGCCTTTTATGTGTGCCCTGCATTCTTCAGGCAGGACACTAAGTCTTGGTTTGGTTATGTAGCGACACGCCTAGCACGCTCCTTCGCATAATAAGCCGAGTCTGTGTATATTTTATCTTTATTCGTACAGTTAAAAGTTATTGCTAATGGAAAGATCTGGTAATTCTGGTTGGATCAAATTAAAATATTTATTTCATCTGTTCTTATATATTGATTCCCAAACTATTCAGTGCGTCAAACCCCTCTCCGGGACGAACTGTCAAATACTCTTAACTTAAACTTAATAATCCCACCTCAAATTTTCCATCTATTGATACGTAGTTTTCGTTAATGTCGATCCCTGGGAAACCGATTTTGACTCCGAGGTGATATCGTCCACTTTATGAATCCCTGTTATAGATCATTCTCTTCTTGAATTGGCTGATGTACAATAAAGATATATTCTATTCTATTATAATGAGAGTTTGATTGTTTAAAGTTGAAAAGTCTTGCGTCAGAGGATGTATTGTTTCTAAATAACCATTTCGACAGGAAAACACAATTCAACAGACTGCATTTGAATATAAATATAAATAATTGCGAAATAGACGTCATTATACGTGTTTAATTTTCAAATAGTTATTATTAGAAGTACTTAAGAAGATAAGCATGTTCTAGAAACTTTATAGTTCTTATAGTTGTAATCTTGTAGAATTTCTAATATTTCCACAATCTTCGTCTAGAACTCTCTGGTGAATAATGAAGTAGTGCCACAGTATTAGCATTAGTAATTTGCATGTGCACAAGCAATGAGTAAAGCTGTACTTAAGAGTGTAGGACAATAAGTTGTGTGTGGTCTTCACGACTGTAATTATTGAAACACGTGACAATTGTGGCATTAATTGCTTGGCTATTTACCTGTTCTTCATCTGCAATAAAATTTCGAACAGCATCTTGAGACCTGTCTATTCCGTTCTATCTGATGTATTGATATTAATGAGCTGTCTTGACTTTGGAGGTTTTCTATTCAATATTCTGACCTAATAATGGTGCCGATTCTGAGATACATTATTTAAAACTTTAATTAAGTGGGAACTTTTCTTAACTTCTATGTTGGTGCAAAAGAGACGGGTAATTCTTTGTAGTGCAAGGTTGGGGTAGTCACGACACTCGACGCAGTTGAAGATGTTGAAGTATTTGCATCAACTTTAAACTTGAACTTAGTCGTAAATAGATTTGATTTTCTTAATTAAATTTAGTGCTTCGTGAATGAATTCAAAACTCCTAATATTGTCATCTTCAAGAGAACAGTATAGGTTACTATTTATCTTTTTATTTTTGATTTATATTATAAGTGTATAATATAATGTAATTTCATGTATAATGATATATATAGAGCGTAATATTTCTTGTTTTTTACATCGATACAGTCCCGTGCGTTTCACAGCAATATCAAAAGCTATTCATATAATAGAGTAGACGTAACACGATTTCATGCTCTTGATCACGCAATAAAGACAGTTGAAAGAGCTTTGTCACCTCTTCATTTGATGATGAGTATAATTCAACTCATTATTAGGGTTCCCATTCATAGCGTTGTCGTCATTTATAACTTACCATAAGTCAAAACGTTTAGTTGAGCTAAAATTACACATTTACATGAAGTCATTTTGATAACTACTTTCTAATAAGGACAACCTACAAAGCAATGTCCAGCAAATATACAGCTGTTTTATCAAAGAACCGTTGTTATGTTGCGCATGGGTTCTTCAATTGGAGTAACATATGAGGATTTTGGACCATACGTAACCACACCGATCCGAAGCGCATTGCTAAACTAACCAACTTATAGTACTCAACGATCTTTTATACAAAACAATTGTAATCATACTATTCATTGCGTCGTCGTTAAATGAAGCTCACATATTTGCTGTTGTTGAATTGCTAATGAACTTTCCCACGCAGATCGCGACGATTGTACTGGCAATGCGAAAAGTTCATGACACATCCATTTTTTATTATGTAACATTCTGTTTCTCACAGAGACCGATAACTCGTGCGCGTTTTTTCACATCGAAAAGAAAAAAGACAGCTGTCAAATAATTTAGTAAGATTCAATTGATTATAAACGAGATAGATTTTCGTTACAAGGAACACCTCTCTGCACGCCCTTGTACACTACTAAATATATATATACTGATCAATTGATTTGATAGCTTTAAAATATGTGATCTCTTGAAAGAAATCGTGTATTGTTTGAATATATATTTTAAAATTTCATTAAGTCATCATCTCTATTACTATCGCTGATTAAATACCTCGATTATGTAATTTTATATTGAAACATACGTATATATTTATTGTAAGTAACCATTGAACCAACATATTTACAAATAATAAACAGAGCTATATATATAACTTCTCTCTCTAACGATTCTCATTTAATATATTTAACAAATAAAATGTCGCGAGAACAAATATATCGAAAATTATAACTGTTGATAAATAATCAAATTAAAATATAAACTTCAGTAAAATTTAATTTAAAATCAATCAATTGTAGATATTTTTAAACTCGGTACTAGGATACGCATACGTGAATTAGTATCTGTGTATGTGAGAGGGCGAGTGTTTGCTTGTGTGTGTGTTATTGCGTATATTGAAAAAAAAATATATATTTTAATGTCATTATTCACTTAATACTAAGTTTTTCTCTTCATACAGAATATTTTGCAAGCAATTATCCAGAGGTTGACAAATACGTGCATATTTCTAAAAAGCTGCAAGTGCAACACTGGGTAATATAGATTAGATGATTATTAGTTCCGTAAACTAAATATTGAACAACTTGCAGAAACGTTACGAACCTGCATAGTTTTATTCAATGGTAAAAGCGGTTGGCCTTTTCAATATTTTTTTTTCGATCTGAAGTTATATACCAATATATTATGTACAGAATTTATACAACCTTCAAAGAGGAAGTTAATTTCAAATCAATTGAAGATCAAATGGGAACGGAATTAGGTGGATTGAATTCATAGTTTTTGAACGGTATAGAATAAATAAAAACCGTATAACTGATTTACAATTGATTTTTATTTAAAAATTTTGTTCTCGACTGTTCCAAGACAGCATGAGTTATCGCCTCTCTTGTACGTAGGCTGGTATATTTGTTTGTCAATGCGAACCTGTCCGGAAGACTGCCAGTACATTGTTTTGCGCATTATATCACAGAATGGTGCTTCTACACTTATAGAACACACTTTAGTGTCTGTTCGCTTCAACGCAACAATTCGAATGGAATGAGAAATGAAAAGAATTAGTTTTCGCATGTCAGTTTTTTTGTGAAACATAAAATTTTGGCGCCGATTTTAATGATCAAGTAACTTAACCACGACTAAGTAAGTGCACGCGGAAGTACTTTGTGTATAACTACCTCTTAGAACGTTCTATCTGATACACCGATGGGTTTGACCGTCTTTTTGTAGGATTTATGTGATATAAGTTTGTAATCTAGATATATATGATTAAAATCGTTCACAGATCGTTTGAAGTTTACGACAGCGCTACATATAACTTATCCATATACTTATCCATAATGAGCTGATTGGTTATGAGTTTTTGTCTTAATATTAAACTTGAATATTTAAAGAGGAGAGTAAACTTAACTTAAAAAGAGGATATTCTCACTTCGACAAGACAAAATAATATTGCTTGATTTTACGTAAAAAATTACTTACATTTTTTTATGAATCAACTATGTATATCTATTATAATGTTAAAAAGTGGGAAAGCTAATTTTAATAGAAGTTTATATGTGACAGCAGAATAATGGGGCGCCTAATTGAGATATTACTTCTCTTTTGGTAATGTATTTTGTATTTGTACATAGAATATATATTATTTAATTTTTTATGTTGAACAAAAAAAACCAAGGAAAAAAAAACAGTAAAATGTAACCTTTTTTTACCATTTCTGAACCCGAATAACAATCCCAAACAGAACACTTCCTATCTTAATGGACACGTTCGAAAAACGAGCAATAGTTTCACTATCCGATAGCAATTAATCATTATAGATAACACGGGTTTTAATCGAGTCGTTTCTCAATTACAGATTCAGCGGGGATGACAGCAGCGTCATCAAGACAACTTTCCTGGTGAGTGGAGCTCTCGTAAAACTGAATCGGAACGTTAAACAACCATTGACATTGCATCGACGGCGCATCTATGGCGCATAAAGCAATACTTACAGGGATGTAAACAGGGCTTTTTGAAAAACTGAAAAATTTTGAATAGAAAATGCTCACATCATCTTAATTTGCATAATGGTTGGAAAGAAGAAACTAAACACTTCATAAATCTTAACGACTCCTGTTTTATGAATAAAGATTTGTCTAAAGAAATGAATTTATTAGAAATATTGTTATCTAGGTAGAAAACCGGGATTTGGTATAGTATTTCATTTTACATTGAAGCAGAAAATGGAATTCTTGATAAAAAAAATAAACTAAAGAATCTTTGCGTATAATAAATGTCAGACATCCATTTAAAGGATTCGTTCGCAATAATTAAACTGATGGAAACCTATAAAATCCATATCTATTCATCGTAAGTTATGTTAGCAGAAATTCTCTTCCGTATCAGAAGCCAATGGATATTACGATAATATTTTTATCGCTTCGTGAGCGCCAAAGGCCCTAGCTCCGGCCCTGATCAGCGGCGTCTCTCGTTATCTCGTGGCGTTCGACGTAAACGATTTGGAAAATCGAACGTAGCCTTCCATTACCGGTATTAGGGTAACGCTATCGCACGATACCCGATAGCCCGATGGATCACGGCTTTGCGGTGTATATTTTATAGTATTTCAAACAGTTTCGAAATTGGAACACGATATCTAACACCGGACAGCATTTCCAATAACGTTAATTTTAAATATACCCGCCAATTGATGGGCTAAAACATTCGAATCTCGAATACCATTTCGAATTTTCGAATCACTTAAATTATTTGTTGTTTGTTTGTTATGTTAATATGCAACAATCAATAACTATGGCAAGACTATGCAATATTCCATTCCTGTTTTATCAATGCGTTAGGCACCTTTAAGCATTTAAATTTACACTTTAGAAGTACAAGAAAACCAAAAATAGTATTAGCAGCTCTTACAGAATATTACGTTCCATTCTAAGCAACACGTTGTTCTGATTGCGCGAAACTTTCTGGTTCTCGGAGCTAGTAAAGACTTTTCTAATGAACAGTCGACACAACTTGGCAAAGCACGCTGCAGTGCGGTATTTTCCCTAAATGTATACGGTATCTAATGGGAATAAGGGGATAAAACGGGAATTACATAAAAGCAACTTAATTTTACTTTTAGCTAAAAGACAGTTTTAATAAGACTACTAACTGTTTGAATGTGAGAAGAACATTTGTTAAATAATTACATATACATCGTTTCGACGACCCATAGTCGGTAGTAGTACCTACGGTCTGCAGTAGTAGCGACAGGTCCCGGATTCCAATCCCGGTAAGGACAGATATTTGTATTATGAATACGCATATTTATTCACCAGTAATGTATGTGTTTTTTTTTAATAATAATATAGATAATAGTTTATATGCAAAAATAAAGTTACATAAAGTGTCACCAACATATTCTTTAGACCATATCAATGTGCAAATATTATTTACATAATCTTAATAAAATCAAATGAATTATTCAATACTAATTAATTGCCATAAAAAGGTTAATTATAAGTAAAATTTTTGTCCTTGATCGAATATTAGATTGAATATCATTAATAAAGCAATTTAATATTATTATTATCAATTCAAAAGATTTTGTTCTAAATTTCTTCAGATTAAGTTTATTATCGTGATTTGGTAGTTTGTTGTATATTCTGATGGCAATTAATGGCCATGGAATGCTTCGAATACAAATCAAGTCGTTTGTATATTCATTGTGTATATTTCTGATATTTATGTACATATTGCAATCTATATATCTACGTTATCTAGTATTCATTAAACAAGCTCTTAATGATGCTTACTTTAGGTTAAATATTGTCATATATAAACGTATATTCGTATTTCACACTAACCGTCATTTAGCAACTGAACGCCACATATTAACACTAGATATACCAGCGATTTGAATATATGTCAACAACAAAAATTATATTTGTTACTAATGTATATAAAATAACATTAAGTTTATAAAACGTACTCTCTAATTATAGCTACAAAAGTCATAACATCATTTCTGAAAAAAAAATGTGAAATATAGTAGGAATTTTGAATTGAAATTGCACGACCAGTCTAAATGACTGGTCTAGTAAATCTAGTGTTAATATCGCGGTTGAATAACGTAATTTTGAATTGAAGACGTTAAAGATACAACTAGTGCTCCAAATTTCTCACACAAATGGAATTTAGTTCATTAAATAAGAATGAGTAAATAAGAACCACTTCGCCATAGCCACTGCAGTGCGGTTCGGTCACTCACACGTTTATTTTTTATTGTACGGCTTAGTTTTAGAGGCTTTATACAGTTTTAAACAGCGTGGAACTTTGTAGCTCACTTCATCATAAATTCCCTTTAAAGCAACCTGTCATAGATGACAAGGTCAAAGTCAAGGTCAAATAGGAAAATGGAACACTATAAAATGGGACTGTAAACATGAAGTCATCGCTTTATAAATTGACAAAATTAAATTGTGATTGTGATTCCATGTTTTTATTTTCATAATAATAATACTTTTTATTTCCTGAAAAATATATATTTAGACTGCTATAAATTTTGATATATTTTAATCAATATATAAATATATGTAAAAAGGTGATATAAAATACTTGGTGCATTATAAATTTATAGAGAATTATTATATTCATTTAAAAAAAAATACGTTTATACTTGTATTACTCATCAACAGAAGAAAACCTTTTTCCAACGAGTGTCTATACTTTTATTACAATCAATCAAATTCAAGAACTGAAGGCCTTATTCGTACCGACACGCAGATACACTACCGAGATAAAAAAAAATGATCAAATACTTTTTTATCTGTCAAGCCATCTATAGTTTTTAATTATCTCGAGGCAAACGGGTATATATTGCGGCTCAATAAATAAAAAAGGGGAAATCCCGGAAAATTATGTCGAGAAAAAGACAATCTATCTATCATATGAGAAGCTCGAAACGCAATATTCGGCTCCACACTCAACAAGGACTCCATTATGGATGGATTGACAGGCATTAATGCATCCGCCGATGGATCCTGCCATGACCCATAAAGACGAATTTCGAACCACTTAATTTCGAACATAATTAATGACAATGATTCGATCGCGGAATGGATTCGAAATGCTGTTGAATATAAGAAGCGACGTTGAGGATTGAACTGTTGATTGAATGGGGTTTTGAGTGCCACAATTTTTTAATGGAAAGCATTTCGCTGGTTTAAAAATACATAGGGTTATGTAAATAAAGTACGTGCAATTTAGCGAGAAACCGTTATTACAATAAGTAATAAAAGTCAGCTTACCTTTAATAACATTGTCTACAATTTCGGTAAGTCATCAATGTCTTAAATTTTTAAGTACAATTAATGTACTTATTAGTAGACATCTAAGGTAGCTTATTCATTGACAGTTATTTACCAAAAACAATAGGCAGCAACCAAGGAATCAAAGAGAAACAAGTATATTCTTAATTCAAATGAAAAAAAAAACAATTCGACCTCTTTCAAAATTTAATTATTTAATCTGCTGCAAAACGTGAAAAAGAACGAATTTTCAAGTGGAATAGAAAACCCATTCTCCAATAAAACCTTTCTAAAAAAAATAAATGAAATAACAGTCACCGTCACTTAGATGGAGGGAATGAAAAATATTAATAAAACGCATTTTGGCAGAGCGGAGGCACCCTAGCTTAACATCCGACGAATTTAACTCGATAACTTCTGGTCGAAATATCAAAAACAAGGCTGGCATACGCGCAGTCTTCCGATCGGAAACATTTTTTGGTGCACGATCAATTGTGTTAGGAAATCGCGATGGCCATGACGGGAAGCAGCAAAGATACAATACGGGATACGGGGACGTCCCCTAAATTTGCCACGTGTACATCGTGGGGCTAAACGTGGCCCAATTTATAAGAGTAAAGTCGAAAAAGTATTTTATATAAATTTAGTATTCAAATCTAAAACAGTAAGCCATGATGTTCCTGGAAATATTGCTGGAATCCATTAACAATTATACAACTATCTCAAAAGCCACAAGACACTCATTAACTTTGGGAATTTCACAAAAAATTTTCAACATACCTTATATAACAATATTATAACTCATTTAGTACCAATCATGTTCTTTTAAGTCTTTTTTTTCTTTCACGTCAATATTACACTTTTAAAATAAATACATAATAAATTTTCATTAATGATAATGTAGTACTTACTAATAGTCTCTTAACACTAGATATACCTGCGATTTGAATATATGTCAACAACAAAAATTATATTTGTTACTAATGTATATAAAATAACATTAAGTTTAAAAAACGTACTCTCTAATTATAGCTACAAAAGTCATAACATCATTTCTGAAAAAAATATATGTGTAATATAGTAGGAATTTTGAATTAAAATTGCACGACCAGTCTAAATGACTGGTCTGGTAAATCTAGTGTTAAAATCCTTTTTTAAAACATTGGATTAGGCTGATCGCTCATGACTCGCGCCGCAAGCGGAATGACAGGAGCGCTTATTGTCTCCATGTCCGGAATTCGTAGGATTCAATCTGTCCTGCCATTGTTTAGCCAGTTGATGACAAATTTGGACGGCAGAAATGGGTGGGACGAACGAATACAGCCATCGACAATCATCTAAAGGTCTGCTGAAAATATTTTAACTTGGACGTAGATAACGTAGAATAATCTAACCTGGTATTGACAAGTTTAGATTTCATATAGTACGTAACAAATCAAATTTAGGACTGTATTGGTTATAATAATCAATACCTTGATTCCTTACTTAAGTTAGTCGTCTTACGTTTGTCTACAAACACTTTAATGTTAGGAAATACATTCCACAACCTAATATTTATGATATAGATCTGAACGAAAAAAATTTTATAGTCAATATAATAAAAAATAAATCTCAGTGGCGTTTATGTCGCAATAACCCGCGGAACGACAGTAGGTTGTCACTTGACATTTCGATGCGAGAACTCGATAACGACAAAAAATCGACAGGTTACAATCACTACGTTGTTACATAATGCATCGGTTGCCACTTCGCACGCCTCTTGTTTACGACAATTACTCGCTCGATACGATAAAAAGTCGAGTTCATACTCGATAATCTTGTTCGGTTTAATTGAATGTTCCGCTCTGTATTTATATACAATTGTTTGAAAAGAAATGGTTGTACAATTTAAATCCGTAACAGAAGTAATAGACGCTTCGAATGTGATGGTGAGTGTATTAGGATAAACTTATAAATCGCTATTTAATGTATAAAATTCTGAAGTTAAATACAAAAAAAAACACGAAAATATCTCTCATTTTTTTAACGCAAATTCTGTTTTTTTTTAAATTAAATAAACAACCAAATACCTGAACAAAACCTCTAAATTTATTTAGTTTTATTTTCCATGCACAGTTCGTGTTAGGGTTTTGCGTGTCTGATATCTGGCATCTCTATCATCCTCAGCCGCGTTCACGCGAGGATCGAACACGGATTTTGTGTTTCTTTTAGTATAATAAAGTGATGCTCTATTGAGCGTGATAGGTACTAAATTGTGCAGGCCACACAACGAGTGTTACTAAAATAGAACCGACGAACAAAACCTTGAGGTATGACACCACAATAATGTGTCATTCTTTTATAGTCAAATCAGAACGGCAAAAACTTTGAGGTTCGTTCAATAAACGCGTCAAAGAACGTTTTCTTTTGTACATTATTTGTAGTCCTTTTTCCGCACGTAGATTGCTTTTTATGCAATTTTTTATCAATGAAATTTCGAACTTCTTCTTTAATTAAGTTCTCGTAACTTTTTTTTGTCAAGTGACAAGTAAAAGCTTGCTTCAACAATAACACGTCTTAGTGAACACATTCGTAACATGCGGTACTATGGCGAAGGTATGTCTTACTATTTCAGTCTTTGATATCGTACAATCATTATTATTATTATCTTTTTGGAATCACTTATTTAATATTGATCTGCCTCTGCCCGGCCCTTTTCTCTCGTACGCCTGGATCACAAAACACAAACTTTCCTGAAAAATGGAATTGAATTTTATATCTAACACTGCAATTCGTTAGAGGTATAGAAAAATCTGTCAATGCAATCAAAAGATACTGTTTTTGCTACATATAGACACATCGCTAGTGTATCAAAATCTATGGGGAACTCCCCGTTAACCTAGTAACAAGAAATAAGTAGACGTAAAAAATATCGTGATGAACGAATTATTGACCTACTAGTGTGTATGATTTTTTTGTACAACGTGTATAATGAATGCCTATTAAATAAATCCTAGTTATACATACTTAGTTTTTGATGTGCAAAGGTAGACAGACATAAGCTTATTTTGTTAAAACAAAAAGACGAAAGATGGAATTTCCAAAAATCTTTCAAGGCTACACCTTGCTGATCGGTAATGCCTAAGTGCAGTCTCAAGAATTATGATAGCTTATGCCATCTATCTATCCAAGTAGTTCGAACACCATAAGGAAATTTTCATTTCGAGTACTGATTTCATTTTTTCTTAATTATTTTTTAATCCATACAGCCATGCCTTACGTAGTTTTTTTTTTATTTATGGCTTCACTATTCTGGTGGGAAGTATCCCTTTGTCCCATGGAGTTTGTAGTGACCAATAGTAGGCCCCGTCATTTTGTTAATGACGAGAAAATTTTTGAAAGAGGAATGCAATGTAAGCGGCTATGATAAAATGATACGAAAATGGAATGTTATGATAATGATTACTAATAAATGAGAATGAAATCATACAATGTAGTTAAATAAATGAACTTACACTACAAAGAAATGAATGGAAACGCAACACTGAAATCATTTGATCATTTGATTTACATCGAATGATACACAGAAACATTATACAGCGGCGTCTTGTTTTGATACGAGTTTTGTAAAAAGTTTGTGATTACGAAAATATCTTCAGACTTTGTTTTTCTCTACAAGCTTTTTCTTATATTCTTGTTAACAAGAACATTACCTAAATATCTTAAGGGTATGGTTACAAGTGGGCTGTAATCAATAGACGCATGGAAATAATATGAAAACATAATATTCTCTGACTCCTACGTAAAATCACTTATTCAAGACCAGCCTACACGCACATCAACTGATAAAATTTTATTGTTTCGTTTTACCTATTGTTTTTCGTGAATGTCATAGTATATATATTTAACAAGAGAAACCAAATTAATGTACGATATTAAACAGAGCACCTACAATCAAAAATATTTGTAGAATAAACTCGACGCATTCAAATAGATCTCGTTTGTCGACCCATATCTTTTTAATTGTTTTCAATATATTCTCTTTAGTAGTTATGACTACTTTCATTCATATGCTAAAATAGACTTTATTTATATGTCAACAAAAGCTCTCAATATATTGACACAAGCCGACCCTTTCATGTCCAGGTAACTATAGCTCATCTTCGTTATAAGATATTCACAATCAGAAAAGCCATTGAAATCGCTTGACCCCTGTCTGTGACTAGTATCTGTTAGGGCTATCGAAATGTTATTGATAATTTACAAGCTTATTTATTTAAGTGCTAAATACTTCTTAACATTACAAGGGTAAAGTAAGGAAATATCATAGCATTATTTCCCCATTTCGTCCAAAAGATGTGGTGTATATTTAATTGACCGTGTATTATCTATACTTTACTAGTCTGCATATTTTATAAGATACAGTGTTTTGTTGACATTACTATTCTAGATTTATCATTAATAGTATACTGAAGTTTGACAACCCTTACTGCAAGAGAAGCTTCATCTTATATCGCTTCATTGACAGACACGAATGTGTCCCATGTCCCCCTACCAAAGGTAATTCATGCTACGGAACAATATCTTATCTATGATAGATATGCCGTTGCTTTGGCAGTAATTGGAGTGGGTTTCTTTATATTCAAACTTTATTGTTGTAATGTTAAGAGTCATTTTCTGTTATTTTTCAAAGCAAAGCTTAAATTAGCTACATTAGTTTAAGCTACTATTAGAGATAGTCTTCGTAAAAAGTGTTCCTTTACATAATCAAAGGCTGAATAACTAAACTGTACCTAATATTGTCTTTGAAGTCGTTAACCGGTAACAAAGCTTACTTTCGCTATCGAGAAACAATTCGAACTGCGAATAAGTCCCCAATAATCACAAGTTTCAAGATTCTCCGAGCGTACGTAGTCTCGTCACGTATAGTTCTTTCCTCTTACCAAAGTTCTCTGACAGGGTTTCATCGCTTGGTTCAGTTTACATGGCCACTTGGGCACGGTGACTTGGTGTTGGATTTCGTTACCAAAATGGCGAAATCGGAATCCGGTTTAGTCATGATTTCCCAGATCATGTTATGATATTTCATAGACGATTTTGAAGATAAAAGTAACAACGGCGTAGTTTGTTTATTTATTTATGTATTTCACAATTTATGTACATACAAAGACAATTAAAAAGACAACAGAATATCAGAGAATGTCATTTGTTCTTCTTTTAAATTGTAGAAAGTCACATCATATTTATATTTTCAACAACTCGTATTTAATGCTGCATAACTTTGATTAATTATACTAAGTAGGAGTCGCTCATTAACAGTGCAACGACTTCAGGATGGAAGAGCGCAATAAGATCATTATGGTTAATTTTTAGCCACGTGACATGCTTCGTCGCTGAGACGCTAATGAAGAATGCTCCGCCCCTAGCTGTCGCACGGCTTATATATAACCCCCCACCCCTCTAGAGTATGATTGATGACGTAGCCACGAACGTCTCGACTGTCTTTTATTAACATGTACAACTGTTCCAACATATGGACAATGTTTAACTTTTTTTAAATCCTTATTTAATTTAGAGGATTTTCTCCATAGAGAGACATCTCAGCTTTACCGTTATTTGATTTATGTATTGTAACACAGCGAGAATAAGGAAAATCAAAGTTCCAGAATATATAGACCAGTTATATAGCAGTCTCAGAAGAAGGTTCTGACAATACACTTGTGAAGGCTCCCAACTAATATTATATCTCCACACCATTTACTTTGATATATACTATACACACTCTGTCAATGTTTTAAATTCAATTTTAATGACACGATGTTGTTTTTTGTCACTGTACAAAGGAAATTGAATTTTATTTACATATAAAACCTTTTCAGTTTAACAACATTCGTACAGCTAGTTTCTTCATATAAACAATTAAATAATTATTCAAGTACCGACAGAAATCAATTTGTGTAAAAAGTAAATTCGTTTAGAATGAGCTACAAAAGACGCACCTTTATCTAGCGAGCGCCTGTCGTTTGATTAATAAGTGCCGTTGACATTTTAATTAACCCGGCTAAAAGTCAGCTATACCTCTTTGTTTCCAAGCTGAATGGGGAAGCTCAAATACCAGGGTAATGTCTTATATAGGACGCCGGAATAAGCGTCTATTTACGAAGCTAAACGGTATCTTTCTATGGGATTAATTAATTTTTGCAAACAAAACATAATAGATTATAACTATCTTATTTGCATTTGAATCTACCCTCGTTTATAAGCTTAGTGAAATAAACGCTTTCAAAATTAAGTCATATATTTTAAAATAATATATTTTTTATCGTTGTATTTCCAATTTTAATATTCTCATTTCTACGTGTTCTGAAATGAACATTTAAAAAGAACACTCAAACGCTGGCGTGTATACGTAAACAAAGAAGAAAGTTAATTTTCCCGCGGAAATATTAAAAGCGCGCCATAACGTCATTAGTGCTGCACCACGCACTGGTTTCGCCGCAATTTACATTTTTACGAGGTGGTCACTCCGGTTTTGTGTCCACACAAAGAATTTTGTAACTTGATGTCGTGAAGCCTCTAACAATTTCACGTTATCATTAAATTTCTTGTTTTATAATATCTTATAAGCTTGACACTATAATTTATTTTTAACAAGTTGTGTCAGATACATTGATACTGATTACAAAACAGTTGATCGAATTTTCGGGTAATAACATACAGTTCTGCGATATAAAAATCTCACAAGAGCTTGCTAAAATACATGTCACTCAATGCTGCTTCCTTTCAACACATCAAATTAACTTTGCCATTGCTCACACCGAATCAAACTTTATCACGTTATGTGAAGGATGTTTATCGCTATTCCAGTCTTTATTACGTGATTTGCCACATAACCTTGAAAAACTTGGAGCTCGTGCACTGAAATGTTATACTTATATCGGCCGTATTAAAGTTCAGATTACAGTAATTCACACGTATATTGCTGCCATATTGCATTTTAATGATGGCTGGTGACGTGTTAGTAATGAAAATATACGATAATGCCATACGAGGAATAAGTTAGTAGTTATTAGAATTGGTACCTTTAGATATAAGAAATAGTTCTTATCAAAAACTTTGTGTAATATTTTAATCAATCCTCATAAAGAATATCCAGGATTCAACACCCAATATAGCTAAAAAGCGTGATTGCCCCGCGTTGCACGAATACCTATAAACAAAAGTAAACGAGACAAACTCACATAACTCAATATGACTAGTGATCATTAAACACGCGAGGGAATAGTTGCAAACGATTCAAAAGATTGGAATCGATACTCTTCGATTCATATTTCAATAGCAATTATCGCATGGTGCAACATTAACTCGATGATGTCAATGAAGGTGGGCGGATGTTTGAATTTAGAAGCGAACACATTTTAAAATTCAAATTAGTTTTTTATGGATTGGCAGTTGTCATTATTGGAACGAGTGGCCAACTAGTTTGATTAACCTTTTTGGTTGGTTGTGTGAATTTTGTTAGTGGCATTTTATAAATAATATGTATATTACCACTTGTTAAACCTAAATGTTTATCAAATATTTATGTATTGGTATCATAAATAAAACTTCATTCGCTTTAATCTATATTTATAGATAGTTTGGGAAGAAGTAGAATACAAAAAAAACGCTATTAAAATTAAAGTGGTTAAACTTTTTAAATTTGTATTTAGATATTTGAGTACTCTGAAATTCATTGATTATATCTCTTCGTAAACAAGAGATAAAGACGCCAGAGCTCCAAATCTTGCACAGCTTAAAAGGATAAAATTAATATATAGAACTTAGTCAAGCGTTAAATTCATTATATCTCGCTATTGTCGTACGATGCCATTAGGTGCGCGATTGTCCATAGAAGAATCATATAACAGTTACTTATTGCTCAATATTTGGGTAATTCGTTAGCAACTTGGTAGGATAACCTCTTTTGTAAGTTATTGCATAAACATAAAAGGTACCACATACTTTGTTCTCTGAGAAAATATTTTTTATTAATGTATAACCTTTCGACTATTAATTAGGTACCATTACGCCGGAGTTATGTCAATAATATAATTGAACTTTTATACGTCATAGCTATGTACAAATAAGTCGTGAATAAACCATTTTTATTTTACTCCAAATAGTTCATTATTGGTTTAAAAGAACCGCCACCCCATTATCAATCTCGTTTAAATAAAACTGCACTTATTACATCTCGATAAAGTCCCAATTAATTCAAAATTATTACTTTCAACGAGATTTTCTCAATACCAAAGGCTGCGGCTGGCATTAACAGGCGAGTCACGTCTGCGCGAGCGCAGGCTGATGTCACGAGATCACCTGGCTTTGTTTACATTCCACAAATTGCACAACCGACAGTTGTAATTTATTGCACAAGACAAACATGTACTACAGTCAATGCTTACGATACATTATTTTATAGACCTAATGTTAATTTTTATTGTGAAATCATACTTTAAAATGACTTTTCTACTTATTTGAATTTAGAATAAAACGCTAGTTGCTAGGTTTTGTATTTAGAGTTTCATGTTTTAAGGCTAAAAATTCAAAAAAGGAACGCAATTTTTATATGAAAAAAAATATATAAAAAAATTTCAGCTCAAGCCTAAATAAATTACATCACGAGAGTAACATAGGGTACAATGTTTTCTACAAAAAATACCGATTAGAGCCATCTATATGCTCCATAGAATCACTATCTTGTTGCTCACGCCTATTACTGACTTCCTTCCTCATCTCTTTTATCATTTCGACTCCTCCTACTTATACAAACCACAGACTCAGGCGTTGCTGATATAATTTCTTGTAAGACATATGAATATTCTCACATGAGAAAGAAAGAAAATAAATTTTATTAACCTACACCAATATACACATTAGCCATTAAAAATAAACTCAAAATTATAAACACCAAAAACATATATAAAACAAGGACCTTGTCATAGCATAACTGCTGCCACACACAAGATTCTGCATGAGTGCTGTTAATATGACAAGGCATTGGTGTGAAGATCTCTTTAAGATATCTCACTAACCTAATCAACACACGAGAGAGAGAGACCCTCGTATATCCATAAGCAATAGATATTCGTATTTTGACCTTATTTTCTCATATCCACATGCTCATTTGTTTCGTCCATGTTGGAAGACCTACGCCCAACGGTGGGACTATGTAAACTGTTAATGGTTATGATAATTATTTAAAATATTACTTATAAAATATTATTAATATTAAAGTTCATTATATCTCGCTCTCCCGCTATGTCAAAGGGCAGCAGGAATAAGAACCGACATATAACACCAATTTAGAGAGTTTTAAACGATCCATAGACCATTTTAATAGGCATGTAGCGAGGCGCTTCGTAAAACTTTTTTTAGGGTTTTATGACATTTTTAAAAGTCCAAAATTTAAAACACTTTTTTAGCGTACTGAGAGAAAGAAATGCAATGCATTGCAATCAAATTTTAGGGAGTGTACCTCTAAATCAAGCCCAATAATAATTATGAATTTCATAGTTACGTTACATTTATTACTTGTTGTCTTGCTGGAACGAATCATTAAAATAAATTAAACACCGTGATTCCTTAAAAGACCTACTCCATTATAGGAATATTTTGCCTGAAATGCCTGTGAAAAAAGTGAATCATGTCGACAGTTTAAAATAACCCTAGCGAAGCTTCATAAGATGATTTGACATTTCTGTACACCGCAAAAGAAAAAAAGAGGTAGTCCACACCAAGCCTAAGTTCCACGGTAAAAATAATCCAGTGAGTTATCTAAACAGCTTTGCTAATAAATTAGCGTTAGCATTCAACCGCTGTCTTTCGTCACTTAACAATCAAGATTGCTCCAACAAAGTCCCGAATAACGCGATTAAGCGAATGAAAGGGCCGAAACGAACAAAAGCAAATGTGATTACCGAGTTGTCGGCTAAAAGAAATAAGCAATATTTCTTCTGCGGATTCGCCACCGCCGGCCCTTTTTTAATGCGCCCATGGTCTATCTGTTTTCCTGTCTCCGATTTCTTTGTACCCGCAGATTCCTTATAAATGTATTGCTTATTTTTATTTTTCTCTCTTGTAAAATGATATCGAGTCAGCTTTGTTTATTGGACGTTGTTACTCTTGTAACTGATATCAAACATTCGGATTTCAATTGAGATTGTGGAAGATCTTATTAGTTATTGTTTGTTGAGTATACATTGTCGTCTTTTGAAGTTTATCCATTGGGCTTAATCAGTACAACCTTATTTCATTGATTACAATCTTTAACTTAGAACAAGTGATATAAGTTGCCAACGGCGTGTGCTAAGTTAAAACAGGTGCAGATCAATTTTAAATACAGTGAAGTTCTATTCTGTCAGAATTTTTTTTACAGAACTTCCACACTATTCCTAATAAAGGCTGAGTTTGTAATAGTGTTGATGTTAGTTCATTGAGCAGCGATGTACTCCTGGAAACCTCGAGACCATTAAGAGGTAATCTAAAACAGCTTGACAGATTAAGTGAAACATTTTGACATTAAACCATAAAATTTATAAACTATAACAATACCACAAATATTTAAGCCTGTCTTAAATAAAGAAGCTCTTAGGTATTCGATCGCTATCAATTTTAATTTTAAATGAATTAGAGGAAAATTAATTATATTTGACATTAGAAATAAGCTACTGCAGACACGCACAGGTTCAATATATATAAAAATTTACTTTATTTCAGTAGTGGTAAAGTTTTGTATACATATTATGAGAGGTTAGATGGATATATCTTTTTAGATGTTGCCGTGCCTAGTATCTACAAAAACAAACTTATTTTATGAATTGCGACTCGAAATCAGTTCTCTAAATATTATGAAAAAGAAAAACAAGTTTCGAAGAACAACTTGAAGAAACGAGATAAAGTTTAGTGCAATAAAGTGGTAAATCAACATTAAACAACAGTTACAGAAAGAAAATCAAATATTCATAACTTCGTACTTGACTTGTACCTCCGTCTGTAGTTGTAGCTGGATACAAACGACAATTGTCGTTAGCAGTTTTGTCAGCGCCCCCTAGCGGATATTACTTTCGCAAACAAACAGACCAACTTTATATTTGCTCTTCAACAGAACCACTGAACCCCACTGGTCATTCCTACACAGATCGTTTTATTCCCTGGACTACAATTTCCTAAACATTAAAGATCCGAACAACATTACCTGATAAATGGCCACCTAATAATAGTTCAATGATCGCAGCCGGTAATAAGAAACCCGCGCATTGTACACCCTTAATCTTACGGCACAAATCCGCCTTCGAAGTGCTAATTATTTTTAATCACTCGCGTTATATCTGTTGCGGAACGTTTTTGCGCAGACCCAGAATGCGAGATAGGGTTGAATCTCGGCCTGTACCCAGCGACCCGAGCGCCCACCCATTATCGCCTTTCACTAAATTACCCTCTAAGAGGGCCAACGACAGGGCCGGCGCACTAACGCCCGTGGTACGACGGCGATATCGCGATTTGCATGTAATGAGTTCCGTAACACGGCGACTTAGACGCAACGCCTTGCTTGTCTCGCGAGCCGTTAGAAAATATTAAACAAATAAGGGAATCCGCGGGCGTTTCATTACGAATTGTTTTATTCCCGTCGGCCGCAGAATTGAAATTCTTAGACTGACGGAGCCTGCTTTCAGCGAGATTTCTCTTATTAAAAAGGTCGAGTAGTATCCCGATTATGAAGATTCCATCGGGGTCACGAGCGCGCCGAGCCGAGTAGCCGCGATAAATTCATTACCCGCTATGGGCAAAGCAAAAATATTATTCAGAACAGAGCAGCCAGCTGCCGTTAAATCGGGAATAATGGTAGCAGAAGCTTCATTGTTGCAACCTGGCCAAAAAGACACACAGCAGATTGACACTCCGTCCAAGTGAAGTGCTAGTAATTAAAAGTTACCCTGAACTACTCTCGTACTCACCACATCCGAATGTATAAACTTAAACAAATTAGAGAGGAATTCTTTCGGAGTAGCGCCGCCAAGATTTGGAAGTTGTCGACGCCTCGTGGCGAACTTCGACGGTCGGAGTGTCGCAGCTTTAATTGGGAATCTTGGAGAATTCGCTTTGTCAAGAAATTCGTTTAGTCTCCGAGCAAACGGTGACTATGTAGACAATTTCGGGGGAAAGTTTTTGTTTTGGGTGGTACGGGATGCGAACCTACGGCGATGAATTTGTAGGGACTCGGTTAGGTGTGAGTGTAAAGGAAGAAGTGACAGTATCCGCATGCATTTAGAAAACGCTAATTAATTCGGACTTCTCAGTATTCGATCCCGACGTCGCATCTTTTAAAGTCAGGACGCTTAACTTCAAACCAAATTTATATTTCTTTAGAAATGTCATCCTTTACTTGACCAGTGGAAACTGATAACGATGTTTGACTAGGAGCACATTAGCGACACTCCTAATCTGGCCCATATCAGAATTTCAACTAATTTCGCGACGCATAAGGCTTCTGAGTTCGGCCCAATTATAAGCCGGGTCGAGTCAAATTTGGACCAATTATATGAGTCAACGAACTGTGTCGTACTCGGGAGCAGTTTTGTCGGCAATGTAATTTATTAGGGCGGCTCAAAGTTACCGGCTTCAACCCTTAAAGACTCGAGTGAAATTTGATTACGAACGCTTTAAACGTGTCCCTCGGCCGCACTTCAAGTTTTAAATGGATGAGTCCGTTTGACTTTCGAGCCGGTCTGATACAATGATTAAGATAAAATGCGAAGGAATTAGTTTAAATGTGGGTAACATTACGAGCCCGCAACTTTGGGTTGATCGTGGTGTAAAATGGAAACAAATGCTCGCCTTGTAAATGTCACTTGCCACCACGTTCCAATCCATTTGTATCAATACCCTGGTAATTTGTAACATCCGACGTGTAATCAAACATCGTTTAACGCGACTTTTCAGCGTTTTATAACTTAGTAACAGTATTTATTTATTTGTTGGAAGTACACAGCACAATATTAATTGGAGTCACAATATTATCAATTATATTTTGTAGAACAATTACTACTATTCCATGTAAAACATTTTACTAACTGCATGTGATAACGTAGTTAACGTTAATTATAACTTAACAATCACAATTAGTTAAATATTTATGAATATATATTTTTAACACATATATAACATACTTAACATAGACCATACATACACCAACCATATACATAAAACTAATTATATAAACTAATCATTATCTTAGCTTTACTAATTATACTTATTATTGTGTGTAGGAACATTATATTATAATTAAATATGTGTTTTGATTGTGTGAGTGTGTACGCTAAGTAGCCTACAATTTTTATTACCCACACAATAACATTCATTGTTCATATTATTTGGTATTGTCTTGACTGTACCGACTGTTTTTGTTAATATTTTGAAACAGTTTCCTGAACTAAAATCATCAATATGTGTAAACGAATCATTTATAATAAATAAATAAATATAATACATTTCAATAAATAAATATAATTGAATGTAATCGCAGTAATTAAGAGACGCGATCCTTCTTTTAGCAATATTTATTAACGTAATTTATGTTTGTGCTACCATTACGGACAATTCAGCTTTGTATTTAGATAAAAGTGACGTTTACCATTCTGATACTGACGACAAAGTTCGCCAAAACACGTTTCGGCCGCTCCCTTTTAGGGCAAACATTCTTTCGAATCAATTAAATTCTTTTGTCGTACTTTCGCCCTGATTATTTTCTTAAGTCATCCCCGGGCAGGGGTGGTGGGATTTTCGTCAGTGGGGACATCAAACAGTGTGCCATTCGACCGTCTTACATTTACTCAATTAAAGGTTTTGAAATTGATTCGAGTAAATTTATCAGCCTTTGTAAACGTTGTTGTTGATGTTAATTGACTATGGCCATTCGATCTCTGATTGCTTTTTTCCCGTTAGATTGCGAGTAATTGTCTTTTTGCAAGAGGAGGGAACATAGCTTTTTTATACTGGTTCTATATTGGAAAAATAGGTCAGTAATGTTACAAGTTATACGTAAAATCGAAGAGCTACATCTCTAGTATGAAGTATAGTGGTATTTTTAACTCAAAAGGATTCTTTGAGCTGGTGAAGCTTCTGCTTCACAAGACCAGAATCACAGTCAAATAAGGGTTCTTTAAATAACTTTGTATTTCTACTCTGAGTTCAGATTGAGGCCAAAACTCTTCAAGAAATTAAACGTTGATCTTTCTGTTATTTGCCACGATTTATTCCAGGGCAAAGATTCTGTGGATGTTTCCAGCTTACTACTGCTACCGACAAAATCGGAAGAGGTTATTAACATTAAAAGAGTTATAGTCGTTTATATTGTTTCCATAATGACAAAAGATAATATTTTTTGTCTAGAGTTTACTGATCCTTTCAGGTTACCTTGGAGCTGCGTAGCCATAAGCCCACAGATTAATTCCTTGATAAGACCACCTATTGCTTCTGTTTCTGTAAAATTTTCATTTATGGCATGAGTAAATCACATTTTATTGATTAAACTTTAATTGTCTTTAAGACTCTTCAAAATAGAAGAATAACCAAAAGCATATACAATCATTCAATTTTGCTTGAAAATTGCATTCAATATTTTTGCGTGTTTTACTAATGTTTTAATTACATTTATCCGACTACAAATCATTAAAATTACATGAAAACACGGCAGTAATTAATCAGATCAACTAATTAATCAGGCAACATCGGCTCTCCTTCTTAGGAGTTTCAACCCTTGCGTTGATTTACGAGAAAATAATGCTCCTCAGGGAAATTAACAGTTAACTGGAACTTTAAGTGTGTCATAAATTACATATTCATTTTGCTTTGCAAAACTTAATCTCCGCGCTTTCGGTGTTACTTGTTGCTTTTGTTTTTGACTGAGTTGAGGAGAAAAGTCTGTGTCAACTATGGATTATTGAGTGGTTTCTTGTCCACAACTATCTGGCGTTATCCAATCTTGTCTTTGAGATATTCTTACGCAATTTTGTTTTTTTTTGGAATCATAGTTGTGCATTTTCACTTAATTACCACAATAGCTATCAATCTAATGGGATATGTCAAAACGTTATTAAACGTATCAATCTTGATATTTTCTAAAACATCGCAGTTTTAACTATTGAAGTAACGCTACATGGAATGTATTACCACGTAATATTTATGGCTTTGGCTTTAGTTGTTATCAATACCTTACATGAATTAGCATAACGATAAAGTTATACCATTCCTATAGGTAGATTACAAAGCGGCAAGTTTGAGATGTCTTAGGGTATCCTTAGTACGCCAATTACTCTGCCAATTGATTTATATGTTATCTAATACCAACAAAGGTTCTCGGAGTACGATCAGAACAGTTGGAATCACTGTGAATCCGTAATTATCCACCGAAGTATACCCACAAATCACTGAAACTGCCGCCTCTGTCAACTCTACTTTGATAGTGAGTGCAAACTCAATGGAGCTATCGAGATGACCAGTAAATCAGACAACTTTACGAGTTATATCCAGTAGTCGTGGCTTTAGTGCTGTTCGGTAGTAGTGAGTTTCTGAGCTGCAGCTCAAAATTTCAGATTTTTAGAAATGTTGACCAGCTCACAGAAAAAACTTCAATAATAACTCACAATGTAAACTTCTATTTCGTAGTGGTTACCTTTTATAATAAGGTTTATTATACATTTTAAATTATTAACTACCATTTCACATTAAATAAATAGACAAAACTATTTTGAAGATCTATTGGGTTTTGAATTAATGTCAGCATCAAGATCAAATAAAAATCTATTGATCCATTAGATTTCGAAAATATTCCTTTTACTTACCGCAATGCAATCACAGAGCATGTTAATTCTAAAACTGAAATAGATACGAAAGTGCTATTTCATTTATTTGAATAATACGTAAAGATGATTCATAATACCACTGAGCGCTCTTTAGTACTCTAATAGTTATTTTCGTATTGCCATTAGTAACTCGAACACGTGAACTCGAGCATGTAATGGGCGAATACCGCATTAAAGGTGAAATGAGCTGATTATTTGTGCTGTTCACCAGCTCAATTGTCTGACCTCACTAAGATTCTTTTGTTGTTTAACATTGATAATTTATCAGCGAATAGCCTATTATGTCGCCGGGAATGAGAGACCCACACGGTGTTGTGATCTGGTAAAATGTGGACGGTAACACTAATTTTCCTCCTGAAAATGCGGCTCAGTGTATGTTTGTACAGTCTGCTTTGATTGTGATTACCAAACTAGTTTTCGAACTTGTACAAATGTTTGGCACGAAGCAATTTTATAAACAGAAGTAGGTCAACTAAATAAAAGAGCAAACAATTATTATTTACTAACAAAAATGAAATTAGATTGAAAATATTAAACAACTTGGAGTAGCAACGCTAGAAACGATTCCAATTTTGCCATTTCGACAGTTTAAGTGATTCTTTTTTTGTTTCCACTGAATTCTGTGAATATTACTTTGTGGTAATTAATAATTAAAATAAAAAGGCAGGACCGTCGAGGTCAGTGCCCTTGTCTACTGATCCGGAGGGCCCTGTTTCGAATCCAGGTATATTAGAAATTTGTATGATGAGTAAGAATATTTGTTTTTTTATTTAGTATATTTCTGATGTTTATATACATAACACAAGGTCTTAACGATATTTAATTTAGGCTAGCTAATAGGTGTGAGAGTGAGAGTTATTATTATTACTTTTAAGACACATTTCAAGTGAATAATAATTAGAAACATGATATGTAAACACTAACCCGAGGTTTAAATAATCTATCTACTATAATGACAGAATTCTACGCCGTAAGCACAACCATCCTCAGGTACATTATAGAAACCCACCGTTAGTTAATATGAAATGCTAAAACAAGTTTAAATTTCAGAATGTAATAAATGACATTGAAATTAATTAATATACGCGACCTTTTTGTAAAAGTGAAATTAAATATAAAAATAATTTAAATAAGTTGCTTCAGACTATTTTATGATAAGCGTGTGAAAACGTCCAGGCGTGTGAAACCTTTGGTTTTTCTCTAAAGTTATAGATGCTGAGTTGTAGTTATTTTCTTAATTTCGATTACAGACAAAATATTTTGGGAAATAGTACATTCCTTTTAATATAATAACTATTAAGAATAAAAGAAGATTTGTCCTATTTTTTACGGAAAATGCTGTCACCCACCAACTCGCATTGGGCCATCGTATTAGTGTAATGGTCCCAACTCCTCATGTGTTTCTTCCATGAAGGCCAGTGTCTAGCTGAAGGACGTTGATGGTTATTTATAAAAGAAAGAAGAAATAAAATTAAAGAAAATTCAAGGAAATTGCGACACAGCTTCCCTTTGCTGTTATAATAAACAGTATTTTTTCCTAACTCATCTGCTCATAATTTACCCGATAACGCGGGACGCATGTATGTTGGCAAGCTTTTCTCTGTTGTATTTACGGCGGCAATCTAATAACACAATTGCTATGACGTCACACAACTAGGATTAGCCTGTTTCTTATCGAATCTCTCCGCTGAAACAATTGAGCTATCGGCGCCTAAGACGCTGATAACGAAGCCCGGATATTTTTGCGGGTAAGTAAAGTTTTTCCTCAATAGATTACGAGAATCTGTGTTCAGTTTTTTGCGCGGCAACATATTGTTCATATTCCATAGAGCGATCTAGAAAAAGTCATGTTTCTTTTTGTTTTGCTGGTAACACAGAGAAGTGCTCATTTATAATACTTAAAAATATTATTAATCTGTAAAAATACTCGGCTGTAATAAATATTAGCAGATTTGCGCAGCTCTCAAAATTTGCTCATTAAATTCCACGTTATTCAAGTCTAATAAAATAATCCGCAAACAGGAATACCGCAATTCACGCTTACGCCAAAGTAAATCTGGATCAGGGGAGCCGAAAAATTAAAAATATGATTATCAAATTTCATTCGTGAAAATTGTTTTGAACCTCTATTTGCGAATGACAAATCAAATTTATTTATGACGGATTTAGCGCGGTAACACCTGCTGTGGGGTGACCACGCTAAATCCTATTAAAGCAGACATCTGTTTTTAAATACATAATCATTTTGGCTTCATACCGGTTTGCCTTATATGGCCAAATTAATATGATGAATGGTAAGTATAATAAAATATTCATTAGTTCACTTATAAGATCAGATCACTACGCTAGATATGGCTATCTTAAACAAGTTTCTAAATTCTCCGTTAGCAACATTTGCGAAAATCACCCTACAATTACACAATGAGATAACGCACACCGCACTCACCGCCGACCACTAAAACAATTATTTCGAAGCGCACAACTATCAGGTGTGTGCAGGAGGCATTACCTATGGCTACCCCCAACTGTTGTTCGCCAGCAAACCGCTTTAATCCGCTTACTGCCTGCCAAGACATTCAGCGATAATTATTGTAGTGTTGCCTTGCAATTACCGACCCTTTTTATGAGTTATCGCCTCACGTCTGCATGTGTGAGATGCCTATATAGCTTAGCTATAATATTATGTACAGACACCTAATGATGAGCATCAACTTTATTGTTACGAATGTTGTTTACCACCTCCTTGCTGGCTCGAAAGGTGCTTTTGTTTTGCAGGAGACTGGGTGGTGGAAATAGTGTAAGAACAAGAAATAACACGTATTCAAAAATGGCATTACAATGTTTACGGTTATATTTGTATATTACTATTCGTCTTATTACAAAGGTAGTAAAGTTATTCATGCTAAGATAAAGGCCGTACCTTTGCTTTGTCTCGTATTTTATCCATTTAAAAGAACGTACAAAAAAGCAAATGAAGTTTGTGTTCAAAGTTTTATTAAATACAATACTGAAAGATCCCCTGATAATGAAAGTGTAAATTAATTCAATTTTTAATTTCATATCTCTTGGTTGCACAACTTATAAAAAAATTCAGACTATTATTTTTTACGTAGTATATATAGCGACTACAGTTATGTGTACATTTTTTAGTTCATTTGTATTATTTTTTATATCCTACTCCAACTCTCTCAACTTGATAAGTGATAAGTGACTTAATAATATTGGCAAAAACTCAATCAAGTCCCAAATTATCCCAATCACCTTGACATGTAAAAATCCCGGGATATAAGCACATCCCTAACGCAGAGTTTTCCTTAACACTTACCCCCAGTTTACAAGGACCTCAGCACCTCATTCTAATCTAATAATCACCCTCGCATAATGAAATGGAATGTAAAGAAAATCCCGCCTTCTTTCGTTGTCACCGTCGCCTCGTGAAAGTCTTCAATAATATTTATACAACGCGATGTCTTCCGTCACCCGATTCATTTATTATACAGCGAAATGTTAACATGTCTTTAAATGGTATTTCTGAGATTAGACGTCGGTTCATAAGACACGAATATTTTAATTTTCTGAATATGCACATAAATTCAATAATGCCCTTCTTGTGTTTAAACATGGCGATGATTATTAACCCATTATAATTTTAAAATCAGAATATCGCACGTGTTTTTGGAACTGGAACTGGAAATCTATTTTGATTGGAAATAACATCAGCACTATTGAAGAAGAAATAATTTAAATTATTTCTACTTAAAAAAAAGTAAAACCAAAAACATGAAAGAGAGTGTGTAGAGTATTAACACTGAATCTAAGTTTTGTAAATTTTTGTGGTCGGGCCTTAAAAGAGCTTAGTAAACGAGTCTATTTAAATAAAGACTTTGACTTTGACTGTCGTTGTAGCGTCTTCGTTAGATGGAACACATAGATCAAACTGAGGGGTAATTACCTACTTATCAAAGATGATTTTTGCTTCAAATAACTATTGAAAATGTTCCTTTTTTTAAATATTCATGGTTACTCAAGTAACATTGACATTGAAAGCAAGTAAAATTAAAAATATAATTGAAACAGAAAAGACATTTAATTTGAAATCAATGTTGTCTTATTACTTAAACATTAATTACTATTTTGCCATATTTATCTATTATTAAACTTAAGTTATCTTTCAGTTTTGTCTATGCTTATTATAAAATTGTTAAAAATATATTGTCTTTTTCATTTGACATATGACTGACAGAATCAAAGTATATTTTATCCAAGTGTTTTTTATTATTATGCTTTACTGCCTGGATACAAGTCCTTTAGGCCATTTTATCCTAGTTAGGTTTAATAAGCATTTATAATCGTATCAGTTAAGGAGCACAAACGTTCAGGATAAAGGTCCAAAATACCGTCACTACTTCAAAGCAATTGGGAACCAATTGCTTTGAAGTAGTGCACAAATCGTTCTGTCTCCTCACGAAGAACCTGGGAACGTTCCGTATGGCATTATACAAATCCCAGAAAGAACGGTGACGGTTTGGAACTTGGGAATATCCATAATACAATTAAGAGGTAGTTTCGGAACAGAACGTGGTATATCAATTTAAATTGGTTCTATTTTGACAATTCGTTTTTTTAGGGTAAAATAGCCCGTCAATATTATGACAGAGTATTCGATATTCAAATTTATTTATTATTTTAAAAACTTATTAACCTAATTAGTATTTATCGGTATTTCCTTTAAACTTTTAGGAAGGTATTTTGTATAGTGTAGCTCATTTGAAAACGTGAGATAATAAGAAGATTAGAACAAAAGAGAACGATGTTAAGTTTGATTTATTAATGTTAGTAAATGTGAACCAACCAAGAAGTGAATTTACATATGCAATTGAAAATGAATTCGCACATATACAATTTATTACACTCAAAATGTCGCATTTACTTTTAAAGGTATGACGGGACGTTGACAGTTCTGACAATTTGATGCGGGAGGCCAATAACGCTACATTCGACGTTTTACATAAATAACAGGCAATTCCAAAGAGTTATTCGTTTTCTTCAATCACAAATAGAGCGCTGCTTTGAAGAATGCAACGTGTTGCATAACGAATTTCAAATTTCGTGTTCGAATTTCAAACTAGATTTCTTTTACGCGCCATTGTTTACATTGAGCAGAAGAGGCGAGAATTGGGACCTCTTTTGTCTATAAATTCGTTGTTTCTTGACAGGTTCGATTTGATCGTTGAAGTATCCGATCGATTCTGCTTAACATGCAAACCGGGGACGACCTACGTCTGCCTTACGGAATTGTATATTTGGTTCCGTTTGAGAACGTGCGCTAGTTCAAAACTTTTATTTCCGCCAAGAGTTGTTTCTTGACATATTTTTAAATAAAATTTGAAAAAGATGCCATCTTTAGTCAAGTGCTGTGAGATCGAGATATTGTATCTGTGTGACAGCGATATCAAAGTGGCAGTCGATTTCCCCCGCCCTCAAGCGATATATTTTCTCGGAGAGATATAAATTTAACAAATGGAAAATTCTTAAGCTGTTGCCTGTCGTGGAACAAAGGTACGTTCTGTATATTATGACCTTTACATCGGGGCAATATCGGGGGATTATTTTGAACCCTGAATTTTTTAGGTAAAATAGGTCACGGGGTTGGAAATGGTAGGGGGAGATATTATTATAATGAGTAGAAATATGTGTATGTTAATTTAGTATATTTCTGATATTTGTATACATATTACTATATTTCTCTTTTATCTAATATCCATAATATAAGCTAATTATGCTTAATTAGGATTAGATGGGGGAAATATGATTATATTACAATTATTAGAAAAAGAGAAAAAGTGACATAAAAACTAACTTCCTGTAACTAATTTACTAAGCTCTTTTTAATCGTCTTAACCGGAAATATGTATGAAAAAATTTATTAATTAAATTAAAGGTATAGCACTAGTACTAGTGATAACTTTAAGTGGTTATAAACCGAGTTATTGCAAATTGTTCCATTATAGAATTTAATTTATTAAATTATTTTAAAATTAAAACTAACACTAACATGCATATTCCCAATTAACACTACCACCGACAAATTAGATTCGACGATTCAGTAGCTGCAGAGAAGAAGTAATTCAGCCTTTAGTATTACAAATGTATGTTATTATGTTAGTATTACTTATGGTATTAAAAGATTTTTCTGTAAATATTAAAATAACGGCTACAATTTGTAATAAAGCCTCCTCTTAATATCTTAGATCAGGTTATTCCACAATGCTTAAAAGTTTATAACTGAAGAGAAGTGTTCTAATGGCCTTATACTATTCCGTTCATGTTTTGTTTGTCTTTCAAAGGATTTTGATCCTTGTTTTGAATACATTAATAAACTTGGATAAAAAGGATTATCTAGGATTATCTTCATCAAAATTATCGCTTCAGACTTTGTTTGCGATGGATATTGCATTCAAAATAAATCGAAGTAATTTCTCTGTACTTATTACATTAATTTAATATTTAAAGGTTTTTAATTTAAGCTTTTTCTCCTCACTAGCCCCTCGAGAGCTCACCATAAGCCTGATCTAATATACTTTACAAAAACTTGGTGCATGACACTGGTCAGTCAGCAAATCACTTACAGTTATTAATCATTGTGTCTGTGGATGTGGATGTTTGAGAGATAAAAGTACCTATATTAATCATTCAATTCTTCCAACCACTTCTACGCATTTTTATATAGCTTCCTTGTCATAAAAGCAACAGCGTGCCACACAGTGAAGTTTGCACGAAATAGATTCTCTATCAGTTTTGCTGAGTCTATATTTAATTTCACAGGTATCTGAATAAGTGTTGATTTCTCATCTTAACTAGGAGCCGAACCTGCGGACTGGTTAACACGTCTAACACTACTTCCGCGTATACTAACGTTCACCGTTACGTGACCTCGCTTCGGTAGCTAATTATGAACGGTAGAGTTCAAAGATCGCTACTAATAATAGCTGGTAAATCTGACGTGCAAAAATGAAGGAAGAAATAGATCTAGAATAATAATATATATATTAGACCAAAAATTCCTCATTTATTCAACACACAAAAAATCTTATACATTTCTTAAGCTTGATAAAAAAGCACTTAGACAAATATACGACAGTGTAAGTTATCAAAATCATCATGACGTTGTTCCGTAGACACATTAGTACAGTATCACAAGTATTATAAGTAAAGTAGGGCCACGGCTCTTGAGTGTATTCCTAGCTCAACGAAAGATCTTCCCTTTTCGGCTTTGATGTGTCGAATCCAGCCGCATTCCACACCTGGCATCCGTCCTCACCATCAGACGGGCGGAATTATTATGTTAATCCACAGATTAATTAAAATTTCAATGTCATAATTAGCTTTGAGCCAAATGAGCCCGTTGCTGTTAACATTAGAGTTACAAAACTTTACTAACCAATAATATTGTTTCTATAACTATAACTTAGCAAATGACTTGACACCACCTGATGATAAGCAATACAGGAGTCCATATGTGAAGATAGCCAGTGAAGCATGCGACATACTGCCCTAGCCACCCTCACCTTTCCAGCCCAAAAAGTGCTTTTTCACGCCTCTTTTGAAGGAACCCATGTTGTATGAAGGGTGGAATACGAGGGAAGGAAACAGAGAACGGGGAGGGAATAGATACGTCATATGGCATTCTTTATTTATTTTTAAAAACAAAAGAGGTTCACTAATATAACATGTTAAATTTTTTTTCCTGATAGACAAATTATAAAAATGGCCCTCTATACTAAGTAAATACTTTTCGTTTTATAATAAAATCAAATGTATCAGAATTCAAGGCATAATTATTTAAATAAACAAAATTCCTTAATTAACCATCACTCATAGAATTATATATTATAAATCATTCTAATGGATTGGGATAGTGTTACTTTTAATTTCCATTTATCTCATATTGCGTTTAGTATTATTTTTCAACCTACGTTGAATTATTTTCATCTTTTAGTTATTTATAAGCTACGCATTATAGAGTCAATGAATGTCAATGTATTTTATATATTAGCATACTGCATTACAACCAAGAACTTTAATTACCGCGCATTAGATATCTCGCGTTGGAATTAAATCGTTTTCTTCAAACTAGTCTTGTAAGATGCCGGTGCGCATGAATGACGACTTTTATTCACTTATTTGTAAAAGAGTAAGAGATGAACAATCCGGTCGGTATAATTTAATAGTAAAATTTACGTGAGTCAGACGCCAGGTGGGTTCGGATGCGTCTGCGCAGGGAACCGGGTTGTGTTTGGCGCGAATCATAGGCGAATTACCAGACAGTAGCGGTCAACATCTAAAAAAAGAAAAGTCAAATAGGCAATAGTCGGTAGGTGGAAATAAGTATTTATTTTTAAAAAGTTTTAATTTTCTAAGGTTTATTAGACACTTAAAAAGTCTTTTCGTTTCTTTATTGTAGGTATCTAAGATCTTTGTAGTTAAGCTACTAATATAAGCAAAGTAATATTTCTAAAGCTATACATTAATTAAAATTAATCAATGTAAAAATTTAAACTGATAATAGAACATGAATTAATGCTGACTTGGATCTATTAAGGACTTCCTTGACAAAATTCAATGACACGTATTCCCTCCTTCATACGGGTTCCTTTAAAAGAGACGTGAAAAGCACTTTTTGGGCCGGCAAGGTGAGGGTGGCTAGGGTAGTATGTTGCATGCTTCACTAGCTATCTTCAAATATGGACTCCCCTATTGCTTATCATCAAGTGGTGTCGAGTCTTTTGCTGAGCTTTATATGAAAAAATGGATTTGATCAATGCGAATAAGGTTTCGAATCGTAATCGTTTTGAGTAAGCTTTTAGCAGGCGTCCCCAATTATTACGAAGTTAAAAATATTTGTGTCGGTTATTATACTCAAGGCGCAATTAAAAGTTTTTCTTAAAGACCTCGAATTCGTATTGGCATACATAATAGCTTAAAATACCCCGCTATTACTAAATATAGTAGCGATTACAATTTTTTTCATTTAAAATTTAATATTAATTTCTGACACAACAACTTCATAATTATTTGACTAGTTAATCGTAAAGCGATTAATTAGTGTTAAATATGACATTTTAAGATTTTACGTATAATGATTGCAAATGCATTCCAAACTTGTACCACACAACAATATCAACTTGTCACCGAAGCGGGATCAAGATAAAAAGAGACACACAGTAATTTTTTTCCAACGGCATAGTCGTTTTGATATTTACTCGTCTGCGAACACCGAACGAACTCACAATGTAACTGTTTCTGTAACGTAACTTTGGAAAAACTATTATTATCTTGACAAGCAAGACAATAGCGAATTAAATTTTATTTTGCTTATGTCATACTTTAACCATAAATCACCATGGGTCATGATCACGTTATGATACACTACGATCCAACGGTGCCTATTATTATTAAACTCTAAATTAAACTGTCATAAGCTTCTCCATGTCATATGTCTTTGTGCAAGCCAGCCAGCATTGCTCCGGCTTAAGATAAAACCTATTACAGAAAACTCCTTCTGATATGTCCTCCTTTAACTTGATTATTTGTGAAATTTGTGAATTAAAATGCAAAGCAATCACTTGTTAAAGCTATGGGATATCATGTTACTATGTTGGTTCGCAAATCTTTATTCTAGTTTACAAAGTTCGCATACGTGTAAATATTTAAAACTCTTAGCCCACCGGTTACGTTAAACTAGTAGACACATTATTTACACATGATTTAAATGAATTCCAATTATGATATCAACTATTTACATCCGATAAATGTATTTTAGATGCATGTTTCGTCGTAAAGCTTACTTTCTGAGCGTAAACGATCGTAAAACGTGAGAAATATTCTTTATTGGTTGTCTGTTTGTCATATGGACACAACTAAGTAGAATTTCTCTGTTTTATTATGCATTGAATATCTTTTAAATAATATAAAATTTGAATTATCGTAATGGAAGCCATTTAGTTTTGTTTTACTTTTTGTCAAGCGTTGTATCTTTGTTCTTTTGTATTGCTTATTGTCAAAACTTAATTTAATATTATGCTTTTTATATAACCTTCCCTGTTAGCTGTTTCTATGTGATAATCATAATAACATCTATTTTCTGCGTGTAAGTGAGTTTATGGTCATTTCTGGTGTCTATAAGCGATGGTTTTATGACTGTATTGCCATTATTTACCTCAAAAAATAAATAGATAAAGCTATCGGTTTTCCAAGTTGCATGTAGAGACTGTATAAGCTATAATGATTATAATTGCACTAAGAAAATTGTATGTAATAAATTGGAAGCTCATTAAATGCGAAATACTTTACCTGCCGCTGCAACTTTTGTTGGCTGTCAGAAAATAACAACTTATAGTACGTAATATTTGGTTAAGGATTTAAATTAGGTTTATAACAAATTCGATCCTCAAAAAAGGTTATAATGAGACAACCTTAAAAGACTTTTTTAGGACTATTAAATGAGTATAATTCCGATAAACATTATTTTTGCTTAAATTTGACTGTTTACGCAGCGGACGCAACGAAAGCTCGGAAAAGGATTTTTTTTCCAGTTTTGCAAAATATTTCATTGATGCTTCACTCCTATTGGATGGATCCTGATGTTATATAACCTTACTCAATATATAGACTTTCTAACACAGAAATAATTTTACAATTTAAGTTTCTGAGATTAGCTAGTTCAAAGAAACTCTCCAGCTTTGTAATATATAGTATAGATACTATTTTTTCTATTACATTTTTCTCGTTTTATATTTGTATGTCATTTAATATATCAAAATACGGGTAATCCCCTAATAAAAATAATTTAAATAGTTACTAATAGCTAGAAATTTCGTCAGTTTCAGCCATGTTCTAGTGATATAACCTACCACGTAGCCATCGTGCGATCGGGCGCGGTCATTTCATAAAATTTACGAGGCCGTTAATTTTGTATTATTTATTAACTCATTAATTTATTAAAATGACATCCATAAATATACTATTTCAATATGAATTAAAAAAAACATACTTTTAATGCCACTTTTATAAAATTTGATTATTTAATGTGCTTCGAGATATTTCTAATGAATCTAAAGACTTTAAATATTTTATGAATAAAATGCAAATTTAAAAAAGCTTGAAAATCTCTTTTAGCAAGGTTGACATACTTTTTCTATAGTACTAATTTAATTGTATAATTAATAAACAACAACAATAACTTATACTTTTGTGTTAGCCCCTGGATGGATCAATCAATTTGCTCTCTCGCGCTGCTCCGTGCTCGGAAGGCACATTAGCCGTCGGTCAGGTTGTTATGGCAACCGTTTTCATCCACGAAGCCGCTTTGGGCCTGCGTGGCACGCTCCTCAAGTATATCTGCCATGTAGGAAGTCCTATGTCCAGCAATAACAGCACCAAAAAATCATTATTACCTACGAAGCGACGATTGTAATCAATTCTACTTTATTGTCAAACAATATGTAGAAATTTTGAATGCTAACCTGAATCAGGACTGAATCATTAATTACATTTTGTATAAAACTATTCAGTGGGGCGGATAACACCAAAAGTTTGGGCGTTTTAGTGACAAACGAGTGGTCTGCAGTGGTAGGGTTCGCACAATAGTTTGAGAATGTCTACAATACTGAACTCGGCAAGTGTTTTATTTAATACTGCGCCCGCGTGGAGTTCTCCCACAAATATTATAATATATAGCCTACTTTCTCTGCTAAATGGACTATCCAACTTGAAAACAATTTTTCAATTCTAACCACTAGCTCCAAAGATTACTCTCTTCAAGCTCACAAACTTTCCCTCTTCGTAATATTCGTATAGATATATAAATAATCGTATAGCTGTTTGTATTGCTGTATCGTCTATCGACATCGATATAACCGTCACGTTTCTAATAAGCTATTCCCAAATATCTAATAATCATTATTTTTAGTAAATAATCCCGCTTATAAATATTCTCTTTCGTATGTTTCAAATAACGCATTGGCTTTTTAAGGAGTATAGAAATATATTTAGCTTTTAGTGATACTAATAACAACTAATTATGGGCAATTTGCATACAGCACAATTCCAAATTTGTTCCTTGTCTATTCCACCATACAACTTATTATTGACGTATCCTAAAGCCCCCTTGGTTATTACTACATCTGCTACTCATCTGAGCGGTGACTGCGCATCGCTTATTTCGGAATCTCACGCTAAAGATCTCGATCTTGAATTGGTTCGCACAATAATTTGAGAATGTCTACAATATTGAATCGACTCGACCCTTATAGACAGCATTTCCAAAGAACATAGAACATTAGTCAATTACTAAGAATCCTGTACACTTTTCATCAGTTCGTTTCGCAAACCACATTGACGAGTAGGTTGTAAGCTGCTGGGCTTCTAGGTTTTGAAGTACTTAAGTACCAGTACTGCCGACATTTATCTGATACAATTAAATAGTAACTTATAAGTCAGCAAAACGGACTATTAAGGACATCTCACGAGGCATTTGGTGACGTCAAAGCACTGTGCGACTTCCTGGTGGTATTAGCTTGAGTAAACCAGTCCCACACTCCAACGAAAAACACGCGCAATAGACTGCTCGTACGAAAGAAGAAGTAGAAATTGGATTAGATTATTGCACGTATGATAATACGCACTAAGAGATTTTGTGACTCCTTTCTCTGTCGCACAGCTAGAGCATGGAATTCCTTACTAGCACACATATTCCCTCCTTCTTATAACATGGGTTCCTTTAAAAGAGGCGTGAAAACGCACTTTTTGGGCCGGCAAGGTGAGGGTCGCTAGGGCAGTATGTCGCATGCTTCACTGGCTATCTTCACATATGCACTCATCTACTGCTTATTATTAGGTGGTGTCGAGTCATTTGCTGTGCTTTATATAAAAAAATTTACTCATTTCTTACTATATCCATTTATATCACTCAGTCTTTAGTAATGAACATATCTGTAGGAAAATTATTTACTATAGTATATTCACTATGGTATATACGCGTCGGCTAATGATAATGAGCAAGAGGTCTCACTCCAACCAGTCTGTTTAGTTTGTCCAAACTTTCCATGAGCAGTCTTCATTGCCGTTGAGCAGTTCTAATGCCTACCCTACGACACATTTACTCACAACGGAGGGTACCCTGTTTTACAAATTCACGCATGGCAACCCTAACCCGTCGACTAATTACAACCATCATTGGAACGGAGCCTTCCGGTTGACGAAGTTCCGTAAAATACTTGTAAGGGTCTCTGTAACCCACGCGAAATAAACATAAGTTCGCAACTATGTGTGGTTGGAACTTTCTTACCTACAATGTAGACGCCTCAAATATGTGTATCCTCGTATATGTATGCGTATTTGAGGGGAATTACCGCATTATTCTGTCGTTACAGTTATATTATACGTTTGCGTTTGTTGTGGCGCTATGAAAGGGTTCGTTTGAATGGATTTACTTGTAGAACCAAGGGTGAAATAAGTATTAAATTTCAGTTGCAAATTAAGTGCTATTTATTACAATGAATTATATGCCACTGATTAAAGATTCGCCTCAAGCTACGAATTTCTTAAAATTTTCCTATTTTAATAGTTTAAATCTAAAAAAATGGCTTCTTGAAGGTTCAATAACGTTAACGTTATATGATTAATTTGTCTGTGTTTTATATTTAGTAATATTAAATTTAGATATTCATTATATTTTTGCACGACTACTACATGAGATTAGAAATGTGTAGAATTAATATTTTCTTGTTTGATTTGTGTACATTAACTGAGAAATTTGTGTACATTAATATGCCTTGGTTGAGACCAAGGCATATTATTTTTTATTTATTAAAAATTACCGCGTAAAGTAACGACGTAACGGACATCATCCGTCATTGAATAAACAGGCACAGATGATGCAGCCACTTACAGAAAATTTTATTAGGAACAAAAACGAGAAAGAACGAACACTTCCTATTCTGCATTCTGCAGCATATTATAAGATTCTAAGCTGTTCAGCAAACAGCATGATTTAATTTTAGTACTAAGAAGCACGCGAACGTAACGCAAATTCTGGCTTAATAATTTGTAACCATGATAATTTGTAACGTTACGCAGCAACGGAAGGGTTACCCATTAACGGAGGCTCATTAGCACGGAACCAAAATAAAGCTTGCAATATAAAAGAGTGAGTCGGCACTTCGGCCGGGACTATTCATCACGGAGAATATAGGTTGGCAAAAAAATATTCGCAAATTGAAACAGTTTTTCACACGCAGTGAATGGGTTGAAATCTTCCGAGTGTATGAATTGTGATGATAGATTGAGATCTAATCGGGAGGGAGATGTTGAGTGTTTACTTAACATGATCAAATTTTAACCTGTTCGCTATGCCACTAGAGTCAAAAGTCGTATAGACATCTGTATCTTTTTCCTTTACTGTTGCAATAAAAAATACTGCTAAAAATAATGTTAAATCGTTTCAGCTTTAGTATAATTAAGTTTGAAAAAAAAATTATTCTCCGTGTATAAAAGAAAAACTATATAAAGTGTTAAAAATACTTTATATTTCAATAAATCGTAGTAAATCATAGCAAAAGGGTTTTTGTTTAGAAAAGATTCAGTTTTTCTTTATTGAGACTGTTATCGTGTTATTGGAATTCCATAGGCATAGAGTTACATCGGAATAGACTCGCACAAACTTTTGCAGCGTTACTCAAATTCATTTGAACGGGAAAGCTAAAAGCAAAAGTTTTTGCTCGATAATGCGTCGGCGTGCAGTTCGTAAGAGAAAATACACTTCGAATTAAATTTAACAAAGTTTTGCATGTTAATTTTATTAACCTAGTTTATTTTAATTTCTATTATATTGTGATGGTATCTTAAACCACTACCAGAAGCAAATGGAAATTTAAAATTGCATTTAAAAATTAACAATAAAAATTTTAAATAATTGTAAATGATGTTTTGTTTTCCTAAAAAAATAAATATATAAAACGAGTGCTTAGAGAAAACTTTAAATACCTCGCACTAAATTAAATAAAACCATCCTTGCTTTGACCGTAAACACTCATCATAACCATTGTTCACTTATAAATTTAATATTACATTATTAACATATGCTGTCTTTATAATTATGCACACGAGTGAAAGAAACAAAACACGTCATACTAATTCTCCCCTACTTAGATATCAATGGTTTCTTTCAAGATTGTCGCCCACGGACTCAATTCGCATTAAATATTTAATATCAAAGACTTTGTTCTTTACGTTTATGATAATACCTATTTTTGTAATAATCTCATTGTTCAGATTCACGTGATTTTCAGTCTTCATTAAATGCCTTAAAGACGATATTCCGGTGTCAAATTCAAACAGCGGTATGGCACTCCGTTTCACGCAAAGTTGCAAACTGATCTCGTTCAATTATGAAAAATGTTTTTGATTTCACTCTCGACGCATTTTATGGTTCTTGAAGTAAGGTCGCGGGTTTGATTCCGTTATTAATATCTGTTGTTTAACGTAGGAAAAGTTATTGTAGTAATTAACCGGTCTTTCGATTCAAAGAAAGATTATTTCTGATACTAGGAATAGTTTAATTTGCGAATAGATGAATATTTAAACATCATATTTTATCTATATACACGGCACAGTGTCAAATAAAATGTAAAATTAACCATTCTTATAATTTGAGCTACTAAAATCAATTTTTTAAATTAAAATGCTATATTAAATGATTGACCGATAAGTATTTTACAATTGACTGATAATTTTTTAAGTGTATATGTTAAATATTATTAATAGCTTATAATCCAATATTTTTCAGTATTTTAATTATATTTTTCAAACTAGACTTTCTTGACTTTGTGTTATGTCAAACTAATACATCTATACAATTTAAAGTTGCCGCTATATTGTATATAAACGGAATTTGTGTGACGTGGTATTAAGTGTTAATCTGAGACCGAAGTTTTTGTGATATTGGCTAAATGTTAAGTGAGATAATGTCTATTGAAATGAAGGTATCAAAATAAACATAAAACAATGTAGCGATGAATGTACGATATTAAATTAAAATATTGGGTTCTTTCGTTCTCAGAAATGCTATGAAGTTATCTAGTGAAGCAATTATTTGATAGTTGCAAAAAATTATCTGAACTCGTTTTTAGTTAATATAGCATTACTATTTTAAAACATATATTGATATATTGCTGTCTTTCAATAGATTTCACTAAAATATGGGTACTTTTGACCAAGCATGTTTTGGCTACGAATTTGTGCGTGCGTGTGTGTGATAGATATCATTATTTCTACCTCCTGCCTGCCTTTAATAAAAATAAACAAAAGGACACTCTTTACAGAACAGACGATTTAAGTTATAAGTATTGCGTGAGTTTTGTATTAGAGTGTGAATATTTATAATTAGTAATTTTGTTATAGATAACCTGATCGTGACGTAGTATAGTTTTTAAATGTTCATTACGGTCATTTCTATCGCGTATCGTTCTAAATATCGTTTGATAATTCTTACTTTCTTATAAACCAATAGCTTTGTCCGTCCAATCATTAATCGTTCAATTTTAATTTTAATATCTTATCAAATGTATGTCTTCTTTACAGATCTCTGCAGTGCACTGAAGTGAGATGACCCGAAGATCAGACCTACAGCTATGCGATGTAAGTTTTTAACGTTATATACTGAAATATTGTTTTAGCATGATCGACAGCTGCATGGTCGAAGGATCAGTGTACTAAGCCAGAGGTCTGAGGTTCGGATCCTGCTCGGGACAAATGTTCAATTTAAAATTGTTTGTACGATTGGTACGAAAAATTGATAATGAGTGAATTGAACCCTGGACCTACAGATTTAGAGTAGGTGGTCTCAGCCACTAGACCACAGAAGCAGTTAAATACTAAAAATAATTCTTAAATATTTATATATCATAGCTTATAATAAAGGACCTGCTTTGTAGTCGAATAATTTTAATCCGTACGTGAAGGTAACCTATTGCCGATAAGGTACACTTAATATTTGTCGTATTTAGATAGATAGATATAATAAGCTTTATTGTATATGTGTTTGGTATGCAAATTAAATAATTGATAGGTTTCATTAATTACTTATTAAATCTTCCTTTTTTAATAGGTTTGTAATGTTTCTGGCAAAGCATACGTATTGTCACTGAAGTGAAGCTAGTTATCTGTATGTCTGAAGTTTTCTCACCAGTCATACTATTATTATTTTGACTCATACCTTCCATTTGTAAAGTACAGTTCGCTTTTATCAATGGTTACTTGTCGTTATTGTAAAAAATTTGTAAAAGCCAATTAACCAAATGTTAGTTAAATATTAAACCTATGTGCACTCGAAGATTTTTTTAAATTTCAGTTTTCTTTTCCAATATTTTCATTTATAAATGAATGAATCTGAGTTACCTACTTTGTTGATTTATACAATCGAATACTGACATAATTTTAATAAAGTTAAAAACATGTCAATAAAAGATATTATAAATAAACAACTTAGTAAATTCTAACATAAAAATATGCAATTGAAACACATTGGAAAATCACATTACTCATAGAACCGATAGTTTTTACCCGTTGGGGCAAAATTCTTGAACTGAACTAGGATTTATTCGTAAATAAATAAACAGGCTTAAATAATTACAATATAAGTAAGTTTGACACGGTGTGTGAGGAACTCATTGGCGCAGTGGTCTGAATGCTCTGGTTAAGATTTCGAAAACAATACAACTTTGTTTGAGCCCTGGATGGGTAAATATCAATATGTTATCATGAGTTCCATGCTTCGGAAGACAAGTTAACTTCTCTAAACTCTCCGTGTGTTTCTGCCATGTAGGTAAGCCTGTCCCCAGCAGTGTGACGTATATATATGATGAAGTAATATTAGGAATAAACCTATCTATAATCTATCAAAACATAATCATGTAATAACAAGTTCCTATAAAGCTTCAAAAGCCAGCCCGTTGGTCAAGAGCGGTTTCACTACTTTTATTTCAAATTTATTCTATTCCCGCGTACATCATTAACAATTTTTAACATTTATCAGAGTTACGTCTTAAAATGTGAACATTGATGCTTATTAGATATGTTTCTGACTTCAGACGGAGGTGTGAGTTTAAATTTATGGTGCTATTTTATTATTTGATGCATAATCTTTCTATAATCATAAATTCTAGATATATTGGTATTTGGTAGTTATCGCGTTGACACTCATTTCTATGGGTATATAAACTTTATATTACTTTATACTTTGTAAGTGGAAGTAGTCATTTTTGAGATGCAGGTACTTTGGAAATTACGAAATAATGGTGAATTTACAATAATCATGTTGAAATATCTGAATAACCTTATCGATATTTATATTCGTCATTTGTTTGTCAGCACATTTTAAACAAAGGGGGTTTACATATTTGTCGAAACTTTAATAAATTTTCGCTAAATTTTGGAAACCTTGATATACTTAGTATAAATATCCAATCCGCAAAGGAGTCAGTAAGTAGATTTTGTCTCAGATTTATAAATGCTTTAATATTATGTATACTGTTTTTTAATAGTATATTTAACCTAATATTTTATGTACACATGCATTTGTATTTTAATATTTGTAAATATATCAAATGAAGCTGGATGTTACTACAAGTTTTGACAATCAATTTATATTGGCAATTGAAATGCCGAAAAAATTTAATAAAATAAAAATGTCCATATGAAATTCCCCCTAGATAATGCCGCTAGGGAAACATTTTTTTCTAAATTTAATGACTACTATTACCATGTTCCTTTAATTTCCATTTTTCATAAATTCATTATTAAGAGAGTTTATTTAAAGATCTTTGTTTAAATTTAAAAAGTGTGCCATATATTCAGACAAAGCGAACAGGAAAACAGCCGAAGCCTTAGGTGTATTGTTTTTCAAAGAAAATGAGAGGTATTAACATCTCTTGTCTCCAGAATGTGATAGAAAGCACAAGTAGTGTGTGATCTGTCTTTAAAATAAGAATACACATTTTAATAATTTAAGTATTACACATTATAGTTTTTCAATGACTGTAATACGTCCTACATTGCAATCGCTCCAACTAACTCATAAAGAAACAAACGACAAAATTTCTTACAGTCACAATGGCCGCGTCTCGTAAATGTACAGACTTTACTATATCTGATGAACACTTTCATTTTAATAACCGCTTTAAAGCAGTGGTAATAAAAGCGGTATTACTCGAGCAATTCTTTCAGATGATATCGCGTCGATAGTACTCGCGTCACTACTAAATAGTTTTATTTTGGCTTTTAACGTTCCCACTGCCTTTAGCATGATTTTAAGATAATCCATGAACTAGTGGCATTGAATGGTTGTAGCAATTTATAGGATGAATAACTTGGTTAAAATGTAAGCATTTTAGTGTTTCAAAGCTTTTAGTATAAGGTTATAGTATTGTGTTTAACTTTATACTAGTCGGTCGTCGTTGTCACAAATTCTGTAGTCAATCAAACTAAATTATAGTTTAGCATGTCACTTTCATTACAAGAAAGAGACAGATGACCACTGTCCTCGTTAGACATAACTAAATAACATTTATGAATACCAAGACATACAGGTTACTTGGGAAAACAAGTTCCACACAATAATATTCTGTATTTAAACAGTCGTAAAGCTTACGTCAAAACAATTGCAGCGTTATAACAATCTGGATTTACACAAAGGCATATAACCTTCTTGGGAAAGCCATTACAGTGTAATAACATTCGCAGCTGACTGCATCAACGACAAATTCCAATCACGCCTCGACCAATATAGGCGTTAATTATACAAAGTTGCGACTTGCGACAGAGTGCGTGCTCGAAAGAAATTCGGTGCATTCGCCGCGGTCACGGTACTGAAACGGCGCACGCGCAGGCACAGGTAGAACAACCATACTACTTCATTTACTCGGATAAATTTTGTGCGATTCTGGGACTCTATCGCATTTTTATGCCGTCTTTTATTTTAGTTTACAAATAAATTGACAGTGCCACACTCAGTCATTTTATCCTATTCCGAAGGATCATTTTCCTTAAAATATACAAAATAAACCTAAAATAGAACTATAAAATTCTTTTAAACACTAAAATTTTAAAGTTTCTACTTAAGGTTAAGGCATTTCAACCAATAAATGTTTATAAATAGTAAAGGCGCTGTTTACTGATTAGTAGTGAGTCGTATAATTTCTTATTTTTATTATAGATAAAGTCATTGGAATTGCGAGGAAAAATATGTAACATTTTAAATATGAATACTACATTTTAATATTTATAGCTAATGAAATAATTTTTTTTATATGTAAATGTCAAAAAATAATTAATTTATGGCTACAAAATGGCCACTATACAGGGCGCCTGAGCTGCAATTGAGAAAAATAAAATTTAATTTTATGGTCACCCTAAGTATGCATCGCTTGCGCATGCTCGTGATGTTCGCATCGGTACGCGTCTCGGCATCCCCGATGACTGATTGGCTCATTTTTGTTTACACTTCAGACACGATCCGACGCCATTAGCGCTCCCTTTGCCGGTGGTAATGTTTTAATTTGCTGAACAATTTTGTTTTTAACAAAAATGTTTTGTTCTAATTGATTTGGAGACAAAGAGTAATGGAAGTGAAAGAAATAATAAAGATGTACAATAATATAGAATATTTTTTTCCTACTTTCTAAATAAATTACTAAGTATGAAATATAATATTTAAATGAAAAAATTACCTTTGACATTGCCGTCGCATCTAAAATTAGGATATCCTTTCGGTGGCCATTTCTTATGACTTATTTCATTTGTTACCTATGAAACAGCTTTAATATTTAAATAATATTGTTAATAATACAAGCACTTGTTTTGCACTGACATATATTTTATATTTTTCTATTTACAATTGTGGTATAACTAAACATAAATACAATATGATATAAAACGTGGTATAAAACATGGTATAAAAGTAGTTGGTCATGAACAAATATAATAATTATTAATAATATTCCTACATTTACACTTATTATGTACCTTAAAGTATCATAAGAGCTTGTGTTATGAATAGTAGATAAAACATATTTTTATATTAAATATAAGAAATATAGTTACATAAATGTATATACAATCATGATCCGAGAATGAAAAATTCACCACACCGGCCGGGACTCGAACCCGCCCCTAGCAGAATAGCCTGTAGATACGGACTACTCGACCACCCGCCCGTCATTTATAAAACTTATTAAAAAGTCTAATTGTAAAATAATACACATACTAATGAGATTACACTTCCATACATTAACAAATATAATACCAGTCATGAAAATGGCGTTTATAACCCTGCTGCTCTCTACACAGGGTTCTATTTCTATAAACCAATTCAAATTGGTTGGCTTAGGCTGTCTTCAAAACATGCTTATTAACACAAAACTGTTTCTTTATTAAGCTATTTGTAAGCCGTATCGCTTTAGTAATAGGGGCTTAATCGTCAAACGGTAGCAGAAGCTCGCAGACTTTAAAATTGCAGATGGCTCTGTTAAGCTATGTACATACGTAATGCACTATTGCATTCGATACACCTGTGGGTAACGTTCACGTATGCGATACGATACTTCCAGTGTTGGTATAAGTTGTAAGAGATCAGCGACAACTCTCTCCTTCTGATAATATCAGACAAAAGAGGATATCAAAATAAGGACGGGATACAAGCTTCTATAAATTCATTAACTAGGTAACATCTCTAATATTTTATCAAAACTAGCTTTTGTTTTCTAAATATGAACCATTGATTTCGCTATACCTTTTGCGTTGTTAACGCTAAATTATCTTCAATGTATGAAGGCCGTTTTGAAAGAGTGGTCAGTACCTCTGTCTACTTAGCTCGTGGTCCCAGTTTCAAATCCCGGTAGGGGTAAATATTTATATGTTTATAAATCTGATATAGACATACATATTACAATCTACGCTTCTCCGTTATATAGTAATCATAACACAAGCTATTAATGCTTGTTGTTTAATATATTATATAATGTTTTATTAATGTTAATATTATACGACGAAAATCAATTCTTTCGTGAACGAATTCACATGCAAAGCTAGTTCAATAATAATTTAGTTGCGTCTGATGGTAGGTTTAAACAACGCTGTTGTATCACTAAAGTGATATACTGTAACAGATTCATTAAAAACAAAGATGTCGATAAAAATGCTTTCAGAATCTTTATAATACTAAACGAAGTAGCAAATGTTATATTAAAATATTTAAATTATGGTTAATATGCTGGTTATTTCATGACATACACAAATTACAATTTCTGACAATGTCACTATGATCACAGTAGCGATGGGTTTATGGTAAGGAGTATTTATACAACATCTATTAGGTACTATAATATATGGGTCAATCACCAAAGGTTCATTGGAGACAATCGATTATTTACAATCAAACAGTAGTTGCTCGAAAGCACATTGTAATTTAATAAATATATGTACCCCTATAAATGCAAATGGTGGATCAAATATATGGAATGATAACTTTTATCGTCCTTTTTTACTAGATACTGAACTACCGTTTGCAATTTATATTTGCTTGCACTATTAATACTGATATTAGCATTCAAATCTACGATGTCTATCTGAGAAGTGCAGGCAATAAACTAGGCATTATTAATCCCTCCTCTTGCGCTATATTCAGTGTGAAAATTTTTGAAGAGTAAAATAGAATTCTCGTATTGATATACAAGAGAAAATCTTCTTTGTGTCATTCGTTTAGAGTTCTAAATCAATTTATTGGTCGCCTTTATTCACGCTTCGTTCATAGTCTAAGTACGGCAGCCGATCAGTTAGCATAACACGGGGCGTGGAGTACCCACGACCTTTCACGCCCCGAGCCAAACCTGGGAACGAACCCACACAGTTTCCAGCGACAACACGGAACGAAGATAACGCCAGCGCACTTAGTGTCACTAAGAGACAAAAAATCGCTTTAAATAATCAAGTTAACTTCAAAAAAGGAGGTTCTATGATCCACTGTGTTGCTAAGTGCTAAGCATCGGCTAACAAAAAATACTTTAAAATTTGATAAGTATCTACTTAAATATAATTATTTTTGCATTCTTAATATTAATAATCGGTCTTTTGTTTTCTTATTAGCGTAACTGCTGAAGGATTTGAAGTATTCAATGCAATGTACCTGTTTCTTTAAGAAAAACATACTTCACCTGTTTTCCAAAAATATAAAGATCTAAAAAAGCTTTGCAAAGTAATAATTACGTAGGTACTTTTATTATTATGATTTTGTTCTGAATTAACATACACTATTTATAAAAAAGTAATACTAAAATGAATTCGAGACAAAAATAACATGTAAGAAATCCGAGAACCAAACCAAATTTCAAAATAATAAGGGATATTTCAATCCGAGTATTTTTGGTCTGAGAAAACGATCTTATTATCTACACCGTAAGGAATATAACATAGCCTTATTTTGAATATTAATCTGGTCTACCTGAAGACTACATTCAATGAAATAAATAAACAGTAAATCTTTAAACTTGGATTGGAGATATTCGTCCGCTATAAGATCAGCGCGTGCGCACATTAACGTACAATGTGCAGACCTCCTTACTACTCTGTGTTAATATTTCATGAACTGAAATGTTAATTTGAAATTCAACATTGTGGTCGCCGCTGCGTCTCCGTCGCTGTGCTAGTTTTATTTGGTATATTTCATTCATAGTATTTACATACTGGCACCTCCTGGAGCACATGAGATAAAGGATTCATAATTTAACATTCCAGCAAACAAAATTAACTTATATTTCGCTCCAAATTGAAAAACAAAAATTAAATATAACTTCTAAATAATAATAAAATAAATTCGTCATTTTAAATTCAAAACTAATTTGTGCACAGCGCGAAACAGTCATAAAAAGCTCACGCCGAAATCTATCATTGCAAACCAATCAATCGATTTGTTTAGCAAGCGAATATCGACTAATAGTATTTTCAATCGGAATGACTCAAATTGAATTTCTACGGCCCGGGGCAAAATCGATTCTCAAATATATTGAGTGCTTGATTAATCGAATCAATATTTAGGCGGCGGCGGCATGTGTAGTGAGGAGATCAATACTATCGATTACATAATCAAACATATTTTTATCGAATTAGAGGTTTCGGGTTCATTTCTCGAAATGGGCAAAAATTTGGCATGTAGTATGACTTTTCAAAAGCTGCACCATGTTCTTTTATATCAAAATGTTAACATTGTTGTTGTGTCCGCTGCCGTTAGAATTAAAATAGAAATAAATAAATTTTATTCAGTAATACAAAGATTAAAACACTTTGACATAATAAATAAACTTAAATAAAATCATAAACACATTTAGGTGTAGTCAACATAGACCCTGTCTCAGCATAAAGCTTCTAATACCCTCTTAAAATGCCTCAAAAGCGCTGTTATTATGACAGGGCCTTGGTGTGATATAGAGGTTTAGCGTTTATTATCTTTAATTTAATATTTATGTTTACAGATAGTAACAGATTAACAGTACAAGTACATTAAAGATAATTTTTTAAAAATACAAAAATTATGTATAAATAACATAAAGTTTTATGCGCAAGATCCCTTTGCCTACCCTTTTATAGAAATAATAAAAAAAGAATATTAAAATTAAAATAAATGCCACTTGTACTTATAGCTACCGTTTTGTAGACTGTAATGTGGAAATAAGGAAACACGAGGCAAACGGTAATAAAGCAAAGTATAATTAAATTAAACAGAAAATTTATAACAGATCACCACACTATTGACACAATCAATCTACTTCTACCAAGATAACGTCAAAAAATATAATAGTTAAACATACATTTATATAAACAGGTTTATGTATGCCAGCCAGTCGCCAATTTTTAAATAATTAGATGATAAAGTACACGTTATCATCTAATTATTTAAAAATTGAAGTAATTGAAGAGATAAAGTGTAAGCTAGGTTCCCAAAAAAGATAGAATTAATAAGGAATTTCCTATTATTACATATTTATTTTCAGCCGCGATGTACTCCCGGAAACCTCGAGCCAATAAAAATTTAATGTCTTTAAATTAAGCTATTGGTGTCATAGAATATTTATGTCAAATTTTACTAACTACCACTATCTACAATACCCATTAAAAAACCGTAAAGTGTACTGTTATTTTTATAATTAATGATCGATGCAACTTTATATTCTAAACTCAATAAGGCGACGACGTAATATGCGTACAGACCCCATTAATCTTGTGCGGGAATAAGAATTTACGACGCAGCAGTCATAAATTATAGGACTCGATGGATCCACTCGGGTCGGGCTTGTAGCTAAATGTAGTTTTATGTCAACCCCATAGACAAACGTAACATTGCCGATTTCGTAACTATAAATTTTGCATACGATCGTTTACAACACTACTTCGTTTTATCTCGGCATGTAGTGGAATTTATTGGACGAATTATCGATATATTCTGATACATCGTCCACGCATGGTATCCGATAATATGTACTGCTGTTTCCTGTGCAGTAGAGATAAAGTAAATCTCGAGACTGTCCGTTGAAATTACTAAGAAAAACACATTGCACAAATTGATATATATTGTAGATATACACTAATGAAAATTAAATAGAATTCGGATCATTCGGAAACATTTTATACTTATTATGTATTAGATAAAAATAATCGTATAATTCGACACGGTGTAGAATCGATTATTTAATCGATCTATTATCAATATAAATTTATTATCGATATCGAGTATTTATATTATCCTTTTTTTTCTTCTAATCACGTCAATTTAGACATTCAAAGAAGACATGTGAAGTGGGAGATGCAATTAAATAGACAAAATATACGTGAAGCTCAACTAAAAATTTAAATTTGGGTTTTTAAAAACCAGAATCGTTTTATGGCTTTCTTTACACTAATTTTCGCCATATTAACCTGTGCCTGTAAACGTAAACACCATCTTCCGCAACAGCGTGCTTAAATAAGCGCCATTGTGGGCGTGCAAACGGCCTTAACGCCTACGTTGGCACAATTGCACCTATTATGCAGAAATGAAACTATTACCGATTTAAAGTACAGTCACCTTAAACGCTCCTATTCGCAACCTTATGTTTATTGTCTTAAGGTCGACAATGAAAACCTTTCAGAAGAAATATAATTAGCGTTTATGCAGTTATTAAGTAACATTTGCATTTGTGATGCAAATCGGTTTCATATCAATCATTTTATAAGTGATAGAATCGAATTATTAATGTTGATGTCGATAACTAAATGATTACACTTCACTATTGCATAATTTATACTTCGTATTTATAGAGTTTAATGATTAGTAAAGTGACTTTAGAATAAAAGTTAATTTTATTAAATTATGAATTAACTTTAGAGATACACTCCTTTTGAATGGGTTGAAAGTTATATGGAATATTGAAAAGTTAAGTTAATTTATTGATATAAATTAATTGGTACTAAAATAAATTGATTAGGTGCTACTTTTATGAATTATCAATTAAAATTAAGGGAATAATTCTAAATAATAAATTCACTTAATTTAGAAAATAAAATTCAATTTAATTCTATTAATAATGTAGGTACTTTCTTTCAGAAGGCAATGAAGAAGTCTGTTACCAACACACATAATTACAAAGCACTAGAACACAAGCGACCTACTTCAGGAATCGATCCTAGCTCGATAGCTCGGATTTAATCAGCTTCTTTGGAAAATTACCTTGTGGTACTCACCCGGACGCAGAAAACTTACGCCACAAATAATGGACGAAGTTAGGGTTAACAATTCGGTCACGTGAGCGACGTACAGGTTACAATTTGTAATTTAACTGTGTTTGCAATGATAGCTTAAATAATAGTGTAGTTTACACAGATTAACTACGTGGAGCTATTTCACTGTGTTTTGGTGTGATTTCTTCGATATGTGAGGCATTGACATCTCTTGTCTCCAGAATGACAACACATCAGATATATGATGAGATTTCTTGAAAGTTTTGGTCACTAGGCGTTATTTACCACGAACCATCAGTATTGTCAAAAACCAAATTACAATTATTGCCTATTAAGTGATTTTTAACAGCAAAGAACACATAACAGCATAGTTAGAAACGCATCCTCACTTTTTTGGAGACGTGACACGACGACCTTGAGTATTGAGTGCCTGGTGGGGCAGGACTCCCTTCTAGTAGGCACCAGGTAGGGAGCAACAGAGTGCGCGCTCTACAAGCACCAGACGTGATATAGGAATGGTGCCAAATAATCAAGTGCCCACTCAATAGAGTCACAACTGCTCTGCCTAGAACACAACGACAAAGAAAAAGAAATCCAGCTAAGATCTTGGACAGAAGGGCAGCTAGCATATCTTTGCCTAAAGACATTTAAAGAGACCATAGTAATAATTTTTAATTTGGACTTCATTTTAAAACCAGAGGAGTAATGAAGACAACATAAGATACAATTCATACTCCAGACGGAACATTTCATTAGTGTGGCCTTGGAAACACTGTTACAAAGGAATGTAGATGATATCTTGGGTGTGGTAGAAGACATGAAACCTACAACATGAAAGACGCCTATGTATACATACAAGCGAACTGAAAGAGTATTGGAGATAGGCAAAGCAGGATTTTACCGGCGTTTTGATCGGTCCCTAGCCAAACCGCTGGTAAATCATCAACAAAGCTCAATTTTCAAAGTCTATTAATTAAAGCAATTCAGGTTTCAAACCCTGAAAACAAGAAGGTAGCGACGTAAAATTCCATCTTTCAAAAATGCTATCATTGGCACGCTGCCCATTCAGTGCAAGTTATGAGGATACTCAAAACTGATTCGTTTCCTTCCACCTAAAACAATGCTGCTGTACATGAAATTACGTAAGAATATATAGTACGTAAGACTATGATGGTAGGCTAGATGGTACTGGAGGGGACCAGATAGAGACCAAAAATTTATTGTTTACAGTAAACATAATTTTTGGCTCTCTACTATAATACTTCTACCTATTTACATACAGAAGTCGTAAATCTGAGGTTGAAAAATGAATCTTATTACAACATGGTAAGGTATAACAAAAATAGTTTGATGATCCAAAGAAAATAACCGAAGAGTTCTTTGTTAAATTAAAAGTTCAATTATTATCGTGGCATATCTTCCCCAAAACACAAATTTTAAGAATTAATTGAATACAAAACACACATCAAATAGTTTTTTTTCTGTTCAACAAATTACAGTTAATATAACCTATCTTCTTCAAACAACACAGTCATTAGGCAGTTATTTCAAATATTCAAGTAAACGTTTCTCGAAACACGAGTTCCAATTTTAAAAACAAAACCCGTGAAATTCTTTCTGCCGCCTCGCAGCTCGCCGCGAGTGCACCAGACAGTGTACACGAAAATAACCGCGGAACGTAAAACCGGACGACTGAGATATTACATTGCTCCTACGTATGTACAGAGCGCTGTGAATGCGATTATTGCAGCTCCAATGGCACGATTAACCCCCTCCGGCGTGCTTTTGTCGTCGCACTAACGTTCGAAAAGATTGTTTTTTTACACCGCCTGTTATTGCAAGCACTACAAAATATACGTTGTAAACCGCTTTTCAACATAGAAAATTCGCGAGCGATTCAAGTGAGCCTCCCGAAAACATCCCTGTCATTTTGTTCTGATAAAGAACTTCGGAAACAAAGGAAAGAATGCTGAAATAATAGCTATTGTTAACGAGTAAAAAACACAGCTCAGCGGTTCCGTTGAACTGTTCCAAATCCAATTGGCCCATTAACCCGTAACTGCCGCGGCAAAACACGGACAACGCAATAAAATCAATGGCTCACTTACACTGCCAATTTTCATTAAAATAAATCCGTTCCGTGGACGTTCGCGGGTAAACTATAGACATAACGTGCAACAGTATTAATCGAGCTTGGACGTCAAGATCGCGATAGTTAAGAAGAGATATACGGCCAATTTCCTAGGAGATTTGTTTCCGAATAAAAGCTTATTGAAGAAGCGTAGAGCGCCTTCCCTACAGAGCAGTATTAAATTACACGGAAGGAGTGCTTGACAAAAACTATAAAAGACTGTTCGCATGCAATACATTGTTTGTATCTGGTACCGAGCGTTGCGGCCCGATGGGAGCTGGCTCGGGGCCAATATTTTTTATTTTTTAATATTCGAGGCACGATGGTGCGGAAACTACAACTTTTATTGCATCTCGTCTACAAGTTGTTTATGCAAATATTGCGATACCTGGAAAAGCGATCAGCCGCGCCTATATATCAAATGGCTCATTTGAATGCTTTATCTGGATTTCTAAAAACAGCTCAGTTGTATACTATGAGAGCGAACATCTGCCTAGTTGATTTACTTGTTTATTTTACAGTTTTAAAGCCGGCATGCGGTAACTGGTGCCAAAGGAGTGTTTAAATCACTCGATTCTCTCCGTTCATCGCGGCTTGGTACTCTTATTTCTGATCGGATCAAACAATGCGATCATTCCATTATGGTGGAACAATTAATTGAAAACAAACGAAAATATCCCTGTGGTACGGAAGAGGATCGCTCTGGCATCAGAATCGAATAGAACAAAACGTTAGTAAATTAATTCCGTCATCTACTACCACAAGATTTTTAAACCCCAATCCAATGCAGCGTGTCCAACTGGTAATGTATTCTGAATAGACGTTTGTCTGAAATTGAAATTTGTATCTGGCTGGTTTTCATGATTTTAAAAAGGTAATATTTCAAAAAAGAATCAAATTAGAAAAATTTTGTTTCCCACTATTTTTCATTTGTTTTTCTTTTTGTCAAAATGAGTGAATTTTATGAAGAAATTAGATACATTTTAAAATTTTATTACCAAATAACATAAAATGCAACGCAAGCCGTGATAAAATTTGGGATGTTTATGGACCTAATGCAGTGTCAGAAATGATAGCACAGTTAGTTTAAGCGTTTTCAATCTGAGAATTTTGATGTCAAAGATGCACCTTGCTCTGGTCACCCTGCTATGGATAAAATGGACGCTATTTTGATTTTGAAGAAGTGGAGCAAGATCGGCATAAACCGGTCACGACAGCTGCAGAACTGGGAATTGATCAACAAAATAAAAAAGCTCGATATTTGATGCCACACGGGCTCACTGAAAGAAACCTAATGAACCGTGTACCTACTCATTTGGAATTCTTTGTGAAGACGTAATGAAATCGAAACCTTTTTTGAAGATTGACAATTGATGATGAAAAGTAAGCGTAGGACTTAATTACAATTGTTAGGAAAACTACTAGTTCGTTGTCGTCATTGACCATAGGTATTTCAATGATATCATTATTCCCTGCTTATAAGCCGTATCTAATATCGGCGACACAGCGTTAACAGCGAGCGCATAACAGCCGATTACTATCGCTTATAGTGCCACCGGAGAATCAACCCTAAAATTATTATTCACAACATGCACTTTCCATCTTACGAATGCAATGTTAGTGTTAAATTATAATAACGTAAGTTAAAAAGCTGTTACTTTATACACCTCATTATAATTTGAAAATCAGAGAAAATTACACCTAAATATCCTTATAATACCTTCAATATTTAAACATCACGTACACGTTCAAAATTTAAATGGAATCATTAAGCAGACAGGATGTAATTTCAATTTTTTTTTATTTTTTAGACTAAAACAAAGTCTTTATATACTTAGAATATTATATACTTAGAAGACTGAAAATATCGGTATATTACTCCGTTTCATGCCAAAATCTAATTCAGGAATGTAAATGAAAAATGCATTTAAATTGTGTCTCTTGAAAATGAATATTTATTCTGAAGAATAAATATTCATTTTCAAGAGACACAATTTGAGAGGAAGAGGCAAACTGAAGTTTGCCTCTTTCTCAACTACATCAAATTTCCAATCGAACTATCAGTGCCCAATTCTAAAATAATAATTCAAAGGTACATTTGCATAATCGTAGAGGTACCTGAATAACGAATCTGCAGAATCTGGTGGAACATTGCCAAGTATTAAAAATGTTTGATTTTGTGCAATGAACAATTTGAGTACCGCTGCCGGCCAACTGCGATGTTAACTCCGCTAGGTTTCTATCGTTTGCGATAAACGCCAATTTCGATTCTGTCCTGAATTGAGGAAATCTATTTATATTGATAAATTAATCTGACTATTTTGTTACGCAAATACTCAATACCGATGTCCCCTTTGTTAATTTAATGTCTTCTTGATGAAAATGTCTTAATGAAAATTTAATGTCTTCTTGAGTTCATTAATATTAAGGAAAAAAATTGTCTTAAGTATGGTAATGGTCGTTTTCTCATCGAGGATCAACATCGGTCTATATACTATATCATGAAGAGCATAAAAATGATACAAAATACAGACCCAACGCTATACAGCATGCTCTCCTAGTCGACCAGTAAGAAAGATATATGCAATGATGAGTTATTGAATAAAAACATATGTAAAAAATTCTATTACAATCTTTTAAAAAATTATATTTCTATTCGATTGATATTTTGTGATAATTATTTATGTTCTTAAAAGAAACCTATAATATATATATAAAAAATTATATGCGTTAGACATTAAGAGGGTTGAGAATTATGGAAATGGAATAAAATGAATGAATTATTTCATTCATATTGGAATGGAACACGAAATTCAAACAACAAATACCAAACACGTTTATTGATGCAATACAAGTCATAGTTATATTATAAAATGATCTTGTATAATTTATCAGCGTTGAACACAGCTTTTACAAAGCTTAGGAAGTGTAAGCAATCCCTATTGACTCTTCGGATGCCATGAATTCAGTGTAGAGCGAATAGCAACTTTAGTCCAAGCAAGACTCACGAAACGAAATGCAAACAAAGAGCTCATCCAGACGCCACATCTACTGCCTACAGATATACAAAGAACGAAACTAAAATTTAAACTTTTGAATATAACAGCGTTCCCTTTTTATATTTCTTTTCACTATTTCAAAGTTTTGATACAGTTACAGTTTACTTGTTTCGAACAAGCGAAATTAATAAAAATTGTATTTCCATCGAGTCGTTTTTCGAAACTAATTTTTTAGTAAGTTCCAATTTAGAATATCTCAAAGCTTCTTCTAATGTTGTTACAAAATCGATTACTTTCTGATCCTCTAATTATATATAATATACTTTAAGCAGTAAAATATTTAAACATGACTCTTTGAAAAATCATGCAAATCTATAAACAGGAATCTTCAACATTAAAAGGATGATGGGTCACTAATACTTTCCATCTGTTAAATCTCAACCGATAAACTGAGTCAAATTTCTGGAAAGACTATTAATAGGTGAGATATCTGCAGCTCACGCTTCACGGCTGTCGGTAAACTAACTCCCAAGTTTATTTACAGTTGTTAGACTCTACTAACATCGTAAACAAAGCTGTATCTAACGATGATTTCAATTATTAACCAGAAATTATAACAGAGTACTGAAGAAGCATTTCGACCTTTATAAGCGGTCGTTATTACAACCTTCCCCATCCAAATTACAGGGGGGACATCATACCGAACGCAATTTTGTGAATATTTCAAAAACCTTTTAAATATTTACGAGATCGTTTTGTAACGCCGTTGGAAATGACTCTGGTAGATGAAAATGGTCACAGAAAATGTAAATAGCATTATTTATGCTCAGATAAATACTTCCTCGAATATTTTTTTACCGATTTACCTATATTGTAAAATTGTGGGTTTATTGGAAGTCAGTTACGAGTCTACCTGTGAAGAACTGTAGAACATATTCCATCACCTATTGTGATCAGACGTGGGGTATTCTGACATATATTTTAAAAAGAATTTAAAGCTAAAATTTATGAATTCTCAAGGACTCTGTTAAGCACAGCAAAGACAGTAGAGTTGATACATTAATTTAAGATGTTTATAAATAAAATTCATATTATTTCCAAAGTAAATGCCAATTTTCTATAAATAAAAACGTTTACTTTACGAACATAGATGCTGATGTACTGTTTCTGTTATCAGGTTATTGGTTGCAAGTCTTGGGTTAGACAATGGAAACCAATTGCGTCGTCAAATCTAGTGTCAAGGATCAAAGGCTCTCTTAACTAATTCACCCAACAATCTCGCGGAAATCGCACCAACTTAACCAACTTATTTCTTCAAGACAAAACAGAGTTCCCTTGGGCGTGTTGCTGAAAAACTAAGAAACTCACAACACCGCAAGTTCCCGACCATCATTACCATATACACTCCCGCGGCGGTCGTGCAAAAAAATCGCGCCACGTTTATCAAGAAACAAGAAATTGAATAGAAATTTTACTATCCCATGAAATATTCAGTCTCGTTTCGGATGTTATTATCATATACAAATATACGCCTTTCTGTGCGTTTTCACGATTTGTTTTCGCAAACGGCTCCGCGTATTCGTGGATTTATAGAGATACACGGAAGGCATCTTCTGCATTGTTCAGTTCTCGATAATCGTGGTCTTGTCTGTTTTGGTTACGGTGCTATTAACGACTGCTATATTGGACTAACGTCTAGTCACGGCTTTGCTAGCGTGGGATCAATTTGTCGTAGAAATATAATTCTACTTATCTCATGGTAGCTGTTATAGGACTTATTAAAGAAATTGTGTAATAATTATGTTTGATCATTGCACTTAATTCTATCAATCATATCAACAGCGACTATTAAATCAAAATGCGCTTTATAAAATTGTTTAATGCAAATCAGTAATCAGTAAGTGGTAGTTTCTATATATCCGAAAGACACAATTTCAAAACTACCTTCTGCAGCTACTAAGACTACACCATCTACTACTTGACATTATCTAACCATTTATCGACAAATCGAAACGTGGGTCTAGAATATTTATCGAGTGGTCACCGAACGTGGGCATCACTATCAGCGAAGGTCACGTTGATTTATAGTGACGCGTCGCATGATTTATCGATATCGAGAAGCTCTGCGTGCAAAGTTAGGAATATTTTAAGTTCTGCATTTAAATTTAAAGCGACTGTTAAGGCTAAGATGTCTCGCATAATATTATAAAGGCGTATGTTAAAAACAGATTTGTGGAACTTATAAATATGTTATGGATATTATTGAACTTTGGATTTCTCGATATTTTCGTGATCATACACCGAGGATTTAGGTTTTAAATATATTATCATTATCACTGAATTTTAAGGTGGTCTTCTCATTTGATACGCAATTATGTTTCGTGAAATGTAGTGTAGTCAGTAAGGCATAGGCCTATTATGTAAAATTAGGTAGTTTATAGAACAGATAGCGAGAGAGAAGTACGTGAATAAGGGCATTATTTCTAGCTGAAATTTTGATGTTACCGAGAGATGCTTCAACAGGAAAATTTTGCTAATTTTTTTCTCACGTACATTGAATGCGATCGTGATAATGATTAAAGGTTTTTCTTTATTTAACAAGTATGCTAGCTAACTCGCAGTTTTTCTATTGTTCATCATCTTATTTCGTTAACTCTATTATTAAACATTATACTTAATTGTTGTTGTTATTTTTTAATGAATTCCTTCATTTATTTCACTTCCTTGCCCTCTTTAAAGAGCTGCTACGACGAACAAACCCGTCTAATATGTTGATTTAATTGTGACTATGAACGTGTGAATGAACCGCAGTTTACGGAGGTTGATAACTCACTCGAGCCGAGACTTCCCAGGCGCTCCGCCTACGGCCGAATGCCGGGTTCACAATTTATTATTCAAAACGAATCCATTACCGTTTCATTACCGCTCATTGTTACATGAGGTGTTGTAAAACAAATTAGTAGATCTTTATTGGGTTTGCTATTGCGTGGGCGTAGGGACATCGTCGTTGGAGAACACTTACGGACGTATCTGAACATATAAGACATCGACATATACCAACGTAATAACAAAATTTTTTTGGCGATTTTTTCTGCGAAGAATAGCAACTTTACAGTAAAGGATCATATATCACTGATAGTCTTTTTATATATCAATATAACCCTAAATGTGTCTAAATTAGAAATTTTAAGTAATGTTATGTGTTTTAATGATAGTTAATTAGAAATTATAATCAGTGTCTATTACCTTTAGTCCGCAAAGAAGTGGATGGTTTTGGAAATTCATACTGAAAAAACTACCTTTGACTGCTTTTTGTATATTGATTAGTAAGTATTATGACCAATTAATGTTCCGAAATATTTCAGTTATATCAATGTCAATGTAAAAAGTCATAATTTACAGGTAACATGTATAAGAAAAATATATATATTTGAAGGTATAACACGTGATTTCATAAATACCTGTATTTTTATTTATTTATAGCTTTCTTAAGCTTGTTTCTTTTGACAGCTTACCAGCAATCACACACATTGGTAAAATAAATCTAGTGTGTCTTATGTGGCGGTATCTACATTTCAAACTATATAAGTATGTACCTATAGATCGTGTTAGAAAATTCTTACAATTAGTTATATATCTATTTAAGCAATCATGTAACAAATGAGGTGTTACGCTTAATATATGATCGTATGTACGTACACAATCAAGAGGCGTGCTTATACAACTAGATAGATATTGTCGGTTCTAAATTAAATAGAATGTGTACTTGATTCTATATTGCTGTCAATAAAAACCCAATTGAATGTACAAAAATTATCACAATAATTAAAAGAAATCAGTCAGTCCGCAACAGGTATATTGTAAAACTCGTGCAATGGTTTTGTTTAAACTAGAGCTATAAATTTAAAATGCCATTTCATATCTAATCTAATAGCATAAAATTCGTAACGTTTATATTATGTAAATTGTTAAAATGCATTCAGAACCCAACATCATTAATTAAACAGTCGCTTTGCATTATCAGTACAAGACAAAACAGAGAAATGTGTCCACACAATAAAATTTTACGAGAACTACGTAGATCAGAACGAGAAGAAAAATATTATCATACAGTGAAATGAAGAGCCAGTGAATATTCGTTGGGTATGTTCAGCTATTTTGATTTAGCAGCTCAGGTTGGTGTCTCGGGGGTTCCCACCTGGCTTGACAATTTTAATAAAATAATATATCCCTCGAGAACGGACGGGCCGTGCGTAACGTTTTCCGGATATTGATATAAAATACTTCGATATTTATGTCTTGAAGTCGTTGATATATAAATAATGACCCCGATTCTGCCAGCCTCTTGCTCATTCAACTTCAATCTGAAAGAGATAGTTTCACTTTTCGAATCGTCTACTTTGTTTCTAGACGATCTACACACTTTTAACACTTTTAAATCGGCATTTTTACATAACGTGAAATCTAGTTAAATTTGAATTTAAAAACGATTCTTATTTCCTTTTGTGTAAATTTGGTAGTTAAAGTCATATAACTATATGCATTGTGATGACCTATAGACGACCTTTTCGTAGACACTTCGATAAGACTGTAGGTATATGACGCTCTTGAAATCTAACAAACACTGCACTTGTTCAGACAAGTTTCTATGTAATAACATGCTATCGATCGTATAATAAAACGTATTACTACAAAATACAGTCTAATATCCAAATATTCACTCTTGAAAATTATTATGAAAACTGTACATGTTTTAATTACTTGCCATTTTTTAAAGAACATGAGTCTTATTTATGACTGTAGTAAGGTGCACTTTAGGACTATTTTTCTTCATCTTACAGTAACTGAAGCTTTGACAGCGTTGCAGTATAAATTACTTATTGTGAACTCTATTGCAAACTGCTTATAACTGAACATTAAATATTATGCGATCGAAGCTATTGCGCAAACAAGAGCAAAGTAAGTTTTGCTTACACTGTGTGGCTTCTTATTCGCTTTTAATAGAGCTTGTTTTACAACAACAGCTGTAAATTTGTCTCAAATATATTTGAGTTCGCTTAGTTCTTATCACGTGAAAAATCATAATCAGCATAAATACGCCCCACTGCTGGGCACAGTTCTTCTTACATGGAAGTCACACATGAGGGGTTAGAGATGTATCACGAGGGGTGAAAGCGATTGTCGAAAAAATGTTACAATTTTTTGATAGAGCTTTAGATAACAAATTTTGATTGACCCATCCAGGTCTTGACCATGCAGAAAGTTGCTTTCGTTTCGAATCAAAACCAGAGCGCTAAATCAAACGTGCTTCTCGTAAATAAAATTGTTTAAGTCATTTAAGATTTATTGCTTATTTACTTCGTAATGCAGCCTCAGACGGCTGGCGAAAAATTTTTGTACAAAAACCTATAACCTACACACTATAACCTATTACAAACTCAACAAGAAATGAATCATTTACTTTGGAACAGTCGCTCGTCAGTCAAGTGCATACAATTTGCTTTACTATCTATATAGACTTGTTCTTTATACAACGAAATTAACCGTTTTGTAGTAAATACCGAAGTAATATCAGGAAATATTGCATCAATTATCTCAAAGCCTCCTTCAAAATGAAATATTGCTAGACGATTTTAATCCCAATCACTTATAAATTAACATAAGTGTTTGTTTATTACAAATTCGTTCAATATTGTAACGTTTTTCTTCCGTTTAAGCAATGAGCAAATACTCTTGTATACTGTTGCTTCCGGAATTTTTAATTTACGCGGCAATCCGCCGCTTCAATATCCGCCAATCGCTGACCGTATCTGCAAAACCAAGCAGGATTTTTATTAAAAAATCTCTGACAAATTTTCTCGCTTTTTTAAACGGACACATGGTCCTCACTTCCCTTGCGCTATATTTCATTCCTGTTAAGAAGCGAGCAAGATGGTAGCCAAAATGGCGGTAGTTCCGTTTTAAATTTTATGCATTAGCATCTCCCGGTTGAGTTGCCTAGGTCGCGCTATGTCAAAATATCATTGCAGAGCCACTGAACAGCTCGTGCTAGTGGTTTTGACAGCGAACGGGGAAATAGCTGTTATTTTGTTGAACGAAACATGCACGATACAAGGTGGAATTCAAATGAGAGGGCATTGGACAAACAAAATTGACGATTCGCCTTCTTTATATTGTTATTGAATAAATTATTTAGTAATCAAAATTGTACTAGTCTACTAAAAAAATTAAATAATCTAATCTACAGATCAAATAGCAAAAAAATCTTTCAAGAATCCAACACTTACCAAAATAATATGTATACCATAAATTACAATCCATTTGAATCCATTTGTACAAACAATACCTTCCCCTCTGAAACTGCTGACAAATCTCCAACATCTCTCATGTTACAAATAAAATGCAAGTCACGAAATAAATTTCGACATGCAACAAACAAATATCACGAGAAAGGCAGTTTAAGAAGATTGCATGAGTAACACCTTAATATTTCGCGCTGGGACGTTGAGTGGAAAAAATAAGTGCCTAATACGAACCGGCGCCGAGTGGGGGAGGCAACAGACAACAGAGACAGAGACAGAGAGCCAAAACGGTACGCTTTAGAGACACACGTTAAGATGTCTGCGTAATTGTAAAATGCTTTTGATGTGAATACGTCGCTCGTTACTGCTTGGACACAGTTTGTTTCCCGCTGATAACAGGAAGAAAACATTGTGGATTTGATTAATCAAAGTTTTAAAAATAAATAAAATTTCATTCTGTGTACAATAGATCTTACAAATTCATGCACTTATATACAACAGATTGCCATTTTCGGCCGTAGAATATTTGAGATTAGTATATTGTATAAATATTTGAGAGTTCTGTTCTAAATTACAAATTAAATTCATTACAAATTTTTTTATACTTTATTTAAATGGAAAAATATTTATTTAAAATTTCATTCCTGACTCGTGCTTATTCGTTTAAATTTTGCGATTATTTTAAGAAGGGGAAGTAATGTCTCGGTTTTTTTCAAAATCTGGAAACCCGCTGTCTCTGAGAGGATAATACATTGTACTGGAAGAGATTTAAATCCTCTGAACTCTTACCATTATGCGCTATTCTCTTGCAGTGAATATTTAATGTGCCACGTTTGCGCCTTCGAAAAGATGGTTCTACCTTACTTTTAGAAATAAGGAAAGGTTTAACATTAAGTCTTTAGTCATTATTTTCATGTAATACGATGGTTATTAATATAAAGTGGAATATGACGCTACTCAGTACGAAGGCGTGCAATGGATTTCTATTGTTATTAAGATGACAGCTTACGTTCATATAATTTTTACTCTGTGCAAAGTCTATAAAGTATATTTTATCTTGTTAACAATCAGCAGCACAGATATCTTACAGAGATATAAAGTTTACCGAGTATTAAATAACGTAAACATATTTCACCATCCGATCCGCTATGTGATAATCAATACTTGGTCGTGCGCATTTATCACTAACCTCAACGCGAACCGAAATAGTATGTTCACGCGCCATCTTGCCCTCGACGCTATATTTTGCGCGCTCGTGTCAGTTGCATTAGCGGATCGCGTATTTATGGCTTGAATTCACACTAATCTGTGCTCTATCGAACGGACGCTGCGATCTGGACATTTTTATTGATATCACATTTATCTGTCACAGGCAGCGAGGCTTTGGGAATACAGCCATTTTTAACGCAGAATTATGATATTTGGAGTGCACAGAAAATAATTTTGTTTTGTTAAATGTTTTGATTTCCGATTTTGATAGAACAAAACGCACATGTTGCTCCGGGCAAAACTGCATCTACCAGTCAAAATTGCACAAAAATATGTTCAGTAGTCCAGGTTATTATCGCGTATGGGCAGAAAAGAATTTTATAATCAGTGGTTTGTGTACAACTCGTCTTTTAACGGTCAGGCACAATATTTGGCCATAATATTCGCGACAGATATGCGAATTGTACTTTTTTCTTATATGTATAGAGAATTTCAGAAGGTTATCCAAAAATTAAATCACTGCACTGGTTAAAATTGTTTTTAACATTATATTATGTATTTTAATTATTACAACAATCCAACCTGTTCTGATTCTGAAGTCATTGTGCTTTAATAATTATGTAGTGGTATCCAGTTTGATGAGAAACCCTAAATCTATAAAATTTAAAACTTCTAACAGACCATGCTTATTGGCCGAAACAAATTATGTATTATTTTTTACGAAAATTTATCTTGTTGGTTTTAAACACAAAATTTTTATTCCCATCTCACTGAATGTTGCTAAAACTAACTGATGATTATGTTAAAAATGTTAACCATTTTATGACATGTCATAGATTTTAAATTTGACAAAAACTTTTTAATTTATAAAAAAAAAGGTTTTATTCCACCTCCGTTTATATTGACTTGTGCGGTCAGCGAAAGCAGTATTCTCGGTCCGCCAACTCAATCGGGTATCGATGCGAATATTCGGCATCTTCCCGCCATTAGTTGCTCCCGGGCTTTGTCTGAGCTCCATTGTTCGCCGCCAATTAGTCGTAAGTTAGAGCGCTGCCACACCTAACTGTGTACTAGGATGCTATTATTGCTTAATAGATTATGGCTTGCGTCGCCTCTGCGCTTAGCTCGCTCTTTGTCTCACAAATAACTTTGGTATATCCGAACAGTTTAGAGTTTTGTCCCAGATTTATTATTTTAGCACCAGCTGCCGTTTTTGTGATGGAACTGTACACTAAATATTCAGAAACTGCGATCGCATTTATATTTTATTCGACCACGAACAAGGAGGCAAGCAATGCCTTAGAATGAACGTTTTTCAATGTCCATTCGTTACCGCTCAGAATTTCAATCAAAATCTATCGTCTTTACACAATGCAATAAAGATTTTATAGTTGAAACTGTTTGACAAAGCTCATCAGAGATTTATTGACTTGACGCAGAAGCCGGTTCATTAAATCCATACAAAGCACAATGCCTCTCAATACCCATTTTTACGTCAAAAAACTTTCCTTCCATTATGACTTACTAAATTGTCATCTTATTGTTAGTTTGTGACATGAAGAGAGATGCGTTGTCCACCAATCACATAAAGAAAAAGGTTTCTATTTGTTCAGAGTGACAGCACTAAAATACGAACCAGCCAGCTCGCGCCGTGTAGTGGCGCTCTGTAATTAGTGCGGCGTACTTTGTACGAGGTTAATTAGCTGTGGAGTGATTCTTTGCGACCTTCTGGTATTTATTTTAAGAGTTGCTTTTGTATTTCTGACATGAATACCGTTAGTCTTTTCAACAGTTGATGGTTTACTGTCAAGGAGGCTGGTTGAATCTGAACATTGTAAACTTTCATTTGTACTGATATATTTCTACTTATTTTGTGTCACACATTATTTTTTTTTAATTTAACTTGAAGTAGTTACTTATCTATACTTTCATGTTGACGAAAGCTTTTATCTCCGATCGTACCACTTAGAAACACTGCACCAGCTGCATAGATCGGAGCAATGTGTATTATAGCTGATGCTATTTTATATTTCGAATCTATATCTAGTTCATTTCTGATAGAGATACGTATAAATTAATTGATTTTGCTATTTATAATCAATATTATTAGGTCTGAAATTATATGATTCCACTAGACAAGGGTTTGAAGTTAAAATAAATATACTACTACACAGACAAGGCTGAGCGTTCGTCTCAGACACTGTTTAACTTTTTGTCACTGTAACTCAAGACAGAACAATTCAGATTACGTATACCTAATTTTAAAGGTCTTCTAAACTTATCTGATTTCGCTCAATATGGAAAGTTTTATATTATCACCATGGTGAAATGGTATATCTCGTTTTACTCTCATCAGTTAAATTAACGTGCAATAGTAAACTTTATTTGGGACACGCCCTCAGATGCGAAATCTAATACTTTCTTTTCTAGGTTTCTTCTTTAGAAATTAAACTTTTCTAATAACAAATATTATGCATTTTAACGTAAAGTGAAAATTAAGAATAATTTTGAAGGATATCCTGTCAAGTTTAAATATGGCGTGTGAAATAAACTAGTGTTAATTTTATTTTATTCTTTATACGTGTATATTATTTATTCTTTTTCATTTAATAAAAATACTTTTTTAGGGATTTCAAGGATAATTAGGATGTACATTGTGTGAGGTATAAATGCGAATGTGGCGCCGCCTTTAGAATGACCAATTTTTATGGCGAGATTTTTTTATTTTTTTTCCACGAATATATAATCCGCCAGGCCTTTCTAAATAGGTAAACTACACAGATGTTTCGACAGGATAGTGACAACAACGTTCATGTTTGTAATTTAAAGAGTCCTCGTCACCAGACTGTATTATTTTGGTTTCAATATAAATCCCTGTTATAAACAAACAACCGAATAACAAGGCCAGATTTTTAATTCACAATTCCATCGTCCACGCTATTTATCCATAAAAAAGTGCATAAAACGAAGCAGACACGTAACTGCGTCGTTGTCCACACGGCGGTGGAAAAAGGTGCGGACGCATCCCCCGCCCGCCCGTGAATTATGGCTATCGTACCGATCGTGTGCACTCCCCTTATATTTATAACCCTTTTTATGTCGCGGCAAATGGATTTATATTTTAATGAAACCGAGATATAACTGATTACGGTGGCTGCGGTTTTAAGGTCACTTTACATGAAAGCTTTTAAAAAAACAAACGAGTTTTAATTCAGTGTTTAATTTTCAAATTTGGAACCAGTGGCTCTCGAAATATCTCGACGACTCTCAAACTGAATAAGACCGCGCCATTTTTACTTCGTTAATAAAAAAAGCACCGATGATTTTCCATAAAGTATTAATTATAAATTAATCCCTATTTAAATATCATACTGATGTTTATTTTTCATGAAAGATAATTTAACTAATTTTGTATTAACTTTTAAACTAATTAAAGCCCCGAATCTGACAATCCGTTCTTTGTACGATTAAATGGTAAGTATATTAATGAATAACGTTGAAAAATCGTCACCAAATTTAGTTAAATGTGGTTGCTATTTTCTAAATTATTTCCTTGTTGTTACCATAAAAAATTGTAAATCTTTCGCCGTAAATTTATTCTCTTTATTCGGAATAAAAATCAATAGATAATGCAAAGCAATGCAACTAAAAGCCGGGAATACCCAGTTGCATTCAATCTTCACGGAGAGGTCCAATAAATAATGTATAAGAAGTATTTCTTGAAACATCCTTGAGTCGATCTGGAGTCCGAGTTAATAAATTACACATCTGTATAGTGGTAGTGGCTCAGGTGTTTCTGTTCCGAGCTATTCGTCTGACAAAGCGGGTCTCTCAGACCCCCCTTGGCTATTGATGTATACTCTCCGTGATTGAAAGGGTTGGGTAATAAAACAGAGTCTAGTAACATATTAGGATGAATTTAGTCAGCGAGCAAATTATAGCTATTAATTTTTTCCGACTTCAAAAAAGGACGATGTTCTGTTTAGCCTGTTTCACTGAATATATGTTCTTCTGTATATTGCCCATTGATTTTCAGAAATGTTTTTTTATTTTATAGAGTGTGCGCCTGGGGAGGACTTGTCACCAAGTAGGAATATGATTATGGGATCACAGAAAAATAGAACAAATTGTAAAGGCACGTATTACGTGTTTAATTGTTTTCTAAAGCTAATCGAGTATTTTAACCAACGACAAACAGACAGCCAAATGGACAATACTGACGGTCACCCATCTAACTTTGGGCTTAGAAGCTTACAACTCAAAATTGTGAAAAATAAGTTTTAAGCAAAACTAAAAGCCAACTCCAAAAAATATTTTTCGGAGTTGATGCTAAGTTGTTTTCATAAAAAATGGAAAGTAAAATATATATTTTAATTGGATAACTTCTTAGATTCAATTATTTTTGCCTTTTCTCTGTTTTGAAATCGGTAGCAATGTTTGTTGAATATTTTTCACATGTTGTAGACGAAAGCAAAAAAAACGTCAACATAATGTTATATCGATATATACATATAATTTTGCGTGTCTAGGTTACAAATAAAGTTATTTAAATTTCTAATTATACAGATTAAAGGCTGATATTTTCAAAACATAAGACAATTTAATATGAAATATTGGCCCCAATTCCGTTGTACACGGACTAAATTAAATTTTAGGTATTCGCATCTCTTTCAAACCAATTCATTAAGAAGGGATAGAATGACTTTAAGGAATATCAAGTTAATTGACACTCAGACGATCCATACACTTTTGACTTATTATAATCGGCATGTAATACGATGAAAATAAGTCAAAAACGCCATTTTAGAAACGTCAAATGACGTCACCGGTCATCTGTCTTTTTAGGGTTGAGAGTAGTTAAGAGTAGTAACTCAAATTTAATATAGTTCGTGCACTACGGAATCAGGGCCATTACTTCATCGTCATTTTGTCGTCTGGTCGATTGCTTTCCAAAGAAAAAGTATAATTTGATTGAATTTTCGCTCACTTGTTATTAATCCTTGAGCTGTTTTAGTATTATATAAGCCAATAAATATTTCTACTCCCACTTACCTATTGTCTATTCCAAAATAAGCTTATTAAAACATCTGTTGTCTTATCTACTAGATAACAAAGATATAAATATTGTTGTAATTAATAGAAGTTATTAAATATGTGCAATTTACATCTACTGTTTGATTCGCAGCTATTTCATACTTTGTCGATGTTTCGCTGTTTTTTATTAGCAACAAAAATTTGCCGGCTTTATCAGTTGATGATTTTGATATTTAAGGCGACTCCTACCGAAAATACCGCTTCCTCTAAATATCTTTATGAAAATTTTATACAACTGAAATGAACTCACCAACTTATTTAAGGAATTTCAGCAGATATTACTATACTTCGCATTTTTCTTATCATTAATCGTCTTAAGTAGCAAAAATGCTAAAATCAGCCACTTCTGAGAGACATTTGCTAGGTAATATTGATTATAAAAGTAAAGAAACGCATATCAATTATAATAATTACCCGCATATTTAATAAAAAATATATTCTTATTGTTTCAGAAGACTGATACCGAGAGTCCACATTGCTTCAGTAAACCCAAAAGAGCGAAGGTAAGTCCAAAGCAAATGTGCTCTCATTTGCAACGTATGACAATTTCGAATATGTCGCATCAGCACAAACTTAATCAGATCAGCGGTCCCACTGCGTACATCTAAAGGCCTTGACAGATTCCCTTTTGTTTTATGACCCGCCCGCTCCGAAGGTCTGCAGCGGACTACGCATAAAACTAGGGCCCCAATATCGCGCCAGCTGCCTCCCGATCATCCCCAGAAATCACTCAAAGCGCACAAATTACGAAATCTCTTTGCAGCTATATACGCGTCGAGTGCGAAGGGGCAGTTCTCATAAAGCCAGCATCGGATTCAGGGAATAAAATTCCGAGTTTACGACGCAAAAGGAACGTATCGGCATCGGAATGGAATCTTACTGGCGGACTAATTATTCCGCGGAAAACTTCTGTTATATTTTTCTCTGTTTGAACAAATTTGTCAATTACTTTTGAGGAGGGTCTCCGCTTTGAAGATCGAATTCGTAAATTAGACGAATGTTTTCCTTTGTTTCTTTGTAACGAAGGCAGAGAAGTTTTAAAATCTTGTTTTTAATCATTGTTGTGATGAAAAGCGTTTTCCGTACGGGACGATGAGTTCCAGTGTCGTCACGCGGCGTCGCCTCGTCCGTCCACCTCGGACCACAGATAATAGAATACCTAAAACAAAGGGAATAAAGAAAATCCCGAATAATATTTACGCGGGCACCCTCGCGGCGGAAACAGAACGCTGGGCTTAAATTTTGGGGGATTTTTCCGGTTTTTCGGACGAACTTCGTGGAGTTTTCCTTCCGGACTTCCTAACATGAGTTTCGGGCCACGATTTTAAGTTTTCCCTCCAGTTTCCGTTGTCGTTTGTTGCAATTTATATTATAAATGCGGGAAGAATATAACGTATCTTAGGCTCGACATGCTTATTTAGAATGGATCATATAAAACTTGTGTGGAACAACTTTTAAAGACGGCACGTGTGACAAGCGTTTAGGGAGAAGTGTTTGTTTTGGTATCTTAAACGCTGGGGTCCATTCACTGCACCGCCTCCTACGCTTTTAGCGAACGCATCTGTGCTCTGCTTTTAAAGGAAAATATGAGATCAATGCCTGGATACTACACAGCCGGAGAGCGATAATAAATATACTGAAAATGCTTCGCGTTTTAATATTAACACGCTTACTTAATGTACCTACGTTAATTATTAAGTAATTATATCAGAGTAAAGTTATTCAAAAAGTTTTGGATATATAAACTTTCTTCTTAAACTGAACGAATGGATTCGAATGGACAAATATTTCATTTCGAAAAAGGTATGGTATTCGGAACATTCGTTATGAATGAATCGATATGATGTGTTAATCGGAAATGGTTTTTAGCTTTCCTCCGGCCATACATCATCTGGAGATATGTTCCGATTCCGATACCCGCACGCAGATAACTCTAATTATATACGGCTGCCCGTAAATTACTCAGACAAATTGCTCTGCGCCGATAGCATCATTTTTATCTTAACATTTTTGTTAACCCCGACACGAGGCCATTTGTAAAGCAGATAAAAAAACCCTTTGAATAAACATTTCAAGTGTTTTAAACAAAAACGAGGAAGCTTATAAAAGCTATACCTTTAATTTCTGAATCAAAAGTTGGTTTTGTTCTTAACTGTTATGAGTCTAGCATAATTAAGTAGCCCTTGCGACAGTAGCAATATTGGAATGTAAAACAAAAGGTCTATGATTCAAATCACTGATTCCATCATTTAGTTTGCTAATACAGTTTATTACGCTTAAAACTGTTGTAATACGAGTATCGATACACGATTTTTGCTTACAAGAATTCAGTGTATTTCGTTTTGGGATTGTAAAGTGCGACCCTTCGGCAGTCCACCCTCGACCTGCCTCAATTGTCCCCTCCGAGACGCAATTCTCGTAACTAACGTCAAACGGATCGCGTTTAAATGAGCCCTAAGACACCACGAGCGGTGCCGTGCTCAGGGGAACACGCATCTGTTATGTAGTGCCCCCTTATAGCACATGCTACACACTATCAGCTAGGCTAATGCTAAAATATAGAAGAGTAATTCCAGAGAATGGGGGAATTTCGACTCTATTCTATTGTATAATTGGGACAATTTGTAAATACCCGGTTAATACCCACTTAAAGTTATCACTATTATATTTAATTACAATTGTTTATTTTTTCTCATACATATTCCCTGTTATGACGATTGAAAGAACTTAGTAAATGAGTCTATTTAAATAAAAATATTTTGACTTTGACTATATTTTTCTAAACGCAGGAAATGTTCTGCTGTACTCAATCAATGATGGCCGCTATATTAACAGCCATTTCGTCTTGGCTTCTTCTTCTAAGCCATGGTTACAAAGGTGAACATAATCATATTTTAGCACTCGCCATTATTTTATATACTTAATGGGCATCCCTTACTGGTTTGACTTTTGAATATGACAAGGTAAATGTTCGTATGGTTTGCCTGATGGTAACGGTCCGTATATTACACCAACTATTGCGTTCACTTCATCGGTGTGATTGCAACTATTGTTGTACGAGCTAAATAAGTAATAACATGGTCCAGTTGGCCTCATAACTAGATTAACACTTTAATATAACGAGATAAAGATTTAGTGTTTTATATTCAAAATAATACAAAAATTCAACTCTGAATACGTATGCTTAAATATTATTGAGACCTGATTCTAAAGTATTAATCTACTTTTGACTTCGGTACATACCTATTGCGAGTTATTTTTTGTATTCTTTTGCATATTAAATCAATTTTCCAGATACCAAAAATTACAAAACATAGCTTAGTTAGTTTAGCTGACAGTGGATTAAAGCTTTTCAACAAAATACTTGACAGATCTCGCCCTAAACTAGTACGTATCGTGCTAGTTCGTATACACGAAATTTTATACTCATTTGGCGATTGAAAGAGGCACGCGAGCTAAATGGATTCCATTATTGAACAGCTATCTATAATACTAAATTGTGATCTATATTTTTGTTATTCTTGTCACGATAAATAGAGACGAGCAGACAGAAAATAAATATCAAATCCAGATGGAAGCCCGTTTCTTGGAACGAGCCTTTCTGAGTTATGATGAAAGAATTATTTGTTATTTTTATCTAAATATAAATTGAAATAATAATATGATATTAGAAGCAGGAAAGATTTGTATGTATGTAATGATTACTACTCAATAACAACTGGCCCGATTTCACAAATTCTTTCACTATTAGGATGCTGCATTATCCCTGATTAATCTAGGCTATGTTAGTTACTAAAAATTGTAATCCCTACTAAAATTTCAACAATTTACTTATTGCTGATAGAACAAAAAATGAACAAATATATAAAAATTAACTATTATATAACAAATATGTCTTTCAATAAAAAAAGAATTGTTGGGAACTCTTTATTTATTGTGAACGGTAGCCAAGAGGCTTTCATTTCACCTGATGATAAGTGAAGATAAAACCGATGGAAGCGATCTACACCTGCATTCCTCAACCACAGAGGAACTGGCTATTTCCCCTCCAACTGCCGGAACAGAACAATGCTATTAACATTATTGTTATGGCGGCAGATTAAGGTAAGATGGTAACTAGCCAGGCGAACTTTGGTTTTCTACCCACACAGGGAATAGGACCCTGGAGTTCCAGATCTGTAGTAGGTGGTCTCAACCACTAGACCACAGAGGCGGTTAATCCTATCTACGTTTTCATATTCTTCCCAATGGTATCCCTAAACCTATTAATTTTAAATATCTTTTGTGTTACGTGCCTATTCTTTTTATTAACTATGTAATTACATCATTATAATTACATAATTCTGTAAATATATTTGTTTGTCTGAAATGACATACTAACAATTGTATTCTTATATATAAAAATATATAGCTGTTCCTTAATCTTGCTGAACTCTAACACCAATTGCCCGATGTGAATCGATTTTATTGTTTTTTGATCGGTTTAATTTAGGGGTGGTTTGAAAATATTAAAAAACAGAGAAAGTCCTAAATAAAAGCTAAAACAAAATATTTTAATCCATACTAAGGTACGGAAAATCTTCTAACTGACGTGTAATTCAAAATTATTGTCAATGTTATTTCTTACATCTCTAATTCGTATATTTTTTGATAGATGGCGGTAATAGCAACTAGTGTATGTTTGTGTCTTTCAGAAATTTTAACATCCACTCAGTAAGATTTAATATTTACGCACTGTAACCTCATAATCCTTTAAAAATAGTGGAGTCAGTAGCCTCAGTCATAAAGGATTATAAGCGGTTAACAAAAAACTGGATTCTGGCGAAATCTAATAAAGAACTAATAAATCAGTTGATAAATACTAAGTTATTAATAACGTTAGTTGCTAGACACTCACTAAGACTAGCTGTCAAAAAATAGCGAATAGGCGAGGGTTGATGTATATCCGAATCTCCGTTAACAACGAAACAAACGGTTAAAAGTAGCGAAGCGCTTTATTTGTCGTACTTTTCTAGGTTGAACTGGGGTGAGCGCGTTAAGGGTCCGTGAGGCTAGAACGGAGTGTGTCGCGCCCCTCGGCTAGTAAATAAAAATGGCAAAAGGTCGACTCTTCATAAATTCATTAAGACGTTATAGTTCGTCTGGAAAGCTATAGGTAGTGAAGCGGAGAACTAATGGACTGTGATGTATCTCCTAAGTAATGAAAATGCGAGCGAACGATTAAGGAAATAATGGGTTTATTGTACAAACTAGACTACGTAACAAGACAACAATAATGACAAGAAAGAAAAGACAAAACAAGAATTTGATTGATTTTAAAATTATATAAAAAAACCATAAATAATTATAAAAAGGTAACATGGCTCGGCCACAGGTAGTAGTAGGTGTTACGACTATTGCTGAAAGTTAATTTAGTTCGACAGTATTTGCTATCGTTTTGATACTAAACAGATAAATAAAGAACCTTCTGTATACATTTTTGTCTGTGATCCAATAGCCCCCCTCCCGTATTTGCACAAAGTCCCGCCAACTTTGCTTCTTTGCCATAATAAGCCCCGCATGGGTGTTTTATTCTGCTACCATTGATAGTCTTAAATTAACGAAAGGTTGATGGTCGATTCTATCATCTGATGGAGATTTTATTTTTTACTTCAATATTATTTCCTTGCTTATTTCTGGAGTCGAAATAGAATTTCTGTATGAAAGGTAAAGAATGCCTATTGTCATTAACTATGCCAATTGGCCCTTTATTATATGCAATAGAGTTTAAATAAATAAATTATAACGTTGAGAAAGTAGAATAATTTAATTGTTAAAAAGGGTCCGTCGGGTTTTATTAATTTTTATAAACAACCAATCGAATAAAATTTTTACATTGTCGAAAAATCAATGAATGCGTTCTGAAAAAATTAAATTATTATTACTAACATACGTACGTTCTGTATCAATTGTTTCTTTGTTCGTGCAATTGTCTCTTAAATAAATATATCCTTTAATCCAAGCTTTCTAATTAGTGAACACACACCATATTCTTATTGTATATAAAGACATTAAAAGTAATTAGGTATTATATCGAAAGTTTAATTACTTACAAACGAAAATTAAACAACTTGGCACGAGTATAAGCCAATTTACACTTTTAAAGTACTTAAGTATCTTATAAATGGAAGAAAATAATAATCAGTATATAATTTTACAACATAAGTAATAGCTATACTTAAACATTTATTGTTAAAACTTCTACGGGTATTAACAATAAATTAACAACTAATAACGGGTATTAACAGTAATTTTGATGTGCAAATAAATTAAAATATTTATTTGCACATCAAAATTACTGATTTTACAGCAAACAGGTTAAGGTTTTGAAGTGCAATTAATATTTTTTGTTGATTTGTTTAATATAATTTTAACTCAATACAATACTATTGTAGCGGAGTAAGTAATAGGGTGGACAGCTCAGAGCAATATATTATATTAAAATAAAAGGAAAACCAATATAAAATATAGCTTAATAAGAAGACAAGATAGTAAGAAGAAAAAGAACAGATCAACAACGACAACCTTATGTCAAAACACCGAAAAGTAAAAAATAACATTAAAACCTCTTTTTGTGAACCTGCCTGATGGCCAGTTCTTAACAACTATAAAATAAAATAATATAGGTATATACAGAAGAATGATTACTTAGCTTGCTGTCAATAGAAATTCTCGTATTCGATATTAAAAGCATTTCATTAATGTAGGCATGAAATTGAATTATTTTTGAATGAGGTACACTTAACAGCAAAAGTGTTTTTGTTTTGTCAGTTTGTAACTTTAAGTGCTAAAGTAATAAAGCTTATAATTACTGTGAAGTGTGTACATATTTTTGTTAGTAATTGTACCGTGTTGGGTTTGGGGTCTACGTTCTCTTTGTTATTGTATCGCCGGCGCAGGCAACACACGTGCCCGGCGGCTGCGTCGTGTAAACACGGGTTCACCGCAAACAGAGGGACGAGCTACTCGATTTTAATCGAGAAAACTATTGAACTAGATCGAATATATATTCTCTAATATACCTTAGAACATTTTATAAAGGTGTATCATTAAACCAAAAATCCGTCACTAGAATTCTATAAGAAGATTTTTGATATTTATTTCGTAAATATTATTAAGTGTAAATCAAAAAAGGTTTGCAATGAATATTTATTTTATGTTTTTTATTTGAATTTCATAAATTCTCAGTTCTCGTATGTTAGTGCCAACAATATATTCTGCAATATCATTTCGCCATACAGTGTTAAGATATATATGTATATATGTTAGTGGAAACACTACACTCTCATTATAGCTCCATTAAAATGTCGTGCATCTGAATGCGGGCAAGCTCGGAGATTTACGTTATCAAAACGGAATTAGGGAATACACCATTTGTGTGTACAGACGACAGCGAATCAAATGTATCAGTTTCACAACAAAACATTCACTATTGTGTACTCGATAACGAAACGTTATAGGCTTTATACGTAAGTGTGCATTAATTGGTTCAAACGCAAAAGTAAGTTTAAAAAGCATAAGCATTACCGCATTAGTTATCTGACCACTTCTGTTGGTGACTGTACATGATTTTTACTTTTTGAATTTTTATCTAGAATAATACTGATACAACCTGACATGTTTGTATATGAAATGGAAGTATATATCCATCCTCAAAATATACTCTATCTCTTCGCTGATGTTCACCCAAATCGGTTTAGCGGTTAAGGTAATAACGTAACAGACAGACAAAGTTGCTTTCGCATTAATCTATTAGTTCGGGTTATTTATCTCAATTTTAATTACCGTGTTTAAAAACTACTATATTTATATAATAGTTATATTAACATAGTATATATATAGATATTTTTATCGTAGTTCAAACAGTCAATCTAATTTACAGTAATACTAAACTTGACATAACAGAAACAAAGCAATAGGCGGCGCTATTCCGTTGTTGCATGTCTGAAGTCACGCAGCGAGGTTGAGATTAATTTATTTATGATATATCATAAAATTCGTACATGTATTAAGTCTTTCGTACCATATAATAGACTCTTACTCCAACGAGACCAACTTGAAAACTCAATTTTAAAATCTAATTATAACTTTAGAATGTTGCGCCTGCACATATTTGTTTACATGCTTGCGTGAGACTTCAAATAAGTTAGTTTAAAGTTAATTAATTGGTTTATAATCTGTTATAGTGTCTTGTAAAAAAATAGCTAAGCAGCAATGTATTCCTGGCAACTTGTAGCAAAAATGTGACTAAGAAATATATAAAAGCTTATGTAACATACTAATATCAACTACTATATACAACTATATATGTATCTAGATAGTGAGCTTAGTTGTCCATATCCACTTCATCGACTTAGCATCATGGACACAATCATATTATAAATATTTCCATTATTAATATTCTGAGTGGAAGCGGGGATTGCTATAGTAAATAAATAGTATAGGTACTTATCAGTACTTGTTGTGTAATAAATAAGATGGCCAATCGAATAACAACTCTTTAGACTTTAGACATTTTATCTTTAATCCGAGATTAACATCATCTAGCTAATGTCGCAATCATAGTTAAAAATAAATAAATGATTTTTATATCTAATAAGTTTTTAACACGACTTCGCCTTAGTTATGCTCCAATGAACACGTGGCATTATGAGTTTGCGTTATCCTAAACTTGCCATAATTCAATTAAGAATGAAAATCGCCTAATTCTATTGACATGTGTCTCGTCTTAAATAGTATTTCTGATGGATATTCGCTAAATGGAGTTATATGAAAAATATCATTAAATATCCGCTTGCTAGCAAATAACTTTTTGATTCCTATTAAGCTTTCCAAGGTTATAAAGTAATAATAAAGAATTACTTCATATAAACGCAGGTTTTTTTAAGTCACCATACAAATCAGTCTCTGTTGTCGTCAAATTTCCGACATACGTTAAATTTTCTTTTATATACTTAAACGTTTGATATATTTACTTTTACATGTTTAGAAGATTCAGTGCATTGCATTGAATTTTTTTAAGTGAATTTTTTTCAAACATTTAATTCAATTCAATTCAATTCTTAATTTTGCGTTCCATAGTTACATAATATGAATCTTAAGACTATTTATGACACTATGGACCCTGTCGGGCACAACAAAATTATTATAAAAACATAATAAAAAACACAAAAAAAAATAATAATAAATAAATTATTTTTATTTATTATTATTATTTTTTATTTCAATAAATTATTTAATTTATTTCCTTTTCAACTTATATTTGCCGAAGAGTGGACAAATTTGAACCGTTTACTTACAGTAACTGTTACAGTTTCGATATTACAATAATTTGAGTCGTGATTATAGTGAAACCGGGTTAATATAGTGCAGTCATGATTGTTCCAAATGCTTTTTAATAACAATAAGTTGTTTATTATCATTGCACGAATACTTGCAATGCAACCAAAAATGGGTTAAGATTTCCGTGTTTAGATATCATAGATTATTGTTGACTTCTACGTTATATTATTCATGTCAACTTCTGACCGAATATTTGTTATCTATGGTTTAAATTAAAGGTTATCTGTGTCAGTAAACAATACCTGCGTGGGCATTGTACAATAAACGTCTGCATTGTGTCAGCGGAGAAGTGCTTATTAGTTCTTTACATGCAGATCCTCGAGATTAACCTGAAATGAAAAACACTTTAGTCAATTTCATAGTACTATGAAATTGTTGAAGACAAAACAAAATATATAACTTATAAACATGGATAGTTTGTAAGTATAGTTATTTATGGGATTTATAACCTGTACCTTTTCGTTATTTACGATCTACATGCTAATGATCATTTAAATTCAAAACATTATATATGTGTATAAATATCATAAATATACTAAATAAACTCACACGCATTCATCACTCATAAATAAATATTCGTACGCACTATAAAATGGTCTGCCTGTACCGGGGCTCGAACCCAGGAGCCCTGCCTTTGTAGACAGGGATACTGACCACTCGACCAGTCAGCCGTCAATGTTTGTAATGATATTTATAAATTAAATTTGTATTATATTAAGGAAAATATTTTCTGTCAGTTGTTGCTTACTAAGAATATCCTGTATTTTTATGATATAAAATTAAGATTTTTTACTCGTCATTTATATGTTTTATACCATATTTTTCCTGTCTACGTTTGTCATAGCATTACTAGTAACAGCATGTTACCATCCAGCCAATTCTCCAGATTGAATTGCCAATTCTGTCTCGACTTTTTTCTATGAAGGAACCCTTCGTTACGGATAAGCGCGCCGTAATTTAGGGTTCTGCAGCTGCTACGCGTGTAATGTTGATTGTATTGCGAGTGCGCGGCTCGTAATCGAACACTGCCCTTTAGGCCGATCACACACTGCAACGCATAAAGGGAACGCTAAGTGGAGCTGTGATTTAAAGGGCTGCTTATTGTACCAAGATTTGTATGTAACACTGTAGTTTGTTTGAGAAAATTCACTTTATGTCACACAGATAATACAAGTATGGTACAGTAGCCATGCATGTGAATGTAGCAACTCTCCGTACGGGACTGGATGTAAAATTTGTTGTCCAAGTTGCTTATGAACGTCTTCGCTCAGAGCGAGATGTGTCGTAGGTTGAGTGACTCGGTATCGGTCATTTTGTTGTTAAAAATGAAACATACAGACTGCAGTTCCTATAAGATACCACCGCTCCGCTATCTCCGCCTCAATAGAGTGTCAGTCTTATACGGTTTTCGCATGTTAAAAGAGTGGAGCGTATTCGGCGTACGTAAGATAAACTTTCTACGCGAAAAGAGAGATTAATGTGCATTGATGTGTAAATATTCCTTATATATAGATGCTTAAGTGCTTTTTGCTGTATTATTTAGATAAGTAGCTGATATTTTTGTGCGGGCGCCTGTTTAGGATGGAATATGGAAATCGTTTCTCGTGTGTGTTAATAAGAGTAATTTAAAGTTTTCTCTCTTTTTGAATCTGAATATATGAAAAGTTGTATTTACCTCGATTCTGTTGTACACGGACTCCAGTTAAAATTAAGCTCAGTTCTACATTTTTAATACAATTCGAGAAGATAAAGACAGATTACCCATGACGTCATTTGACGTGTTTGTTTAGTTTTATTTTTCAACAACAGATGGCGTTATCGTTTTGATAATCACGCTATTAAAGTTTCACAGCATGAACTTGGTAGGGCGGAATGCATTGCATGCCAGTCAGAAGAGAGTTTGTTGATATTCAAATATAATTTAGTTAAAGCCGTAACATTTCAATTTTAAAAAACTACAACAAAAATAAAACATATTATTGTAAAAAAACCTCTTTTGGCAAAGTTGCCAAGAAAAAAGTGAAAAAAGTTTGACCTTGACCTTATCACTTTTAAACTGTAGAATAGCAGAATCTCACGTCTCATCATAATCATCTATGCTATTTAAAGGTTGCTACTCAATCATTATTTTCAAAAACACGGTATAATAAATGCGATATACTTAGATAACAATCAACAGGCAACAGTGGCGCCGCGTGTCGTTATCGGCGAGTGATCAAACAACCCTTTGTTCGACGGGTATTCCCCCATAAATCATACGGATCTTATCTGGTGGGAGCTTATAAATTGTATTTGTGCTATTAATTGCCTTGGATTTATTTATAATAAAGTGAAGCTGTAAAATAATGTTATAAGAAAATCAAGGCATCGTCGGTCCGCCACTTTTTTTACGGATTGTGAAAAATTTCACTCCCGGCGAGCCGTCAGGTGACGAAGCGGCCGTGATCATGGTTAGTACAACCTGACCGAAAGGTGGAGCAATCATAGTAGGACTCGTTTAAACGAGTGTTAAATCATTATAACACATATAGAGGCGTGTTCCTGGAGATAGTTGATTCGCAATAGTTGACGAAGTAAGTAAGGAACTACTTTGGTGTTGTATCAATTCTATGCATCTGTAAGATATATGGTAAGGACTTGTTACCTTTTATGTAATAAAGTCTTTATAAAAATGGTTGTATCCAAGGGAGGACTAATAGAATTATCTCCCGGTTAACCTGTCATAGACATGTGAGATTTTTGTCCAGAAGACGACCAGAGGTAGTAGTGTTTGTAGTGTTTTGAAATGACCAGTGCATTTGATTTTATACTACATCGAGGAGAATATAGAAAAGTACCTGTGGACTCATCGATGATTCTTACTGTCATTATTTTTACTATTCTTACCGTTGTTACTGAATATCAAAATAAAGCTTTGAAAAAACTGAAGATTTGGACAAAGTACTTACTTTACGAATTGTCACAATCGCTGTCTACTTAGCCAGAAGTACCTGGTTCGATCTCGCATGATGAGTGCCCATATTTGTTCACGTTCATGGTTCATGGATGTTTGCATTTTTATTTAGTAAATTTCTGATATTTGTATTCATAATACAAACTCTTAATGATGCTTAATTTTAGCTAGGTAATAAGTGTGAGTGTGAGAAATATTACGCTTGACCCAAAAATAATTATAATTGTCCTATGGCAATCCTTAAAAAATCAATTTGTTATGGTTACTGCAACAAGAGACGTCTTCTATACTTTCTGATCTAGATAGTAGATCTTTATATGGAATACGCAGTGTTCAAGACTTCTCAAACACTGCGTATGCTATATCTGAAAGCCGTAAATAATTCCAGGAATCACTTCAATTGTACCTAAATAGTGAGGCTTGGAAGGTACATCACAAAATGCTGTGATGTTATGAACGATTAAGAACGCTCCAAATTCAAAATAGAATCCCTGCCATTTGTTTTCATAAGAGACATATTTGTGCAAGACATTTCCATCACAAATCCTTTGACGCTCTGCCGATCCTCCGTTCATAATTATACGTCCCTTAGGAACTCATCCCGGATGAAAACTATTTCGGGGTCCGACTTGTACGCATGTCAAGTTTAGTAACGATTAATTGAGAGGCTGTTGAGATAACCAACAAACAAAGTACACAAGACAAATTAATGGCGCTTGAGTTATTAATAAATCTGTACAGTATATTTAATAAGAAATCAATATAGCTTTAGCAGACTGTACCAAGCAGTACTATTTTTGTGTAATTTTGAGCTATCACCGCACCGCCGTTGTGCTTGTTGCTAAGTTGGTAACGTATGTTACGTTACGTTACGTTATGACGTTATGTTACGTTACGTTATGTTACTTTGCTCCTCGACTTCACAAAGGTCTCTTAAAGCATCTATCTCATACCCAATAAGTGTTGTTACTCTAAGCCAATCGAGCCACAATTAGCGACAGCCAGGAGCGTCCATTACATTAATCCAGGGAGTAAATTGCGCCAAGTTATAAATTAACTGGCGACTTAAACCGAGCACTTAACACCGGAATTAGCCGACGTTTAATTGAATCTTGTTTAAAAAAAACGGCTAAGAACGCTTCGGATACGCATTAAGAGTTCCTTGTGGTCATCCAGATAGTTTAAAAAGTAAATAATATTAAATTTTTTTTTTTAAATGTTTCGAAATTTAAATTTTATGAATTTGATGAACATTTAAAATGCATGCGAGACGTTTAAATTTACGCGCGGAAATTTAGTTTTAGTTTTGGTAAACGTTGAAGCTATCTTTAAAGTTAATATTGAAGTTGAAATAAAAGATTAACGCTTTTAATGCCGTGGTCACTATGGTGGTTGGTGATCGCTTTGATTACAAAACAGGTAAACATTGAAATTATTTCATTATTACTAATTTTATTAAGTATTTTAAACATTATTCGGTTGATTGTGGTGATAACTAGTAAATTGATTTCATTTTAAGATAATTCAAAAATTTTAATAGTCAAACTGACCTATTTTGTACTTCATAGAGCTTTCCAATCATAATAAGGAACTGTGTTAGCGTTAGTAAAAAGATTGTGATTTTTTCTATTATAGGGGTTACAGGTTAACATTTAGCGGAGTAAATGTGGCTGTAAAGTACAGGCAACTATTTAAAAAAGCTTCCAGTTTGCAATATTACCTTAGCAACCCTGAAACAGCAGTCATAATCCAGATAAAAGCAAACGGCTCAAACTTCACGCAGCTCAGAACTTCTACGTTTTTAACGGCCAAAGAAGTCTCGCCGTAATCTCCAGATTGCTATGGAAATGTTTTCGCAGCTATCTTGAAGAGTGAAAGAATATTCTAACTCTTAAACTATTACGATTCATATTAAAAAACAAAATCAAACTGGTTGAAACGACACGCAATCAAAAGGTATGTAATTACCTACTGAGCTACGCATTAAGTCTCGTCTTTATTATTATGTAAAAGACTTTTGTTTAACAATTGATTCGTTCTGGCTTCGCTCTATTGACATATGAAAAAAAACGGGTAACTGAAATATGTAGGTTAAGGATTAATACCCTTGAAATATTTGAGAAAAAAGCTTTTCTAATAAACAAATACAATTTTAGATACTTTTCTTTTAACATTTTCAAGAGTAAAATGATTATTAGAGGTTTTTATCAGGAGATAGACATCCTATCAGGGACTTTAGTTAAGTCTTTTTGTAAAACTACAGTTTCACAGTACATTTACGGTTTACCCATTGTTACCATTATGAGAGAAGCGCGCATTACGAATTGTATTCGTTGCGAATTGTAAGTGCGAAAAAGTTTTCGCCCTAAGAAGCGCGTTCCATCTTTATTTAATAATAAAAAACGCGATATTTTTTCGCAACGGTTTTATTTGTAATGCGCGCTTACCCTATGATTCCAAGAAAACTTGACGACTTGATTAATATTCTTTTAGCGTGCCAGAAGACGGCCGACAATCGGAGACCGATTTTTAGTCGGTGAAAGATGAAAAATTTAGACTGTTGTAGTGTAACGGACACATCCAACAAGATTCTGCCACACGGTTGTTTCTGTTTATATTAGGTTGGTTAGGTTCAATGACAGTATTGTGTAAGTAAGTGCTAATTACTTTCGTCCATGTTTAAAGTGATGCTACCATATTTACCGAGGTGCAAATGTCCCCTACAGGTCTAAATGGTCTAATAGATCCAAGAGACTTTTAGCGAATGTCCACTAAAAGTTGTCCTAAACGGGTTCCTGCTTTAATATATCGAAGACCATCAAGTTACTTGATGTTAACTTGGAGCGTTGATATTTTGGAAACAAGGATGTTAATTCCTCCCACATCATATAAATACATTCTTCAGAACACTAAATATAATAATTTCCCCGTATCAAAATTTCTAATGAGCTCATTCGTCTTGTGGAGTAATTCTCTATCAATAGTGATGTAAGATCGTATCAATCAATATCAAAATATGAAAAAAATAATAATTCCTATTTTGAGCAGATGTCTATTGCTATCTCACTCTTTTCCTATGAGTACAGGGGTTTGTCCTCTTTTTCTAAATACTGTTCCAAAATCGAGAGCTGTTTGGCTTTTCCCCAATTTTATTGCTTGTGTTTAGGTTACGTTCAAATTAAAATTGCATGAACGATAAGCTCACACGATACAGTTATAATTTATTGCACTATCATATTTGTAAACGTGGCGCCATTAATGGTGAATTGTCGGACTAAACTTTTAATAGGTAAAAGTGTCCTTACACGACAGTCGGCGGCGGTAACACCCACTTTGTATAAATATTTTCCTAAACCGCCATCATTTTCTAGCAAGTGTTCTAATTTCAAAAATGTTATGCGTTAGATAACGAATCACGAGCATAGTCCAAATATTTTGGCCGAAAAAGTCACAATTCTTGGTAAAATCCACACGGCATATGTCACGCGACCCTATTGTACCCGCTCCACGACATAATGGCATCAATTCCAACCCCTGAGCCTACCCGTGGTAATGCCACGTCAATGGAAGCTCGCACGAAGTCGCCCGAACTATTATGTCGCCCGCAGGATTCCGTTGATCCAGATTGACAGTTGTATGTGAATAAAAATAAATTCCCAATATAGAGAAGGCTTAACACCTAACGTGAGATATTTTGTGTGATCGTGGCTGAATTCATTTTTGTTTTTACATTTTGCTAAAGATTTCTTGGATACCTATATACTTAAGAATGAAACGTAATTAATTTTTTTAGACTTCTGTAACCTGTGAAACGTCCATTCACCAGGAGACATAATAAATAAGTTTTAAAATGTAGAGTTTGTGTCCAAAAATGGTGTACCTCATATTGTTGTAGGGATCCAGAGGATCCAGATATATAAAGCTGGATTACTATTTGGTAACGAAATTCCAGGTCCAAGATCCATGGTCCTCAATGTTAAATAGGTGTAACTACTTCTATATAGACATTATTTTATAAACGTTATATTCAAGACTTAATAAGAAACTTAAGTTGTTCTTTTTGATGTACCTCATATGGTTGTAGAGATTCAAAATTATATATTTTTTTGAGATATGCTGAGGTGACTTAATTTACTATTTGGTAACAAAGAAAAGAATGACCTGCGTTTTACTGTCTTACCTTTTTATCATTTTTATGTTTGTTCTGTGTCTCTTCTGTTGTTATTTAAATTTTCTTAGTTTCTGCTATACACTTGTTAACGTCTTCTTGTTTAAATCTTTGTATTAAACTGTAAACTATGGTCCTTAATTTCCTTTTACTTAGGTACATTTTCTTAGCGTCCTCAGAAGTAGATTAACACTTATGTGCCATGTTACAAATCATGTCTGGTTTGGTTGCAACTATTTCTCTATATTAAATAGTAATTATGACGTGGTCTTCTTCTGAAGTCATTAGTGCTACGTTAATAGATAAAATACTAGTAAAGTCCAAAAATAGTCACCCACGCCACATTTTTTCGTTTTACAAGTAGACTCCAATGTCTCTCTGACCATGTCAAAATTCATGGTCTTTAAACGAGTCGTAAATAAGTGACCAAATTTGAGACTATTTTCCACTTTAGAATGAAATTCATTAATGTAAGCATCGTCATAGTTTAAAAGACGAGTAAAAAGCATAATTTATAGAAAATGCTAGGCAAAAACCAACCCAAACACATTATAGTAATGATAATTAGCAATCTTAAAACGCTCAGAAATGACTCCGATCAAAATAACTCAATCAATGTGGTTGTAAAACGACGTCAAGTTTGACGAACTTTTACACAATTATTGCTTACCAATTGAGTGGGCGGGAACTATAAAATCTACTTAATTTATCGCTTCTAAGCTGTCACTCCTGCCGCCTGAGTCTTGCCATAATTAAGTTTTATAGTTCACCCAGCAGAATTGATGGAAATAATGACTTAATCGTTGGTCTATTAAATATTAGAGTAAACATTATGTTTGCTTCATGGGGACCTACACTGCCAATTTCTGGACATATTTATGTGTCTTTCAATATTTTTGACAATCCTTGAAGCCTGTGTTTTCATTCAAGTATTTGACACATCTTCTTGGTGGCTTACCTCTTAATCTTTTTATCCAGGGTCTCCATTTGAAAGTCTATCAGCTTATCCTTCCCTGTGCATGCGAAGTGACTAGCATAATTTCTATGATGTCAGCAATCAGCAGCATAGAACTATTGATTCTTAAAGGATTCTTAAGAAATAAGTGACCATTGTTGTTACTGGCGGATATTCGCCAGCTGACTATCAGGTGTATGGTTGTTAGCTTTGATTTGTATTTATCCTAAAAATTTGACATGGAGGCTAATTTAGAGGAGGCAGTCACTATGAAGGAAGGGTTATGTTCCTGCAATTTTGTGCCACCAGTGCCTATTATTTTGACAGGGCCTTGGTGTGACGAATTTTGCCACCAATAACTTACTCTTAGTTTTAGGATCTTTTTATTGCATTTGGATCAATAATTTCCCTATAGGTGCTTTGCTTTACATGGAAACTTCATCCATAGTGTTCTATGCCATTGCAGCTCTTGTTCTTAAAATACTATCATCAGTCCCTCGGCTTGATATGTTACACACATTATGTTTTTTCACTTTTCGGATTCCAGTTGAAGAATTAATAATAGGCTTGTTCTGAGCTTCATCAGTTCAGCTTCGTTAAGTTTACTAGAACTTTTATAAGCAATTTACAATAGTGAGTTCAGGGAGTTCTATCAAAGAAAAAAGTGTCGTAACATTCTAAAGAAAATTGCAGCGCAAGCACATGGATCAAAATATTTAATGGCACAAGGTAACTATACTTTTGAAAAATACCGATAAAGTTTCATAAACTATATATTTAAATAAAATTAGACACCCAAGTTATTTTTTTCAAATATTACGTTCACCAATAATTACTACACAGAATTACTATTATTTTTTAAAAATGTATATCCAATTAGATATCATCACAGGTCTAATTGGACGACCTCACTTTACAAATAATTACAAGTTCCATCGTGGAATAGGCAATTCGACATACCTTGAACTAAACGTCGACCCTCAGTTTAGACAAGAATTTATAATTTAATACGTCCTAATTAAAATACTGGCTTGTTTAATATATCCAGGCTAAACACACGATAAACAGAGCGCATCTGTAAAGGCTGTGATACAGTGGAAGCGGAGATATACAGAATGGAGGATTATACTACGAAACACTGATGTTATTTAACTGCCTCTATGGTATGGCTGAGACCACCTACTTCAGATCTGGAGTGGACCTCCAGTTGCAATTCGCAGTGTGAGTTGAAATTTTCAGCTTGATTGGTGGTAGGTCTTTTTCTAAGTCCGCCTGGCAACCCTCTGGAGACCACAATCTTAGCTAAGTCTGTCGCCATAACAATAATATAAACAGTGTTCTGTTTGCTGTTGAAAGTAAGATGGCTAGTTCCTCTATGCTAAAGGAATTCGGGTGTAGTACTCTTCCATCTTCCACCTTATCTTGTCTTATCTTGATATAAAGGCTACCCCGTTAAGAATAAAACAATGTACTTCATTTAATATATATTGTAGGCGCTTTATTAAGAGCTTACTACTTACTACTTATTCTATTACGACGATTTAAGTAATAAATTTATGAAGTATTATGTTTAAAATTGAAATAATACCGCCTATGATAGTTCATATTTCTTCCTGTAATAAATAATTTCAGATATCCAATAACCCATATAAATAGATCATTTTGTTATTTTCGTATATATTAGTCAAAGCTTGATTGATAATGTACCAAATGTCACCGGCTGCGACAATTTATAAAAATCTGCGAAAGTACTTGATTGATAACCCTGACTTAATATATCTGTGAATTTTGTTATTTACTTACTAGTGATTGAATGTTTCCTTAATATCCACACAAGGCTAAGCCGTCTCATTAAAATGTGATCCCTGGACTACCGGCACCTACTAAACAATAGAATATTTGTTTTAGATTTTCGGGCTTCAGAAGGAATGTTCAGCCAATGATCCTAATTGTTACAACAACTGCTTAATCCCAACAACTCGTATTGGTCATAGTAGTTCCTATAGTAGGAAGGCCTGTGCTTAGTAGTGAGATGTATACTCGTATAGGCTGTTGCTGATGATGTCAATACTTCATAAGTACTGAAACAACTGGAACTGAAATCCCTTAAATCCCCTTAATTTGGTAAACACCGCGGCAGTCACCGGTTAATCAAAACCTACAAAACTTCTCTCCTAAAAAACCAACAAGCTTCCAGAACGCTCTCGGCACCGCCTTAGTGTGTTCAGCGCTTTAGATAAAAATGTATAGCTTACAGTGTCCCCCAACATTACTCTCCGGGCGGGCGCAGGCACCTACAGGCGCCATCATATTTATTACGCGATTATTACCACAAAACGCTCCGCTATTACAATAGCAGCCTTCGGAGCGTGTTATTATACTCGTAGTTTCGGCCCTCTCCCTCTCAATAACGACACGAAACAAAGGCTCACTCCGTAAGGGGATATACGGAATGCAAATAGTATTTTATTTGGACATTCTATGCTCTTGACGGCGCCTTTTACAATCGACAGCTTACAGTGACATTTGCTTTGCAATATCCGCTTTTATTACAATTGCATAAGGTTGTTGGAATGTCTGTAGTCTATTGAACATAGAAATCATATAAAATTGTGACTTTGCTAAATCTACATATTTGAGACATATTTGCTTGCAAACGCTACTTTAGGGGGATTTTCTTAAAGAAATAAACATTGTCGCATACTAAAGAATTCTCAGATCGATCATTACGTTTTTATTTCTCATAAGGCTATTGACATTATCCTAAGCGATCAGTATCAGAATAGTACAGAATAGCACCAGTGACGAACTCACCCCACGTGGGAAGTACCAAACTTATATTTGTATTATAAATAAAAAATCTTTTGCAATAACTTATGAGATTAATATAATTATTTATACTGACGTATTTCTATTCAATTGTTTATTTTTTTTATCTTCTTATTCGTCTTATTTAAAATAGTGTTTTAATTACCTTTATGAAGTATCTAAAGATTAGACCGTAAGTATTCTCACTAACATCTCACATGTTGTTTACAGGACAAATTGACATACAGGTATTAAGCGACCACAATTAGCTCACCTCTAAATTAATAAACAGTTTAACTATTGTATGCAAAGTTTCACGTCATTTGAACACCATTTGTAAAAGATGTGACCTTGAATTTTGAAATTCGAAACCGCTTCACTTGTTTATATAACGACAGAAACCAATACAATAGTTTACACTCTTTATCTATATCGTCAATTCTAGTAATATTCAATGATATTTAGAATAAATATACACATATATTTTGGGCAGCTACGTTCTTGACTAACTGCTACCTTTTTAATAAATATAATGAATTTCTTAATTGGCTTTTGTCTGGGTAATTCTATTATCTATATGTATATAAGCTGTTGAAACAATGTTTAGTTAAATAAATAAATAAATATTATTTTAAGGCCAATAAAGTGAAGTCTTTCTACATCTATTAAAAGTCATTTCCATCACTTTTTTCAACAAATGAAATTCTATAAACATTTAGATAGAGATGAAATTAAGTTGTTGCTTTTAGACAAAAGCTACTTTTACATTGCATTTCTATCTGAAACTAGGTTAATACATAAAAGGTACAAAAATTGTTATTATGAAAACGGAAACGGAAACGGAAACTTCAAAAGCAACACTACTTACCTCCATAGCCTATGGTTTTAAAATTATAATGTCTTTTTTTGATATAAGATTATTTTTAACAATTTAAAATGTATGAAAGGGCTTGCTGAATTAGAAAGAGAGAAAGGATGAAAATAAGGATTTTTATTAAATAATATACTCTTTATAATTAAAAAAAGGTTAGACATTACAAATATACTAAACTATATACGAGGAGAAAAAACACATATACGTGCAGTCAAGGACCTTGTCTCAGTATAAAGCTTCTGCGACACTCAGAATGCCACCGAAAGGCTGTTATTATGACAAGGCCTTTGTGTCGAACTTTCACTGTTCCTTCTCTCTACTATATATATTTACGTAAACTAGTACTTTTCAAAAGTCAGTAATCCAGAGATAATTTTTGATTTGACTGGTTTTATTATGAAGAAACATTGTAAGATGCCAGAGAAATTATACTAAATATACATTTTAAAGAATAATCCATTCAGAAAGCGCTGAATTCTCTTATCTTCTGATTTATTTTAGCAGCAAACTTTCGCCTGCACCTATTCCAGCACGCGCGATAGACAAAACTAACCAGTATCCAGCGCTGAATAAATCTACTTCATCCTTTTAAGCTTTTAAAATACCTGTTCCAAAACTTGGCAGCGATAAATCTTTGTTCTCCGCTGTATCGAGCCAGGGAACGATGATGCAGGTGCTGAAGAGACTTAACAGATATAATAAGCTAAGTGAATCCCACGATTTAAGCGAACTTTGAACAATAGTCGCGTTTTGGACCGTTGTCATCATGTAATCTGTACGACAGGTACGGACTAAGGGCATTAAAATGCGATCTTTTTTTCTACTGGTGACATAAAGGATAAACTCATGCTTTTATTTTTAATTTACATTCTAGAATAAGCACTGGAATTGTTTGTCATTAAAAGTGCTGGAAAATACGGTTGCTGAAGTAATTTTGAGAAACGAATAGCTTATTTCATTTTTTTACTTGGGACTTGGAATCTCAATTGTTGTACGATGCTGTCTCTTAAATTTGATAATAGGTATTTCAGTACGTTCACGTTTACTGTTCAAGGTGCTACAATAGAAACAATAACAGCTACTAGATTTGCCGACGTAATCTTGTAAGCCACTCTTTTCACAAACTGTTCCGAATGAAATTATTCGGAGTTTGTTCTGTTATAATGTATTAATGCGCTTTTGTATCTCATTTGAAATACTGCAGTGAAGGGTAAACAGCGTGAAATATGTTTAATTAAAATTAATTAACTAGTAAAATAGAGATAATTATTCACAAGCATAATTCACCAGTTACATTGTTACCTTATTAATTCTTCCTTTTCATTACCTCGGCAGGCTACTACGTAGATAAATTCTCTAGCAGATATCTTTTATCACGGTATACCTCTGCCAAATGAAGATTATTACATTATAATGTTATATCTTAGTTAAAAATAAATAAGAAACTGATGTAAACGAAATAATTTAGCCAAAAACTGGAATATTTCATTGTGCTATAAATGTCAGTCCGTTAGAGCGGTAAGCAGAGTATCAAAGATATTTTCGTTTCATTTCATAAATATTAAAAATATATACATTATTATTCTGCGACATTTTTTTTTTTGGACCACTATTATTTATCAAGGTTGTAAATAAAACAATACGTAATCCTTCAAAGTTTGTGTCAAATATATATTTATTGTAAATCTAAACCATTTGTTCGTAAATCTACCAGAACCACAACAGCCAAGATAAACAGGTTTTATTTAATATAGGATTAAAAGAGACGTGAAAAAGCATTGGTCCGGCAGTAGCTAGACCCTTGTATATGGACTCCTCTTACTGCTTAAAGGCGGAGTGGAAGTTACGTATACAGGGCTGCCCAGGTTCAAAGTGAACACTTTTGATTCTTAATAAAATTTAAGCAAATACATTATTTATCGATGTTTTTCGATTTGTTTACCCCTAGCCATGTACACTTTTCGACAACGCTTCGGCCAAGCCTTTAGTGCCTTGTCAATAACATCCTGTGGCACTTTTCTAAGTTCTTCGCAAATGGCTATTTTTAAAACAAGAAGAGTGGTGATTTTGTGACGAGATAAATTGTGTTTAAGATAGCCCCACAGGAAGTAGTCACACGGGGCGCAGTCAGGACTGTTTGGAATCCATTCTGTAGGCTCGGTGAATGTGATTCCACTTGATCTTAGAAAGTCGGTGGTCTTTTTTGAGGCATGGGACGGGGTAGAGTCCTGGTGAAAGATGCCGTCGTTGTCCGGGAATAAACGAGGCCAATCATGGGCGAAAAACGGTTTGAGTATATTCTAAATATAATACTCGGAATTAATTTTGGCACCCGGCTCGACAAATATAGCCGATGTTGGACCTTTGGATGACAATCCAGCCCAAACCATCACACCTTTAGGGTGAGATTTCGTGGCAAATGTGTCAGCTTCGGACCTCGATTGTTCATGACTTAGATATTGGACACTGGTCTTACTATCATTATAATTGAGGTAAAACCATGCCTCATCTGTGGTGATGATGTTTCGCCACCTGTCACCCCTAAAGCCTCATGTACCGAGGCCACGACCGCCGACGCCTTTTTTCTATTGCGTCCTCCGAAAGATGATGAATTTTCGGTTTCTTGATGAGCCGTAGTTCTAATTTTTTCAAATTGCATTGCACGCACTGCCTGGAATAGCCTAACTCCTTTGCCATGAAGATTTGCGTCGGCGGATTAGAGTTTAAGGCCATTTTCTTGAGACGGTCCAATTTCTTCTTATCCAGCGAACCATTAGGACCATATTTTCTTAATGCGGGTGGGCGGGCGGTGACATTTTGTTGTTGATTTTTGATGTTGGATATATATCCAAGCCATACGTTGATTTTTTGATTTTTAAAATAGTCCTTAATGGCTCTAAATGACCAAATAAGTTCTAAAAAACTTAAAATCTTCCCTTTAATAAGGGGATCGATTTTTCGGTTCACCATATTAAAAATAATAAAGTGTAGGGTATCACATTAAAGCAAAATGACCAAATAAGTTCTAAAAAACTAAAAATCAACGCGCTAATATCAAAACTTTTAAAATTTTCTCACATTAAAAATGTTCATTTTGAACCCGGGCAGCCCTGTACTATATCTTAATTTAAAAAATAGTTGATAAACGACGCGAGTTTATTACACCCTAACAGCGTACTTTCTTGTATTATCTCTCAGTTCGGCCCTGTACTACACTATTCATTTTTTGAGTCCGCTTCATTCACCGCGGCTTCAGCTGCCTTAGTCTTAATCCCGAACGTCTAGAAGCTACCGGGAATCGGAGCCGTCTTTATAAATAACGACCTTCCGCCGATCCTGTACAAGTGACGCATTAATTTAATGGAGTTTTTATGCTTTGTCAAGTGTATGAAGTGGGCCAAACGATTTATTTCAGGATTTCACGATGTCGCTCTGAAAAGTTGGACGTTTTTTCAGAAAACCATTAAAACGAGACGTTTTAAGTAATTGTTTGTCTCTTCAGTGACAAATTGCAGATCTAGTTATGCAGTTATTAGATATCGTTAGCTAGCTACTTCTGTATAAACAATATTTACTTTCGTAAACTCTTCTAACATAACTTTTAAATAACTACAATAACCCATTCCATGCCGAAAAACAAAAATAGTACATATCAATTAAATTAAACGAACCCTTATTCAAGTAATACTGGACAGATTTTGCGTTGAAGGTTGCTATATACATACGAAAGGTAATATGTTAATTTAAAATAAACTGCAAATAAAAGGCAACAAACCAGTAAGAACTGTCTAATTTCTTAAATTTGGGCGAAAATAAACTTTAAAGAAACAGTAATTTTTTATAAGGAGATGCTGCATTTTAATACGTTCAATTAGGTCGAAGATGGCATGATAGCTTGAGACTATGTGCTTTAGAATAGGGTCCAGTCACTTTTAATACTTCGAATTGAACCCTGAGATATCTCTATCAGAATTTTAGCGGTTTTTGTAAACTGTCATTTAATTGTAACCGAAGGCAAGATGCCTGTTGCGATGCGCGTTTGTATCTCGCTGAATGATTATTCAGAAGTCCCCTCGCCCCGGCCCTGTTGCAGCCGCAACGAAATTGATTCATAACTAATGACAATTGATTGTTATATGCTTAGTGGTATGGACCAGGCTTGTAACGCAAATATGGTGTTTATAGCATGTATTGTTACGAGTAACATATCAACTTTACCTCATCCAACAGTAAGTTGAAAGCTGAAAATTCTATTTTACGTGATTATATTTTTAGAAAGTTAATTTTTTTTCACTAAATTAATATAACTAATCCATATTTTAGTAGTTCATTGTTATTATCATTCTAGGTCCATATTAACCTAGTGCTGGATAAAATTGCTTTTGCGTCCCATTTTGTATCAGCCGCACCCAGTGAGGTCTCGTCAAACATACCATTGTCATTAGACCATCAATTTGGTTGCCGTAACAAACTTCAACTGCCGGCTGTACGTATCATCCGAAGCACCGAGTTTTATGTTTTATGTGTATATGAAAGAAGAAAAATAAATATTATCGAAAAAATGGAGATACAATAGAAATTTGTAAATTTATCTAACGCCAGAGGCAAAATTATTTACAGAGCTAAATTTGTAATCATTTCAACTAGTGGCAGATTTCTCTGAACTTAATTACTAAATTAATTAAGTAACTCAATATCTTAATCAGATAACAAGACAACTGTTCACAAAGACTACTTCATTAGAATCCCCAAAGCTTAACACTTCTTAGTTTGCGTAATTTTATTAATATTTTCTAAGTTTTTGGGAATATCATCGGTTAAAAGTTTTATGCTGTTTTTATAATTTGCAAAATCTCGAGCTGCAGATGGTTCATCAATTACCCTAACAGCTTGATACATTGACCGATTATGAAATGTAAGTCTTGCTGACTTCAGCGCTTTTGAACTTGGTATTAAGAAAACTTTTTTTACGAGGAGGAATCCATTTACGGACCTACCCGCCACTGGCTAAGCGACGGGCGTGTGTGGGGCTCAGTACCTCAATAGAGCGGCACTGAGAATACCCACTTAAACTCCCCGGTAACTCCATTGCTCTTCACGGGGGTAACCTGGGTTCACCAGGTCATGGTATTAAGAAGACTTAAAACAAGTTTAAGAGTACTGAAGTTGTAATTAATGTTCCTACATCAGTTTAATTACAGATTAGAGACATCTGAGCTCTAATTAATACTTTCGTCGCTATGTCATTTAACTACACTGTATGACAAAGAACAGTATATACGATTGTTCTAATTATCAATATGAATAATGTCGATTTCCAAACTAGTCTGCATCCAGCTCGTCGAGATCAAGAACAGGTCTTCTGTTTTCAAAGTTGATGATATTGATCATAGGCCAATTTTAATTTGACACAGATTTTCATAGTGCTGGTTACTTTGAAAATCATTGTTTCAAATTTCATTCTTTAACGGTTTCCAATATATAGATGTATAAAGTAACGGGAATTAATGCGATAAATTGTAGACGGTTTGTTGCGTGCACAATAATTCCAAAGTTTAATGATTATTGGCTATATCTTAATAATATGGGCTAGATATTAGAAGTGTAAAGTCTCTAGGTATTAAGGATAGCTTACTAGTTATCAGTTGTCGTCTTAATTAAAACTATTGAAATTTGATGAAGACTATACTATATAATATAAGTAGCAAGGTTATAAATTTATAATTCAAAAGTTTAATGATCATTGGCCTATATTTTCATATTATGATGACCCCCTCGCGGACCCGATTCGCCAAAGGAGACTGGGCCGGAGAAGGCGGCTTCATGGCCAGCTCCATCCGCCATAGTCGGGGCGGTGGGTGACGGAGTGGGGCTCCGTCACTCGCGCCAAACACCCCTGCGTGGGGGAACTGCGTCTTGTTCTGCGTAGTTCCCTATCCCCGGTGGGCCCGGATGCGGGCATCGGTCGCACCGTCTTCGGCGCATGGCAGCGATTGCGATAAGTACCCTGCCGTGCGCCGAAGCCATGACCTCGAGGAACACGTTGGTTTTAGTGGGTATGCCGGCTCTTTACACCGGTGACTCCCACATAACCCATGCGGAGGCCCCAATCGCTGCATGGGTATCCATAAAGGATTTTCCAACGGGAAAAAAAAAAAAATTTTCATATTATGGGCTTGATAATAGCAGTGCGAAGAAATCTCTAGTAACATCTCATAACTAACTAGTTATCAGTTGCCGTGAAGATCTCATTTCGACTGATTATGTTAGCTTAACTGTAATATTATGAACACTATTACGATACAAGATTATATTCTTAATAAAAGGCGGCTCTATGTTACCTTTATGAAGATATAAATATAGTCTAATTCAACCTATAAATCTAAGTCCAGTTGTATAATTGAAAATCAATCTTCAAGCTGGATAAGGAAGTCAAACCAATTGAAATTGCCGCTCGATTTTTATCAGCTGTGAAGTCCCGGGCGAGTGAGGTGCAAGTGTTCCCCACCCTATCAATTATGCTGATGAGGGAGTCCTCGCTGTCATTCCATATTGCATTAATGACGGCAGAAATACAAAATCCAGACTTTTAACAAATTAGCTTTTGAATTAACCCTTAAGCTTCAAGAACATTATTAAAGAAAACTACTACTTGAAGAGTATTTGCTAAAGTTTGTTGAACTAAAAACTGTATTATTGAAAAATATTTCATCGTAAAATGTACTTGTTAGTGATGTACCTATTTAATCTTAAATATAAAATCTAAAATGCTTTTTCAACGGACTTCTGTTTATATTTCATAAGAAATATTAGTTCTATTAAAATGAAGGATCGCTGTCACTAGTAATGGCCGGCTGGTTTTAAAAGCACTCTTCAAATTAAAAATATTTTGGTTTGTTCTTTTAATTTATATTTAACTGAAGTATAGTCGACAGCTTATCAATGACAGCGTGAAATAGCGGTTTGAAATTGATTCTTCTTACGAAATATAAAGTCAACAGTTTTTCAATGAGTATATTTCTCATATTCAGCTAATATGTGTGTTATCCAGCCTAAATTAAGAATCATTAAGAGCTTGTGTTATAGATACTAGATATCGGAGAAATATAGATAGTAATATGTATATAAATACTAGTAATATACTAAATAAACATACAAACATCAATGACTAGTGGGCAAATGGTCGTACTCATCATACAAATATATGTACCTACCGGGATCCAACCCGGGACCTCTGACAGTACCCCTGGGTACAATTACAACTATTACCCCCTGTACAATTGACCAGACAACCGTCAAACGTGATAATTAGTCGTAAACGTAACTTGATAAAAATTTAACCAAATGTGTATTTTAATTAACTAACATATAAACCTTTTTGCAGTAGAGTGTTGAATACTCTTTTTCTCAATATGGTTTTGATAAAATGCATAATTAATTTAATTTAAAAAATACCTCACAATTAAGCTGCAAGGAAAAATGCACTTAAACATTCAGAAAGTTAATTTAATTTATTAAAATAAAAATAAAAAATTTGAATGTCAGATATTTAAATAGCTCTTTCAAAAAAAAAGATTGTGTACCTGATTTAAATTTTAGATTTACCAACCGAAAAAAGAAAAAAAACAGTCTAAACTCTCTTCCCGTCGTTCCAATTTCGAAATTGCGCGTTCCATTCCAGTTTGCCGCGGCCACAAAACACGAAGCAATATTAGTTTGATTGAAGCTATGGCCCGGTCTTATTGGTATATTTTTCTCACGACCCCCGTCCTTCTAGTTCTAAATCGTGGACCTCACCGCACTCTACATTCAATCACCACACGGAGTGGGGCGTCCTCCAATGGTTGGTTCATGAAAAATTTATGGGCCAAGGCGGGTTCGCGACGAGCCTTTTTTACTCCCGCAAGACGCATAACAGACCGAATAACATTAGTTTATGGGCGCCTAGTGCGTAAAGAACACTAAAGCGCTTCCGAAGAATTTAATGCTAGCCTTTTTTGATAGATCATGATGTTGCTACGCCGTGGGGCCGAATGGCGTCCGTCTTTCAAATTTTACTTGATCATAAAACCGGTTCTGATACCACTTACTATTTATTAGTTGCTGGCAACATTTATCAAAAAAGAAACAATTTTTAGTTACACAATAGAACAGCAGTTTTGAATAGAAGGCATTTTTTTTCAGGTATATGTTAAATTTAATTTTCATTTTGTGTCTTTAGCATTTACAATAACGTTTTACAAAATATACGACTTGAGTCCTTATATTAATAAGCGAGCAGCGAATCTTGTAATCGCAATGGCTACATATTCTTTTGATTATAACCAATCAATGCGATAATTTCCTACTAGTAGATTGACCTTGAATCTGTAATAGGATTGATAGTCATTATACTATTATTATTATACTACGATATTTCTATTTTTCTAATCGTATACTGTTAAATGAAATTAAATCAGAAAAGTTTTTATTCTTTCTGATGAGACCTGTTACATTGTATTTCGCTCACGGAGTCTTCGCTGTATTGAATTATTAGATGCGAGAAAGCTAATTGTTCTAATGTAAATGGCAGAAAGTGAAACGGTTGTATAATTGCGGGTGTCACCGAGATAAAATAATTTCAGTAACAAATGCTGGGGGAAAGGTGTCTATACTCAAAATGATTGATCGTAGGTCGTGATATGAAATATTTTGACTGATGATATCCCACATAAAAATAATTTTGACAACGTTAAATTCAACTCTGTGTCATGCTTATTCGTTAATAAATTGGAACAAACATGCACACATGCACAAGTCGCTCATTTCTTATTTTATATATAAATAGTACATCAAATGACTCGACACCACCTGATGGTAAGCAGAAGAAGAAGTTATATATGCGAAGATAGCTAGTGCAGCATGTGCTCAAAAATCAGATGACCTTGATTAGCCCAAATCATGATATTGTCATAAAGAGAGATGGCGAACCCTATAAATATTATTCCAATATTTTGCATTAATACACGACAATTGTGGTTTAGCACAGCTGCGGCATCATTTCCCGCCACGACAGGTATCGAAGCAAACCGTTACAAATTGAAACAAACTCAACAACGTGCATGTATAGACTTTTTGAAAGAACTCAGCGAGTTTGTTAGCGTAAGAAAGTGACGAGTTGTCATTTTCTTACGCTAACAAACTTACCAAAACACTTTCGGAACGTTTCACAAGCATCGTTGGCACCACGTGCCGTAGTATTCTAGTAAAAAATAAAAAAGGAAAAACAATCGACTCCTGTCCCAATACAACGAGAACGGAGCGCGAACTTTAATCATACATCAGCCTTTATGGCGAAAGAACGCAAGGAAAATGAAAAATAGAGCCCGCGTGTGCCATTTCAGGAAATAATGAACCTCTAACTGAGTCTCTTTTCGATTAGTTAGCGAATCTCAAATGTTCGCCAACAATACGGACCGTTCGAATTTCGAATTGACCAATAGCTTTTTGTTTTACTTTGTTGAGTAAGTTTTTGCAAGTGGCAGCTGCGCGCCCGATACTACTGCGTTTAAACACTCATTTAGCGGATTCCAGAGTGTTTGCCCTCGTTATTTACGTATTTAACAAGGAGACTTTGGATTCTTTCCTTTATAAAATATTTGAACGTTATAATAAGATATATATATCATATATTACACATTATGTTGGTAAAAATAACATTATATGACATAGGTAAAAATTTTTCGGTTGAGAAGTTTTTCGTTAAGTGGATAAGTAGGTTATATGTTTGTAATGAATTTCGTTATTTAAACTTTTCTTAACATAATTAATCAAGTCATTAATAGGCAGCATACTTTTAAACAGCTAATTTCTCTCTCGCTAAGATATTATATACAATTTTTCTGCTAAAACAATAAAATTTCGCAGTACCCAATCTAATATAAACTAAATAGTATTCCAATTCCTGACCTTGTACAAACAATGTCGTACTGAAACGTATTATTGTCATTACAATGGCATCGCAATTATACGTAGAACACAAAATGTTGCCATCTCCCAAAATAACAGACGATCAAATTTCCGGAAACAAAACAGCAATTTCGAGAGGCTCTTAACAAACAAGACGAGGCGAGCACTCGAGTTTTTAATTGTGGGAAACTATAAACCAAACAAACAGACGAATCCCCAATCCATCCCGATGTTTGCTGACGACATCTACATTAAAGCTACGCAAATATTTCGAGTCAACGATAAACAAACCATAGACAATGAGGATTACCTTTCCGTTAATGAAACCGTTACATTTTGCTTGTGTTGAGTCTGTGGTACTGCGTAATGATGTGATGAATTTGTAAGTATGTAAATAATGAGTATAATAACTTTGTTGACCAACTTTATGCCGCAAGAGAGGTCATTCAATATTCATTGGTGACAGTATAAGTGTTATGAAGTAATATTTTTAGAATGCGAATGCACTGAAATTAAGCCAACTGCATGTGTGACGTCGAACTTCGTGTTTACCTCTAAAGTCGTCGAAGAAAAATATACTTTTTACAACTTTTAATGATGTGTTACTCGCCAACAACCCAATGCACAGGTTGGTGAGAATTAATATTATGGTAAAAAATTGTATATCAATGAGTAAATAAAAAAATATAATATACTGAATGTACCTAAATCAGCTAAATCCTTTGCATCAGTTAAAGAGAATGATAAAAATACATATTAATTTTAATTGTTATTGACATTGTACAAATATTATGCCATTTCGAATCCTAACTATAATAATAAGTTGAACAAAGTACCTACGTTGTATTTTAAAAGAAAAAATGTACACTATTCAGTTTATTTTTGACTCCAAAAAGGATATACACAAAAAGGATAAACAACATTTACGTTAAATTGGAATTAAAAAATAAAAGTATTCGAAATTTAAAATACTGCTGACCTATAAGAGCTTCAATCCTACTATAAAATTGAATATACAATTTTTATTCGCAAGCGCTAGTCAATAGCCGTAGTATCGACTACGGCTCTATTGCAATAGAGGCTCTCTTGACAACAGACACTTGTCCTATATCCAAATTTCAATTAATAAAATATTACTATAGGTACACCTGCCGGTGACAGCTAGTCTCTGTTAAAACAAGCTGGAATCAACCAAACATTGTTGGTACTTCGACTCGAATATATACCATCACAATAGAAGCCTCCGCATTTTGGACATGTAAATGGTATAATATATTGGAATAGTAGTATTAATGTGTATTAGCTACTCTGCAGCCCATTATCCTTTGAATTACTAATGATAATAACCAGCAAACGAATTGTGGCCGGTGATGACTGGCTTAGTAACAGCTACATAAATATTACCGTCAATTGGGATGTATCTGTCTGATTGTGTTAATAAAGCGAATCATTTCCATAAACCCAGAAACTTTATCAATTGAAATGTCATTTGGACGCCAAAGCGACCGATTTCAAACAAATATAGCCAGAAAAAGAAAAATAAAACTCATTGCAAGTAAACATTAAACTCTATTTACCTATCACTCGGAGCGTAAATAAAAGCCTGGCCGAAGCAATATCGAGCTCTGTCAAAGCTCAGCAGCCGAACTCTTAACAAAAAGAAAGAAGCAAAGAAAAAAAAGAAAATCAATCGAGTCCGTCCGATAGTGGCCATTAAAATATCGTTGAATTTCAAAAGGTGGAGACGTTCCGAAACTCAATAGTTAGAAGCGAAAACGTATCGCCCGCTGGCTTGGAAATGGGGTTTTGATGTAAGTTTCTGAACGCACCCCAATGGCTGCTTTTTGATGGCGCACCGATTCGAGTCAAGGGTGTCTCGAGGCGTTCGAAATTCGAATATCGACGCGACTACGAGAGATGAGCGCTCGGTTCGAAATTTGAATTTCAGTTCGGTTTGTACAGTCGCCCGGGAATATTTGATTTGCCATATTGCGGAAAATTAGACGAGCTCTCTTTTATGCTAGAGTTTTGTGCCGAAGAATATGATGTAGATTTGATTTGGTGTTAAATGTACCTACTGCCAAAATATGAATTGGCTGTCTTCTTGCCAATTTATTATGTAGTAGAATTATCTATTTGTTTCCTAAATTATATATGTAAACTTAAACGTTATACTGGCACAAAAATGTGAAGACATTATCTACTGCTAACTGTTTATAATTAATTTAATATTTTTTTTTGCGTTGTATTGAATGGTATCTCAGAAGTATCAAGTGCAGCTATAGATGTCGACATAAAACTATTAGAGTCGGGTAGAAGTTAAGTATTTCCCGATATCGGTATTTTTCACCCGCTTGTATCCTATCGACACAATATCCCGAGACGCCGAGCCGCGTGCCAACTGGATTGTACAGCTGACCTATTCGATAAAGTAAGCGCGTTCCATTTTGAATGTTGTAAGCTATGTAATCAAAAAATGTTTTGTATTAGATTTTGATGACGTTTAACGGTATTCATGTTGATATTTATTACATTAATTCTTAATTGCGTTGAAGTGGATATTGAGTTGTAAATTTGTGAAATGAACATCTGTGTTAACAAACGTAAAAGTTTTTTTATAAGAGACATTGGAAAATTTTGCTTGTGTCCTAGTTGCGTTGAACTAGCAGTTAAATATTTAATACTTTTCACTTTACACTGTTTTATACGAGCCAAAGCCTCTATATCTCAATTCGAATAACATCAGAGGCTCTCTTTAGAGCCTGATTCTTAGCTAATTGTAACCCATTCCGCGGGCGGCAGCTGCTTTTTAATTCGGCTCGTAGCCGTGCCAAGGTTTCGCAACTTTTATATTGGCTCCCTAGCCAATATAAAAACGCTCAATTTTAAAGAAAAGCCTGATTTTTGGATCTATTCCTAACAGTTTTTCAATAAAAACAACCAATGAAATAAACATATACAAATATCTGAATTAATTGCATCTGTACGTATACGCGCTGATAATTATGTTCTATCAAAAACTATATATAATAAATAAAATGTTCGTTGTATTTGTGCTATTTAAGTAAATATTTGCTTTAGATAATTTTGATTTCACAACGACTTTATAAAAGTGGCTTTAAAGATTTTAGTTTTTAATAGTAATTAATGAAATATGAAGCATTGCAAAAATCTATCACACAGAGAGATAAGTTTAGAGGTAAACAAGAAGTTCCAATACAAAACATTTAAGAAATACCATCAAAGTTTTGATACACGTTCAAAGAAATAATAATGATATAAAACAACAATATGTTCTGACTTCGAAATTCAAAAAACTGAATCGGCGACCGGAAGCGTCGTTACCACCACTTCCCGCCGCTTAGTATCGTCCAAGGCGGACGTTAGACGTCCGTGGAGTCGATCCGGCATAATCGTGATTATTATGATGGGTTTTGAAAATTCTGAATTTTATATTAAATTCAGGGTATTTTTTCAAGTCGTACTGATTTGAGCTCTCTGGTTTTCATTACGATAAGCAGAGTATCTTTGGTCATGGTAGTTATGAATGCATATGTCACCCTTTCTTTAAGAAATAAACATTTCGGTATCATATTAATAATATCTATGTTAATAAGGCTCCTTTGAGTAGAACGTGATATAAATCATTGGGATTCGAATGGTGGGTTGACTTGACAGTTACTGTGAACGTGGAATAACGAAATAAAGTACACTGTACATAGAAATATTCGCCAACACTTTTTCCTTCAAGTCTCCCCGTCTTCTGCACCCGGCATCATTATTATTAACGGCCCACAGCTGCGTCGACGCTGAAGGTCCACACCTCCAGTGATAAATGATCCAGGTCGACCCTTCGAAGGTCGTCGTACACTTGAGAATACTACACTACTGTAAGGAAAATTTCATTTTTTGTAATCAGAAATATTATTAATATAGGTACTAACATATAACTAGAAACCAGATATATGTTTAGCCATACAAAGGGCAAGGTTCTCATAATTTATCACGCGATTAGCTATATATATAAATTTTTATTTTTATTTTGTATGGATGTGTTTAGTATGAATTTTTGCAAATCATCGACTCGATAATTATATGGAATTTTAACAGATTTTGAAGTTATATATTTTTTCTTTGGATTGAAAAATCGGCGTATCACGTTACTACAATGAAAAAAGGATAGTTGACTTCATTGAAATGTAGTAAGGTTTATTTAATTTTCGACCTTAGTGAATACGAGTAAAGCTTACAATAAGAAGGGGATTCTTAACCACCTTAATGCCTTTTTAGTTTCTTTTAATTAACGGTCAAATGTCAAGTGATTTCAAGTGACTGATTTTTTTGTGCTGTCTATTAAATCCTGTGCAATACATTCTCCAATTTCAATTTATGACAAGGTAAAAGCTAGTATACACTATGCTTCGTGAAATACTAATTAGCTTCCATACAGAAAATTATATAAATAAAAACTTGTGTGACACATTGTAGCGCAAAATATATCCTACAATGTACAATCTGTAATCTCAAATTGTCATTAAAGGTAATAAATTTACCGTCACCAAGTTAACTACACTCTCATGTCACATAAGTATTTGGCAATTGAATTGAATTAAATATGACAGTTGTCATAGCAACGTATACGTATGGCACACCTGTTGGTTAGAATAATGTTTGGTGGACCACCGTAATAAGGCCTCGTTGGAACCCAATTAGTCACCTTGGCATTGCTTATAGCACAATTATGACCGAAATACTATTTGCAATTGACGTAGATAAATGTTGTTTGGTTGGCACGACTGTAGTGTTTCATTTAATTGTGGCTTGATCTAAAATCGTTAGTGACGGACGTGGTAATAGTAATCAAGGCAATACTGACACTGGGATGAAATATCTGTCTTACCATAAATATTAGAGATATATGAGACATTAAATCATTAGTTTTGTCTCACAATCATGCTATCCGTTGTTGTTAATGTTTACAGAAGACCTTGGTTTGGTGTGTATCTAAGATGACCAATATTTCCTGTGTAGGGACATTTTCTATTAGTAGGGAGATTTTCTATCAGTAGGGAGATTTTCTGTGGCCGAAGTTTGTCCATATAGTAGTGTTTTGTTTAATTTAATAATATATGTTCACACAAAGATAATTAAAAAGGACACAACAGAATAACAGAAAATACTTAATAGTGTTGTGTTACGATAACCACCATCGTATTCAATTCGATTAAGTTTTGAAATTTATCAACTTGCTAACATTTTAATGGATATTATGATGTGGTTTATTAAGAAATGTTTATTCAAAAAGAACTTCATGTTGTCGCCCAAGTAATTATATTTTATATATCAACTAATTATAGTTTCATGGAAATTAAATTAGTGTTCACTTTATTTTTAATTGTAGTTTTGTTAGAGTTATCACAAAATATTATGGAAAGCTATAGTGTAACTCCTATAATTAAGATTGCATTAAATTCTTATTAATTGTATTTTTTTTGTGCATGTTAAAATGATAATCTTGTTGGAGTTAATAAATAAAATAAATTCCAATAATGTTGTAGGATATGTATGATTGGGCTGTAACCAAAGGAAAAGTAGCAATGAAACAAAAAATAAATTTAAATTTAAATCGATCGAGACCCTTTACGCAGCTGTTCAATGCAGTTTTAATGAATGAAAACTTAATGTTGCATGAAATAATTTTCAAACAAGCACTAATTACATCCTCTGAGAATATTAAATCAGGTATTTTGTATTTTCTTTACGTACTTGTGTTGTAGTTAAAAATCTCTTTATTTTCTTAAATTCAATTTATTCTTTCTTATTTATATTGTAAAATCAAAGTTCATTAGTAACGTTATCTAATTCTCAGAGATTTGTAACATTACTCTATTCACGTAATAATATCTGAATGAATAAACTTTTAATTCGAACCTCGTGATTCCAATGTCGATATTCCACGAAATATTCCTATTATTACAAAGAGGTCAAGATTGTAGGAGATACTCCTGAAGCTTTATGAAATTCTTTCACCATTATTTAGAATGGACGGTGTCTGTCTCCAAGCGGGTGGATCCACCGGTGCTAGTAATATATAGCGTGTGTATTATGTATATATGATATAGGTACAACGTTGCCAACGGTGTAAGGCAAGGAACAAACATCTCAGGCCCCGCAGCCCGAGCCGCAAATATTTGATCCCCCATTATTGACCTCAACACCTTGTGTTGACGACGACGCCTACACATAGGAGACAGGGTCAAGACATAAAATATAGCGGTTTATCAGTTAACAATGTCATTTGAACTCTGTCACTATTTTCATTTAGTGATCAAAGTTGTGATTGGATAAAATTTTTAGTGCTTCTACGTGTAATTTCTCAACTAATATAATTCAACAGTTTTGATTATCACAAAAGTGGATCCAATATATAAAAATGTATCAACTTTAATTCACTTGGTTACCTACTTACGCTGCGGTTAAGTACAAAAAAGAAATCTCATGTCACAAGTAATTTTGACATAAAAAAATAATATAAAATCTATGCAGTTACTCAAAGATTTACATCCGTCACTCTCACGCGTCCCTCTTGTAGTATATAATATACAAACCATGAGACTGACTAAAATTGTACTTTTGACTTAATGGAAAATTACTAGACAATGGTAAAATGGAACATTTAACAGTTCTATTGTCTTTAAGCATTTTACATCGTCAAATAATAAAAAATAAAATTCAAAAAAAAAATTCAAGAAAAAAAATATATAAGAATATTTCTAAAAATGAAATATGCACTCAAATCGCTAAGAATAGGATTTTTATTCCAAAAAAAAGATATGAAGATAATAATTGTCTATGAACATAAAAATCGCTACCGTTTACATCTTAAATGAAAATTGTGACTAAATAGGTCCAGACTGGCAACCCGAAAACAAACAGCTAACAAATAATTTTCCCTTATATTGATAATATTCCCTTGAAAAAGTTTTTGGGTAAATAACATTTACTACTTCGGTGTAGGTGTAATTTTTACTATACTCTCTCTTTTACTCTTTGGGGTTTTATGGCAATAACAGGATCTGTATAATTTCGTTTCTCTTGCAAAGATTTAAAACGAATCAATTACGCTCTCTGTGACGTGCTAAAGAATTAGCACGTCAAAAACGGTACTCATCTGAGCATATTGCTGGTAACTTAACAACAGTAAGATTTTTGTTTAATTTTATGCCGTTAATAAAAAATTGCTTTCAAAAAGTTCAAGGTTCACATACAACAAATACACTAAGAAAGAAAGAGACAACTTGGTATCTCTGCGTTCGCGTGCTATGCGCCTGTTGCCATTCTTATTTACAATTAAATTATGATACCTTTTTGAGGTGTGGAGCATATCGAAAGATTCAAATCTTTGTTCTTAAGTCAAAGTCCATCCATTTCGCCGTCTGCAGATCGCCTGAGATGCAGTAGATGAAGTTTTACTTGGAAATGAGAACTAGTGTTATCTGCAAGCAATAAAACCGGAATCATAATTTTTTCATACAGTTTAAACAAAATTGCCTCTGTAACCTCGTGGACGGTGTAATAAAGATATGTATTGTATGTACATATTATATATTTTTTATACATATTTACATTGCGTATTTGATTTTTTTTAAACTGTACTAAAGCATCAACCTTCAGAATCAGAAGCCCTTATGCGAGTTTTACATTAAAATAAGGAAACACAGCTCAAAACTTATACAGATGCATGTTAGATAATAAAATCAGTAAAATATATTGTAAGTATATGTATACTAGAAGGTGTAGTGGTCTGTAAACAAAATAACTTTCGCCAGGATATGTCAAAATTTGTCATGTTGAGCTCTCTGTACCTTGGGAGGCACGTCGAGACATTATCCCAACTGTGGGAGTTAATTTAAGCTGTTGACGAATTTACCTCATGTTATTATTTGATGCCTATTCCTAATTTAACTAAAATCGGTTTTCATTTCGTTTATTTTATGTGTAGCTTTGCTTAATATCTTATACATCTCGTCTGTTATATCCTAATATTTACGCTACCAAATTCCCCTCGTTTCTCAACCACAAGTTTTTCTTGAAGATTACGAGCAGTTATCAGTATAATTCCAATGTATATTTACAAATTAATTCCGCAATCATTTTTACTTTTTTTTAATATGCATATTTTTTGTTCGCAGGTAAGCTTACTCGATGGAGCCTTTATTGTAAGTTGTTAAATGTTAATTAATAAAGAATGGTATTTAAAATTGTATATTATTATAAGCATGTGGTGGGTTAAAATATTACTGATATAATAAGTAAGTTTACAAACTTACTAAACCATTCATGAGCATGTTAATTTATGCTAATATTATATGACTATTTTGAAAAATCTCGCGCTAATTTATCTAATGCTACATTCATTCTTCAATTTATATTACATGAGAAAACTAGATTCCTAAAAAATACTATTGTTTACAGTTGGCCGGCAATGTACACTAGTAATTATAATATTGATTACTATCACTTTTGTCTTTATATATTGTATTAGCATAAAAATTGTGATACTATAAGCCAAACTAAACAACTTTAAATGTGAATACTTGGTTTTTTGGGACATTAACCGCCGATGCCAACAAGAATAATCACAGCTTTAAAACATAAAAATAACTTAATTAATTTCATAGCTTTCATAGTATAATACAAATGATTCTAGTGGATCCACAAAATAAATGTCTATATTTTAGGTTTACTGAATGAGATTTGGGTATATGATATAAATTAATTTTATTGCTATTAATATAAATTAATAGCAATAAAATAAAGTTAAATATTCTAAAATATGATTTTTTACAATAATAAATACGATAGAATGTCTCAACTTATATACCTACCTATACATATTACAATAAATCAAACGATTTACTTATTTATTCTTTTATGTCATTAAATATTAACTTAAGAGGGTGAATAAGATTAACAAACTAAACAGCTTATTGTATAAGACAAACTTCGCAATGCCCAAACAAATAAACTTTTCCATACAAACCATCATTTACTCAACCAAAATGTGTGGGACAGCTGTTTATTTTTTCAAGATATCGGTCCCTTACAGAAAGTGGTTCAGTTTGATGGTCAATTCACCCTCTTAAGTACTGCTTACTTCTTTTACGTTCTGTGTTGGAAAAAAAAGAAATTTAGAATGTTCCTTTAAGATTTATTTAATAACATCACTAGTTTCCTAATTCCCACTTCGGCAAAATGTACACTATGTACTTAACAAGTTCAGTTCGTGGAAGATCTGTCTTTGTTTGGCTATAAAGTTATCACGAACTTGCACGTCGTAGTCTATGAGCATGTCAAGTAACTGATGCTCACTCGTCGCTTAACATTATTATTAAGAAACAATGACTGATCGACGACCTAAAGAATGAAATTAAAGAAGGTGGCAGTAGATCATCTTTTGTATCGAAACCTTGGAGAGGCCTTCGTCCTGCAGTGGATTGTAATAGGTTAATATATGTATGATGGTTAGTACAATAGATTAACATATGTATAATGATTAGTACAACAGGTTAATATATGTATGATGGTTGGTACAATATAACAACGAATAACACTAATTTGTTGGGCATCTGCTATCAGAATTGTCTGTCTGACTACCGCCTTTCTTATTTCTGTCCCGAAACAGTTATGCAGTTATTTGCCATCAAAGAGTTGTTATCGGATGGTAGGTTAACATCCTTTATATCCAGAATGCTAATACACTTATAATCAAGATTTATTATTAATTCATTTTTGATCCAGATGCCGATATTATTTTTATTTTTTTATATAATCATGTTTTTAGTATAGTCAATTAGATTAATATAATTTTAGGGCCTGTTGAAATTGTTTTGACGCTTTTGATATAGTTATGTCTCTCTTCGCGTAATTGTCGTAAGAAATAGAGTCATTCAGTAAAACCATTCTTCATCATCAACGTAATATTTTTAAGAGTATTATTAGAGTTCTTAGTTAGGAAGTATCTTTGTCTTGGAGTTAGTGTGAAGAGCTAATTAACTTAAAGATTCGCCAGGGTTGATCCCTGTTAGATATTCAAAATTTTTGGTTATGTTAAGCCAATTATCTTGATGTTAACAGCTGGATTTAATATTCTATCATCAAATAGACACAAGTTTAGTAATGTGTTTAATAGAAATAGTAGACGTTAATTACTAACTAAACTGTTGGCTGTATGTAAAAAGATAAAGATCTAATTTAATATGTCTAAGGTATTGCCTCTTCAATGTTAAGGTACCAATAAATGAACATTCTTTCTGACGAATTAAAGATTATTTTCAAATGTGAGTCTAGTGAGGATTTCCAGAAACTTTCATATTAAAGCAACTTCTAAGTACTTTGGAGATTTGATCAAATAAAGACGAGAACACGAAACAAATCAGTGTAAAAAATTTAGGGGAAACCCAATTGAAGTGCTCCAAATATTTTCTAAGTTCAAAACAATGAGACAGAATTGGAAACTTTAGCATCAAGTCCGCTTAGAACTTACGCGACGGTTTTCAATTACAATACCGTTACATAAAAAGTTATGTACCAACTTCGAATCTCCGTCTCTGGTGATAAAACCTCAGAGTTTTTATGGGCGAATACCTCGGATCTGCACAGGGTTGCCGCGAAGAATAATTTGGGAGGCACCCCTGGTATTTTTACTCCTCCGGTTTCAATAAGGGTATCTGCTATTTGCATTCTGAATCGGAATCTTTGGAGAGATCGTAAGCGTGGAATTAGAGGTGAGACGTATTTATCAAAACCGCCAAAACTTACAGGGTTTTCAATTGTATAGAAAACAAATGTTGTTTGGAACAAATAATTCCTCTAATTACAAATAACAGACAAGTTCTGGAGCCACTGATCTTACCTGATACTAATCTATCGAAAAATATTGGCCTCTCCTGTCTGTTCCTCCCTCCTCTTTCTTCATTCGACTGAAATAGAGTACAAGAAAAGCACGTAACATTTATTACTAAAACAAAAATAGTAACAAATCCTAAAGCGAACATAACTAAAAATGAAAGCCAAATTTATTTAGTTACATAATCTGTTTGACATATCAAATAGATTAGAAAAAAAACATTCATATCAAATTATGTCAGGCCATAGCCTGTCATAGTTTTTGTCCTATTCTTATTAAGGACATGGAATATGGCTTATAAGAAGCATTTAGTATTTATTGTTCTAACAAAAATAATCTTTAGGTTTAATCAAGGTTATATACTAGTCTCGTATAGTTTCATTTAAACTTTGCAGCCATCGTCATAGAATTATTTTAGTTTGGTAAAATTATGATTACGAAATGGAAGGCAAAAGAAATTATTTAAATACAGCCATGTATATTGTTATTTTAATTATGTGTGCTTAGTCGTTTCATTGGTCCTATTACTTGGATAAAAGATTATGCCCTTAGGTAGTGATTTCTTCAGATTCTTTTTAATTTCACATTTATTTTATATCTTGCCTTCCTCAAAATGGCGCTTGGATTGCTTTATTTAAACAGCATCTTAAACTTTACATCTCATGCATCAGAAAACCAGATAGAAGTATTACTTAAATCCCATGAAACGGCTTCATATATTTACAGTTAAACTTATACTGGAAACCTAAATTCGGCATAGAGATAGGAAATATATAGAGTCAGCAACGTTAAATATCTTTTGATTAATAGATTTTTTAGCTGTTAGGCTCCTAATTTAAAACAGACCCTGAATTATGACATATTCATAAGTAATGATGATAAGGAAACTGTACAACAGGAGCAGAGACAACTCTTCAAACTGATAATCAATTTATGGCGTAATGCCAATACAGAGTTTACTAACTCCTTATACCAGTAATTGGGATTTATTTTCCAAGTGTTTAAAGATCCAACGATATATAATGTTTCTTTCAAGTTTTCAATTATAATAATATCAACGAACTAATTAATGTTTTGGAATACCAAATGTATGTGAATGCTCACGAAATCAATCATCCGTCTTCTTTCGCAATCTTTGGCAACGAATGATTGCTTAAAACAGTAAATTCAATTAAGAAGTCACTATTGTGAATGTCTATCATTTCTGTAGATGTAACGTTTATTTGATAGGGTTCAAATTACAGAGGTAAATTCCGTGAGCTGTTTCGGTGTTAAAGTAAATGTAGCCAGTCTAGACAGTAGAGACAAGAGCTGTTACAACCTGTAATTACAGGCTATGGGAGGTTGTTACATCTCTTGTCTCCAGGGTGTCAATGCACTTCCCTCCACCAACCCATGGTCCTGCAACCTTGCGGCATACGGACCGAATCACGAGAGAGCGCGAGGGTACTTACATAGGGCTCTTTCTCCTTCGGCGCTGATCTGTGCTCCCTACAATTTTCTTTATGCGTCCCTTCTGTTGTCAACGCACTTGCAATATCAAGAGATTTCTTGATAATTCATCGATCTATAGGCGATATGTATCATCCAACTTCACTGCCTTATTAAGAGTTCTGGCCGCCAAAGGTTTACTATGTAAATGCAAACCCTCTGAGTCTAACATAACTTGACTGTGCCCAAGCCAACCCAACCCACAAATATTAGTTTTATATAATAGTTTCATTATATATTACTTGTATAATAGTCGGAATATCCCAAAAAACACTGATTGTTTGATAATTTTATTATTAAAATTCTAAAGTAATAAATCATGGGAAAAAATCTCTACAACTCGTTGCTAGGCTACCACACTACTAGATCGCGATGCCTGTTTCCGCGCAAGCATACAAAATTAAGGATGGCGACTATGAGAGTTGCAATAAGGGCTGTCGAATCAGCTGTGTTACACTTGCTTAATCTGGTAAAGAAGACCCAGCTCCTCTCGGGCCTTGCCCTCTAGGCTCTAGTCTAATTAGAGAATTAATTAATTTTTCTTTGTCTATTTCTAGTCTTTTTGTTTGAGATAATAATATACAAAATAATTGTACTGAACTAATTAAACCATTTTAATGATTGTTGAATTTGTAAATAAGTCAGTTTTTGTTGTCAAACATGTTCAGGTTTTGCAGACCGTACTGCGCTATTAAATACCAATCTCCGTGTTGAATACTATCGGTAAGCTATAAAAAAAACTCCCTACACTTAGATCTGATGAAAGCTTTGAAGTCTTGAAGGAAGGTTTATTTCGCTTCCATCCTCATTTTACATCTCGTGCCGTAAAAAGTTTGGAACATCCAAAGTACGCTAAATTTACTACGTTTGAATAAAGAATGGGTTTCACATGGCGTATATTTACTTTCAATTTCACAATATATTGTTGTGTGCTTGTGTGTGTTGGGAAGATCCGAAGTGATCTGCGGAATGGTAAGAAACGCACTGAGATTGGTGTTCAAATGTTGCAACTTTACTGCTTTCTTACTAATGGCTGTGACGTATATATCTGTTCTGCATTGGTGTTGATGTTGACGATATAAGCATCATCATCATATCAGGTGAGAGACGCTGCTGGACATAGGGCTGCCCCAAAGATATCCAAACCGATCGTTCCTGCGCTGACCTCATACAGTGGCTTCCCGTGACTTTTACCAGATCTTCAGTTCACCTTGAAAGACCTACCAACGTTGCGTCTGTAAAATGAAACAACAACTGAGATCGTTAAACTTCTATAGCATTATAACTCGCTTTAGGTACTACTAGATTTGGTCTTTTTTTTAAAAAAAATACTTAAAAACAGTATTTCGATTAAAAATATTTCGAAGTATGATTATCTATTTGAGATCTAAGCAGAACTCTATCAGATAAGTCCAAAGTAGGCTTTTATTAAGGCTATTATTAAGAACTTGCATTATGGATACTAGATTACGGAGAAATATAGATAGAAATATGCGCATAAATATCAAATATAAATATCCATATCTCGCGAACAAATATTCGTTCTCATCATACAAGTCCAACCCGGGACCTGTAAGTAGACAGAGGTACTAACCACTCATCCAGACGGCCATCTTAAAGAGCAAATATTTAAAAAAATCTTTCTTAAACAGGTATTACTCTGTAATTATACAAACCTCGTATATTCTAAGATCTAAACTGGATAACGACCTAAGATGTCTATACACTTTACGATGATCCGACGCGTCCGATCGTTGATAGCGAGGGCTGAAGGGTTGGTTAACGACGTTGATGTAAAAGCCGGGGGAGATGGACAAAACTTATTCCTAAAACCTTGAAATTGCATATTGAAGGATAAACCTTATGCCAATGTGATTGAGACTAAATCAGATGTGGCTTGGAGATATATTAAAGACAGTCTTAACTTTATCACCAACGCGAAATTCTAAATCACGATTTGAAGACCGTTACTCGGCTCGTAAACATTTTATAATTAGATTTTTTTCATACAAACAATTTTGATTATCTGTTTTAATATAATTTACTATTATTTATTTTTGTGTTAACGATTTAACTTTGTAAAATCGCTATCACACATAATTTTGAATATAAACATTTGGGCACTATTGGTCTGTTTTTTAAATATTATTTGTATATAAATAAATGATTGTTTGATGCCAAAAGATATTTAAAAAACACTGAATAATCTCATAAGCCCTTAAATAACGTTGTGAGGCCATTTTTTTTGTTTTAATTGTGTAAACTATCTTTGTAACTTTATTGCGAGTTAGGCGTTTGAAATACCTTACTAATATGGCCTTTTCAGTTGCACCATCCTAGCTTAAGAAAGGTTCGAATTCGCTCATGAAAGTCAGATATAATTATTGAGATCTTCAGCTTACCTTAAACAAGGAATCCCAATGCTTTCTACCAAATACTATGCACTTTAACGGTTTTCAGAAGACTGGTCAAAAAAATCATTGTTTTTATTTAATTCATTCTTATCCTTATATATTAATTGTATACATACATATAAATATAATTTATTTACGCTATATATATATATTTTAAATTTAGCTATTGCTGTCATGACATTAATAAATCAAGTATTTTAATGTAATTAAGAGGCTGAAGAGTTCATCTCATCTATGTGTATCTATGTATGTCCGTCCTAGTACAATGTAAGATAGTACCAATGTAGTACCTAAATCAAAACTTTCAATTTAATGCAATAAATACAAGACCATCCAGTATGTAGTCCAATATAAAATCTGTATATTGTCCGTATTTGAAAATTAAAGTGCACAATTAAGCATATTTTTTTATCTATCTAAAACTATAATCCAATGGGAACGTTTTTATGAGATGATAATATGAACTACAATACATTCCCATCATAATAGCAGTGGAGGTACTTCCCCGTCATTCCACTTTGAACCACTGAATAGGTTGTTTTAGTCCTCCAATTTCAGTTGCTAACAAATAAATGAGCACCGCCCAAACTTTGTTAGGGGCGCCGATTTATTCGGCTGGTACGTATCGTATCTGCGAATCGCTTAATGAAACTTAAGGGGATACTTTCCTGAAATCCAAGATGGCTACTGGAGACTCGGGATTTATGTGCCGCGAGACGCGATACCGCACGTCAAGGATTTTAGTTTCAAATGCTGGAATTGGAAAAAGTAAGTTAAATTGAATTCCAAAAAGCAATTTTTTTACTTTTATCGCTTGTGATTAGAATAATGTTTGCAAACAAACTTGATGATGCACCAGAGATGTGCTTAATGTTACATCTTCTGAACTAGTTGAGTATTTTAAGAATGACGTTATACTTACACCCTTTCTCACGCGGTCAGGCTTCAAAAGTGTTTCAAAAATTAGAAATTATAATAATGAGTGTGATGAAGGGTAATCTCATGTTACTATTGCAATGCTCGAATGATATCGTCCATGTTTCAAGATATTCACCCAGATGACTACAGAAACAGTATTTAAGTATTCATATTTACCCTAACAGCATCCTCCTGCTGATTCGTTTTAAATGGCGTCTATATTCCAAAGATGTAATATTGGAGTTAAAGCAAGCACGAATGACGGATGCGCCGATGTCAATACAGCCAAGTTCTTATCACTCACGAGTCGTTACTCTCGACGCGTTTTCTTGAACATTTAGTACGCTTGCTTTTGTACCTTGATATGTAATGTCATATATCTCATGTTTTTTTGTACTAGAAGTTAGTGTGACACTCACACCACTTCTTTCATATTTTATATAACTGCTCTCGTCTTTCTTCCTTAAAAAAAGCCTAGTAGCTCATTGCTCTTTAAAACCCACATGTCACAATATTATGACAGATTGCCAATTTAAAATTAAATATTGGTTACTAGACCTTCCTACATGAATGAAATTATCACATTCTCTTGTTTTTATAAATACATCGTCTTACCAACGTAATTAAATAAATATTGACACTAGAACATCGTCAATTTGCGAACACGCAGTTTGAATTTTCTGATACCAATTTTTACCACCTCCAAACGATTGGTCAGATTGAGTCACCTTACAAAATTCTAGGTCTAAGTTATTCAGCACGCCCTCATCTCCTGTATAAAAGTCTGTACTTGATTAAAACCTGATATGGGACGATAACTACTTCGAGCTCGATCGTAATCTCGGATCCGGACTTGTTTATTACGCTACTGACACATAAAACGTAGGAACGACATGCAAATACGTGACGTATCTATATAATAAAACATTGAACCTGTGTGTTTAAAGAAATGCTGCATAATATTGAAAGGTTTTGATAAAGATATATAATCTCATATAGATATAAATAAAACCCTTCTAGTCTCTGAACTTGAACGGACATCGTTGACACGGTTTTGTAGGAGTACCAGTAATCCTGAAACCAAATCCAATCAATCTAATTTATTTACTCGTATTAGAATTCTCTGATAACCCTTCTATTTAAATATATACCGGTTCTAGACTCGTTAAAAACAAAATTAGCATAGGGGTTCATGTAAATTCACCACATTGTAAACTTACCACACGTTTGTATATTCCGTACGTTCACAATCAATAAATGTATGCGTAATTCATCACTTATTGGTAAAGTGTTATTGTTAACCCACCACACTCTATATTTAAATATAAACATTGCAGAAAGTAGTGTCAGCAAGCAAAGTTCTTCGAAATGTAAGCTAAATATTTTTATTATATTAATGAGAGTCAAGATAAGTCCTATTTTGCAAGATAGCAAGCAATCGTGTGTTGCTAGAGGTATTTCTGTCTGACTTATACATATAAATCCGACCAGAATACCTTGGAAGTAATGATATTGTACCATGGTTTCTGATGAAGTTATCTTCTTCGACTGCATTATAATTTCTTCTGAGATTAATATTATCAAAATCTCCGAGATTATCTTAAGCTTAAAATTCCGATGGGAATCCTGGTACTTCATCCATGTTTAAGTTATCCATCAGTCTAGAAACAGGAATATTAAGGAGCGCTAATGGCGCAGCACAATACCACACGAGGCGCTTATTTCATTAACCGATGCTTTCGGTTCCGTGTCCGGACTATTAATCAACGTCCTCTAAATTGCGCTCGAGATGGATGAGGCTGCGGCCTGGTGGCTTCAGGGCTGGAGCCGGCTAACATTCGTCTAGGGATAGGTTTTTTGTAAAGGCTTGAAAAAATATCAAGGACGGATAAGACTGAACTCAGAGTACTCTTACAAAGGCTTTCTTTGCTTTAGGATTTTTACACTTAGAGACAAGTTTTCAATACTCAAGGAATTTTATCAAAGAAATGACTTGGTCAAGTGGACAGGTAATCTATAAGAAAGTCAAAATATAAATATCATTCGATACAAAACTATGATCTAACGAATTCAAAAATTTACTGATTGCAAAAACGTAAAAAAGGCCCCTAGTAATAAAAAAATTTAAGCTAATAGATCTATTAGATGTAATAAAAATACTTCGTGAGAATATTTTGAAAAATGGCTGACTATAGTGGCCTTTACCTTTAATAAAAAATTTTTAAACAAAAATGTGTAGAATATGAAAATATTGCTAACTATTTCTGTTGTATAGTTGTTCTGGATGCATATTTTTGTTTGTATAACGTTGCAAGATTCTCACAGATTAATGTTTTTTTTTATAAAAATCTCAGCAAATGACACGACACCACCTGATGACAAGCAGTAGACGAGTCCACATGTGAAGATAGCCAGTGAAGCATGTGATATACTGCCCTAGCCACCCTCACCTTGCCGGCCCAAAAAGTGCTTTTTCACGCCTCTTTTAAAGGAACCCATGTTATAATAAGAGGGAATACGTGTGCTGGTAAGGAATTCCATGCTCTAGTTGTGCGACAGAGAAAGGAGTCACTTAATCTCTTAGTACGTAAAGTAGACGTCGCTACAGTAAAGGGGTGACTCCGTAGACCAGCACGCGTATTCCTTAGTAGGAAAGGAGAGGGAGGGATAAGGTCGAAGAGCTCTTCAGAGCACTCTCAATGTTTTAATATAACTTACTTTAAGCAATGGTAATAATGTACTATCACAATTGTAACCACATTTCACGGGCTAAACTAATCAGGTAAGTTACGTTCTTGTTGAAAGCGATTAATTGCGTCACTTAAGCTATCGTTTTCTTTATTTTTTGGAATAAATTTATTTTTCATCACGCTTACATTAAATTTTGGACTCTTAACTTTACGCATGTAGAGTCGATGTTTATTTAATAACTCAAGTAAGATATTGGCTGATCTTGTAGTATGTACATAGTCTCAAACTAAATTTAAATTCAATGCAGTCATACCAATCTGACAATAAATGGCATGTGACGTTGATTAACATTAAATCTTTATATTAGTATATCAAAATGAATCATGGTGAAAGCCTCAATCGTTTCTTTAAATTAGTCTGATATGACTACAACAACATAGTAATTAGTATAGTTAAGTTAACTACTGTACTTTTTAGTATATTAATAAACAATTCTATACAACGAACTTTACTAAAGTTACTTCTATCTGTTGATAGTATATTGAAACCGGGTTTAAAATTGTCGGAGTACGTTTAAGGAATATTTGAGGGTTGTTATTGACAGCAGATTCCAGGCGCAATGTTCCATTTGCACCCAAACAAAACAAACTTGTCGAAAATTATTAAAATTTGGATTTCATTGTTCTCTATAATTTTTTACTAAATCCTTTTACTGGAACCATTTAATAGATCGGTTTTATTAGTACGATTACAATTACCTTGAATTACAATCAATAATAGAACGTTTTAAAGCTTACATTAACAATCTGCTTGTTTGCTTTTTTCGATTGAAAACAATCGAGCCCAATTTCATTACGTAAGATATCTAGTCGCCTTATCGGTAGTACCGGACGTTTAAGTTAAAAAAGTATGATATAATCTGTGGCTTTTGATATTATCAAATAGGTTATCTAAACTAGCCTTCGAATGACTACGCCTTTCGGCATGGTTCGTCATTCGATTGGTCAAAGTAGCTCTCGTCTGTGCTACGATGACATATTAGCTTATGCAGATGGTTGCAGCGTCTGCTTTCACTAATGGGCTAAAAGTCCTCATGTGGGCCAATATAGAAAGACCAGACCCATCAGTGACGTATATGTTACATTAGCGTGTAAGGAAACAAGTAACAGACAAGACGGCTAGTATACATAGCTACATTGACATATATATATTGGTGTGCACCATGGAGAGTTTATCCCTCCCTCTCCTTTCCTACTAAGGAGTACGCGTGCTGGTCTACGGAGTCACTCCTTCACTGTAGCCACGTCTACTTTATGTACTAAGAGATTTTGTGACTCCTTTCTCTGTCTCACAACTAGAGCATGGAATTCCTTATCAGCACACGTATTCCCTCCTTCTTATAACATGGGTTCCTTTAAAAGAGGCGTGAAGAAGCACTTTTTGGGCTAGCAAGGTGAGGGTAGCTAGGGCAGTATGCCGCATGATTCACTAGCTATCTTCACAAATAGACTCCTCTACTGCTTACTATCAGGTGGTGTCGAATCATTTGCTGTGCTTTATATAAAATAACCCTGGAACGAATATAATTACCCGGTCTTGTCGTTTGAGTCTACTGCATACTATATAGGCTGTTGATAGATTTAATTGAATGTTATTAATATTAGTAAAAAAAAGAAACAAATGTTATTAGTAAACGGTTTTTGTTTTAAATGAGAATAGGTTCCTCTTTTATGATATATCTCCTGAAACAGGTTACATTTTGTCCACTATTCATCTTTTGGTACTATCTGTAGTCTTGTAGGAATGTCCACAATAACCTCAACGTACGTACTTACATGCAATAATAATTTCTATAGCTTCAGATTTACATTGTAACTGCGTAAATATTTTCACTAAGTCTCTATTACATCGACTCAAAGAAAGCTTTAGCTGTGATGTACAATATAAAATCCCACGTGTCTCTCACAGGGGTTTATCGCTTACATATGTTATTCGCCAGCTCGTTTGAGTATTTATCTGGTTAGATAATACTAGACTATGTAGAGCAGATATTTTGCAGCCGTAGAAAGCTCTTAGAAGTATCTTTTATTTCTCTTCGTGTTAGTGTTTTCATAACTATGTGATTGTCTTTCAAAATAGTGTACGTCTGTTGTAGTGTACATTTCCTACGAGAAGGTATAAAAAAATCTACAGACAAAACTTTTGTATGGGGAATAAAGCTAGCCATACAATGCTTCACCCTAACAACTTATAGGCATTGGTTTTGTTTGGATATTAAAAGCGAATTTCTCACTGCCTTTTAAACGGTGACTGTTCATACGCGGCTTCGTTGCCAGCGCATAATTGAATGAGTTTTCTCATCCATTTTGCTTCCAAGTAACGTTCTTAATCGTAATACAATATAATTCATCTAAAGATGATTTCTTATGTTATACAAATTTCAGCATTTTAAATATGAAATTACTTTTTATTCCAACAAAAGAATGATTTATTAAGAAAACAACATACCAAAAAAACTACCTATCTATATACAGGATTTTCTTAAGTTTAAATGGCGTTTGCGCTAGAATATGAAGCCAGTTCAGCATGAGCCAGACCAAAGGAGCCTGACGCTCGTTATCAACTGACATCTTATGTGTTTTGACATATAACTCTAAATCACTGCTCGGCTGAATATAATATATAAACTTAGTATAACACATGTGCATTCACACAAAGTGAGCAAAGTCCAATCAACCCAAAACTTTTGAAAGTCTGAATTTTCTTTTGTTCATATTCACAAAATTGTCGATAAGCTATCTTCTGCATTCCGAGCAATGTTCTAAGCAATAATTGGAAGCACTTGATTAAGCCCGGCTGACATGCTGCGAATTAACACGATCGTTCACGTCACGCCCTATATCTAAAGTTACCACTAACACTAACGAACGTCTTAAGCACAGAATGTGTTCTAATCGAATTATTTTGAACTGTATATCTGCGAAGATTCGTTTGCATGGGCTTTATTGGATTTGTGCGAAATAAGGTAGTATCTCGTATTCTCAAATATAAGTTTTATATCTTTATCCTTGCTTATCAATTGTGTGCCAGCTCCGTAAATTTAGTCCAACTTAAATGAATTGTCTTTAAAAACTATCTACAAGGGGATTTCAACACAGCTATTGGTTCTATCATTTGAGTTTCTGTTTCTTTCCCGCTATGTGGTCCCCCATAAGCTGACATAAATCACCAATTTCTTATAACATTTTCATCCGATCAAAAGCCATATTTTATCAACAGTTAATTTGAACAATCTCTTTGTTGCTGTAATGCCGCAATACATATCAATAACTAAATAAATAACCTCAAAAATTGTAGTGCTACATTTATCTAATAAATATAATTGATTCAAGTCTTTGAACTTCATTTGGAAAGAAAAGAATTATAGAATGTATCCAAAAAGTTAATTTTACATTGTTAGCATTATGTTTGTGTTCAGAAGAGCCTACACCTACGATACTTACAAACTAAGCTAGCGAAGCGAATGGCATACGCTTCTGTAGAAACCAACCGGCTTAGTGTCAGTCAAGTCTGTCTAAATAATTCCTGTTGAGCTTCCATTCGAGACTATATCATAAAGAATACACGTAGTTTCTAACATCAATCATCCACACATAAACAACAATATTCATTGTATATTTCTTTCACAACAGCACGTAGACAAGCCCCGCTCTAAGACTGATTTGTTTCGTTCAAACCTCCAGAGGGATCGTCTGTTTGAATTTTTCAATAGCTCAAACGTTATTTGAACGGGTATCCATCATTCATGCTTTGAGGAGACACACTTGTTCGGCTTTTAAAATTGAGTGTATTTGTGACTACGCCTTATATATTTGTCATTGTATCTCTTAGCGTACTGGATACACCATCGTACAACTAATAGTCTAAAATATCTTTAATTAAATATAATAGTATTTGACTTATCAATTTCCGTTAGTTTCATAGACTGATGATTGAGTGGAGACGGGGCAAAGGAATCACCCAGTACAATTTTGTTAATACCTTATCCTCTGCCTAGATGTTAATCTTATATATACAAACTGACAAGCTTACGAAGTCTGTTATGACTTTCTGAATCAAAATTTCTTTTTGTTAAAAATAATACTATACACAGCACTTGTGTGGCAATCTTTTCGGACGAATGCATGGTCATATACTTACGTCTTTAATCTTTTAATCAAATATAAAATTATCGTATTTACATAAAAAAAAACTATTGTAGTATCTTCATCAGTGAGTGAATAAAGTAAAATAAGACACAACATGCCAATATATATTCAGCAAACCATAACCACTTAACAAACCTGCTTAATTTCTATGTCAAATTGAGCAATGGCTTTAAAATCTCAAAATAAACCCTTGTATCCTCTTTTACACCACGAGCAAGATAAATTCCTTAAGCTAAAATACACAATTTTTTTTTGATACAAAGCGAAAATTTAATAAACTTGGGGTATCTGTGGATCCCAAATATTTAGAGCCGACTCCAATTTCGGCGAGTTCCCTCTGTGCCTCGACTTGCGCAAACAATTTGTACAAATTTTCATAATGACACGTATTATAAGGTAAATAAATCATGCGCGTGTGTTTTCAGTCTATGATTTTGAGTTACAGAAGGTAGCGGAAACGCTACAATAAGAAATGAGACACCAATTAACTTTTTTCTTATAATGCATTATAATTTGCAAACTCTTTTGTCCACATATTTTTATTTTTGTTACTTCGAATAATTATTAGCTCTCTTTATTCAATGCTTTTTTCTGTTAAAAGTTTAAAACTCAAGGTCAGCCTAAGTTTTGCTGTACTTGTATTTGACTGCCGCATTGGCGGGATTTGGTTATTATTCTGATAATCAATATCCTGTAAGCTTCAAGCAATATTCAAGGATAACCTTGGTTTTAAACTCTCAAAAGAAACGGTATTCAGGTGGTATTCAGAGTCAACAGAACTCAAAACCATATATATATGTGTGTGTTCAGAAATAGTATTATAATTATTTATTTTGGTTATGTATGGTTCTAAATATAATAGTATACAACTATTTTATTCAACGGATTTATCACTGATTTTTATGATCGAATATTAAAAGTCTAAAAAAAATTATCGATTTTTATAGAACTGAAACATATTGTAATAAATATGTTTTATTTTTCTAAAGTCGGTCATCGATCATGCTCGTGCACGCTTCATCGCTCAAATCTCATGCCTTGAAGCTGCAGCCACACTGATTTTCATAGCCTAGCCAACAATGCTCATAGTTAATTACCGCTGTGTTATTTTACGTTTTCACGCGCATTATTTATAAAATTGAAACTCATTCCATTAACCTACTATGCTTATGAAATACTAATGGGCAATTAACATGAAGTATTCAGGCCGTCACTATAAAGTGGTGAAGTTTCTTTGAAGCAATATATTTTGCTAAACTGTATTAAACATATTTAAACAAAGCTCAAATTCCATACATGCTCAGCTTTTTACAAAGTCAGACTATTTCCTTCTCTAAGGAGAATGGGTAATAAAGACTTTTTGGATCTATATTGTTCACTTGATCATACTCCTTATATTTACACAATATCCACAATACACTTTTACAGTACCATAAGACCTTCTCTGTTTTAACAACCCTCAGCAGATACATAACCTCTTTCACGAACGTGATTAACATTCCAAAAAAAAAGGTTACCAAAAAGGAAAACTATACAGCATTCACAAAGGTCGATAGTTGGAACAGTTAGTGTTTTAACGCCCCGCTACGCAGTAACGACTTCCCTACACACGACACGAAAATGCAACGATTCCGAAACACGCCCGAGTAACTCGCGGTCACCCTTTTCAATTCACAACGGACGGAGGAGAGGCGCATCGATTGTTTCTATGCAAACACAAACATTCAGAAAAATTTCACCACTAAATTCCCCCAACATCCAACGATATAAATTTGCGCGATATTTAAAAATGCACTCGTTAACTCGTTTAAAATCGGTTGTCTGACCGGACGAGACATTTATTTATGTGCAAAATTTCCCGGCCAACAAGGCTGCTAAGCGGTGTTGTTAGCCCAGTTTCGGAACGCCGAAGTCACGGCACGACTTGGCGATTTCCTCAGACCGTTCAATTTTCCGGAACGCATCTGCAACTAAATAGGTTGGCCCACGCCATCGCTCCCGCTGACACATAACGAACGCTTGCACCAAATAAAATATACACCAATATTGGCCACTGGGCGAAGGCGAGCAATTTGGCGGTCTGACCGCAAGAGCCGCGCATGTTTATTAGAGACAAAGAGCTCGCCGCCTCGACCCCCGATTTGCATAACGGTCTGTGTCGTAATTAGAAACCATCTCGGACGTCCCTCCTTTGTCCCGTCAAGTCTGGAGGGGACAGCGTCAAACGCCTTCTATTTAGCCGTTCTTCGGATAAACTGAATAATCCTACAACAAAACGTGCAACGTTTTCTAGGAAAATTCGATAATATTTACACGTTAGCCGAGCACATGCGAATTATAATTAAGTCCCGTAGGAAATGGTTCCGCGTTCATTTTTAGTACTGCAATATTACTTTTTGTTGTTTTCTGTGCTAATGTAATTTTTGCTCATGCACTCTTAAGTGTTATTGCGGGAGTTAAATTTTGTATTCAATTTTCCTTTTTATCTGTTCAGAAAGAGCAAGAGCGTTGTGAAAATAATACAAAACACATTGAGATTACTTTTGTCTAAAAAATTGATTTATGATGTAATATGAAATTACAGAGTAGCGAACATCGGCTCATTAGATAAGACGCGTGTAGGGGCGGCCCGGCCAGCCGCAGGATAATGACGCTAAACCAATATCCTTATTTACTGCAAATTGCGTGCCCCTTCTAGACCTCCGATATTGGCACCAAGCGAGGCTCATAGCCTGCAGGTTTAGTTTCCTATACGAAACCTTGAATAAGCTTTCGTTATCTACAAATAAACTATGTAATGGATATTACTTTTTAATTGATCTTCTTGTTGCTATATATCTTTAGACCTAATTGATTATCGCTAATGTAAGATAAATTGCTCGGGTCCTTATCTAGCTTTCTACGTACTAAATTTTTACCTACTAATTTATTTTTTCCTATACATGTACAATCGGAAATATAAAGCTAATAAATTGTGTAATAGAGAAATGATTCAAAGTACACATTTGCCACATGAGCATAAGCCGATAATATGGTCAAAAATACTTGAAAAAAATAAATTTTACTGAAATTTCAGTTCTTCAGCTTTGTGTTATGCTAGTCACGCGAGCTTTCCCAACAACCATTTTTCAAACAAGCAATCAACGTTATACTTTTAAATAGAGCGATTTGGAACAAATAGATGGCGTTTAAAAAGTTTTCTTATTTTATTGAATACATCAACTCTTTTGAAAAATATTATATAAGAGCGGCTTCGCGCGTAGAATTTTACTTGCAAAGTTTAAGGTCGATATACAGACTATTTGTAATTACTAACTACTGCAAATGAATCCACAAGTCCTAATGCCAAACTTAAATGTACCACTTCATAATGGGTGTTAATATTGAGTTAGTATTTCAAAAATTTTATTATATTAAAAAAGTAATAAGTTAATTCTGTTAGCAGTAACAGAAAAAAGCTTTTTTGACAAACAAGCACTTAAGCGGCAATAAATCAAAATCGATATGCAACAACCACGTTAAACAATCGAGTAAATTCGTAGATGAAATGTATCCGCGTGGACAGGCTTAAACGATGCGTGCGTGAGGCGGTCGCGGCCCGGGGCCCTGTCAGCCGCACAATGGCCACGGGTAAAATACCTATATTGTCGCGTCTACAGATATATAATCTTTTTCTTTTTATTCATAAATTCATTAATGTCGTCAATTGTCGTACAAATGTTTCTATTTATAGTTTGTCTAACAATAGATTTATTTTTAAAAGTTACTGTCAACACAAACATCAACACGTCATTAATTTTGGAATGTCTCTGAATGACAAACAGTTAGATGGTCAGATCGATGAATTTAACTGATGGTAATTATTATAACTTAAATCGCACCTTTTTAAAAGAAAGAGTCGCGCTCCTCTCCAATTTCGATTAAGTGGATAAAATTCATACTCACCAGCATGTTCAAATAAGCTAAATGGCGTGACTAAAAGCGTTTAATTAAACTAAATTTGATACTGAGTGCTTATAGCCTCTGAGGTATTTCAAAAACTTTACTAATATATTAGAACTTGTGCGTCCGCAAGGTACCAGTCCCATATATCAAGTTACTAAACAACTATTATTGGATACTTTTCATTATTCCTAACTCTTCGCTTTACGTTTACACTGTATATGTACATACGCGGAACATGATAAAGTTTTATGTGGGGATGTGGGATTGTCAACATTTTCTGGGCTTATTATAGCATTTTTTTAAATAAGCTTTTAAAAATGACTTCACATTTTTGGAATGAAAATATGCGAATATATTTGTTTTCATGCTGCTTCCTAATTGCCAGAAATAATAGTATGTTAGTACTATATATAATACGCATATCCGATAGTATTGTATGTTGTAGTGTGGTTGTCAAGTTAGGGATACCTTTGCAATTGATATTTTTATTTTGAACCAAATATTTTCAGTTACTTCTTAGAAATTTAGTAGTAATAATTTTAAAGGTTTTAGTGACACAAAAATTAACTCTTAAAAACTATATTTAAATTGTGATCTCATAAATTCACCTTTAGAATTTAGACACAAAAAATAGCCAGTTTCAAATGATAAGGTCTGTCAGACCGCGTCGTAGTAAAGCGTGTGAGCCATAAAAGTTCATTTTCAATAACTGCAAAGCTAAGCCTCCATTACTCTGTACTGATGGAAGATGAATCCTTATAAAAGCCTCTTATGATATTTCCAAGACTACAAAAGTTCCAATATTTTACCGCTCTCTAGTATAATTATTAAAGGTCCGAGGGGATTAACGGCGAGATCTCCCAAATTCTCGCTGTGATATCTCGATGGTAATTAAGGACCAGGGACGCGGAACTATAGTTCATTTGTTTTAATATATTCTATGTTTGTCTGTGGTTGCGCAGTGCGATAAGTCTTTTATTTGAGTTTAGACCAAATGTATTTTAAGTATTCATTATTCTATTTACAGTTTCTGTTATCATTTTATATTATGCAAATCAATCTAATCTATGTATCCTTTTAAAATCGTAGAGTGCCATCATCAACGTATTTGATAAGTATTGACCGTAATTAAATATTCTCGCAGTCGTCCGTATTTTATTTATTCCAAAAAATAACTATATATGTTTATTCGAACTCATTATCTTATACTCCTTGGTAGCGTGTGAACTTTATGTAATGTCTCCTTCGACACTATATTTTTTTTTCTCTTTTTCCAGATATTCCCGCGTAAAACCGACCCAGCCCTCACGATAAATACGGTGAGTACCGCTAATAAATATAACCTGAGTGCTCGTGAAAATGACGAGACCTAACAAAGTTAATTAGTCGCGAATTTTAACGATTTCAGATTTTCATGTCGCGGTAGTAAAAGCTATACCCACGTAGATCGAAGTTACTTACGTACGTAAATGAACCAAGCGTTTCTATACTTTAGAAAAAAAGAAATTGTGCAGAATTATTACGTAAAGCGAAAAGAAAACGCCTTTTTTCATTATTCTTTATTTAATTTTTTTTATGAAAAATTACAAATATTTTAATTTAATAAATATTGTCCATCAATATCTACAATGTCATTCCAGAGTTTGGGCAATTTTTCAAAGCGTGCTGTAAAATAACGGCGATTTCTTTTCGCTTTACCTATTAGTAAGAAATAGGAATTAGTCGCAACTTCCCACTAACCGTTTAGAACCTAATACTTAATAAATAAGTCTGTAAATACGTTTTCATTTAATAAGTGCTGTAGCTGATTATGTAAACAAACAACATAGTTGCCCAGTTGCAAGGTCAAGGTCATCAACAAGGTTGCAAGAACAAAAGACTGCGTTGTATGTACAGCTTAAGACGATTCCACTACAATTCTAATTTTGCGTCAGTAAGTTAAACTAGCGATATAGATCCACCTATTCTACTAATTAATAAAACATTCTTAAGAATGCCTTAGAAGCAGAATGTGCCTGTGTGACGCCCAAGGCGAGAAATAACAGACTCATCGAAAAATGAAACCCGATCGTGTGCGAGTTGCTGTAACAAGTCGCAATTTTAACAAAAATTATCTTTGCTATCTATTAGTAGAAAAAAAACAATGTATCAAATACGAAAAGAATTTTTCCAAATACAGTGACTTATTTGCACGTTTGATTTATATTTTATATTCTAGTTTATTTAAATAATTGGATTCTAGATTAAATTACTTCGACGGCCGTCTAGTCGCGTAGTCAGTGCCCCTGTCTAAGTAGCTAGATGTCCAGGGTTCTAACTTTCTAGAGGCGATTATACTTCTGATATTTATATACATATTACTATATATATTTCTCCGTTATCTAGTAACTATAACACAAGCATGATTAATTTCGGCTAGAAGTAATAGTCTGAGTGTGAGAAGTATTATTTAATATTTTCGATTCTATCATAAATTTAATTTTAAGTGCTACAACACCTTTGTCTAGATCATAGGTCCATACATTTTGTAATAAAATTTTATTTAATATCTTATTTCTTAGAAACAACCTTACAAAATTCTCTTTGACGCCTACGCAAGAAAGTTTGCGACGAATAATAAATTTTCATAATAAAGTTATAATTGTATTGAATTTCATCGCTTTGAGGGTTTTATTTTTATTTCAGTTAACTGTAGTCGTGATTCTGTAAAACTGTTTAAATACTTTTGATACGGTATCATTTATCAATAATTTTTAAGTACTTAGATTATTTTCTGTCATTATAAAAAGGATTCCCTGATTCTCGGTGAGATATCTATGGTTCCGGACTTCGACCCAAATTTGGTCTTATATCTTCTGTCCTGGAAAACTTCCATGACTTACTTGCTAAGTACGTTTGGAGTCAGCAGCCTTATGTCTTCAAGTATGGAGTAGCCCAGAGCAAAGAGACCCATTGCTTTCCTAGCTCATAAGCATCACAGTTATATAAGATGTATTCTATTTGTTCAGTGTTCTCCCCATGGAGGGACCCAAAGGCCATTCCGCTAACTTAATTTTAAATGGCATGCTATTCTTGGTAGAGTGGCGCTAATACTGGCCGTATTAGCGCCACTTAAGCCACGTATCCTTCTAAATTGTAAATTCCAAGTCGCCTTCTTCCAAAAGCTCGTGAGGACGTCTAAATAGTTTTATTTTTATTAACTCGTCTGTGGTCCTAAAGAGAGACGATGTATTTTTTAGGATCGAGTATAGAATGTTTTGGATGTTAGAAATAAATTATACCACAGTTTTAAGATGTGTAATTTAACATTTTTTTTTGTTACATCACTTTCACCTTTTATTTCTTTTTTAATTATATTATATTTGTATCAGTAACGCGAGGAGCGTTACCTTTCGTTGTCACTTTTCCCTTATGTGGGGCTTCTAGAAGAGATTTCTTATAGCAATAAGCAGTACCTTTGTACAATTTTCTGTTGTTCTGTTGTGTCCTTTTTAATTATCTTTGTGTGTACATAAACTGTTCAATAATGTAAGTTTGTCTTGATTTTATCGCAAATTAGACTGTACGTATTCCTTTCTTTATTTAAGTAGTGAAAAGGCGCCGGGTAAGAAAGTAATTATGCTGCTACCTGTCTACACATCTCTTACAGCTTCCCGTCAGGCTCAAAACATTTCAATGTAATTTTAACAGGCAATACAAACTCTAGATAATTACAACATCACTATTATAGTTTTAACAGTAAAAAATTAGGCTATAGTGGGCTTTTGCCCGAAAACCTTACGCCACTTGAGAACGCGTCGCGCGTAGTATCACTATTCTTATCAGCAATAGAATGTCTACTGTATTTGATTTGAGGGTATTTAATAAGCCAATAATTTTACTTTCTTGTTTTATATGTGCAATTGAAACGAAACCTGAATCTTCTCTTTAATAATAGCGAAAAATATAAAGATGTGCCTGTCCTTTTCTCAAATACGTAAATTTAATAATTTTAATTTTTTATGTAAAGCCTTCTTCTAAGAAAAGAAACAGTAGCCTTCGCGGACGTTTGGAAATGCTCACCCGAAGTTTTTAAAAGAAAACCTAATTTAGCGCTAGGGTTACGCTGCGAGTAAAAACTCCGAGAACGGAGGGGAAATAAAAATTAACGACAACCGTCAGGGGCAGACGGAATATTGAAGTGTTCACCGGCATGAGAAACAAGTCATTACTCATAATTAGCTCGCGTAAAGTTAATTTACTCTGAACCGAGTAATGCTGGCCGATATTTTTTGCAATTTCGTTTAATTACTCAACTGAAATATAGATGCTAAGTTCTTACACCTACAGTTTATGGAGCGAGTTTTATTGTTATACGACTTTTACTTAATCGCTTAATCTGGAAGGATACTTTAATTTCATTTTATTACTACCTCGTCGCTCCTTAATTTTTTTTTTATTTTAATAAATTAATTAAGTAAAATTTTAGATGAATGGAGAAGTTAAGCGCTGTAACCTCTGTGGCAGTACTGGGAGCGTTCCCGGACATTTTTATAACATTAGGACCATCTCACTTAGAAACTGACCGCGGTACCACCTCAGCGTTCAGCGCTAAAAATGAAGCAAGGAAAAAGACGATCGCGTCAATAACTTTTTAAAAGCTCACGCCGCTGCTTGCCAATTCAAGGAGGTGGCATGTCCAGTCCCGCTTCGAAGCCTCCTATGATCGCGCGTGATGACTATTAATTTTCATACCTATTTAAAAAAAATGCAAGTCGATGACACTTTTTTCAACGTTTTCTTTCTTGCTCACTAACTGATATTAGATTAATAGAATTGCGTCTGTACATTAATTACTATAATAATAATAATATTTCTTAAACTCACACCTATAATCTAACCCAAAGTTATGTATAACTAATGATGCTTATTATATACTTAATGATGCTTATCATTAAGTGCTTGTGAAGAATACTATATAACGGAGAAGTATAGATGATAATTTGTAAATAAACATCACAAAAATACTAAATAAACATACAAACATCCATGACTCGTTACAAAATATCAATCCATACGGGGATTCGAACCTAGGACCTCTGGTACGTAACTGGGACTGGGCTAAGTAGACGGGGGTACGGACCACTTGACCAGACGGCAGAACTCATACTAAAATATTTTTATTTATTATATACATATATACTTTGTTTAGTTTCGCAATCTATTGGGTATACTACTATGAAAGAATCATTGTAGTTTTTATAGTTTTTTCGTAAATATCAAAATTATGTCAATCCTGTGTCAAAATCCATGGCTGACGTGTGAAATTATATCCAAACGTAAAAATAATTACAAAATGTAGTTTTAGCTTGAAAGCGAATTTAGCAAGACTATTTTCCCCAGCCTATATTTTATTTAACACTCATCGTTAAATCGCGACATTAACAAATGAATGACCTAATCAAGCCATAATGATTGGTAGCCCAAATTACGAGTGAGATCGCTAAACAGCCGCGTCGCCGAACGCGTATTGAATAGAGGAACCTACTCGGAGCGATCATCTATCGCCGTGATAATTGCTTGGGCCTCCAGGCACGTCCTACATGCCCCTAAATTCGATCCCAAAACGCGGTTAATCAGGCCCCAAATACAAACGGAGCGGTAATAGGTACGTAATGTGACAGCTAATTTCCTGAAAGAAGTGCCCCACCTTCCCAGGTTTTTATTGTGCCCGCTCACGATTCACGTCACGATTCCCTCCCCACTCTTCCCCCTGCATCTAGAGGGTGCAGTCATCAAGCCCGAAAACTTGTGAATTAAAACGTGCTTAGATTGTTACCAGAGAGAAGTTGGAATCGGATGGAGAATTGTTATACAACTTGTCGGATGTTGCCGCGAAACTTTGGAAATGAAATCTGTTAATATCTGAACGAGTTTGTGTCCTTAGTTATAGTACCAAAAAGGTACTCCGACGACGGAAAAGTTCATTTACAACTACATATTCCAGTGAATCAATTGCAGGTTCGATTTTAAGCACTATTTTAAGGTTACAAGATCTAATAGTGTTCTGAAGGAAAACACTCGGACATTTTCGTGCCGTGTTTATACCGAATATCCGTCGAACAGAGCACAAATTGTGCCAGCAATGCACAAAGCAATTTCTCAATAATTTCGCCAGCTCTCATCCGCACTCGGCCCGGCAATGGGCGTCTTACCGCGACGCTAACTTAGTGCCACTTGTCTTTGCCTTTCACTAAACTAGGCCACCAGCTATTATCACGCACTCCACATTGCAACCAACCCGCTTACACATATAACTATACCTATTTGCAAGAACGAGAGAACATCAAGGACCTCTATTCCTGCATCCTAGACTTAGCCCAACTAAACTGACTTACTGGAAGTAATTGGAGGAGCGAACCCATACCACAGATCGGAAGCTCTCAAGATTGGCAATCCTTCGAATTAAGAACACTCAATAAATTGTATTCTCTTTGAATAGCCAACACTTTAATCTGTTTGAATAAAACCTTTTACAATCAATACTAACATTGTGTATGATAAACTTTTTCGTTCGTATTTTAATTTATGTGCCTTCTATATTCAAATGAAACAAACCATGGATGTTCATATAATAACTAATTCAGATCCATAAAAGTTTTAAGCGCGCTCATCAATAACGATTTTGACAGTTATGAGTTAAGCCGCCATTTTTCATTCGGAAAAATCGTTCAAAAGTGGAATAAGGCGAAAATCGCGTAGTCAAAAATCGGTGGCAACAAAAGTCTTGTTTGTACCGCGTTACCTACAAACATTGGAAATGCATTCGGTGTTCCGATTTAAGCGTCAGTGTATTACTGCATTAATCTTGCGCCAAAAAAATGGAGCATTACTGACGCGGCAGTGGAAATGTACGCGTAAAATTTCCACTTCTAATACAAGAGTTTAGAGGCAGCGGAGGCGCCGTAGATCAACTTCCAAGCCATTTATTCGCAAATCGAGTTATTGCACCTCTCGCAGATCGCTTTACATAGGTCATTTGTGGAAATTACATGTCTCTACTCTACGAGTATTAGAGAACGTTGCAATGCTAAGATTTATGACTTAAATGTAAGTGAATATTTTTGTGACCAACGTAGCCGAGATTAATGCAACTTTTCCGTGAAAGAAGCTCGCGTTTTCTTAATTTCCTCCCTTAAAGTAGTGCATAAGCCGTAATTTGTAACTTCACGTGGCAAAGATAAATATGTTGCTATTTATCATTACGCTGGTTTAACAAATGTTACTTTATAATAACTACGCAGTTTCGTGTTCGTTCCTTTTAAATTGTACATGTCGTAATTCATTTTGGATTTAAACTCTTGTCCCATTAGGGCGTCTCTGTTTGTTGAATTTCACAAAAGCAAATCGAGTTAAAAGTGTAACGCTGCGCATCCCGACGCTGTTATCCGTTTATTTTGCTATGTACCGTTTCCGCATATCACAAATTAAATAACGCCTTTCGACTGCAACTATGAATAATACGAGTACATTTTTGAACGCAGCCCAAAGATAGCTGTTTGAAATTTAAAATTGGAACGATTACTTATTTACGGCTGTAGTAGTAGCGATGCAAACGTATTTGTATTCGAACAAGCTTCCTTCCTTACTGTATTTTCTTTTTAGTGCATTTATACGGCCATTTAACCTCATTTTCAACGGAAAATTGTAGAATGCAAGTCAAACGAGGTGTTAACCATTATTTAGGCGCCGCCGTCTAACGGTTTTTGTTTACCAGGTAATTTAACGGAACATTATATAAATGCACAAGCAAATGAAGAATGGTATTATTTAATGATGATGTTACTTCCGTTGTCCTTTCACATTCAAAATTGACATCTTGATCTCATTTCTGTAATCGAAATTAAATTTCGACGCAGAGTTTAGTGGAATACGTAATGTTTATTAAAATTCCTGGTGAGTGTAGGGTGGGGTCTCAGTCCAGCGATGGGGTATCGTGCCTGATTAAGCCGGGTGCACGCGACCGTTTGACGTGACGTACTAATTGCAGGCGGAATACGTAGTGAGTCACGGCAGCCCGGCTTACGGCCGAAATGTTTTGATTTTAATTATTACTTAGGGATGCATTTTTATTTAAGTAATATTATTCATGTAAAACCAGTTGACCGCCAGCCAGCTCTATATATAAACAGTTAATCTAGCTAGACCATAGATAGAAAACGTCGATGGTAAACATTTAAGGGGAGACGATGGATGGTCTGGAAAAGATCTCTTAAGGAAATCAGTTACTGATTAGTTTTATTTATAATTTAAAAATAACTCTATATTAAAAATGTTTCTATAAACATTGCACTACTCTTAGACAAGAGAAATCATTATTACACGTCATATACTTATCTAAAAAAATTGTACTAGAAGTGACAGCAGTTCTTCTCATTTCGAGTACAAATCTTAAAAGTCTAATATAACCTAAGCTTTGAATTGCCGTCAATAAAATATATAATATAGTATAAGAATTTAAAAAAGGAATTCTGTTTCGTTGACTTCGTTTTCGAATTCATATTTTCAAATATTAAAACCAGAATTCTACGATGTTCTTATTTCAAATTCAATTTTTCCAAATTATATGTTCTAGGGAAAATAAAAGGAAATTAAAAATCTTTAGAAAGGATCATGCCACGACAGAAATATAATGTTTTAACTTTGTGTTCTATAAGTTGGGATATTCGTTTATTCATCAGAAGTAAAGTAGATGAAGGAAAATAAATATATGAAGTTACATTATCTTGTAGTCGCTACTTATCCCTATTGTCAGTCTTAATATAAGGAAAAAACAAACGAAAATCCATTTTACGAACGGTAAAAAACACTTAAAACATTACTAACTAATATCAAAGCAAGTCGTTTTTAATTGAATCCGATTTCTGGTTTAACACTTAAGTAGGTACATTATATAACTGTTATAAAGGTGCAAGATGTTTCTGGAACTTTAAAACCTTCAGAGGGTTCTGGAATCTTGGAATAGATGAACACATCATATTTTGTTTAAAGTGAGGTCTGTATGTATATTTATACAGCTTGCGCAGTTTAATCTTAGTGCCTACTGAGCTACGATTATGAGCTCATTCACCATCAGATAAAACGTAATTTTCCTTGTTTATTTATATATATACAGATACAAGACAAAAAAAAACATCAAATGAATAGGATAAAGTATGTGCTAATATCGCAAAGAAATTTGTTGAGCTCTAAGTTTATAAATATGTTACCATCTGTAGAGGTAAACTGGGTCAAAAATTCCTGTAATTGGAAATGCATTCCTCAATGCTAGTTTCAATTTCGCTCCAGAAAAACTTCAAGTAGATAATTAAGAAGTTGGTTCGCGGAAGCAAGCAAAATAATTAGGTCAGGCTTAAATTTTAATCCGCACTCAGCCCTTTGGCCTTGCTGAGTAAGCATTTATCAAACGCCATAAGCGTTTAAACCCAGCGGATACATTTTGAGAGCCGACCGATGTTTAGTGTATCGTGCGCAGATAACCTGCGGTGGGGCCAGACCTACCCCCAAATACCCCCATATATCTCGGATTTACTTTGATTGAGACGAATAGGAGTAATGTAATTACGCAGCTTGATTAAACCCGCCTCCGGAGGAAACTTGCTTGTTATGATACAAGTTTGGTACAATAGGAAGGTTATAAATGGCTGGGGAGTAGTGCGAAGAGGACTCGCTAGGCCCCATTCAGATGGGGCTTTTAAATTTATGTGGTTAAACTCGTTCGAGTAACATTTAGGATTGGAAAAGTTGTTCAGAAATTCTGAATGTCAAGGTTTTGATGGTTTCAATTTACATATACCGAAATTGTTTGATTTACGTGGTGTTACTGGTGAATAATCTATTTCGTCATATTTATGTGTAAAGCCTGTTTTGTTTATTTCAGTATACTTTTTAATATATTTTGATACTAGATTGTTTATATGTTTTGTTGTTGTCGATATACCGGTGACGAGTGAAGACGTGGTTTCCTTGTTTTCCCATTTTCTCCAAAATACAGTCTACAGGCTCCCCGAGCTAAATAGCGTAACCCGTGGTGTTCAACTCTTAAGCTAAATCTTTAAAGGAAGGTACTATAGAACCTAGCAAATAAAAATTTTATCCTATCTTGCTGTTTATTCATTAAACCAATATTATTAATAATAAACTTTACTTAGAAGACAATTGAACTCAATTGACAAACTGTTCCGCTTCTTCTACAACGTATTCTGATATCACATATGATTCATAAACCATAATATTTGTGTACCTGTTTCTACTGCGTGAGCATACCACAGGCACGTAACCCTTAATTACAACATGCTGGGGGTACAATCACGCAGAGTTCCCAGCGGCCATGCTCGAGTTACAACAGCCTCGAATCTGGAAGGCTGGTGTCCCTCAAAATAGTGACACACCGAAATAAGAATCGGTAGACTAAATATTAGTTGACGAAAATCTAGTTTTACTGTTAATTCTTGATTACAATGATTTGTTACTTATAAACCAAAACACTTTTCGTACACAGAAAGTATGGTACATATCCTACTAAGCCGAAACGTATCCATTTTAACATAGTTATATAAATACTATGGTGCTGTAAAAAATGAAAATTGAAAAATGTATAAAAATCATTTTACAATTTTGAATGTTTGATATCGCCATAATATTGGTATGATTATGTTACAAGATTAGATTTCGGCTTGATAGGGAAATACCAAACACCTTGTATTTTTGCAGGAGTTGGGAAGAATATCAATGGCCATAGATAACGTTTCGTTAAAATTTTAGGTTTGCTATATTAAATTAATACTTACGTGACGTGTCGTAACCCAGAACGCGAACTAAAAAGAAATATTAAATTTAAATTAGACGGTTTGTAAATAAAAAAAATGATGAATCCAAGGATGTTATCGAATCGGAATATGAAGCCATCTTTACTTTTAAATGGTCATTTCGAACCCACTCTTAGCTAAATATGTGCGATTTCCATTTATTTAACAATTTATGTACATTCATACAATATTATAAATAGAAATATAATAAATACATGGCGAAAGTGCACACGGGTACTACAGTTTAGTATTTCTAAAGAAATATATTCCAGTAGACCCTCGAGAGCTTGATAATAAAGACAGACTCGTATATACCTACGCATATACTGAATATATTAAGTTATAAATAAAGTAATCTTCCGGGATGTAACAAAATTAATGGTTTCTTTATATTTCACTGCAACTCATATGTTCACTGCAGCGAATGCTCGCAGAACTTGTTACGTTATATGCTTGTGTGTTACCTTTTTGTTAAAATAATATAACCTCCAAGGACAGGCCGCCAGATCCGTGACGTCGCGTGACTAACGAACAGCCATTTTTTAATGCCCATGAATAAAAAAAACGACTTATGCCCGTCCCTCCTCGGCACGCGAGGGTACGTGGAACGTTTTAATTTTTCCACCTCAGATGTTATCTCATTTCACGTATATAATCGAGTTAATTGTCAACAAGTTGGTCTGTTGAATAATTTACAAGTTAAAGTTCAGTTTGTACAACGTAATTGACCCAATTTAAGGGGGGCGAAGTTACGAAATAGCGTCATAACGAGGAATACCTTTTATAACGGGAATGGTTAAGTTTAATACAAAGATTTCATGAATTCCATGATCAAACAGAAACCGCTAACAGTTCACAGCTCAAACTATAATACATTGTGGGGTTGGTAATAAGAGTTTTTTTACAAGTGCATTGACGAAATCAGTCTGCTCTTGATCGTACATATTTAAATCAAGTAGGTCACTTCATGTTTGCTGATAATTGCAGAATGCGCAACGAAGGCCGTTCTAATAGAAAATTAATGTAGATGATTACGATTACCAGTATTAAAACCAATAGACGTTCTATTTTACTGAAAACTCAGAATAAACATTTCAGTAATATTCAAGACTCATTATTGTATAATGGCTTTCTTATTATTTATAAATTTGTTGAATCAAGCGAATTACTTCTATATTTAGCTTAGTACTTTGCAATAAAGGTAATTATGACATGTATGTACCTACATAAAAATGCAACTTTAGAAGCTCTTTACGTATCGAACGTCGCGTAATTTATGAGTCCGTCAACTCGTTCCCACGGAGATAGTCTGTCGGTGGGACCGGTTGTACAGATGCACGTAGATTTTCAGAGTTCCCTAAAGCACCTTTGAATTTAAAGTGGAACTAACTAAATAGTTTTTTTTAGTTCGGTTAAAATGTCCCAATTAAGTTGAGTTTTTGTCCATTTGAGTATTTCTCTTCTGGAATTTGCTGATGTACAATAAACATATATTCTTACCTATTCAATTCTTATTTTCAATGACGCTTAGGCATATTGAGGTTATATTTCGTTAATTTTATCGTTACCGTTAGTCTACGAGAGAGTACTTCACATGATCCTTCATATGATCGACGGATATCATCTGCATATATATTTTTATATAATTTTCCATGAAAAGTAATATCGTAAAATATGTTCTACATCCAGATAAAGCTTCCTTGTGCAAAGTTAAATTTTACTCTGTAGTCGAATATACATGCACGGAATATAAAAACATCAGCCGGAACTCTCCATTAAAAGACAGTTTATTTCAACCTCTTTGCTACATAATAATAAAAACACAATCATATGTAGGATATTATAAATGGCTTTTTAATAGCTATTTCGTCGACTTCACGCATCGCTCGTTTCCTTTTTGGCGTAATTTACGATACAACGACTTTAATACGCCTCGGGCGTAATTATAAAAATATAGCTTCGTATTCGATTACGGGCCGAACAGACCGCAACCTGAATTTCGGCTAGCAGACACTGTGTTGCCAGGGCTGTCAAATGCACGCTTAAAAGTTGCCAACTACAATTATTAGTGCACTGTTTCCGTCCCGGCCAGACAATCTACTGCGTGGTCATGATTGGCTAATATTTCATAGCGTATGTTTACAGTCGAATAAATAGTATGATGATAATTATGCGGCTGCCTTCTTGGCTTCCTGATGATTTTTTGGAAAAATAATGTGTTTCTTTTATTGGCTTGTATCTTGGTTATTGCATTATATTCTGTGTGTGTAGAAAATTGCTGTTGAAACAGTGTTGAGATAAATAAATAAATAATAGATTTTAGGCGGGAGCTAATTGGACATGTTGAACAAGAATCAGGTTGAAAACAATGCCGATTAGTACCTAACGAAAAAATCCATCAAAAGATTATTGCATTTTCAGTGTACAAAATTTTGTGCTTAAATAAATTAAGAATATATCGAAAAGTCCTAAGTTTATAAACTTCTTGATTAAAATAACAGTCTTAAAGAGCAAGTAAATATATAAAAATATATTTAAGCTGCGTTAATCAAGTCAACTCAGTTAAATCTAAATTGGTTTTGGTATATACCTCTCTTCTGAGAAGCTAAAACAACTTATATCTGCAAAATAGGTGTTAGAAGTTTAACTTAGTCTAGGCGCTGGGATCTCATTACGACAGCCCTAAAAGGAACAGAAACTGCCCGTGCATTTACGCGCGAATTTAGTAAAGTTATTTGGCGAGTGCGGTCACTCTCGCATTGTTCTGCCGCCGCCCCGCACCGCATCGCATCGGTTGGGAACGGAACTCTATCCCGTTTTATACCACATAAAGTACACTTTATTTCTCAACTCACGTGTGTGCGTAATCTATCCTGCGAACAAAGAAGAAAACTATTTGGACCAACTTAGCAACTTAACAGAGAATAGCCCCCTTTAATGCAGGCGAAAATGCTAAAATTAAAAGCTTCGCGTGCGTTTCTCGCCGCCCGCCGCGCCGGAAGCGACGGCCATTTCGCGTGGACGTGGATCTTGTTGAATTATTTCCAAAATGGCGTTATTTACTTCGGTGTGACGTGTGGATGAGCCAATAAAACCCTGAAAAGTTTAGTTTTTACATATAATAAAAATGGAACCAATTGAAATGCGTATTGTGCTAGAATAACAATTAAACTGTAATTGTACGATGTAGATGACTTAATTTTGTGAAAGGCAACAATGGAAATGATGTTTGGAGTGGCCCTCTCTTAGAATACCACTTGAATTTGGTACCTACGTTAAATTTATCTAACCGAAAGGTATTTATTATATTCATATGTTCTCTGTTCTTTAATTAGTGTTGTTCAACAACATATTTAAATTTGGAACTGAAAACATCTTAACACGCGAGTCAGAACAATCGACGGAACAAACATAATAAATTAGCTGTAGTGCATATCGATTAATAGATCGTCGTATATGGAGATGTTGACTTTTCAATTAAGTCGACCGCCGATCATGTCGTTCGATTAATCAATCGTGGATGCTTCGCTCGGTCTGAGTGAAATGCTCGAGTTGTCGAGAATCGATAACGGCGGTTGTGTAGTCTACGTGCGTTCTAATTACTTTCGGCATCAATCTCCTCTCTCATTGTGCCAACATTATATTAGTAATTTGTCAGCCCTTATTTTATGAGGAGCTCTATGCGACCCAGCTGAGTTATTACTCGTCTGGGGATAGATGGAAATTTGTTTCTTTCTTCAACGAGAGTTGTTAGATGGTTACAAAGTAAAAAAATATAAAATTTTCCACATTGTTTTACTTGTATTACTCAAGCCGTTTTTGACAAAGTTATACAATATTCCCAACTAAAGTATTTAAATCATTTACATCTATGACATATTAATATCCATTGGCTTCTGTCAATTCTAGGTATCGAAACATATAAATCCTATTCTGGAACAAATTTTCTTTGTTCTGGATTCAAGCCGGGATGGTCCTCGCTTTGTCTTCATAATTATTATGAATCTTGGAATAATTAAATCAAAATTGTACACTAATAATCTAAAGGCGCGACTAACTGCGACGTCCTACGTCCACCTTCGGTTGGCTCCTAAGTTGCCGAATATTTACGACATATACTCGATCCATTCAAGTGTCACTATCATCCAAGTCCACATTACATTGACACTGTAAGGATTACTCATTTAATATAAGATCTTCAGGCTATCTTTGTTGAAATACTGATACAAAAGACATAATATCAATACGAATGAAAATAATTAGTTTATTTCTGTACTGATATCAATAATATCAGATATGAGAGATATAAGATGGAATTGAAAAATCCATGTCCAATTATGTACGTTTGGAGTTATACTATCCGCCCTATTAAAACTTGACCGCTGAAGAGCATATGATAAACGGCTGGAGATGATGTTTTGGAGTGATTTACCAACTCAACGCGATGTCCTAGCTAGAATCAGAACGAGACCTTTACTTAGGACAGATTATTTATGCGATCTGCGCTGTATTACACGCTTAATGATAAGGATCCTGAGCCAGACAATTGGCAACAGAACAAGAAGACTGCAAGCTCTTTCTGCCCAATGTTGTTGCGATAATAAAGGAATAACAAAACGCATCCGACTCCGAGGTACAAAAGATCTGCAAGTCAAATAACTTATTAATTAGAAATGTCATACAGAATGTTAACAACCAACAAGAAATAGAGAAGAGTGGGTCTTTATATATATTGTTTAAAATATATCCCCGAAATAATATTGTAAATTATTTATCTACTGAGATATTTAGCAAAAAGTTCTATTAAAAACTTCAACGAGACCAAGAGCCCGCTGAATTGGTTATCTTAATACGAAAGTAATGAGCTATACGTAAGCTAGAACAGCTTGCAACCTCAGCTGCCGAGCTGCCAGTGGTTAACCATATAAGTGTGAGAGCTCTCTGGCATATCGCACAGCGTCGTGCGAATCCTTGCGGTCGAGGCAGCATCATTAGATTAGGTGCTGCCGAGCACAAACCCGCAGTTGATAATATAATAGACTGAAATGATATTATTGTTGCAATGGAATTGATTGCGTAATCTCGCCAGTTTGCAATGCAAGCCGCTCTACTCGTGTTATTCCCACTGTTTGTTTGGAAATGAAGCAGATACAATATATTGTGGCTTTACTTATGATCAAATCTTGTTTATACAAAATACTATTGATCGTTTTGATTCTGTCACTCATATGTAAAATGAAGAAGAAACATACAATTCCTAATTTCAAATTTGACAACTAACTGGATATACATATAATGAACGGTCACAGGTTCCCTAAAACGTTGTTGCGGCTTGTGGCTTATGGTGGGATAAGATTAATAACTACTACTACTGATGGGCATAATGCGATTAGATGTCACGACGCGATTTTAACACAAAAATGACGCGTTATCGGCATCGGTTTACAATATTAAGATTTTAATTCAATAGCAACTAAAATAAGATTGCAACTCTGTAAAACCAAAATGCTTTGTAGTAAAATGACTCTTTTCTCTTAACAACAAGCTGGTCGGAATTCACAACGAACAAGGGTCACTAGTAGTTCATTCTGAAGTGTTGATGACCTTTATTTGTTTTAAAGCATTCTCCCAGTCAGAAAAAAATAGCAATTATGCCTTATCGCACTCAACGCGAAAGCATCCAGCCATTCGAATATTCACAACAAGTATTGTTTCCATTCTCGATTAATCTTGGAAGCAATTGTAGCTTCGGTCAACAGATATCTGATTAATAACAGCAAACGAACTTACGCCGAACGAATGAAGCGCCTTGATAAATTACGTCCATTTACACAGTACCCCTCCTGTGAGTTTCAAACGTATCAAGTCGTTACGATCGTAGTTAGTTGCGTTTAGGTGATAATGGCATATATAAAAAATCATTTCCAATTCTTTAAAACAGAGCAACTGCTGTTGTTTGCATACAGTTTGACAGCTGACGATCAACACTATCGAGACACTGTTCAATTCGATTGTAACCGATGAGTCATCTCCATCGGCTTACAATATTAAAATTTTAATTCAATAACAACGTAAATAAGATTCCAATTCTGTAAAACCAAAATGCTTTGCAGTAAAATGAACGTTGGGAACGTGCAAATGCAGTAGTGTTTATTAATGCTTTGTTTTAAGTTAAAATATCTACAATAGTGACTTAACGGTTTACTTAAACTGGTTAGAAGTTGCCTGTTTTGAACTATTTACTGTTAAATTGATTTAATAGTAAAAAAATTTATTATTCGTTTTTAGGATAAGGCTTAGCTATTTTCCAAAAGCAGGTACAAATTTTACTGAAACCGAGCAATATTTTTATTTTTACTCTGTGTTCAACACATAGCTATAGTATAATTTAAAAGGAACGTATCAAAGTTATTACATATATAAATGAAACTAGGAAAATTGTTTAGTTATGAGAATTACTGTTATAATTTTTGATAAGTAAATAAGAAAACCGTAATAAATTTCCAAAATGGTTAAACAGAATTAACGGGTGAAATTATAATCATTTTGTAAATTACTTATTCTGATTTAAGCATTACCTACATTTTAAACATCTGCCATATCATCGAGTGAAGAATGTCATCAGAATATGTTTAATTAAAATACAGTTTAATAAATAATTTATAAGTTAGCTCCGAGCATGTCCCTCTATCTGCTGTTGCATCAACATCTAGGGTTATGTAGTTAGTTATTCGAATAATTTACATTTTATCTTTAATTTAAAAGGTATGTGTTTTCTAAACATTCCAATTTAACAAATTACAGAAGAACATGTTAATATTCCCACATATAGTTTATTTGATCACAACTCACAAAGAACTGTCGTCCACCATTAATGTTAGTCACTGATCAGCCATTTCTATTCAATTTCTTCTCTTGAAAAGTAATCGCCGCTCTCGAGACTAAATTAACACGTTAACGCAATAACAACTTTGGAAACCGCTATACCACACGAAATAATCGGCTTAGAACGCGCTGATATGTTGAAACGGCCAAAAATGTTATTTATGATAAATAAATGTGAGAATTTGTGGATTCTTTTCTAGCAAAGTTAAACATTTTATAATATTATTTGACCAATGAATCAGTGTCGTTATAATAGTCCTTACTAGACAATGTTTAAGGTACATGTCCAACGCAAACAACGTGAAAAGTGCATTCGTAAAAATTGTATAATCGGATAGAGGCTATAAATCTGGACGAAACATTGTAGTCGTACACACTTTGTTCACACGATCCGACTTATTACATGGAAATCTTAATAATTGTTGTGCATATAACGGTACAGTTAAATAACGTTTTAAATAAATGTTAGAATAACAAGTATTGGCGGTAAATAAAAATATTTTATCAACACATCATAGTATCATAAACTGATTATTTGATCTTTGACAATATTGATTGTAAAAATACTACAAGTGTATATTTATTATTTCTTCTTTCTGTTTCTATAATAATTTTTTTGATTTGTGAATTTAAAATAATCGACATATTGATCAAGTGTTTCATTTTCCTTTTCAGGTAAGTACTCAATAAACACTTGATGTGACAGAATACAAAACTGTTCCAAAAACATAAGTAAACTTAATGTACCAGGCGTTTCAGTTGATTTATCAAATAACGTTTTAAAGAAAATATTTGAATCTCGCTGAAATAAGGATTAAGGTTCTGACTTGAAGATGGTGAACGACCATCAACAGCAAAACAAGAAAGTAGTAGTTAAGTGAATGAAAGCTGATGTCCCAGATGAAATGCCCAACATAGAGAGCAACCATAATTTAAGAACTAAATTAATCCTTCACGCTTTGATTATAGAGATTAAATAAGAATAAGGTTAGAACAAAAGCGAGTAACGATGCAAATTATCGTCGCGCATATCAAAACAACCGTTGGTAGCCTCCTGGAATGCTTAAACGCCACTAAACTTGCCAGCTTTTAATTTAATTCAACTACAACGAACAAACAGCCAGAGCGTGCCGTAGGATTATCGCGATATCTCCGCAAACACGGAACGAAAAATATACGAGAACTCTAATATTTTAAGGCAATTGTTTAATGTTGATAGATGCAAACAGTTTTGAACGAGGCTTTTTTTATATGCTTTTGTATAATGAACATAAAATGTAGAAAATTTTTAGGCAACTTTTAAAATCATGCCTTGACATGATTTGTCGTCATCGTGCTATTGTTTTGTTTCAATTCATTATCGCTTAGATACAGAAAATAAAAGCAGTGTCAAATATGAATTATATTCAAGAACATAATTTAAGAAGTTATAGTTACTTTAAAGATGTTCAGGGTATATGTTTGGTTCCTACAACCAATCGCGCTTATGCAATGAAATCAATCAAACAATAAAAAATGTGTGCATACATTGACTTGGAAGTACAACAGAAGCTGTTGACAAGAATAAAATCAACGACTTGCTCAAGCTACCACCTAGTACCTTGAGCAAGACGCTGAAGACGACGTACCTTTGTATGCAATATTTGTTTTATAAACTCCAATAAAGATTGCCTAAGAAACGTTTATCTTAAATTTTTAATATGAATTGAGTAGTTTGAAATTATATACTATTCATTACTACTGCAAACGCCTGTAAAAAATTCTTCCCCCAAAGGCTAATATTGACCTAACTAAAAATATTCCCCTAAATTGGGACGCAATGACACGAACGGGTCAGTGTCCACAAAATAAGGCGGACCTTATCGGACGACAAATGTGCGTGCCGCGCGCTATATGTTACACGGACTGCGCGCATAAATCAGCTGATCACATCATAACCTCTGGCCCTGGGGATTTTTGGTTAAAGGATTGTTTGAGAATAAATTGATAAGTGTATGTCATATAATACTCTGGGTAAAGCGTAGTCTAGTGGTATATGAGATGATATACCACTAGAAAAAATTCTAAATATTTCCAATTATAGACACATTGGGAGGATTTTCACAAGAATGGTCTTCAGTCTTCACTATTGTATCTTTGTTTTCACTTTAAAACGTCATCATGATGAATAATGAGTATCAGTAGTAACGAATATGTCATTTGTCCTCTTTGCAAAGAATAAATAATGTTATAATTAGATATTAGACTTGCCTTGTTTGATTGTGTCATCTGCCTAAAAACGTTCGGTCAGTTAGTCATCTTGTCATTTTTAACAAGTTTTATTAATTCTAAAGCAAACATAATTCCGCATTAAACGCATCTACATCATAAAACATGGTCGCCTACATTTGTAAAATATTACCAGAAATGTCATTCTGGCGTCACTAATCCAGCCCGCCCCCAGGAACTGGTCACAGTAAATCTTCGCTATCCTATTAAGATAATATCAGCAATTCGCAAACATCGCCCATGACGGCAGTTGTAATCGCAAAATGGACAGTAGAGCAAATATGTTAGAGTTGGCAATCCAATGTGTGGTGAATTTGATATTTTCAATCGAAACTTTAAGTGAAAAGATGAAAATTTACGTGGAGTTTGTCAGTTATTACTGTTTTATTATTTAGAATGGATGAATAAATTTGTTTAAAACATGTATTGTGATGTGAAAATTAAGGAGTAACCTACTATTTGCAAACTATATGATGCTACATTACTGCTAGAAAGCATACCCTTTTTAAGAAATCCTCGAGTCGATTTCAAATTTTTGAATTATAAAGTATTTCTGACAATTTTGATTGATAAGTTCTTGCCATTAACGTTCTTTAGCGTGAAATAATCATTTGCTTATTAAGTTTTTAAACGCAAAAGCGATCCTACTGCCTTGAATATGTACCACCCGCAACTGTCATAACTAATCCAAGCCAGTGTTTTAATCTAACATTTTTGGCCGTAATTAGAACCCACCCGCTACAACTGATAGGGGTTTGCGGTACCGTGGTTTATCCACGCATCTGCCATTAGCTGATTTGCTGCTTTTAATTAGAATATAGGTTTACCCGTATCGAAAATAATAACCTGCCTATGTTGATGTTCAGATACGAATAATAATAATCAAACAGTTAATATAATATTCTGGTTAATGTAATTTTGTGTAGGTTCTAGTCTAGCTTATGCGCAGTTTAGTGTGCTAATGTTTGTTTATCGTTAGACCTAGATAAATGTTTAAGATCTGAATCTTATGAACATTAATGCGTAATCTAACCAGAATTCTCTCTCTAGATTCTCTCTTTTATTTTTAACAATGGGAAAAAAGACGTTAAATAGATTATTAATAACACTATAAGATGTAAAACCTTGACAACAGCCTGCAACTCTGCAGATACAAAGCTTAAAGTCGCTTTTTTCTTGACTGACTAACGCTGTTGGCCGCAGATGGCCTTTACAACGTTACCGGGGTTTTAAGGAGGCGAGAACCTTGGAGAGTCCTCAAGCCTTAAGGGGCGAATCGCCTCTGGATTTCTAATCGACAGGCATCACCTCCAGGGGAGGTGTCCCGCTGTCTCTTAGAGTCTCCAGGGCGCTCGAGCCATGAGGGAGAAAACGCTTAAAATCGCTTCAAGCGCTGTTATATTTAATGCGTGGTATCATAATCGTAGAAGATCATTCGACCAGTCTACTCGTATTGGTGATAAATTTTGCATTTCATTATAAGCTCTTTTATCTTATTTCTTATCTAATCATTGGGCTATGATTAAGCCACCTTGTACTTCCAGACAGTTCTTTTGTGCCTTCCCAGTCATCAACTCTTCTCGTTCTTTGAAAATATCTGCCACCTAAATAGTTTTAAATGAATTACTTTGACCTACTTTTTTAAGTTACTTTAGCCTTTCTAGAATTAATAGTGGTTATATGATGCCTCTTTCCACGTTCCTTTCCATATTACTCGTTATCTCAATGCAGTAAAGGAAACCTTTTCGAACACACAGAAATCTTAGTACACTAAGGTTTAAATTGTAATTTAGACATGTTTGCTAAATTCTCAAGCACGTAGTCTCTAGTTTTAACCTAACATAGACAAACAGACGAGCATCCAACATTGGCGCCTCATTATTTTAGGGGTAGCTTTGACGCATTCAGCGTAACTAGACGTTCTGGGTTAAGTGGGACTTGGAACTGTGTTATGTGTACTCAAACGAACTTAATCGGCAACAAGGATAGCATAGCTGGTTTATAACGGTATTACCTGTAGAATTAATAGTAGCCTTGTATTCGTAATAGCATGGAGTAAATAAAATTTGTAGGAGAGGTAAAATGGCTGCTAAATTAGTATTTTAAGATCTTGTATATCTTAAGTTAATTTCGGTAAAGGAAAATAATACACCTACTAAGTAACTTAGAAAAATGAAACCATAGACAGCTTAAAATTTCATGTAGGATCTTCTTAATACCCACATTTACTAATTTCTTTCCAAATGTATCTCCAAACGTACAATAAAACTATAAATATATATACTTACCTTTGCTGTACGATAAAAAAATATTATCTGTGATAAATTACGTCAGTCTGTGTCAGTCAATGTTTGTTGCGTCCTCGTTGTAGGTAACCCAAATACTCTAGCATATATCATCGGAAAATTGTAAATACCGTTATTGTAGTATAGAAGTGTAAATAGATTTCGAGTTGCAAAAAAATCAAAACTTGAATTCATACATTTTGATGAAATTTGATAAATCTGTAAACAAAAAATTACAGTTTGACTTATAAATAAATGATTGTTAGTCACCAAATGCAGCCTAAGATATATATTTTTTCCGAGGTTTAATATTTTTAACGCGTGTGAACCTATGCGATCTCTTTTGATAATATTTACAATGTCAGACCAACTAATCTGGACAACCTTCGGACAATTGATAATTTAAGACGCGACAGACTGTGATTCAACCGTTTCACATTGGCAGATTATAATCTATTGAACAATAATGCGGTTTATTGAAAGCAGTTCACAATCTTTCGACAGTTTATCGATAGTTTACAATCTACATATGTTGTTCCTAACTTACGCTTAGCAGAAATATTTGTTCGACTAAGAACGACAGATTGCTTTTTTTATCAAAAAATTGTATTGAAGTGATGTCCGTTTTGTGGTCAGTACTCCTAACTACAAGCTACTCGGCCAAGAGATCCGGCACAGATATTTGTGTGATGACAACGAGTATTTTTTTTCGGGTCATAGTTTTTTTATATATTTAATATTAAATTTGTTTTACCGTTATCTATTATCCATAACATAAGGTTTAATGTTGCTTTCTTGGGCGAGCTAGATAATAGGCGAGAATATATAAATATAATTATTATTATCCTACTAAATTTCAAATTGTAAGATAACTGTCCTTTTGAAGGAGAGAACGAGATGCATTGCACAGAAACTTGATGTGTCTATTAGAATCAGACCCAATGCCTAGAACCCGAATATCACCATGTCGAACAATTACGTCACACACATGTGTGACCGTCTTAGTGACGTCACTCTTGTACCCGCTGTGATTAATCTCTACGTTTCTCATATTATATGTAGATAGATGTAGATGTGTTATTCCGGTCAGAGGAGTAGCTGGTTAATCACGTGCCAATCTCTGACTGGAATCCTTGTAACAGTATCATGGCTATGGGCATGAATATTACAAGAACACTACAGACAGATATCAGCTCTAAATCCGAGGAGTATAAAGACCAAAATATAGAGATGATGAGAGAGTTGTAGGTATTCCACTCGAATTTAGAACGCTTGACCGGGGAAGTACTTGCACCTTATAAATGAAGATCGTACCCAACTACCCCACTCCTGAAGACATAAGGCTGCTGACTCCAAGCGTACTTCGTAAGTACATCTTGAAAGTATTCCAAGACAGCATACACTAAGATAAGGGAAGCACAAAAGATCCCATTGGGTCAAACTGCCATTGTTAGATTAAATAAAGTTGCAAGTATTTTTAAAATGACATGATGCTAAAGTGTTATTACTAAAAGTATACTAATCAGGTCGACCATAGGATTTTTTGGCCAACGATCTTACCAAAAGATATTAAAATTGTTTCTTTCCAAGCTCAAATGCTCCCAAGTTAACCCAAGCACACACCTACCACAATAACGATTATTGCCTGGTGAATATCTCACGAATCTGAGCGTCATTGTAAATTAGTTTTGCTCCGTGGCCATTTATTTCACGCAATAAATTAATATTCCAAGTAATTTTGAGTCTATCGCTCTCGAGACGTGAACGAAGTTTACTTCTAATCTGCTCTGCTTTTAATATACCTATATACGTCATTTCGTTGATCTGGTGCACTTTGTATTACCTACAAACTACTACTAACGCCATCTTTAAAAGAAACCCTTGTTTGTTTCTAAATGTTTCTAAATGTTTAGCATGTCAGTTAGACAATTTTCCATACTAAAACCACAGTTTTCAGTCGCATCTTTAAAAGCTTTTCTTTACGATTTTTCTAGTTGGTCCCATTTTTAAACCACCCTGAATCAAACGGAATAAAACACAATATATATTATTTAAATTGGTCAAGTCGTTGTTTAGTTTTAGCGACACTAATAACGAACGATGCTATCGAATAATTCTTATATATAATAATTAATTGTCATCCGTTAATTTTTATATATAAGAAATATTCTTTTTTTATAAAAATCTCAGCAAATGACTCGACTCCACCTAATAATAAGCAGTAGAGGAGTCCATATGTGAAGATAGCTAGTGCAGCATGCTACATACTGCCCTAGCCACCCTCACCTAACCGGCCCAAAAAGTGCTTTTTCACGACTTTTTCAAATTGTATGAAGGAGGGAATACGTGTGCCGGTAAGGAATTCCACGCTCTAGTTGCACGACAGAGAAAGGAGTCACGAAACCAATGTCGAATTTAAGCGTTTAGATTTTAATTTTCAAATACGGAACGAAATTTTCTGGCTATCGTAGTCTAGTTTTACATCTGTCTCGTGGTTTTGATACCTATCTTCTTCTCCTTCTTCTTCTTATATATAAACATGATTATATCGCGTTCCATTTTAGTTGTAAATTCTCCATCATAAGGTTATCGGGAAGAGGTCGCTCTTAGCTATAAGGCCGCACATAGCCCATATAATATTTGCATATATTTTTGAAAATATATGTGTGATCTTCACAACTAAGTCAAGTTTGTATCAATAAAAAAACAATTAGCATGACGCTTTTGAATTTGCAAGAAATTGTTCAGTTTTTATTGCTGCCATTTGGTGCGGGTGTCTGCGCCGGCGCGCCTTATCTCGTGCCGCACGCGCTTGCATCCCGTCACACTCTTCGACTTATTTACCCTCGCCCCGGATTATTACCCAGTTATCGGAAGCGGATAAATTACTTTATTAGAAGATCCAACCCTTTCCGAGCAGTAAAAATGCTTCAGTATTTTCTCGACGAAATGGAATTTACGGTCCGCTCATAAGAAATTTCTTTTTAAAACGTTATTTTTGCCACTGAATTGGTATTATGCAGAGTAGTAGCTGGCTGTAAACCGCCGCAGTGTTCGGTTTTAAGTGTTTTTCTATTGTATTATGTTTGTGATCGCGCCGCGATACGGGTCTGACGTAAACAGATACTCATTTTAATGCTCGAGAGCTTTAGTGATTTTCTTTTCTTGTCATACAAGTCCATTGTTAAGTTTAGTAATAAAATATCTTACATAATACTGTTCTCATTACATATCAGCAGATAAGTTACAATTGGCTGATTAAGTACCATCAAAATTACATAATTAATGTAATCAGTTGTTTTATAAGCAATCCAAATTCACAAGTCCAAATTATTCCAATAAGCTAACTTGCCAATACGGTCAAGCAAGGGTAAAGTTCACATGAAGTTGTCGGTTTGATTCGCCGGACTACACCGCCCACAAAAACCGAGTAACGCTAATTTCCAGAATGGACTGCACCTCTATTAATTATAAATAGGGATGGGACGATGTTTCTGTATTACACAGTACTACCTCCAAGCCTAGTTTGAATGATGAACCGATCACGGACCCTTTTCTTCATCATCAAAAAGGGACAGAATACCTCTCCTCTTTGTGCTTGGAATTTCCCTCGAGCTCGTCAAAACAAGGGGTTTATGACTACCAAAATATGACTTCCTATTCGTAAACACCCTCCATTCTCTTCCTAGAATATAGTATATACTCTACCTAGTGAAGAGGATGTGGTAACCGCACATAAAAAATATATATTATTATTATAATACTATAATCATATATTCCTGATAATAAGTATACAAATAAATATATATTATTCGTATTACGAACAGAATCACAAGGAGATTACGAATAATTTGCCAAAAACGTCATTATCACAACAAAAACAATACTATCGATTCAAACGCAAAGGAATACGAATTAAAAAGATTTATCGTTACGGCCTTACATAGGAACACTTAACACCCAGAATGTTCAATGATTTTAATACAAAGCTGTAAGTAATCGATGGTTCTGCGGCCTCTATAAGTTCCATCATTGCGCCAAGTTGTTTGAATTCTGACTTAACTACACAGAATTTCTGATTAAAACTGAATCTTCTAGCAATGCTTCAGCCCGTCTCTAATTTTAAGCAAAGTGAAAACCTTTTAAGGGTGCTGCTCACAAAACGCACGAAGCGAGTAGGGCGAGTCATTTATCTATGTAAGTGTTGAGGGCCGCATTAGGCCGGCCCCGGCCTTCATTAGCAAACAAACTTTGGTGTAATGGGCTTGCCAACTGTACTGAGTTCCGAGTTTCTTATAACTATAAACTTCTTATATTGTCTATAAATTTTATTAATGATAGAAGACGAACGTTTTATGATGATATTTCTGCGTGTATATTTACGTACAGCGATTGCCCTTATAGTGCTAAAAAACTAAATGCTAACTAATTAAATAAAAATGATAATAAAATTCCAAGATAAAACACTGACAACACACTTTTTTACAAAAAGATATGATTCTTATTTTTGTTACGTTTTTCACTTTCCAGATTTTTAGTAATTAAGTCCTAACTATACTCTCTTCTTTCTTTCATTGATAAACATGAAAATCGTCTTTACTGCTGTCATAATAAGAACTACAGCGGCGCCCTCCTACAGTTGCTGATCTGGATAGACAACAATATGATTTTGTGTAAAACTATTTTTTTTAGTTCCAAGAATATTAATTTTCTTACGAAACCTAAACATTTAATGAGATTGCCTCGATTATTTTGCAAACAATCCTTGTTGTTTGCTATCTTAAAATACAGGAGATTGTATTTCTTTAATTAATGTTTTATCAATTTAAAGGTACTTCTTAAATTGTTTACTAAAGTATTTGTTTACCCGGACTTAGCGACCTTATGAAAACTTTAATTTAAGCTTTAAACATTAAATAAACATTAATAATTTCGATCGCAAATTTTGATTTAACATTTAAAAACAACTTTTTATGCCCTTTCTGGATATTACCAATGATTATTGAATTACTAATAATACACATATAAATCGCAGCTTTAATTCTGTGTTAAATATAAACAAGCGAGGTAACATGCTTAAATTAAGCGATAAGTGAATTGAGCGAGCAAAGCGATCGCTCTACAATAAATTAATGACGGATAATATGCGCCATTGCTGTTAGTAAATAATAAATAGATACTCTTTAAGTTTGTGCTGTATTAATTGAAATGAGCAGCTTTGCTAATTACTGAGTTCATAATTGAAATAAATGATAAGTAGGTACTTCTATGGATACGAGTGACGGCAGCGCTGCGACGTGAATTGACGTCAAAAGTACTTTAATATTAATAGGATTCCCCTGGTTTTTTTAACTTGATAATAATGCTTATATTTCTCTAATAGGTAAGCGAAATTTAATTAACTTAACAGTTAATAATAACTTCAACTAGAAAATGTAGATTTATTTGTTTTAAAAGCACGTCTCTAATTACTTTGGCTTATAATTTGTCTTCATACTAAGTACGACATGTGTTAATTTCTATACAGTTTTTACTTAAATGTATATTTATAATATGTTAGCTCAGTAGCTCATTATTTAGACGCCCGCTAATGACCTTCCATCCATCACACGCCGTTTCCTCCCCGGCAATATGTCCATCGTCTGGTACTTGCGAATATATCATATTTATTCTACAAACACTGTCAGAAAAATAACTACACTTAAAATGACTGAAAGCCCAAACCAAGAACTTATAACTAAGTAGGGGATTCCGCATAAGTTAAAAATCGATCAGAAATCATCCAGGGGCTAGTTGTACTGTTCTTAACTTAAGGAGTTTCCAAGTTTTATACACCGCTATATACTCCCGGTAAGCTAGAAATAAATATAATCAGTAAAATTTTCACCCTAAAGAACTCCAATGAGGTGTGCCCAAACGAGTGCTAGCACTCCGACCTTAACCCTGAAACTGTATGCTTGGGATAACTCACAAATCTACAAATGGTTACAAATTAATAAAGGGTTTTCTAATAAATTACATGTCATAGATAGAACTAATTAAATATTCTGTTGATTTTCATAAAATAACGCTTTAAAACTTCTTTGTTTTTTCTATTGATGAAGAAAATAATAAAAATCCACGATAATTAATCGAGGATTTTTATAATACGATTTGATAAACGTGTATTGTTTCCAAAATTAGCTATTTATTTTCAGCGTTCCAATTCCAAATTCAAACCTAACTCTGATTGCGTTCCGTTCGACGGCTCGTTCAAGATCACTCGACATAATTAACGTCTACATTGAGTTATTTACGCGCCCGCATATGTTGGCGGAAACGGAACGCGGGACCGATTGAAGCGACAGACGCCTAAATTATTTAGTTATGTATGGTTAAATGATCATAGTTATATACGAAAACATAGTAATTTCCATTACCCTACCATAAAATAGCTTCCAATCACTGATGACCAACAACCTTTGACTCCCGCTGAGGTATCATACCCTTATTTCATTTCTTTTCCACTTAAATAAAACTTATATGTATTAAAATTTTGTAAAAGAGGTAGAATTGATAATATAATAATTAAGCATCATTAAGAGATTTTGTTATGGATAACGGAGAAATATAGATAGTAATATGTATGTATATAAATATGCGAAATTTTGTAAATAAACACAAATATCCCGTGAACAAATATTCGAACTAATCATACAAATATATGCCCCTATCGGGATTCGAACCCAGTACCTCTGGCTAACAAGACACTCGACCAGACAGCCGTCTAATAAGGCAAAATTGGCTCCTATTTTTATAGATCAAAAGTATTTAATATAGGCTTTAAAATTACATCAAAAGAGAGCAGATTAAAATACGAACAATTTCAAGTAAATATAAATTTAATTTCAACTATCAAATCGAATCACAATTATCATTACCTCTTTAATAAACGGATCGTTGACCTCCATTAGCGCTTAACAGAATTGGAAAGCGTAAACGGGAATCGCTGGATTTATTCCATTTTGATTTTAACTAATTTTAACCTACAGTTATTGGTAAAATATGAGTTCAGGTTTTCAGTTTTCTACGTAACGCTGACACAGAGTGCCTTGTTCAAACAAAACCATACAACTTCCAATGAATTCAATAATATCGTTGTCAGTTATCTATCAAATGAACTGCGAACACTGTTTGTTGTGTCAATAGCCATGCGTTTGGTTACGACATATTAGTTTTTTTAATTTGACGATACAACGTTCCGTTTTGAAAAATATATTTTGTTTGCAAATTGGTCTGTTGGAATGTTTTTGGTTTTTTAACGTAATAAATATATTATATGTATGTGTTGATATTAGCATTAGACTTATCGAACATCATCATCATTATCATCATTATTAACCTAATTTACATTCAACCCCCCGTACTGCGTTTCTCGAATCGCAGTCTCAACTCAAGAACTTTACGACAGTTCTGCAGCTAACGTGACCAGCCCACTGCCACTTCAGTTTGCTAATGGGATATGTCGGTGATACGATCTTTCAGAGATACTCCGAGCAGAGCCCTTTCCATAGCTCGTTGAATTACTTTTAACTGGTAGACTTGTCCAGACGGTGTGGACGCATTGTTTGAAGACTTTCTTCTTGAGACTTATTGATTATTTTAGAACAAAAGGCGTAGATTATGTCATAATGAAGAATGGATCTGAATCCAATTTCCGGAATTCGGTTTAGTAGTATTAGAATTTTTTCAAGAGTTAGATGAAACCCCTAACTTACAGACTTCTACCGGGGATTCCCAAACTATTTTGGACAAGAGACTTCTCAAAAATGAACTAATATACCTCAGATCCCATAGGCGAATTACTTAAATCCTATCTCTAGTTCTTCCTACTGATGCAAAATACTAACTAATTTAAACCACTTTGGTATCGATTTGACTACTTTGTAAATCCCTGATATACGCTATTGTATGTAATCTGTAAGTATATGGATGCTGTATCAAAACCTTCTTCTTATACTTAACAATTAACTGCTATTTAGTCTCTCTAAAACCCATAAAGGGCTAGACCGATTAAATTGGCTTATTTATTTCGCAGTAATACAGACTGCTTTAAAAATAAAAATAATAGGGATAATCCTTAAAGCTACAGTAATAATAATTAAAAATTTCTACATTAGTATTGTTTACAAAACCATAACTTCTTTAATCGCCACTTCGGATTGCTTTTAATCTTGGCGGGAGATACCAAATTTACCGGGTCAACTAAAAAAACAATAGTTAACTTCAAAAACATACATCGAAGTTCAACGTCCTCGAAGTGTTACCGTAAAAAGTTTCCGAGCTCCATCGCCAATTTCTGTCCCCTCGCCATCGATCAGAAGCCGCCGCCGACATCCTAACTACTGCTTAATGTACTTATTCCACGTGATCGATCACCGCCCGATGACACTCGAATCCATTAAACCCTGTCTAATTGATTGGCCGGCCAATTGTAAGCGGCAAAAAGTGCCGGACAAGACTTACGTAAATAATAATAAGAATTGCCAAAAATGTCGCGGTTGTCATATTGAGGAATTATTCTGATAAATTTATTGGCGTAATGTTGAGAACTTTTTCTATACGGTTGACTTGTGAATGTCAGCAAAAGTACTATATACTAACGGCACCAACTGCAAAACATTGTTAATTTATATTAATGTTAACGCTGCTGAATAAAACGTAAAATAAATAACATTGGAAGGTTTTTTTTAAAAAACATTTCATGCTTCAACTTACCGTAAACAAAATTTGTTTCGAGTCTTTTTCAGGGATATAGAACTACATATGGAAGTCAATAATTAAAACTGAAACACAGATTAAGCATGTAATATATACTATGTTTACTGTATCCTCATGATTATTATTTTTACACAAACCTCTTTTTTTTAAATAAGTAGTTCCAGTATATTTTGAAGAAGTATCTGATGGTCAATCTCAAGTTTCAAACAGCTTCTTACATCGAAACTTAAAAGAAAACTGTAGCAGCGTTGATTGAGCTGTGTTTTTTTGGAAACTTTTATTTAAAGATAGTTCGTTTGATGTGAAATAACACTTAAAGCACTGATACGTGCAAAAGCTGGCGCGGTAACCCGTGCGGGCGGTTCGTGCCGGCACCGGATCTAATCGCCGCCGGACCGCCGGACCGGCCGCAGAGTGCGGAATACCTCAGATTGCGGTGGTTCTCGGACACCACTAGTCACGTAGAACACACATGCCGTGCTAATACGAATCTTATTGCCTCTATACAATGAGTGTAATTGGTGTAGCCAAGACATTTTGTACGTTCAAGCATACCTCACGTTTCCATACTATACTGTTAATGGGCATCTTGTAGAAATAGAGTGACTGATTATAAAGCGTGGAACAATAAATCAGAAGTTTTATAATCTTTTTACCTGTATACGATTTACCTGTATTTATGTTTTACCGGCATAATTTCTTGAATTTCGATGACAACAGTAAACCTATTGTCGCTTAACCGACTATGGTGTATACTATGGCACAATGATAATTTGTAGTCTAAAACTCTTTCGTGCTTCGAAGGTCATTACCCCGGTTGTTGCTGATACCGCTTTTACCATCCAACCGCTTTGTTCTTTGGGCAAAGCTTTCTTACTTGTACACACCAGAGGTTGTGGACCAAACCACACCAGCTTATGAACCAAACTCCTCAAGTATTTCTTCCATGTGATTAAGTACGTTTTCTCATATCGTTTATTAGTTTTGATACGTGCCTCTTTCTACCATTAATATGTACATCTCGTGAAGTCCGCCGCATGGACTCCAGTATTAATATGAGTAACTGGTAATTAAGGACTTCTATACACCAAGTCTATTTTCGCAGATCGACGTTCATTCAATAGAATTTAATTATACGTCAATTGATTTGATCGATTCAAACCAGTAATGGACATTAATTTATTAATATGAATATAATAATAAGTAGTACAACATTCGGGTAACATTTATTTAGCTTGTAATTTCATAATTATATAGGTAGCATTAAAATGTTTAGCCCTTTCACTACAAAATCAGAGAGCATTCTTAAAATTTATACTTCAACTATCTGGTCATTAATAAAATTCTCCGTATGGGAAAAAATATATAAAAATATTTTTCAAAAATTTGCAATGTTGAAGTATTCGTTCCCCTAAAAATTTATTCTCTTCGTCTACCCAACATCTAACTAAACTAAATCTTAGTCCGGCACTTAATATGCTAGTGAAAAATTAAATATAACAAACAAAAGCACGATTTCGCACAAAGAGCAGCTCGGCCGTGTCAGAGCGGGAATTCTCGGTCCGGTAAAAGTTGCGGTGTCCGAATCCGAAGTGGCCGTGCTGTGGAATCTTGACATGAGTCCGAGCCGGGCGGCGACCGCAGCACAATAGCGCGTGATTGCGGCCTGCACCTGCATAAATCACCCTCGTTACACCCGACTCGATGTGATGAACTGCAGCGGAATTGTAGTTCAAAAAGTTACGTTTTATGTTTAGTTAGAATAACCATTGGAGATTGAAACAGTGAATGCTAGATAGATGCCACTAAAGATCTTGAGTGTCTTATTCAGAACTAAGTATTTGGCTGCTGCCAACGTAGCTACGTAATAGGTCCATCCTCTGCTGTAGAAATTACAAGCATTTGCTGATGGCTGTCGGTAAGTATTACTTTAAATATACAAGTTTATTGAGGTGTAGCTAAAAATAAAAATGAAAATTTACAAAACAGAACATAAAAATTTGTGTACATAGATATAAATTGCTATCTCGCTCTAAAATCTTATCCATATTTGGAAGTTAAATACAGAACTTTATTGTTACTGTAATGTAGTCGATTATATTATAGTATAAAGAACTCTTAAATTATACACAATATCCAACTTTGTAATTAAAGAGTATCATCATTCGTTTGAGTATAATTCCCAGTTATTCATGCTGTGTTCATTTTAGTTACATATTGACCAAAAGCAAAGAAAACAGTATTTTTGATAGAATATCACAAAAGCCTTATAGAACGCAATAAAACGCTTCGTTTATTTTCAATTCAAATTGAATGGGGAGGCTGTCTTTGATGATTCTTTGCCGTACTCACTCAATTGTGTATTAATAAAAGCCCATCACCGTTCGTTGCACACGCTTGACTTGCGCCAGCGGTCATTCCTCACAGATTGCCTCCAAGAAATCTTAGATAATACGTTACGAAGTCCGAAGCTCGCCCGGTCATTTATTTTGTCCGCCCCCTGATCGATAGAGCACTGTAACTCCACTACTTATAACTCTATTCTTTGCTACAAGTTAATTGTTTGACAGATTATTCTTCGACACTTCACTTTAACCTTACGTAGTTAAAGTACACGAAGACGCCATTTAAAGCCACATCAATTGTATCGAAGCCTAACTATACGTTTCGTCGTTACATTTTATTGTCCAATAAAACTAGCTTAATAGATTTATTGTTAGAATTCATTGTGCTCGTGTGAGTCCTTAGATCTGTGTTTTAAACAAGTAACGCCTTTTCGTACACGTCAAAGCACTCTGACCCGAGTCGTTCTGTCTTACAAATACCCCGCGGACATGTTTACGACAATTTAACTTTCCGCTTTATCGATACTCGAGGCATCGACTCAAAAGAATGCGTCGAGGTTATCTGCGTCCACATTAAGCTTCCTTGTCGCACTATCTCATATTCCGATACTTTAATCGATAAACTGACGCGGAGCCACCTATTGTAATTAAATGTTGATAAAATCGACATGTAACGCGGACCGGTATCTAGTGCTACGCAGTTATCGATAACCAGACGTTAACGGCTGGGTGGCCGACCACCAAAGAGGCGCGCGAGCGAAGAACGCAGCCTAAATTAATAGGCGTGTTAATATTCCGAAACAATAGAACTGGATTTGTCGTGGGACATGCTAGTTTTAAGAATTATTTATCACATTAAAAATATCTTTTTTGTATTTTTTATTAATTAAACCCGATGAAGTTATTGAAATAAGCCTATAAATGATTTTTGTGTTAATAATAAACCAACTATTTAAATCATATACGTCATGGATTTTGTCATAATAAGTTGTACCGGCAAAAGCGTGAGTGCATCACCGTTACTGCTTCAAACGTCTATAGGCTACGGTCTCCGTTTTCATCGAGGGGACTTATATTATTGCTTTTATTTGTTAAAACGTCGTTAGTAATTTCTTTCATATTAACTCTCTCTATTTAAACTTTGCACTCAAAAAAATCACTCATTAAAAATGTAAACCGGACGCAATTCAATTCTCCTTGACAAATCAAAACAGTCGAGATTCCTACTCCTCGGGATTTCGGTATCGATATAATCGATTCGCTCGAGGAATCCCAAAGGCATTTCCTTGCGGAGTATCTTAATTGCGGCTAATTGTAAGAAAAGCCCTCCCATTAGAGCTCTCGCAAAGAGTAAACGAATTAACAGACACGCAGCTCCAAAGAGGCGGTAAATTCGTTTTAAAACACCTCTGTTCAGGTGCAAAAAGCCAGGCTCTTAAGTAGAATAGATTAAAGTCGCTCGCGGCGCCAACCCCGGGGGAGTAGCGAGCTTTTGTCGCACAACACTTATAAATATTAGTCTCCACTAAAAATACTCCTTGTCCTCTAGTATCCCGGAAAATCTGCGCACAGTTGTCTATTTAAGCCTATTACATGACTATATTTGACTATTACATGGGTACTATGTAACTTCAAACACTAACACAAAACTGAAATGAATCGATGAACAAATATTTGAGATAGAAACGAAATCCTCTCAAAATGGAACGTTCGGTAATTCAATCGGACTGTCTGCGTTTTGTTAGTTAAAATAGCAGTTAATTGACCAACTCATTAGAAGAGGAAGCGGCACTTCTAAAGTAAACGATGTAGAGAAAGGCCGTATCTTTAAACAGTTTAAGATAAGGGTGAGAATGATGCGGGTAATAAAATAGAGAAATGTTAGATATGGCTTTCCGCTGTTTCGGGTCAATACCTCCATTAGAAGCAGGTGTTGGCGAAGTGTTTGAGATTGTTAATTCCATGATCGTTTCATGTACTCCATTTAATGATGAATGCGTTGAGCTGAAGTGGTCCGAAGCAGTAATTGAGCGTCGACAGTCAGAACTAAAACGCCAGTCAGTTCGTGAGCTAAGTGCCGGACGTAATTTTGATAATAAAAATTACGTGCACACGCAACTAGCACTCTATAAGGAAATGAATGATTTCTAAACAAAATAGTTTCATGACAAGGGTTTTTATTCGTCAATGCTTGTGAAGACCTTGAAGACACAATCCAGACAAAATTAAATCTGAAATGTTACAACACGTAAGAAGTTAATCGCGTTTCAACAAATTTAAAAGTATTTAAAATACACCGCTCTTTTAATATTTTTTTGGTAATAGACTCTTATCGTTTTTATCTAGAGTTTGAAGACAGTAAAACAATTTTAAAATCAAAATTAATGAAGACTTTTCCATGAGAAATTTTCGAGAAAGTTGAAAAAATCCAATATTCGATACTTATACCACTTAACTTTTTCTCCCAATTCTCAAACAACATTAAAAGCGAAGGGAAACAAATCACTCTGCCAAGGACTAAGCAGCATTGCATTTTATATATCCAGATAAATATCTACAGAAAATACTCGTTGAATTAACAACGCAAACACTAAACTCTTAGACGTCCGTAAGATCGAAGTCGGCCTTGCTTTAGGAGAAGGCTAACGCTAGAGTTTAGTACTCCTTTGTGCTGCAACAGACAGATAATCGAATCTTATCCAGGAAACACCCTTGGCCGCAGCTTCGCTAGTTGCAAATTTGTTAGTCATAAAAGGCACACCAAACTTCTTGCCATGGCTGTTCTCTGACTTACAAGTTACAAGGCTACAAGTTAGTGACGCAAGTCTTGACGTTCGATGTTCGAGAAATATTGAGCATTTTGTGAGCGGAGGACTAATTAGCCAATTCAAAATATTCGGAAAATAATAACAACAGAAAGCAACTATTCCTAAAAAATTAAGAGGCATTTCAACAAATTCTCAAATCACAATTAATTTCAAATGCTCATTTTACTAATTCTTAAAGAAAATTGATTTTGAATTGCATTGAAAATAACCCCCCTTACTCTAATTGAGCTGGAAAGATGTTCTGTTTAACTTGCTTGACAATTCAATACAACATGCAAATGGCGGCTAACTTATTGTTTTCCAAATAAACTGACTGAACCCTCACCACCACGAACAATGCAGCCCGTAAAATTATAACAGATTATTCCGTTAAATTAATTCGACCTAAGACAAATGCAAATCTCAAATTAAATCAGTTAATCCAATTCCGCTATCTAACCGGCGCTATCTGCCCCTAATATAGTCCACGGATAAATATGTATGCATCTGGGGAAATTAGCATTTTATCTCTTAGGCAATTTAATATTCATGTATACGGTGCAAGCGCATATCCGAGTCTCATATTGAATTAATTATAACCGCGAGGGCATTGTGTGGTCCTCAGCATTCCCCGGTCCGTGTGTAGTTTGTAATTGCTAAGCAATAAATAATTTGACTACACCAACAAAACTATTGTCTTCTAGATGTAAATTGCTTTGATTATCCTTGAGTTTCACATTCGCGTGTATCCTTACTAATTAGATCCGATGTTTTCAGCGCCAGCGTAACGTATTTGGCAAACCGAATACATTTTTAAAAACTTTAAGATTTCTGTTACAATTATTGTATTTGTATCGCCGGCTTGTAATTATTTTTTTCTTAATTGCATTGCAATTACTGCCTAATAAAACAAATTTTTAATTCCGTACAGTGTTATAATTGGCTTTACTATTGAAAATCATTCATTAAGTTTCATTCCAATTTCGTTTTGAGTAATGTAACGGTAACTTCTTGACCTTATCCAATTATTTAAAGCGCATGCACAATCAAAACATTGTTACAACTCCTCAAATGAAAATTACATTTTGTTACAACCCGGGTGCACCTGCATAATTTTTTTCTATCCCTTTAAAAGATTTTCAACTGTATACCTCAGTATCCACTTTCATGAATATCTTATCCACCATTTTGTTACTTAAAGAATCCTGATGATTTTAATTGAAATTGGTTGCCACTATCTAGAGTTAAAAAGAAACTATATAACTACGCATGACCGTGAATTGTCGTCTGAAATTGTCTTTTAATTCCGAAACTCGTTTAGATACTGAATATTAGACCTTAGAGCCCGCTTTAATAGCCCACCGATCACACGTACAATAGAAAATGATAATATTTTTGATAAAATAATAAAACATATATATTTAAAGACATATCTGTATCTAATCATGACTAACTTTCTGACCAAATTGTCTCAGTTACAGTGTCTTCCACTAGATAAAAAATATCTTCTGGCTGAAAAAGATATAGAAGAAAACTGTTGATATTCAAATATTATAAGTTGTTTGTAGAGTGTGTTTCCTTTCATGGCTAACCAATGACATGGATGTCGCTTATATAGTACAGCACTACTAAGAGCATCTAATCAAGCATTTAAGTTAGTAATATCATATTATATTCTTGGGTGAAAATTAAAAAATAACCTATAACTGACTCCATTATAGAAAACTTACAGATTCCTATTCTTTATTGAAAACTCAAACTTAAAAGCAAAACTGAATTGGAATGATTACTAAAGCGTCGAAATTTAATGAATAAATCCTGTCTTCTGTAGAGCAAACATTTTGCGTTCATTCGTGTAACAATCGACCTGTTTAACGTAAAAATTTGCAACCAGTAAAGTGGAAGATTTTTCTTCGATAAACAAACAATATTTTCCATGAGTAATATCATTCACATCACTAAAAATGATAATAAAAATACCAATAGCAAATATCTTAGCACACGCGACGATCCTAGTAAATCTATTTGGTCCCTCACCTGGCTATCGATCTACGCCAGTCTCGACGGAATTGCGTCTATATTAATTTTAAAACCGCAACTAACTTCGCAGAGTATTCCAAATTTAACCGGCGAATACTTCGAACAATACTGGGCTTTGTCTTTGCGGTGCTAACCCATTAATAACATTAACAATGTGGTATCCCAGCGGGTAGGTAATTGAACGCTCTGGTCCATCTGTTATCTCACCCTGGCCTAATGAAATTGTCTGTGAAGGCTAATTAATTGTTTGGTCTAGATTTTAGCTCGCGCGCGTAATGAGGAGCCTCCCTCATTGCGATTATTACTTCATTTTCCTATTTAGGTCTACCTACATACAGTAGGTGATGATGATGACGTTCAATAAAATCATTACCGGTTTGTTCACTTCTATCGTCAGCTTACAGTCGAGCTCCATTACTCGAGCAATCGATATCGCAAAGTAATGTATAGTAAAATTAAACGGTCATAATATTATCATTCTATCCGTGCGCTTTGCTCCAAGAGAAACTTAAACCGTCACTTAAGTAAAACCTCTTCATGCAGCGCGTGTTACATATGACGAAATAAGAAAATGTTATTTTGCACATTTCTCCCAAATTCTCGCCGCTCAGCGTAATCTCTCGGATTGGGGTACGCACTCGCGACGATACATTCCCTAAATTGTCTCCATGAAGGCGCAATAATTTGAAAAGGCTGCCACTGTGACTCTGAGGGCATGCATTCACCGTCGAGTGTCGAGTTATACATAGAAATCACTAACTAAATAAAAATATTCGGTCACCTATTTATATTCGTAACATTGCGTCTGAAAGACAATGGTTGTTTCAGGTATCATCACGGTTTTTCTTCAGGGACGCGTTTCAAATTGAAATGCATTCACTCGAAAAGACTAGCGCATTATTCAAAACAGCGAAGCTCTAGACTATACTACCGATCGCCTCCACAGAAACCTTAACAAGATTGCTCCTTGCTTCGGAAACAGTCGCTCAGTAAACACAATAGAATCTGCAGGTCACTTCACATGAAATCAACTAGTAAGGGGATTGCCAGCCGGTGTTCTTGTTCCGCAGTCACAGAGGCTACATTTCCTTGTTCGCTTCATCGAAATATTCTCACAGAGCCGTTTCGAGCCACCACCTCTGATTTCCCAGAGGTCACTGTTTTAAAATCCGCCCTAACGTTAAAAAAGTGGAATGTTATACTTTTGAATTTTGAACTGTGTATTTTCTTCTTTGACTTTGGCTTGAAGTTTCATTTTTGGGCGCCGCGAGACCTTTAACAGTTCGTGGCCGTCGACATAAGAGCTCTCGATGGCCTCTTTGTACGCTCGGATAGAGTTATTAGCGGGCGAGTGTTTCGCGACATTACGCTAATGTTCAGATTGCAAAATGTTTCAATTCGACCGATTATTTTGGTAAATATCTTATCCGCTTTAAGCACAGACCTAACTGGTTTCATATCCTAAGTACAATTGAAATTGGCTGAACTCATAGGTGGTGAAGGCAATTTACACGTGAAATCGAGCGCAAAACGCGAGCTCGGTAAAACAACACCATTGACCTACATCGGGTAATGTTCCCACTGCCTACTGCTGCGCTGACAAACTACCTCGTGGTGTTTTCATAGTCCAGAGATCACTCCGCCCCTTGCACAAAATCAACTTGATATATGGCTTCCCATATGCAACCTTTTAAGGAGATGTTACATTACTAAACAATATTAAGCAATTTTTTGAATTCCCTTAAAAATATCACAAGATACCAACGAAGAATAATTTTTAACAATACTTTACCGTTTAAGTAAACTTAATGTAATTATAAAGTTAATAAATAATGCATAAAAGGTATAAATATGACGTGTTGCAATTTTCAATTCCAAGCTATAATTTTAAAGGTTTTTCTATTTATTAGAACCTTTTTTCATTAAATATATAAAATAATAATGTTTCTACTCTATTTTCTAGTTAAACTTTACAACTAAGGCAACATTAAATTGAGATATATTTTGTGCCAACAGACAACGAATGCACCATTATTTGTAATAAGACTAAATTATAAATCTCAATGCTTTCCTCTAGATTCATATACTCGAACTCCAAGAAACAATTTCATGGATAGCTTTTACTTTTCTCAGTGTAATAACTTACACATGCAGCGTGAAACTTTAATTCACACTACTACAACAAAGATTGGACCCTCAAGGAGAAAATTACCAAAACAAGTACCTAACTAGAAAGGGAACTTGGATATATTCGATAGCGATATAAAGCTTTTTCAAATGTGTCTTTCATTATCATATTATACGAGAAATGTCTTTTCGTTATATCTGTGTCTTTTTTTACTTCAACTTACAAGTAATCCAAATTTATAAATTAATTGTGAAAGAACCTACAGGATAAAATATATTGTTATTCATTAAATTGAACGTAATGATATCATCTATAGAAGATCAAAGCTTAAGTTGAGATATTACAAATAAATTTATACAATGACCCAATTTTTATATTTATAAAAGAGATAAATAAATTTTATGGATACATAAAGGAATAATTATTCTTACCATTAACCAGCTACTCCTTGTAGATTAGACGTTCGCCTTTTAGGGTCACGTTCAGAGAGTACAGAAGGTAATTTAAAATTTGAACTATGATCAATCATCAACTAGTTTCTAGTATTGTAGCACTTACTGGGAAAGCAATGGAATAACAATAGATTGAAGTTTGGAACACTGACAGTAGCCGATGAGGTTGAGAATGACTGCATACTGCATCTATCTCGTACGTATCCGCAGTCAACGTATTAATTGCGTTGTCGTCTATCGTTATTAATGTCTCGTTTAATCTACTAACGTCTACACAGAGACGGTTATAACAATAAAGCTGAAGTCCCTGGTTATATATAGCTCTTATTGGACAGCTTTAAAATTGTGTGAGTATAAAGGATTCTAGTGAATTTGTTTCGTGTTTTAAACAGAGATATTAAGAACATAGATCTTCTAAGCCTTCCTTTAATCAGGATTTTTAGAGCAAATTTTACAAGTGCTTCCGTCCATCTTACAACATCTGTTCCACCAAAATAGTATGCTATTTTCTTTAGCATGCTTGCATTTCCTGTAACGTGTCAAAATATCTTCCAGTCCGAGGTTTGCCACATCCTTATATTATTTGACACCTCTGGCCGCCACCCAAATTGGAATCCAACAGGTGACTGCAATCTCAAAACTGCGCTTGGATTCGTTACTTCTACATGACACATCCGAAAATGTTCCGGGAATAGCAATTTGTACCTGTTTACTGGGATAAGATTTCTAATGTAATTAGAAATCCCTTACAATCTTTTCAATCTTAATGAGTAATACTGCATTCCCGCTCTTTGTGTAAGTAGAATAAACTAGAATATAGCTTTATTGTATATACATTATCCTATATTACATTATTAAGGAGATAAGTAATTATTGTTTATCACAATCATTGATTATATGTAAAATATACAAAAGCAAACTTACAATATTCTGGTCAGAGATAGTAGAGTGTTATGAACTCATTATGTTAAAACTGCACAAAATCTCGATTAACCCGCTAACAATCTAACAGACAACAAAACTATAACCAAACTAAACATTGTAGAAGTACACTGCATCGTCCCGTATGTGCCTAATTTGATACTGATCTGGGATAATGTGTCGACGCCGGCATTCGGCCAAATTTGATTTGTATCGAAAACCGCGCGGTTAATTCACTAAACCCGCTTATTGGGGCAATTGCGTGATGCCTACAAGTTAAACTACCAAGGCAAACGACGTAAGGTTAATATCAAATCTCATTTAGGCTCATTCATTCAGAAAAGAAAACGTATCTGATAATTCTTATAATGTAGATTTTCATGCGTTTACAGCAGAAGGTTAAATTGAATACATGCTGTTTACAGATACTAGTGGAGTTCTAGCCAAGAATAGCAAATTTAGGTATTGAGTGCCACGCTTATTATATCTGGTAACTATGTTTTATGTAACAGATAGAATAAAAAACTTTAAGGTTCGCCATAGTCTGGTTGGTAAATGCGTATAAATGTTGTTATGCCTATAATTGCCACACTATTTAACGGCAATAAAAATTTAGCTAAATTGAACTTGATGCATCATTCATTAATCATCGCTCCATAAAGTATAATAATTTGTAATCTGTTCTTTTTTTAGTATCGTAATGAAACAATGGAATCATTAAATGAAATTAATAACTTTAATACATTTCAATCCTTTTTGAATTAGATCATCTCTAGCAGTTGAGTGCGACGATATTTGATTGACCAAACCATCTGAACAGACAGAATTTTGACAATAGCTTAGTCACCTAAACTAACTTAGCTGTGTAATAGCAGACTGTAATATAAACCCTACTCTCCATTGAGGTATTATTTGAAAGTGTTTTTGATTGTCTAAAAGTCTCTTTATACGACAGTCATACGACATTTCGGATAGCTACAGAAGTAGGTGTATTTAATAAAAATTTAAGATGATGTTATAAGTCTTATATTTATAATTTTCCAACATAAAGTTATAGGCTTTCTGGGCTATTTGGTTGTGATCTCAGTTCTTGTCATCTGTGTATCTTTGATACTATAATTCGTTCTTACTTTTACATATCAAAATTATCAACATAATAAAGTTCTTTTATCACAAACTTATTTAGTGAAAAATGTGAGAGTATCAAACCGGCCATTAGTTAGTTGTTAACCACGTAACGTAAAATTACATTCACAGTATTTGTGACAGCTTTCGAATGTCGCTTTCTGTCAGCATCGCAAATCACCGAAACCATTTAGGTCGTCACCACATTCGGTTTTAGCAGCAATAGTTTATTGGTTTAACTATCCCGCAAACCAAACTAAGCGAAATATTAGAATTTGTTATTGATACTTTAGCTGTCTTATTTGAAGTTTTGTCTACAATATAAATTAAGCCACATGTGTCTCGCTAGTTTGAAACCCCAAGTCTGACACATCAGGTCCTGTCTTTGGTGGCAATTATTTCTGTCATATTTTTACCAGAATTAAATAATTCGCATAGCATAGTATTTGTTCTTAAATTAGAAAGCGTGTGGCATTCGATATAAAGAAAGAGGATTTTTCAGCGTCTTTCATAATTTTGCGTTTAACTCCAAATTTTCAAACAAAATATTAAACGGAGTAGACTTTAACATATAAGCCTGTCTGCTGTTAGCTAATGGCGGCTTGTTTTGTTTACGATGCCCCGTGGAATTGGGTCACAGGTGCCGAAGGGAAATGGCGACCTCACCATTAGTGCTCCTCCTCCAAGACCAGGTAACATTAATTAGATAGAAGTAGGACACACACGTCACTAACCACACAATAATTTAAATCATAAATGTGATACCTATACGGCTGCGGATCAGATTTTAAAAGGAAAAATCCAACTGTTTGATCAAACAAAAATTAATCACCTAAATTCGATTTTTAAAATCGTTCTCAAATTCATATTTTGCAAAATGATCATCTGTAGTTCGAAATATACTTAGTTTGGGATATTGGAAATTAAATCGCTTTAATGACGAAAAAAGGCTTGTAGTATGTAAATCCAATATATTTTAACAGAGCATTAGTAGGTAGGTATAATGCAATTTTTTTTATTATTGACAATAAAAATTGACACAATGAAAATCATGTTCTCATATGAAAAGAGATTGTACTCCAGATCTACGTCACTGGCCCTCGTCCCAACGATCGCGATTCGCGACTTATGTACGCGATTCCGTAACTTCGGCCGGGCTTAGCCGCTCGCACTTTATCGATGCCGTCTCTCAAGTGCGCGCCATTAGAGCAGCCTGACGCGCCTCGGGGATAAAAGGTGATTTATCACAATTATAGGAATTTCGGCCCAATGGGTCCAGCCCGAATTATGGGCGAGTAATTCATTCGGCCGTTGTTGCCGTGACTCCAGGGATTAAGCCAGATTTGAACAGAAATTCTATTTATTCTGTAATTATAAGAGATTTTATGGCACTTCTCTATTTGGGCTTTCATTAAACATTCACTAGCGAGTAAAATGCAAGGGTCAGCCAATAGTGGATGGTGACACTGTTGACGCTCTGGAAGTACCGGATGAAAGGTATCAATGGTAAATTGCCTTTTAGGGAATACCGTAATTGGGCGCAAAGATGAAGACTAGAAGGCAAATACTATTTGAGAAATAGGTGTGGAGGAGTGATGTACTTTTTTTGACTGACTAATGCTGTTGGCCGCAGATGCCCTTTACAGTGTTACCGGGGTTTTAAGAAGGCGAGAACCTTGGAGAGTCCTCTAGCCTAAAGGGGCGATTCGCCTCTGGAGGAGTTCTAATCGACAGGCAAGGACACCAGGGGAGGTGTCCCGCTGTCTCTTAGACTCTCCAGGGCGCTCGAGCAATGAGGGAGTTTTGTACCCACGAGTGTTGTGGGTACATGCGTGTGTGGTGTATGCACGAAGGTACCTTTAACAATGATAATACATAAAAGTACATAAGCTAACACGCTTCATCGCCGCGCCGTACTCGCACTTTCAATCATAACCGCTTTAACACCGAAGGGTTGTTTCATTTCATGTCTTACCGACAAATATTAATCGATATTTTATTGTATTCTTAACGTAATAGCGTCTCACCATCGCACCTGATGGTATGTGATGTTAAAAGGCCAAAGATAGAAGCTACGCTCGTATTTCTCAACGACAAAGAAACTGGCTATTTTTATCTCTGACTACTTAAACGCAACAATTCTGTTAACATTATGGTAACTGTATTATAATTTAAACATTAAAACAAGAAATAGACATTATTTCTGTTCCATTTTCAAATTTTACAGTTGCTCCCGTTGTTTGCGTAGTTGACCGACAAAAATGAAAACTTGGATCAACATAAAAAAGTGACAGCAAATTCAAACTTCTTGCAAAATTATATACATTTACAAGATTGTCTACGAAAGAGTATTTGCTTTATCCTGTTCAGTGGTTTCTTTCTTGTTATTTCGTGAATAAATTGCCGCGTACATGAAAAAGTCTCGAGGATTTCCTAGAAGTATCTGTGATACATACTTGTAGCTTTTAAAAGGAAACATTCAATCGAACAAATAATTATATCTAAAGGTGATCGAAACTCTCTGAGAGTTTATTTGTCTACTAAGAAAAATATTGTGAATAAAATCAATTTTATTAGTTAAATAATTGCTTTGAAGATAGCATTAAATTGAGGTTTTTTTAATAAAAATACAACGCATTTTGTGCTTTCCGGATTTGTAAATGAACAATTTATTTGAATAACCGTTTAACTCGTGACCAAATACAGTCAGATCTATATTATATTAATATGTAAAGGCTAGTTATTTGTACTATTTGAAAAACATCATTGTAATAAATGGTTTTTTAAAGCATCTAATCTAATTGTGCAAAACTTGTAAGGAGGTTTCGTAGGAAGAGACATGCCGCCTCCTTGAAGTATTGAAGAGCGGCGTGTGACTTTTTAGAAAAAAACCGAGATCGGCGATCGCTTTTTTTTTATTTTACAATAGATTGTAAATACCATGTTTAAATATTATATTTGATACTTTTTTAATCTCTTGTATTATTGTTCGCACGAACAGTTCGTATTACAAACATCAAGTTTAAATGTAACGTTACATATCATCAGTGAAAAAGTAACTGGAATCATCATTCGTCATTCCCAAACATTTATACAAACCAAATGTAAACGACTGCTACCATTTTGCCTAGCTTTCCCGCTTTCTACAAAAGTAGATAGATCCATTATTTTGTTTTTCACATTCTCTGATTTTTGATTTTACTATCATAACTTGCAGAATTGTTTTTCTTTAGAACACCCTACGCGTCGATAGCTGGACAAAAGAAAGTAGACGGTATTTTCTATTCACCTTTCGAAATGCACGTCCTAACTAGACTGGGGTGGACCACACTTGGGAATCACTTAAAGCCTGGGGTCGCTAGCACCCTCCAAAGGGTTAGTTACAACACTACGAAAGCACAAATAAGCATGAATTTTTTAAATTCTGTTAACTTAGTAAGGGATAGAACAGACGCTGGACTTCTTTTATATTGTACGAGGTTGTAATAAATAACAAAAATTTTGTCTATACCTTAATTAAGCTGTTGCTGATTATTTATTATGATCAAGTCAATTATTAAAGAAAGTCTAGTTTAGATTTCTTTGATTTTAATGTAATGGTAGTATTTAAAAATTCAAAATAATGAAATGATAAACAAAAGCCTTAATATCAAACTTATATCTGTTAAATGAAAATATAATAAAGCTTAGGAATCCTAAAGTAAATTATATCGTCTCTATCCACGTACAACTCGTAAAGCCAGTGCACGAAACAAAATTTCTCCAGACACGACTTTCAGTTACAAAAGTTAATTCATAAGTTTTGTGAGTTGAAAATGAATTGATATGTTGTGCGTATGTTAATTTGTCACGTGCTAGAACTAACTATTGTATGGAAAATTACAGAAATTTTGCTATTGAACAATTCCTAGATATAGATATTTAGGTTGATTCTACTGATACAGTGTTTTCTATATGGCTGTTGAAAATACTTACATATAATATTATACATAAGCATAAGTTTTCCAGTCATAAGTGCTTTGAAATAAAGATGGTAGAATAGTATGTATATATATATGTGGGTATTACAACAGCAGTCTTGACATCTCAATAAATCAGTCTCGTATCGTGTGTTATTATTTACTGTTCTTCATAATTACAAAATAATCAATACATACTACCTAGGAGACTTTATTGAGGACATGAAGGTAGAAAATAAATTAAAAGATTTATTATTAAGAATGAAGACATTCAAAGGCAAAAGAAATATATGATTTATTGGAGCAATAACAATACAAAACTGTTTACATAACAATCAATAAAAATAATGCCGTTAACATTTGAATTCAAGATATTGACCATCTTGAGATTTCGATTTATTTAATATGATAAACATTACATTCTTAGATAACGCTGGTTTCCCTGGAAGATTTATAAATTAATGCATTTTCCCGCAACACCAGAGCGGACGAAACCATTAAACATACAAAGTAACGTGGCCACAAATACTTTAACCCTGGATGGTATCGGCCAACTAAATCAGTACTAAACCAAAGTGACCTCGGCGACTAATGCCCCTAACACTCCAGCTGATAATACATCTCCGGGGATTTACCTTTAGGATCCTTTGCGACCATAAAAATAGTAGCTTCTTTACATTTTAAAGTTGTGAACCGGATGGGAGTTACTTTGTACACTGATGTATCTAGAAGTTTATTCTTTTGCCAATTTGCTTAACTAAATTAGTTAAACCACGATTTTTATCGCTATATTTTATACTGAAAACCTCGACGAATAGTGTCTCGATTCTGCGGCTAATTATGGTCAAAACATGCTGACTGAAAAGTGCACTATTCGACCTTAAAATCACATCTAAATAAAATCCAATCCAAACTTCGCAAATATCAGCCAAAAATAAACCATTTCGTAAAGCATAAAAGCATAAACTATAGATGTATGAGTATATTATCATTGGTAAATATACCTAGCAATATGTGATAGGTATTGCCTATATTTAAAGATATTTATCAATCAGGGGAATCTATTCTTGTATACGGTTTTTAACTTTCGTGTTGCATTATAATGATTAATTAAAGCTTTTATTACGCGACTATTATATATAAAAGTCTCGTAAGATTCCTCTAAAACGTATAATGAACCTAAACTTAACCTATAATCTTAAGATCAATATCATAATTTCATTTGAATACAAACGAAAACTAAGCTTAAATTGCCTAAGGTAGTTGTACAAGTACCTTAGCCGATTATTAATTATTATTTGTATTACAAATTAATTGTAATCGGAATTGGTGTTATTAATTAATTATTTTCAAATAGCCCTGACAGTTATTTTTTATGCGTTACCCAAATTTCTTCTTTCACTAACCAACCGCCGGCAACACGCTAACGTCGATACATACGGGCGTAAGGTTGTAAACGCTGTACGGTTTCTGCATATGTAAAGTAATCTTTATTTCATATAGATATACCGTGTCAGTGAGTGTAATGTAGATGGTGGAACAATGTAAATATGCGTGCACGCTCAGGCTCCTACTGTTCAACCAGGTTAAAGGCCTTTTGTTCGTAACAAAAAGACGTTGTAACTCATGCAGTAACACTCGAGATTTCGGGTTTGGCCTAAAGCAAAAGCTTCAGGCTTGAATAAGATTTTGATATTCAGTTTCTTTAAAGTTACACTTCTACCTTAATATTCTATTTAAAATGAACATAATGATGACGTTATTAATAATACCGAGATTCCGGTAAAGTCAAAGTTACCTTGTAAGACATTACCAATATTGAAATATCCGATATCTTTTAACATAAACTAACGTTAATTAAAATTAGTGAAACTGAAAGCTTCGATAATTTAATTTTAAGAGCTATTAGGCCCTTCATGATATCCAAGTTGGTTTTCATTAAACACTTTAGTCTGATTAATGCTAGAAGTCTACTCATAATAACCCGCATGCTTATTGTATTAATTTCATTTAAATTATTGTCTTCGCAAATTCGCTTACCAAAAAGCAACAAGTTACCAATATAATTTTTACCGATTTCGAGAACGTTTTTAAAATCATTGTCTAGATTAAAAATCACTCAACTATATTCGTTATCTTTAGAATATTCACAATTACCATTGAAATTTTGGACACTCTCCAAAATTACATTGAATATTTTAAAACGTACTGCGGGCGGGTACATGCTTGTCAGGACATGCTTAATGGTATAGTCTGTTAGAACGGTTTTTGTTTTGCTAAAACTGCTATATATACTAGCGTAGACATTAGTTTAAGATTAATGATATCAACTCTGGGATCCTGGTGAACGTAAATCACCCTCATATCAGATCCTTGATATGGATAGATTTGTCATTGCACTTTATACTTTCATGGTTATTAATATAGAAATTGGGTTTAATGCAAATGGAGCTCGATAGATAGACAATCGAAAACTTAAATTTCGAGACAATGCTTGACTATACTGAGTCGTTATTTGAAATTTCAAATTCAGCTTTTAGCGGGAAGCAATTAGCATCAAGCGCCACATATGCTCCCCGCTAACACTCTCCGCTCAGACTAAAAGCCACATCGTAAGGAGCTCTACCGAGGGCAATTTCACCCCACTTCTTATCTCTTGCAACCCTGGTGGCTGTGTGGCGTGACGCGAGGTTATTTACGCGCCCGGCGCCGCCCTTAATCCCCTATTTATTCCTTGAGATGTATCTGAAAATTAGGGATCACATCCGAGCGCGGATCCCAGCAGGGCGGGTTAATTTGCGGGCTTCGTCGCATCTCGCCGTAAACCGGGATGCTCGATAAAGTAAGAGAATTCTGATAAGACACGAGATTCGGTGATTACGACAGGTATTGTTCTGATTCACGGCATAATAGCTTATTTTCAGTTATGACTCCGTTCCAGTGATCAAAGGTGTATTTGTTTTGTTAGGATTAAGTATATTTTGCGAAGGTGAATTCGTTTTAGCAAATGCTTTGCTAGATACATGGACAGGTTTCTCGCGTTGAATCAAAATGAAATACTGAGAAAATATTCTTTGTTAAATTTACTTTAATCTGTGTTTTTCTAAATGGGCATGTTTTGACAATACTTATTTAGAAAAAGTGACAGGAAAACCAACTGATCTGATTTCTGGGCTCAAAGTTGAATTAATTAGTGTCTCTTATTGTTTTGTTTTTACACCAACTTCGGAATATTCTGATTACTATATATAGGTCTTAATTTCTCACTACTTACAATAAATTAGAAACCTTATTTAACTGTAATAAGTCATAAACGATCAAATATACTGTGACATTAAATGAAGTTTTGTCATTTCAGCTTCACACAAATCGTAAGCTTTAATCTATAGTCGCATGTTTGTGCAATTGCCCCATTTGGGACTGAAAAGTATATGTAGGGATTATAGCCCTGATAGTTATCACAGCTTCTGGTAATCTTTATTGCTGGTGATCAGCCAAATAGAAAAGAATGATGTTCTTATTAACACGCCTAATAGTCACTAGGAAACGAGGTCAACGGATTATCAACTAACTTGTTCTTTAAGCTTCTACATCGCATATCTTCATTGGTGTTGCAACCGGATCATATTATAATGGACTTCCTATTTGGCCATCGTTTTAGTTTAAAAAACTTGTTGTATTAAGACATACATCGTTGGTCGTTGTCCGGATAGCTATGCCAATCCTTTAGAGCTCCCGACTTCGGCCCTACCAATAACAGTTAAAAGCGTCGCTACCCCAAACCTCTCACCCCTTTCCTATCTAATGCACTATAACGTATCCATTTCGAAGGGACCGCCATTTTAAAACAGTTTTCCGTGTGTTTAGGCCCCATTTCCAATATCGCTCTTAGTACCACTTGAATGTTCTTCTGATGTATATATCTTCGTGAAACATGCCCTCTCGATTTTCTATCGTATCTTCATTTCTTTAGTGCAGGAATCGAACTGTTTTTGGAGTTGTTATTTAAAATGTATTACGATAAACTTATCAAAGAGCATGAAGCAGTATTCTGGTTACGAAAAAAAACAAAGTATCATTCGCCATATTGGTCCCTGATTGGTCAAACCAAGACCAGGTCCCGAATGTTTCAACAACTACATTCATGTAGTTATATTGTGGTCCAAACTATTTAAGTGTTTCCTCTGTGTACAGCAGTGAGAAATGAGATGATTTATGACTGACTTCTTTTGCTATAGAGCCTATAAATTGTCAGATTTAGTTTAACCAGGTTACTAGTATACAGCATGCATGCAAATTACAAAACATACACTACAGTTACAGCTGTATTTTTATTAGAACGGGAAATGTTGGAAATTCAATGTTATTGCCTTGATTTTCCGTTCCACTTTTGTTCAGTGAATGTACTGCCTTATAATATTCTTTTCCTATTTGGCAAGCTTCGACTTCACTATCGTCAACCCTCGATGGGACCTGATAAGGTGAAGCTGCCGTAAAACGTGACGGGAAACTACTAGACGCCTTTATAGAACCTTCGAGAGTTCGACCAACGTATGAATCTCAATGCGAGATGTTAATCTTAGAATTCACAAGAACGTGTCCGCTAAAGTACTCGAGTGATTGGTTCACAGTTCCGATTGGAGAGTTAGATCTGCTTATAAAACGTATAATATTTAAAAAATTAACTTTCAAAAAGTTTGTAGAACACCTTTCCGGACTATAGGATATAGGAAATCTTGATAGATGTTTGAACGCCGATAACATTCCATCCATCTATTCATCTTTTATTTCTACAAATTAGTACTTAATGAAAGTATTTAATTACATTATTATCTTATCAAACTTGTACAATAGCGATGACACGTGGGTAATTAAAAACAAAATAAAATAACTCGAAGTGAAGAATCAGCAATATTTACATCATAAGCTTTGATCCATTTTTGAACGTTAACAATTTTCTCAATAATAATAATATCAACTTTAACAGCAAGACTGTATCTCAGAACTGTTAGACCAAACCTTTTTTTAATATAACTTTATAATATACAACACACTGGCTGCATAGTTTATGACATATGTTTTTTCTAATAATATTGTATTCTTTTATTATGTCACATCTTTTTGGCTTGTCGAATTATACACTGCAATCTCTACTCTAGAAATTTCATTCCTTATTTTTAGTAAGAACTGGAGAAGCAATAGACATCATAGTATTGACATCATAGCATATATATAGTCTCATGCGTCTTTTTGCCATTGTATCGTGCAGTTGTCAACATAACCCTCTCAAAGAATGTGTACTCTCGAAAGCTTTTTGTAAACAACAGTCCCGCAGCTCCCTGAGAGGGTCGGCGGGATTATTTTATCAGCGCACGTGAGGAGCTCGGACCTGCAGGCGATACCGACCCTTTGTATAGACTTTGTAGACTTGCCAACTTTAACGTGAGCCTTGAAAACAGATTAGATACGCTTTTTATTTTTTAATACGCTTAAATATTATCATTATCAAGATTAGACGTGTCATGGGGCACAATGCTATATACTATGAGCTTATACTGGTCTAACGTTGAATATACAAGCGTAGCAATTTAATCATGAATTTTAAAAATAAATTGGTAATTTAAAAGAAAATCATACTCAATTGTACTCTGCAGGTATCGTGCTTGCTCCATTTTTTAAGTTACCCGCCGAAAAAAATAATCCTCTCTAGTTAAAGAATCCGGGTGTAGGTCGCTACCATTTTCGGCTATATCATCAGCCACCATCAAGTGAGACGAAGTTTATGAAATACCCCCATAAGGATAATAATAACAAACAATTATCATAGGGACCTGATTTAATTTACACAATTTTGTCCAAGTTTTGGCAATACTAAAGTATTTTTTTCTCAGAAACATGGTACACTGCGGCTGTGTCGAGCTGCATCCGTAAACAGTACGACGTTAAATTCAACCGGTAGTGACGTACCAAATTACTTTTGGTAGAGAATTCCGCGAGTCACTGTCGTAATGGCCACAAGCAACAAACCGCCAGCTAAAAGTTTCACAATTCCTGATTTCACTGAAACAAGCTTCGGTAACGGTTTGCTAATGTCGGGTATTCCCCGAAATCCTGGGTCATAGTCATTTTAAGGGATTAACCGATTTGAGTAACACGGTGTAATTTGTACAAATAACCTATAGCTGCGGGCTGTTTGATTCGCCTGTCATAATTCAAATGGTTTGTAAACAATAGCCCGATATATTGCGTGAGACATGCCAAATATTGGAAAGGATCAATGGTTTCGACTCAAATTAGATCTTATATCTGGTTAAGAACACACTGTATTATCATTGCCAATTACTTTTGTTGTGAAGTTAATAATAATTTAAGAGATTCAATTTTTTTAGATACTTAACTATGCTTAAAGTTTTTGATGACTTAAACATCATTTATTTTTTCCAGTAGAATCTTATAATAATTAGATTAAGTATAGCTTTTAGTAGATTCTTTATGAAGGATAATGAAACTACAATGAAAGCTTTGAATCAATATAATCTAATTTATTGTGTAAAATTTACAGTATCAAATCTTACTTGCTAATTGGATGAGTCATTTGAAACCGATTATCTAGCGTCTTCTAGTTTCAGCAAACTAAACTCCAATCCATCGATATTGGTACGTATCGATAATGGAGCCGAATTGTAACTATTAATTTAGTTTTCGTCTTGAGCTTAAGATCTGATGTTTTATACGTCAAAAGATTAGAAGATTAATGCTAGGTAATTTGTAAAGGAAATTATGTGTTCTGATGCCAGCGTTTTGATATCTGTGTAATGTTACACCTGTCTGTACATGTTACCTTTGTCACATCTGATTCTGATTAAGTTCACAATTGATATATTGGAATTTATATTTACAATGAAGACAACAAAAAAGGTTCACCTGATGGTAAAAAACTTAATTATTCCGCACTCAGTAACAATAAAATTAGAGATTAGTATCTTCCACTACGCTTCATCAAAGAAATCTAGTGAACTAAATCATTGCAAGTAAACATCACTACTAAATTGTATTTTGGCTGACAATCAAAGTCGAAGTTAAAAATAATTTATTCCACTTTGCTTTACACTGATTGAACGTCAATATATCTTCGTAAATCTAGCGGGAGTCTTGTCCTCTGAAGAACAGGCAAAAAGTTTATTAAAGTTTGTCCCATCGTTTACACGTTATTGAGAATTGTTTAAAAAACGATAAAGTTTCAATAAATGTACAAAAAAATAACAATATCAATTCAAAAATCATTTCAATCTTCGGTAAGAGGAAGAGGCTTTACTACCTCATTCTTGTACTCCATCACTAAATTGCCATTAATGATTACGTTGACGTGTTCAAATTAAATGACAAATTGGTGTTCCCTTCCATTCAATTCACATTTCCAATAGAATTATAGGTGCAATCGTAAATAAATAGCGGGCAAGCCATATCAATCCCACTTATATAAATATTTAACTTATTCGCCAAGTCATGCGCCCTAACAATGCGGCATAAATGACCGAGCTAAAATTATACAGTACTAAATTACTGACTGCCATGGGAAAATGATGGGTTGGAACTTTTAAACGAATAATGCTTTCCGATTCCTCGCCTAGTGCACTTTTTTTATATATACATATAAAGCTCTGCAAATGACTTGAAACTACCTGATGATAAGCAGTAGAGGAGTCCATATATGAAGATAGCTAGTGAAGCATGCGACATACCTACCACCCTCACCACTTACCCTTATATAAAGTTTAATTAAACTGTTATAAATATCGGAGCAGTAGACAGTAACAAGATAAGACTTGGGAATACTGACATATGCGTATACAATACCATAGATGTTAGTGAGATCGCAGTGTACCACACCGAGCTTTTAGCTAACAATTTTTCAACTATTTTACTACTTTGAACAATGCGCCTTTACGGGAGATAAAAGTTTAAAATTACTTCTTAACGGCATAGGCTTTGTGTTGCACATGACACCTACACATTTGGTACGTAGAATTCACAATGCAGAAACCTTATCTGCTAGATAATGTTTCTAAACTTAATTAACGCTAAAATATTTATATACAAAATCAAAACTTAATTATTTTCATAGTTCCTAAAAACCTTTACAAAAAATAAGTCATCAGAGTAGGAACGAACTAGTATGGTGAACGCCGATTGGACGAATTTGCAACTCAAACAGCCGCCAATTGTCCGATTGGAATTATCGCCAGTGGCTAATTCGCCTTTGCGTTTGTTGCAGATGGCGCCAATGCGCTTCGGCCCGCTCTCACACACCTACTGCAGTTTTGTGGTAAGTACATTTTTAATTACACGCCCTTTAAGTTTGCCGTCATTTTGTTTCGTACACCCTTTTGGTTTATTTAATCGCAGTACGGTACGGCAATGAGCTGCCATATTTATTTCTATTAACAATTTCGCGATCATCTTGCTTCGCATTTCCATAATCAATTCTGTTTCACCCCAAAAATCTATTTGGCTTACAAATTATTTGGTTGCCATATTCGGCGCGCTTCACCAATTACCCGGCACGCTCATAAATCTCGATGAAAACATCGATAACGCTAGTGATGTAGTCCGCTGCGAATGAGTTACACGCAAACAACGCCCGCGTGTAATTTATCTGGAACGTATTCGTAATTAAATCAGTTACTATTTAACCGGTATTATTGTCTATTTGTGCAACAACAAATCGGCCGTATAACAATTAACGGTCGTCGGTTAAAGCGCCGCCGTACGGCGCAGCGCGGGCGGCGGCGCGCTCCGATAGGTTCCCAATCTACATAATGCTCAAATCATTTACTAGTAGCTTGTGTGCGACAAATGAAGCGATCTGAAATGCACTATTTTAAAATGTCCACTCTTCAAAGACCTGCCCACGCTTGACTATAAGCTCTAAATATGGAGCTTGAAAATATGGTTGCCATCAGCACACACGGCATCGCATTGTCTAATAACGCTTTAATTTGGAGACTCGTGGCGAAGTTTATTTGTCCGTTAAATCGGACCATTGAGCTGTGGCACACGTTGTGTTGGAGACTTTCAAAGCCGCAATTTAATAAAGAACTGTATTCACCCGGAAAAATGTTGGAACGTTTCCTCGTGTTGCGTGATTTTAATTTAAACCGTTTGAAATGGTTTTCTCCATGGTCCAATTTCGCACATTTGAGCAAGCATTAAATGAATACGCTTCAGCTATTTATGTAACGTGTTATTCGAACAAACACATATTGGGCTTTGTAGTAAATAGTGAACTATTTCTAAAAGTTTGGTACGCTCCTGAATCATTTTATGATGATGAAGTTATATATGTTCTAGAAGCTGAAACTGTCTTTACAACTGCGTTCATAAACCAAACATGTTCACCCGTTTTCGTAGTTTTCGTGCTTTGAAATAAAATAAAGGTTACTGTATTTTCTTTCTTTCAATTGTTTATAATAATAAAATAAATACCAATAATGCTTGCAGTTATGTTGCCAACGCAGTATCTGTCCTTTTTCGGTTTTATAGGAGGTTCCAAGTTGTTCGAAATAGGCTTCAGGGCTATCTCGTCAACTTACAACCAGTCTGCTCAAGAATAAAAATGAGGTTTGGAGTCATATCACCACCGTGAACGCGTCACGATGTCAACTGACATGTCTTACCACAGTCATCATTTATCTAGGCGTTCCCAATTTTCCATTTCCATGTCTTTCTTCCTGAATGGATTGGTTAAACTTTGTAAAATTAATGTAGAGCCCGTGGTTTGTAAAAATACCCACTCATAATCATAAATAATTTATGATTTTGCGCTGTGAATAGAAACTAAATTCCTAAATTAAACCGTTAACTATTTAACTAACGGCTGGATTTTAATATGGAACTTCAACTTGGTTAAGAGCACTCAAAGTCCCAGCATATTTTAACTAATCCATTTTCCTAGTGAAAAAACAAAATCACGACGCTATAATAATTTTAATAAGCCCCATAAGATATTCGGAGCGGACAAATTTCCGAACAGAATTTGTAATTCCAGTGTTCAGCCGACATTCGTCTCACCATTCGCATTTTTAATCAGAAACCTCTGGAATTTACTTGCTAATTTGAATAACGGACTCCGTGTTGGCCAAAGGGTTGTTTTAGGGTACCTCGCGGAATCGAGGGACGCTTGGAATTAGGTGGCCTGTACCCGAATTTGCATTTAAATCGAGCCATTATTATTTTGGCGAAGTAACAGACTAGAATGTCTTCGAGATATTAGCTAGGCAATAAACAGATTCTTTACTTTAGGCTTTAAAACCTCCTTTAAAGGTTTGATGGCTAAAATAAATGATTACGATAAATCTCACTTTTTAGATTTTTGTATCAACTGTGATTTTCCAATACCTCCCATAACACTGGCTTTGTACGTTAGGAGCTGTTAAATCAATATCCACAAATTGAGGACCACTCGACTATACCAAGTGTAGTATTTTTAATAAATAACTCGACAGAGCCTGATGGCAAGCAGTAGGAGTCCAAAATCGAAGAAAGCTTATGAAAAAAAGTTCGTCATTAAGTGGTGGTCTTTTTTAAATTACACCATAAGTACAATTATAATACGAACACTTTTACAATAAGACATAAAATTGACAAAGTAAGTTTTCGATTCTACATTGCCTTTATATCTCTTAGTTATTCTGAACAGTACTTCTTTCTTACTTTGATTATTTGCAAAATAATTTCTATTGCTTTGAAAAGAGTATGATCCAGAACAGTATAAAGCAAAGCCAGAGGCGGCTTTTCGTTGAGGTTCGAGAGCAATTAAGAGATTTGCATATGTATCTCACACGTTTATGCCCAGGTGCGGTTATTCAGGGCGTCTGTACACATAAACAACCCTTGTAAAACTTGTAAAATTATAAAGATTTTCCTCTTTAACCTGGAATCCTTGGTAGGAGAATTATCCTAGCTAGAAATTCATTGATATTTAGAGCGTTTCCAACTAGCATACAATAACTTACCGCTGTAGTAAAACCAGACATTTCATTTGTTTAATTTCCATTTTATGACATGTTAATACTGGTCTCCCCAAGAACTCAATGTGCCATTATTTGCGGCCATATTAAAACCACTAACGAAAATCTATATCTAGATATTTGTGCTATAAATCCTATACTGATAGACAGAACCTCAAAAAGTTTAAGAACACTGGCCCTGATATTGAACTACTCGAAAACTTAATTTTAGTGGCATCAGCATCTGGTTGTGTTAATATGATAAACAAAGACAATTAGCATTTCACGTGACATTCTGAAATGTGTATTCTGGTTTGAGGAATCATCCTACATGCCTCCTAAAAATGTCCATGAAAACTTTGAAACTATCTAAATTTATGTTATTTGGCAGTTCCTATTCTTGATTTCCTTTTCGTTCCTATAAGATAAATGTAAAATCTTATAAGAGAGCGGGATCTACAATTTATTTGAGTATCCCAGTAGAATTAAACACACGATATTCTTGAAGAACCTGTAAAGGGATCATGTAGTCAGTACCCAAGGCTTTAATGCGTGTGGTCAGGCTCAGAAGTAAATTAATAGTCTAGTACCATGTTTCAATAACTTTGGCGTTAATTGGACGGTCTACGTTGCCAATGGCCCCGGGTTCAAATCCCGGATGGTGCAGATATGTGTATGAGTATTATGATTTGATTATTTGTTCACTAGTCATGGAGTTTTGTATGTTTATATAGTATATTACCATATTTTCTCCGTTAAAAAGTATCTATAACAAAAGCTTTTGAAAATGCTTCTTCAGAGCTAAGCCTTGGGTGTGACTGTGAGAAATATTATTATGTCCACTATTCAAATTAGCAATATTAATTGAGAATATATGTATACATAAGATTTAACTATTCTTATTAGATGCAGCTATATTATTTCTATAGGACATGCACTATTTAAATAAAACCTTAAACTTACTGCAAAAGTCATGTTTTGGTACCATCGTTGATCTTCTTCTAAGGTCGAATCAAACACATTAATTCTTTATATAATGACATTAACTTTGAAGAAGCAAGGATTTCACACTCTAGATTTTGCACGCAATTTTATTTTTCGTGTTACTGTCTGTCATAAACTATCTTGAAGGCCCTAAAACTTGATCCAATTCATTATTGTCGGTCGTCAAAATACAATGTCGTAAAGTGTCAAGACAGGACTATGTTGCTGCAAGTGTTGCGGAAAGAACGCCTCTTTTATTATGCCTTACCGCTAATGCTACCACTGGGTCATAAAACTGTGTACATTGTTGATACGAAATTTATTTAAGCACTGTATCTTTGAGTAATAAATATAACTTATAATGTTGACATATGACCAATGATATTGTACTGCCGATTTTGAAAGTTCCCAATCATCTTAAAACAAGACCTCCCGGAAGATTTACAACGAATATTTCGAATGGCCGGTTAATAAGTGCACGTTATTGTAAAAATATACATTATATAATCTACCAATGTTATATGTTAATGGATATGTCATATTTTCTGTACACAAATTCAAAGTCAAAATACTTAAACAAAACGTCAAAAGGTATACTTATGAAGCAACACATATTTTATTATTTATGTTCAATACTGCCTATCCTATTTCGGCCGTAAGTACGCAGTGCAGAAAATTCGGCAACTGTACGACCGTAGTATCTCTGGTTAACTAGCTCATTTTTTCCTTCTTCAATTATAACGTTTTTTGAAGGAGGAGTTTTTTGGCCACAAAACAGACTGACTCCACGGGGGAATCATGTCCCTCGGTAATGAGGAGTACCAGTTGCGAAAGAGGATTAAGGGCAGAATTAGAGTTATATGTAGTTGGTTCCTTTGGATAGTCCTATCTGACTGGAACTGGGACAAAAATTTTAAAAAATCTTTATAAACCTATACGGCAGACTCTAATCATCCGCCGGATGGATTTTAGACGAAACTTCGCTAAACGACTACATATTTGCCCAAGAACGCTAACAATTTCGATTCCTATCTGATCGTATAACTATCAATAAATGCAACAGATACAATAAAATAGAACTAAATAAAAACACTGGTTAAATTACTCTGATAAAAAAGCGACGACGAAACGACGAAATTGTGGCTGAAAATTGGAACTAAATCCACACATTTCGCCCATTTTCATCGGAAAACCTATGCAACAGTGTTAGGAGCGTGCGTAAAAGCAAACCTCAAAAAGCTTTCTGGCTAAAATGTACCACCGCTACGCTTAAAAATAAATTTTAAAAAACCGCATCGTGTATATTCTCTTACATTTTAAATAAAAATATTTGCATTTACCAATAACATTTTATCACAATCACAGGATTATAAAGGATCGTCACTCCGGTCGTGTAAAACAGTGCAATCAAATCAACTCACGTATAATATGAAATCGACGTTTTTTGCACTGCGGGACCATTGGAAAATAATAGCGGCTCTCGAAAGTTGCTCGTTGCTATCTTGGATTTCCAATTGAGTCTCAAAGTCCCGCTCCTCTATAAAATGCTAATAAGCTTACTTCTCCGACAAACTACTCTTAGCTTTGTCTTCCAAAGCACGGGGAATGTCGACATTGCATCTACCAGAAATCTCGATGTAACAGAATTAAACTCGAATTTGTAATTCCAAACTCGAATCGTGCTTTCCACTCGAACCTCGCTGCTAATTGTTGAAAAGAGAAACGTAATAAAAGTGCTAGTCTTTGAAGCAAAGATGCTGCCTCGGGCACCGTGGTAGAGCGCATTTTAATAAATTGAAACTGCGCATAATTCCCATTCCAATATCATTTTATTTTCCCCTTTGCGTCGGCTTTCATGGGCCGCGCTCTTCTTACATAGATTCAAATTTTTATTTTAACTTTTCTCTCATTGACCTACTCCTTCACTCCGTTAATAACAGGCATGAACGGTATTAAACCTTATTTTAAAATCTTAGCTTAGGAAATTATCAACCAGCCTAGTCCCATTCTAGTATTCGGCATTTATACATAACAAAATCTTACTGTCTTAGTCTGTCTGATATTTGGGTTGTCCTCTGGTTAAGATAAAATCATTCCTAATTTTATTTATTCGATTTAAAATGAAAAATCTTTTAACATACCGATTTCTCAATTTCAGGTGGTGTTAATATCATTGAGCCTTGTGCTATGTGGCAGCGCTGCGGGGGCTTTCGCTAACTGTCCAAGCGGCTGCAACTGCAACGACGACACGCTGGTCGTGGTCTGCCAGGAGAGCCGACTCGACGTCCTGCCCATCGCCCTCAACCCCTCCATACAGCGGCTTATTATCCGCAATAACAAAATCAAGACCATCGACAGTTCCATGCAGTTCTACGCCGAGCTGCAACACCTCGACCTATCCCAAAACCACCTTGTGAACATACCCACAAAGAGCTTTGCATATCAACGTAAACTCCAAGAGTTACATCTAAACAGCAATAAGATATCGTCAGTCTCCAATACCACCTTCCAAGGCTTAAACTCCTTAACTGTGTTAAATTTAAAACGAAACCTTCTCGAAGAACTCACTAATGGAGTATTTTCCACCCTTCCAAGACTGGAAGAATTAAACCTTGGACAAAATAGAATTTCAAGAATCGAGCCGAGAGCGTTCGCTGGATTGTCTGCCTTAAGAATATTATATTTAGATGACAATCAACTTAGCTCAGTGCCTACTACTTCCTTTAGTCTTTTGGGAAGTCTTGCAGAACTACACGTTGGCCTTAATGCGTTTTCCCATTTACCAGATGATGCTTTTGCAGGTCTCAACAGACTAACAGTTTTAGATTTGAATGGAGCTGGTCTCTTCAATATTAGTGAAAACGCATTCAGAGGACTTCCAGGATTAAGAAGTTTAAATCTTTCTGGTAATAGATTAAGTGTAGTGCCCACGAATCAATTGTCCGGTCTTACTAGATTAGAAGAGTTATATATAGGTCAAAATGATTTCATAACTTTAGAAAGTCATTCATTTAAAGGCTTGAAAAATTTAAAACTTCTCGAAGTAATTGGCGCTCCACAACTGGAACGCATCGAAAAAGGAGCGTTCGAAGATAATGTTAATCTTGAAACGGTCACATTTACGATTAACAAAAATTTGGCTGTCATTGAAGACTCGACATTATTAGGGTTGCCCAAATTAAAACACGTTTCTCTGAGGGACAACGCCATTGTTACCTTGAGCGAAACAGTATTTATCGGCAAAGAGTTGAAGCATCTCGATCTGAGCGATAACCCTATTTTCTGCGACTGTAAACTGCTCTGGTTAGAGGAATTACTAAACGAGAAAAGTAATTTTACCCAAATTCAATGTGCCGCTCCAGATCACTTTAAGGATAAATACTTAAAATCACTTAACGCGGATGACTTGGGTTGTGTTCACCATGACACGCGACAACAAACTATAATTTGTGTCGTAGTAGTCGCCTGCGTTGCAACTATTGTAACCTTAGTCCTCATACTGTACAGATACCGCAAGAATATGCAAGAAAAGCTGAAGGATTATAAATGGAATAAGGGACGAAAGAACCTAGAATATCATAAGCCCATCTCCACGGAGGAGGACTGCATAGTACGCGGCATCCACCCTTCGCAGTACCCAGTGCCCCCGCAGCACGCTCCCAGCCTCAGGCCTATTCCGGTGACGGAACTGTAGCTAGAGCTTTACGCCTCTCCGAGCGTGTTCTTCATGTCGGGCGGACAGGGTTCCGCGCGGCGGCCCCAACGCTCGGGGGGCGGCGGCACTTTGCCCGCTAACGGGTTCACGTACATCGGCGGTGACACACGTCAAAAGCCGCTAACGCTGAACAATGGTGCCCCTGCGCACCACCTCAACAACGGTTCGTTGCGCTCATTACCCGACAAAAAGAACAACCGGAATGGCGTGCTCTGTCACCCGGAGAACTTTCAACGAAACCTCGACACGCGGTACTCCAGAAAACAGGAGAATGGCTACCTGAGAAACTCGGAGACGATAATCGGGTTCCCGAGAAATGAGCGGGACTACGAGCGCGAGCATTCAGAGTACAGCGAGCCAGAGTACTCCATCATACCGGAAAGCGGCTACGGTCGGCCGGATGACTACCCGCGCGCCTGCGCACATTCTAACACCTTTAACTGTTGAGTGCCGTTAGAACTCTTCTCAAACGTTTGTGATCTTGTAATTCTAGCAATAAATCTTCATTCCATTAAGTTTTCTATGGACGAACTGTTGTGATGGAAGTAGTGCTCTAGAGCGGTTAGTGACATTAGTGACTCGGGTTCGGTGTACGTACGACCAGTGAGGACTATCCTATATCGTAATTCGGTTTAAAAGAGTACCTTATTTGTAAATTATAAATTTAAGTAGTGATGGATCTATTTTTCAATGGGTTGTCGGGTGTGAAATTGTGACTTTCGCTGAGATGGTGTACGATAAGGCGGACGTACAGAGCTAGTCGCGGCGGACGGCCGAGGGTCACCTGCGCCGGCGCCGCAACCATGTGATTTGTAATATTTCTACCAGTGCGGTGGAATTTGTATTTGATTTTGTACAAAAACCATTCCATAAGAAATCTTTTTAATGTCTTATATTTATTTATAAATAAATAATGTAAGTGTGCGTTAAATAAGACACCAATATGAAAAATATTAGATATAATGAATGTAAATATATTTATACTATATTGAGAAATTTATAAAATTTAATACGATCTTGTTCTTCTAAAATTATCATAAAATTATTTCGGTATTTCTGATACCAATTGTATTATTTGCTATGTCGACTGATATCCTTACTATGAAATTCTTATCTGTCACTATTGTTTAATATCTCACACCGTCTTTGTATTGTGTAGGTACCGCAGGAGCACTTGTATCCGATACTGAATCGTCACTTTTGCGAACTCTTTGTAATTATGCTCAATGCCGATAAGTAATATTGATAAGGTTGATGTAACTAACGTTTTACAATCCTCAATTCGTTATTGTAATCATCTGTTACAATATATTAGGTCTACAAAACCTTTTGATGATATTTTATGAGCTTGATAAATTCATGAAACTTGCATTTACCTACACTATGTAAAAACGCATAAAACTGTTCTCAAAAAATATAATAAATAAACTCATTTTGAATACATATCTGTTCCGTTTGATAGTAATGCGTTCGGGTCGGATTCCATCTTTCAATATTTTATATACTATTTTAAAAAAAATATAATTTGAAAATTATAATGATCAAATAAGTTATATAGTTTTTAGAACGATATGGCTATTAAAATATTGTCAATTGATATTTAAGACCTTAAAACCCACCTTTAGTCTACCTTCTGTCCAATGCATATTTCATTTGTTATTACTTCTATTGAAGTGTTAAATTACAATATGTTTCTGTTGTAAGGTTATTAAAGTCACTTAGTTAAATGCAGAAGAATCTATGGTGTTTTACTTGGAGACCTCAGTTTCAAACATTGCTTATTAAATAGATAAATACATTAAGATTCAATTCGCATTTGATGATAACCAGATAAACTAAAATCACCTGAGTGCCGTCTAGTTATTCGATGTGTGTTATGACAATGTCAGTACCGTTGTGTTTATACTTTCAATGTGATATCATTTACTTATTTTGCAAATCCACTTAATTTGATGGTAATGCTTTATTTTATTGTAAAAATGAAATCATAAATCGAATCAATAAAAAAGAGTATTCACTTTGCCAGTCTATTTTTTTTTTTAATGAAATTCAATGTACGTGTATAACTGCCACTAATGTGTAAGATATCGATTCACCAAGGTACAGTTTAATTATTGCTGTGTTGTCAAGAACGTAAGCACGTAAGTCCAAAGTAAAGGAAAACAACTGATGTGAGTTTTTAATAATCTATCTACGGGTTTCATAAGAGGCGTTGTATAATGCACGCGGAATTTGGCAAAAATCAACGCCTCGTATACAAAACTATCAATCGATAAATAAATGAATAATCTATTATCTCTTTGTCAAACAGCCGGATGTCAAAAGCTTTTGAAAGTAAAGGTCGTTAAGTAATATGTCATTGCCAAAAATTTGTGCCGAGAAACGAATTTTATTGAAAATTAAGTTTTCTAAGAAAATCAAAATGAGTAAGTCAATGTTGAAATTTAATATAGATATTGGATCAGTGGTATGATATTATCAACCATCTTAGAATATCAATTGGGTTATTGGTACTGTTCTATGTGAATGCAGTCATTATTAATGGTTCGCCATTGAAAGTAGATATATTTTTAAAAACTATATATCTGTTATTGTCGCAGATACATAACATTAGAAGCGTGCTTATGTTATTTCTCTAAATCACTTTCATGTATATTATTTCAGTAATAGTGTAGGTATTTATTGTAAAATTCCTAATCAATAATTCGTGAATTTCTGAAACTAAATCTAATGAGAAGTAAGTGACTAAGAGATATGAATCATATATATTAAACATAAGTTATTAGAATTAAATTCGTACAGAATTTAAAAACAATTATAGCTACCAATTGTGAATTTAATGACACCTTGATGCTTCGTGAGAATTACATAATTTTTTATTCTAAACAATTTGATTTGAATATTGGAAGGAGCGACTAAATGTTTGTGCCCAAATACCTACCATTCACAGATGGGTAAAATATACAGAGAATTCAGTATATAAAGTCTAGTTTCACTTTAAAATCTTGTAGAAAATTTAATTTTGTAGTACCATTAATAAGTACTTTATTTAATTCATCTTATTTATGGATCTTCGAATAAAGCTCGTCAACCATTCACCTGTCTTGTTTATTTATTTTAATGGAATAAAGTCAACAAAATTACTTTTGCTCAACTGTCATAGTAAAAGTTGTTTTCATTTAAGTTGTGTATCTTAAGTCTGCAGTCAAATACCTACATTCTATAAATTTTTATACCTTCCATTTGAAAGCATTTTATTCACATTTCAAAACATGGTAATACATTAGCAATAATTAGTGTGTTGCCGTAAATCAAGACTTTATGTAGTGTTGAGATGTATTCAATTGCAGTAACAATTTAAAACAAGATAGTGGCTACATTAGAATAATGCTAAATATTTGGGATTATATAGCACCGGATTTATTTGCAAGACGGTATGATACCGTCCTAAAACTTAATTAATCATTTAAATATTGTTTTGTCCCGCTTAATCTTACGTTACTTACTTCTTTGTTAGAAACTCTTAATCAAACAGTATGGACCTACACGTTTTAACCTACTTTAAGTTTCAATTTGTTATTGTAAATAGATACAGAGAAATTAAAGACTAATCAATTTTTGGTACGCATGAGTGCCTACTGAATGCCTAAAAAGTATACAAAATGATAAATACATATGAAAAATTGTGATTAGTGTACTGTCACGACATTGTACTAGATCATTGGTCATTTCTGTACGTTATTGTAGTTATAACCTACAAACTCGATAAATATAACATACCTCAAATTCAAAAATGTGTTTTCTTTACCTTCAACATTGGAATCCATAAATAATAAACTCTATTATCTAGCCAAAAATGAATAAAAAATCATGGCCCGAGAACAAATATTCATGTTTATCACACAAACATATGATATGAAATCGAACCGGTGACCCATGGCAGAGTAGCCTGTAGCTAGGTGAATTAAAAATATAGCCTACTATATCATATTACCTACATCTTCAGTACTCTAGTGTAAATTTTAATTGAACCATCTAGTTTGATTTATCGTCTCCTGTCAAATCGTATTAATACTACAGCAGCCCTCTGTTGTATCTTTTGGAAGCTTAATTTTTTATTTTAATATATGCGCTAAACGCAACTGCGATCGAAACGTCTCGATACAATTAAATCTCACAATAGATGTACTGATCCAAAATTTTTACTGAATCATGAAACGAATCCTACCCTTACCTACCCTTTTATCGATAGAAAACATACCATTGAAAACACAACATAGGATAAATGTTCCCGAGTTCTAAACACTCAATGCCCCTCGTGAAAGATTCGCACAGAACTATCTCGATCGTGTCAAATACCTACTAAAATAAAAAGAAAACTACAATACTTCACAACAGAAGCTTTCGGGTTACCGCTCAAGAGATTTGATAGCAGAGGTGCTAGAAAACACGTATATCGATAATCGCCATCGCTACACTGAGCTCGAGGCCCTAGACAAGATGTATTTCGATAATCGTAAAAATGTATGAGATTTGACAATTACAATGAACTGTAAAGCGCTGAACCCACTGAGGTGGATACTGTTTATAGGCATTATATACGATACATGATAATTTTTTTATACTTATAAAGACCTCCTTTTGACGACCGTCTGGTAGGGTTGCCAACATTTCATCAGCGAAATATATTTTCCAAAATAAGTGAAAAAAATATATAGTACATTTAAAAAATTGTATTTTATAGAAAAAGGTAAAAAAAATAAACAAATATAGTATTTTTTGCGTATTATATTTTTCTCCAACAGTATATAGTACGCAAACCTTAATTATATGTTAAAGTACGGTTGGCAACGCTACCGCCTGGCCGAGTGGCCACTGCCACTTTCTACTAAGCAAGAGATCCCGGGTACGAATCCCGATAGGAGCATTTATTTATTTAGTTTGTGTTAAGCAGATTCCCCCCATAGTTTTCTCACTAATATCACATAAAATCAGTCTTCATAAAAAAATAATCTACACTGTCAAGTCTGATAACCATTGCATGACTCTGCCCTGATGACCTTATTCAACATGGAAACAAGCAATTGTAATCTGTAACGAATGTATTAAATATAGTGAAATTCGTTTGCTCAGACAATCATGGCTAGTCCATTTCGAAGGAAATGCAAGATGTGTTAACACACACTTGAAAAGGATATTCTATAGAAAAAACTCAAACTTTTGTGAGATAAGACATATTATTTTGAGAAAGCTTTAACACATCATCTTATACTTGTATGATTATGCGATACACACATTGAAAAGCTGCACAGTACTGAACTTGAAATTTAAATTATTTGAGAAGATTACAATAACTTATAAAATTTTAACAAATCATCATTTGAATTTCACCTAATCTTTGTATCATGACTGAAACTTAAGAAGTTAACTAAAGATTTTTTAAATGTTACTGGCCTTTCCTTTAGGCCAAAGAAACTTATAGATGCACCTATTTGAATTTGCATGATTTGAAATACATTTACAATCAGTAAAAACAATTAAACAAAAACTAGCTCACACAGCAAAGGATTTCAAATTCATACAAATCCTTCCAGGTATAAACTTGTGCTCTTTATAATTAATTAAATGCATGTTTCAACTAAAATAGGTTTAGTATTGGTCAATATAAATTCTAAATATCAAAAGCTAAGAGAAGTGTTAGTCATTCATTTATTTAAATTATGTAACATTAGCAATATTACAAAAATTGTTCAGCCTTTTGATGGGAATAGCCGGTTCCAGCCGATGCAGACATGATTTTATAAATAAATAAAAAAATTATGAAATTAGGCGTCAGTGTACTTGAGAGTATGATAATTGTCACTTATGCTGTTTAAATTAGAACTTCTCTTCTTCGAGGCCATGTTTGAAGAACATCATAGTAGGAATTTGTGTTCCATTTACATCTTTGTATTCCATCATGGCGACCATGCCATCACAGTCCATAGATTCACCAGTGAAGAACTGAAGTTCCTTAAACCTTCCTAAGATGTCTTTCATTACTTTGTTCATGTTGGTTTTGAAGACATCTACTTGATCTGGGGCCTTCTCTTCCAATTTTGCTACTAATCTGTAAAGTTTAAAAAGAAAATTATAGCATTAAACACATGACAGGAGCACAGGACATATAAAATTTGTCATCTAAATTGTCATCCCCCTTTCATGAACAAACATTATGGAAATGAGTGTTTTTTCACAAAAGATATTTTATCTTGCATTATTCGCTCCACAAGCTGATATTGAAGAGCAGCTCTTGGTATTAGATAATGCATACCAATTAAAAACATAACATTGTCTTTAAGTATTCATTAACATACATTAGTTGAAGGACTCAATGTTTGTCAATAAGGAAGATTATGTAAAAATAGATTGAAACTACCACTTAAGGAAGGAAATGAAAACAATGAAAATATATCAAATGGGTAATGAAGGAGATGATGGGGACAACAAACTGCAGCTAGAATTGTGAGAAAATTAATATCATTATAATAATTTCACCTTATCTATTATGAAATTACATATCAGAAGCAATAGATTTCAGATTAAGTCCAAGTGTTGGAGTGCTTGTAAGAAACTAAAGGTTAAATAAAATCAATACCATCTCAGTAAATATAAGTCCTGCCATAGAATCTCCTCAACAATATTTATGGTATATCTACACAGAACTGTAAATTTTATTTTTTATCTGACAAGTTAAACCTGTTAGTGTTACCACAACAACTTTTTAATAATAATAATAAAAGCAAAATGAGTTAGCAATAAAGCCCACTGATAATTCTAATATCAAGAAAGAATTATGATTTGAATAAATAAGTAAAATTAAAGCTGTCTTGGTACAGGTGACAAATCTTAAATTAGTTCAATTTGAAAAGAAATGTACCACAATAAACTGTAAAATATGAGTTAAAAGACCAACAAGAGAATGGAGAGAAATGGAGTGAGGAAGCCATCCTCACTTTATTCACTATCATTCATTACACTTTTATAACCAGTTTATCTTAGATTCAGTTTAAAATATCACATGTTTTACCTTGTACACTACCGAATTGTACAATGATAAATATGAAGATAAGTCTGACATTGACCAACAACAATGATAACAACTTTATTGTATTTTTATAACAATAAATACCACATTGCTAATTCTAAAATAACAGACATCTAACCCTTTTCTCTAAACAAACACTTAATGTGATGTACAAGCACAACTATCACAAAATTAACACATGCTTATAACCTGCTTCGATTGAAAGCAATCTAACGTAGATTAAAAACTTGGACGATTTGCTCCTGACTGAGAAGTACGGTATATTCACAAGCACATTCACTCACTTTTTCATGTAGTCTTTAAGGTATAGTGTGTACGATTTCTTGTCATTAAAGGCGTATGTTTCCACTAGCCTATGGTTGAGCACAATATCCACACCTCTCTCCACTGAAGAGTCGGTTCCTTCATCAGCCTCCTCAGCTGAAGGGTTGAATCCTTCGATTTTGATATCATCCTGTGATCTAGCTATCAAGCTTCCAGTAACTTCATAGATCACTTCATCAACTAACTTTATTTTGTATGTGTCCGAGAACATCTCGTCACCTGAAAATTGAGCACATTATTGTTAGTAAATATAATAATCTGATATCAAATAGATACCAACTGCTTTATGTCGATGTGGCATAAGTTAAGTTATAAGAAATGATGAGTTATCACTCTCACATGAAATGTCAAAACCACTGATATCAAAGATACACATAATAAATGAAATATAGCTGCAATTATAATTCTACCTATCTAATAATCATAATTACCGGTAATGATATCCTTATAGATTTTCATTTTGATGGATGAGAGGCGATTAAAAATAATAAAAACCGAAACAACGGCTTCTTGCCCCAAGAACTAAACCGGAAAGGGCTTATTCAGGAAAAAAAAGAAAGTCATCTATACAGTATTGCCATTCTAGTTTAGTTAATAATAAGAATCGAATATAACAAAACGCAAAGTACAATAACCAAAAATTTGAGATCATTAATATTTGTACCATATGATACACAACTAATTATAACAAGGTACTACAAACCTAAACAAGATGAATTTTGACACTAGCTCTAGGGAACTATGAGATAGTATATGGGATTTGACATATAGCCGGGTACAGCTATGCAAGAAAAATATCAAATCCTTTACATTTACTAGGGATGTATAATAATTATAGTTGCTAAGTACGGGTCATAGAATTTTTTCATAATATCATATTATTTTCCGAATACTTTATTCATTTTAGATTAATAAAATAGATAGAATAACTTTTGCTACCTGCATTCTCAGACAATTTATTTATATTGTATAATAATTGATTCATTTTAATTAAGTTTAGATAATTTACTTTATTTATATACTATTACGATAGCACTTATGTGACTGAGTTAAAATTGGCTACTTGCAAACTCCAAACGCAATGTAATCTATATCGAATAGGGAAAGGATATAGATGGCGTGTTGACTTTTGCAAGAATGGAAGTATTTCTCTACAATTCTACCGTTTGTAGATTGTGTGGAGAAGAAAATGATAATGGTACATTATTATTTTCAAGTGATGATAATAGTCAGAATTTAAGTGAACTAATTAATACATATTTACCCATAAAGGTAAGATATTGTTTTAGTGTATTTGTTTTGACTTCAATGTGAAATAAACATGGCGGATGATAATGAAAAATATCACTTTTATATATTTCTTCCTTGTAATCTCTTTTTCTTTAATTTTAATGTGATAAAATTTATTGCTTTATATTTCATATATATTTGATGTTTATAAATATTTGAACCATGTACCTCTCTAGTGCGTAGTCCAATTTTTAACAACGTAGCCAATTGTATGAAATTGACGTTTGGTTGAAATCCCATAGCCTGGCGCGAGTTTTGACAATAATCAGCTGTTATTTCACGTAGTTCCTTCTATATGGATTTTTATCTCTAATATTTAAAATGCAGTACCTACATATTTAACAATAATTACCAGCCTTTATTTATGTGAGACAACGGCAGTTATTTTTATCCAATTTACATTCGTATTTAAGCTTAAAATGAAGGCTCTATAGTTTCTTGAATGTGACATAAGAATATAAACCAATTTTTAAAATTACGATTGCAACGATGTAGAAAGTTAGCGTTAGTGAACCCACCACCAAAGTCTTAATTCTAGGAACCTTGTCTATGTTTTGTTTAGTGTAGATAATAAATATTACTAATTTTGGATACTTGTGTCTTTCTGAAACTTAGCTAAAGTTAAAAGCTGTGTATGTCAAAGTATTTGAATAAAACATAAGTAAATATACAAATATTATATAGGATTTTTAAGACTTACAAAGTCTCATGCTTTTCACACAAAAACTTTAACCCCTACCAGGACATAAACTGAGACATGATATGACTGTATCTACCCCACTACATCTGAGAGTACTTGGTTATTATTGACATAGACATCTTAAAACAATTTACAGAATGTGATATCACTATTCAAGAACATAAGGAATCAAACAGGGAATTTCCTAAACAAACATTATCTATCACTAATTCAAAATTGTAATGTCATTTTAAGATGTTTATATCATTTTAAGATAAATGTTTGCTACATTTCAAACTTCTTTTTTCAAAAAAATTTTTACATACATATGTAAAAAAATTGTAACTTTTTAGCCTGTGGAAATGATTCCTCAATGGAAAATCTATGATGTCTGGTCTGTTGTCACTTCGCAAACTAAATGAAAAGATATGTTTATAATTATTACAGGTAGTAGATGATGGTCAACTACCACGCACTATATGTCCTGGATGTACAATACAACTAGAAGCTACCATTGAATTCTTAAATCTGATCATCAACGGTCAGGTATTGTTAGATCTTCATTTAATAAGCTTAATTAATCTGCATATAATGATATGATGTTCCAAATGTAACATGTCTTATTGCATTCCTAAATTGAGTCTTATTATTTCTGTATTCAAAATAAAAAAATCCTTTTTTATGTTCATTTTGAATAATCAGAACCTTCAAGATGAACTCATTACACATTTGATGCAGAACTCTATTGTTACGCATGTCATGAATAAAAGACTGATCACTTTACATATATATTTGCCCTGCTAGCTTTCCCCTGTCAAGTCATATAGTTGACTGTAGTTTCTATTCTAAAGTCAAATCAGTCAGTAAGGAGGCTGGATGTCATCAACATTCACAAGAAAGATTATATTACAACTTCTAATGTCTATGACATTAAATAACAACGTTATTGCATTTTATTCAAAGAACATTTCAAGGAAAAGGGTCGCTATTTAAAATATTTGTCTTGTCAAGGTTATGTTTGTGCTTATAGTTGTTTTAAATTACTTTTAAAGTTGCAAAGTAAATTAAAACAACTATAAGCAAAGAAATGTGTATACGCCTTATAAAATAAGAAACCTATATTTCTATCTCTATTTTTGTTAGTTTAATCTGTAAATTAGTTAATGTGAGTGTTGATAGTTTTTTTTTTACAATTAGATATGAGTTTGGATTAAAGGCTCAACATTTTATCCATTTCCTCTTGTCTTGACCATCTTTTCCATTCCAAAAATATGGAGTATCATTATTTAGGAGTATTATTAGGAGTACCTCATTCCATTGTTTCTTTAGTTTTCAATCTTTGTGTTCTCTATTCTTAAAACCAACCTATTATTTAATTACAGAAAGTGATCCGGTTACTTTTCCAAAGAGAGAAAGAATACAAGAAAAATCTTTTCATAGAACCAGTTCAACAAGATGAAATTGTCACAGAAGAAATTGTGTATGGGAGTAAGTATTAATTAATCCATTTAGTGAGTAAAATAAATATAAGCATAAACTAAAAATTTAAGAGATAATAAGACACGAGTGTCTGTTTATAGAAAACCACATAAAGACAAGTCTGAAAACAACCCTAAGCTCTTTTACCATTCCTGAAATTATGTTTTTGGTTTTTCAATAAAACCGTCTGTCAAATCGGTATGATATTATATGTAGATACGAAAAATTTAAACCTTCCACTTGGGGTGGCCACTATAGTTGATTTTAGAAAACCGCTTTACAGTACATGTGAAAACTATAGACTGATCATGCAATAGTTTTTAGTCTATGGCCGAATACCGTCTTACCGATTAGGTTTGAAATTAGATAAAAAACAGTTTAACACTAAAACCTTTAAATTATGATATTACTTTTATGCCAGCGACTTTTTACTTAATAGTACGTCGATTCACTTAAAGACGTAATCAATGTTTCTGTCCAGTGGATCATCCGGTGTCGTTACAAATGGCGGGGCTGGAGAAGCCTAAACGCAAGCGCGGACGTCCGCCAAAGAAAAGCAAGTTGACTGAAGAACAAGCTCTAGAAAGTCCACAAGAGGAACGAGACTCCAGGAACGAGGCTGAGGAAACTAACGGGAAACGGCGCAGGAAAACGCCCACCCGCTTCAAGGAAGTCATACAGGTATAGAATGCTGGGGACCCCGATCCTACTGTAAATTGATTGATGTTGTATACTGATATGTCTTGGAAACTTCGTAAGCGTGATTCAGGTCTTGCATTACGTATTGTGATGTTTCTAAGTGGTGTCTCTTCTGTGTTTACATTGAAATACTTTTCCCTGATATATCGTTCATCGGTTACTCATAGATGTCGATGGTGAAGCATATACCGCACGCCTGATATTGCCCCGATACTATTCCATTTTAATTTTGTTCAACTTAACAAATAAATTCATTCAACTTAAATTTAATTTAATATTGTATGCGCAGCTTTCGAAACTTAGTATATACATTTTTGATAAATAATATATATACTTAGTCTCGAAAAGACTAATTAGTTAAGGACAAGTTCAATAGCTGAAGATCTGTAACTTATTTATAGGGGAAGGAACTTGAAAGGATATTCAAAGAAGAAGGGGTGACAGACGGTGAAGAAAGTGAAAACGAGTCCAAGCCGGAAATCGTGACAGAAATGACCCAGGTGGTCGTCAAGGAGCCCGAGGTGATCGGCCACTTGGAGGACTCTGGAGAGCTAGTAGTGGTCGTCAAGGGGAAGGGACGCGGCAGACCTAAAGGTAAGTAAATGTTAATCTTTATGGGAGACAGTCATCACTCTGAGACATCAGCAGTTTGGGCACCGCTGGCCCAATGCTATTTGGTGACAAGTGACTACTGTAATAATCCGGATCAATGGCACAAAGTGCCTCTCTGAAGCATGGAGACACTTGAGAAATAATAACTAATTTTGATTGACCCATCCAGAAACCAACCATGGTGAAGTTGCTTTGTTTTTGTAATCGAATCTAGAGCAGCGTTTTCCCTCAATATTGAGTGTGACAACACACAGTCGATATTACACATGAAATACCGTATTCCGCTATATTTAAGGTGGTTAAGTTACATTAAAGTGTAGCCATACTGTGATATTCTAAAATAATTGTTTGCAGATTTTACCCAGTGGAAGGGCATATAGGGTACACACACCCAAACATGCTCAAACACACACACACACACATAGAGAGAGATACATGCACAAATACAATCCATATAAAGTATCCACATATTCTTTTCCAATATTATATACAAATCCCTTTCTAATATGTAAAGGTTTAATATGATTTGTGCTTAAAGAAATAACAAATTACTACTTAAACACAAAACAACTTTCGTATTCGATTTTGTCTTCTACAGTCAGTCTAGCATTTTATCAAGCTCTATAGGACTCATCGACGAAGACGAATTCGCAGACCTTAAGATTAATCTAGTTGCATGTGATCTGTAGGCCGTCTCCGACCAACCCACGAGAAGTGCGCCATCTGCGGCATGGAGTTCTCATGCGTTGGTCGCTACATGTCGCACGTGGCCCAGCATGGCCCCGTGCTGTACCAGTGCACTGAGTGCCAACAGACCTTCACCACGAGGCTGAGCTTCAAGAACCACCAGCTGGAAACACAGCATGCTGGCCAAAATATTATTCCTTGTGACAATAAACAGTCTTCCAATAACAAGGTAAGGAATTTAATCTCCTCCAATTTTAGGATATGCTTAATTTATTAGCAGCGATAGACAGCCGGCTACATCGAGACACTTAAAAAAATGTGTCTGGATCGCATGTATTGACTGGTTAAAACATATTATGAAAACAGGCACCAATGCGTGCGTTCATCTCATAGTAAACAGATATAGTTCTTTAACAAGCTCCCAAAATGTGGATGCTCTATTTTGGGATCAATATTACAATGTTTTACCAATACCAGACCGTCATTTACCATCAGAAGGATAGTTCTCAGCTTATGATTACATTAATTCGTATGTCTTTACAATCTTTTCACGTTGTATTCATACCACGAATATTCCTCGACCATTTCCTTGTCTCCATTGGCATGTAAGTTCTTTTTACAGAAGCCCCTTATCAAGGAGATACAAAGTATGAATAAAGAAGAAGAGCCATTAGCGACTGTATCATCTATAGTGCATAATGTGAACACCGCTCAGGACCTGCCAGAGCTGACCACTCTGAAGATGGACAACAATGATAATAGTTCTGAGGCGAAGGGGATCCCTAACAGTGAAGAAGCTGAAACTCTAGCAGTAACATATGATTCGAAGCCAACAGAAAATGTGCCCAAAGAGACTTATGGTAAGATAAATCTTTATTCGTGAATTAGGAAATAGATAAATTGAATTTGCCTTTTCGTACACATGCCTTATCAATTAAACCTAAAATATAATAATATTTCTCTCGCCCACCCTTTCACCTAGCCCAAATTAAGTAACATTAAGAGCTTGTTTACTATCACAATAGTGTACTGTACACGATATTGAGCAAATGAATTATTGATAATGATATCACATATATTATTACTGTACCATTGATACCAGTAACGATACTAAATAATACCTAGTAAGTACCATTAATGGTACTAGTAATATTTTCTAAAGGATGTTTAATGTCTAAATTACTTAAAATAATTTATTTAATACATAATGAAATTCTAAAACTGGGACAGTTTGCAAATACCCGGTTAATAATGACTTAAAGTTTTCACTATTACTAGTGCTATAACTTTAATTACATTTATTTATTTTTCTCATACATATTCCCTGTTATGACGATTTAAAAGAACTTAGTAGATAAGTCTATTTAAATAAAGATATTTTGACTTTAAACATTCGAAACTATGGTAACCAAAGGATATTTCCAACAGAGGTAGTGGTTGATCATGTACCCGAAAATGAAAGTGAAGTCGAAAACAATGATTCAAAAGGGAAACCAAAGTTGAAGTGTAACCTATGCGACAAATTGTTCAGCACCAAGCAGAGCAAATCGATGCACATCAAAGTGAGTACTAACGAGATTTTTATCCTAATTTATGGATTCAAGTTACAAGGAAACAGTTTTTAAAATCAAACTAAAGAGTTTCTACATTTTAATGGCGATAATGCGATAGTTGTAAGGGTAAGAATATTGTATTTGTTATTAAACCTCTTTACTTGGTTTACGATCGGTTACGGGAACACATGTCTAAAATATAAGGTTACACTTATATTTTATACTATCATTGTTATTGTTACAATTTCCTTCTTCTGTCTAGGCGGTGCACAAAGGCGAGCGTCCATACGTTTGCGTCGAGTGTGGGGCAATGTTCGCGTACCCGCGCTCCCTGGCGCTGCACTCGCTGTCCCACCGGCGGGCCCGTGCGCCGCCCGCACGCGGCTACGGCTGCGACCTGTGCGGCAAGGTGAGTGCGGATACTGGTTTGGAGAGAAGACTCCAGGTGACGATGGATCGTAGTAGTTTGTAGTGGATGTAGTGCGTAGTAGTTCCAGTTGATAGCGCTATTATAGTGACGCGAACGGACGAATAAATTGTGTCCCAAAACAAGTTATTTAGGGTTAGTTTCATTCATTAATACAATGCGTAAGATTTTAATGAAAACCCACGAAAATCACATTAAGAGGGTCATCTTTTCCTACCGACGAAGGTTCTGCAGCATTTACAGCAAATACAATGCTAAATTCACTTTGGTAATTCCCCATTACACCTAAACAAGTTGACCTAAATATTCAAGCTCTGTGAAATATCGTTGCGTCTTCATTTTGTGCAAGTTCACTAAAACTAATTTTGCTTCCTTAAGGGAACAAGAGAAAAAAGACGCAAGGAAAAAAGAGTCCTCTCCTGTCTGAATAAGATTGTAAATAACGCACGCACTAGCCTCTTCCAATCCTCTCCGGCGTAGTCCAGTGGGTGCGAGAAGAGGAAATCCAAAAACAGTAGTCCGAAAAATAATAACTTTTTGCGCGCCAAACAGACATGAAAAATTATATTTTTAGCAAATGTATTAAATAAAAGTTTAAATACCGTCATTGGTATAGATAGTACAATCCAGTGACTTATTCAAACGTTTATGGGCCATTGTGAAGAGGAGCCTCAATGTATATGTTCCAGGTGTTGAACCACCCGTCGTCGGTGGTGTACCACAAGGAGGCGGAGCACGCGGGCCAGCGCTACGTGTGCAGCAAGTGCGGGAAGTCCTTCAAGCACAAACAGCTTCTAACGCGACACCAGCTGGTTCACTCGCAGCTCAGGCCCTACCACTGCAAGGTTAGCCTTAACTGTCTTCAAATAAAAGTCTATGTCTATGTTTTATGTTTGTTACTGTTGGAATGTGGCCGGATCCACCACATCATCACCGAAAAGGACGCTCGGAGACTACTGTGACATTACGTATTGTGACGTTTCAATGTCACGTCTCTGCTCTGTGTTTACATTTGAGTACTTTTCGCTGATCAATCATTTCTTGGTAACTCAAAATCAATTTGTCTATGTAGCCCCTACAGTTATCTCAGAACTCCGTCATGTATACTCCCTATTTAAGTTTTCTTTTTAAAGGGAAGGCAAGGGAAATTAAATCTCATTCAGCCAGGTTTTATGTAGGTGTTTCTTTCTTTAGGGATATCGGTGTTAACTGTATAGGATATCCACTTGTTTTGCCTAATTTTTGGCGACAAATGTTAGGCACCGCATGACTTTGTTATTTGTGATTTGTAAATATTCAGTTTTTTTGCAGAATATTTTGTCAGTGCGATCTGAAAGATATATTGTGACTTGACCAATAGGTTATACCTAAGTTCCTTGATCTAAACAATTTCCATAAACTACAGAATTGTGGAAAAATGTAACTAAATAAGAATGATATAATATATAAATGAATCAATAAAGTATAATATGCACAGATTTGCAACGCGTCGTTCAAGACCAAGGCCAACCTGGTGAACCACCAGCTTCTTCATTCGGGCGTCAAAAAGTTCTCCTGCGATCTTTGCAAGCACAAGTTCGCCCACAAGACAAGCCTCACGCTGCATATGAGGTGGCACACCGGTAAGTAATACTTACATCGTTATCTCAGCTCATATAAGTCCCCACAGAAGGTCTACTCGAGCCTACCCTAAATTAGGGCGATTAAGCCTTTAGTCAACTACGCTGGTGAAGTGCGGGTTGGTCGACTTCACACACAACTAAAGAATTTCTTCACAGGTGTGTTCAGGTTTCTTCACGATGTTTTCCTTTACCGTAAAAATGACGTATAAACGAAAATTTGAAAACACATTGGTACGTAGTTTAAACCGCTACAAGGAAGACGATGACCTTGCGCACCAAATCACGGACGCTTCCATACTTACATATGATACACAAAGTAAATTCTTTCTGTCTCTATCTATTTAGGAATAAACAAGTACAATTTTTTTTTTTTGAAGTATGTACTTAGTCGCAATGTAGCAGTGTATCTCATTCTCTCAATACGAATGTAAAAAGAACAGCTATCATATGAAGATCATGGCTGTTCTTTTTTTAAACACATTTCTAAACATTAGTTAAGCAATGTGTTTGAACGTATATCTCAAGATATAAGTTTTAGGAACACTAAAAAAGTCGTCTTAAAGTTATTTGATACGATTTATTTTTGTTATTATTTTCCTATAGCATAAAAATGTATTTTAAAATGTAATAGGAATGTAATATAATGATTTTAAGAATATTTACGCCCTCTTTTAATATTTCACCATCAGAAAGAACGAAGCTTACTCAATGTTGTTGCCTAGCGTTCTTTATTAATTAACATATAACATTGATTGGTATATAAGCAAAAAGTTCTATAGATGAAATATTTTATAGTAAGTTTAGTGACATTTACTCTATCCATTGTATGTTGATATTATTTAGGCGGTATTTCTTAATCTGTATTGCGATAGGAAATATTTGTTAAAATTTTATTAAGTAGATCTTATCGTATTAATATATGTCATTCTCTAGGTCAAAAACCGTATTCTTGCGACAAATGCGGTAAAAGCTTTAGTCAAAAGGGCAACTTATCTGAACACGAGCGTATCCACACGGGGGAAAAGCCGTACGAGTGCGAGATATGCCGACGACGGTTTACGACGTCGTCGCAGCACAGACTACATGCACGCCGACACGAAGCCGAGCGCGCCCGGCCACACCTCACCATCATCACGCAGCCCAAGAGGTAGGCTCGTGTACACGTGCCCGACTGCACCCGACAATAGCCGAGCTATTCATGAAGCCGAGCACCTAACCACACTCCAGCGTCAACAAATAGCCCAAGAGGTAGGCTCCTATAAACGAGGCCGCGCTCATTCGACTACACCCGAGCTGAACACGAGTCTAAGCAGCCGTTATCTCCTGAGCATCCAAGTCAAAGTCAAAATATTTTATTTAACTTTGGTACATTAAGGTACGTCTATCTAAGTCATCTATTTTTAAATCTACCGGGAGTATCCTGGGAAGAACAGGCAAGAAAGTAACCAAAATGTGATCATCAACAATTCTCGATTACGTTTTTTTAATTGAATCTGAATGAAATTGAATCGAGAATTAAGCAATTCATTTTAAAATACCACGGTCAATCATAACTACTTAGCAACTATGATTGTAAAAATAGAATGTGGTTTTTAACATTTTCACCCACATACATGTATCAAATAGCTCACACATCGTCACGTAGCCCTATTAGAATCGTCAAATATTCCAATAATCGTTGTAGAATAGTGCCGCGCCGCGAGGAGAGCGTCCTAGGGGCGTCGCCTGAGGGCGTCTCGTGCGCGGAGTGCCGGCGAGTGTTCACGTCGCGCGCCGCCCTCCGGCGTCACGCGCGGCGTCACACCGGCGAGCGGCCGCACCGCTGCCCTCACTGCAGTAAGGCCTTCGCCGACGCCTCTAACCTCAACAAGCACAAAAAGGTATCTATGGCGTGTCACCGCAACGCACGCACTCATCTCAACGTTAAAACTTACAATTATATATCACATCACAATCGAATGAACAATTAAATATTCTTCATAATCACCGTTTTTTTATTCATACTTGTATGCCAAAATGATGGAAATATATCTTACAGTTCTTCCTTGAATCCGTTTTGTAGTCTATTGCCGAGCATATCTTTGCACAATGAACTGAAATTCTGGACCAAGAACTCTAAAATTGTCAGTTAAGATAAAAATTGTAAGCAATAATCTCAAAAAGTCATCATCACAAATAGTACATCGAATCTGTATTTGAAGGGTGATGTTAAATAAGGTTATGCCTAAAATGCCAATAGAGTATCCCTCTTCTTTTTTGAGGTTGATATTAAACTGTACAGGTCATTTGTCATTTTACAATATAACACTTATTTTTATCTCCAGCAAGTGCATAAACAAGTGAGTCTGCTAGTGAACGAGCAGGTTCAGCATCAGCTTCAACTACAAATCCAACCGCCGCCTCAACTTCAGACTCAAATCGCGCCACAGCTACAGATTCAACTGCAACCTCAACTCCAGAGTCAACTTCAGATGCAACTTCAACCTCAACTCCAGACTCTGCTCCAGCCTCAACTCCAGTTCCAGCTCCAGCCTAAGCCTCAGCCGAAACTTCAGCATGCATTCCACAATAAACGACACAATCAACTCCAGCCCAAATCTCAGGGTAAACTCCTACCTCAGCTGGAGAGTGAACTCCAGCAACAAGTGGAAGCTGGGCTGGAGCCCTCTGAGCTTTGCGTCCCAGAAGGGGGCGTGGGGCGAGGGCCCCAGGCAATCAGCAGCCCGGGCTCGGAGCCCGACGAGCACGTTATCTACGTGGCCTATGACATCGGCTCGCCTGCATACCGCATACTCGACCCCGAACAGGTATCTTCTTTTCTTTTCTTATACTTAAAAATGAACCTGTTTTTTTAAACTTGCTATAACTAAAAAAAACTCGGTTAAACTAGACTGATTTCTTAGTTCCCTTTAATACAGGGATGGTTTAAATATAATAAAGTTTAATTGAATATTGGAAAATTCAAAATCGTCTATTCGTTCACCACTACAATGGATAATTTTTGAGAGATGGCTGTATAACTCATTGGGCGGTCCTATCGTATAAAAAGTTGATAAAAAGTACACAGGACCAAATAGTGAACTATTATAAAAAAAAGTAAGTTTATAAATTAACAAATAACTACATCGAATTTCGGTCGTTAGCTCCCATTTTGAACTGAATTGACATTTGTATTTTTCATGAAAATTCCGTTTTAGTCTATAGTATAATGAGATTGTGTCCTACGTATTATGTGTATGTGTGTGTTTTAGTAAAAATGATTTAAAACTGCCATTTTCGATGTACACAGGTTGTATTTTACTTGTTGACCAAGATTCACACATGGATCTAAGCTTGATGTGTTTAATTTATATGAAAGAGATGTTATTGTCGCAAGCTTCTGATGTAAATTTTAAATAATGAAAAAATTTATTTAAATACGAATCTTATACAAACACTAATTTACAAGTTTGTATGAAATACTAAATCGTTTCAAAGTTCATCTGAACCATTATTTTTGTTTTCATCTTCTCTTAATTATAAAAATATATAGCTGTTAAAAACGGGTAGACTGATTTCTATAATATTTATTGTTTTTTGTTTGATAATTCAGGGGTGGTTTAAAATTAAAATAACTAGGATAATTCTTCAGAAATATATGATGTAAATTGGTTATTCAGTATTCAAAATTGTCTTTTCGGCATAAACGATACTTTTACGTTGGTCACGTGAACAAACTTGGACATGACTGAAAGTACTTTATAATTTTTTCAATACATTTTGAACAGCTTTTGTGCTTTTATATTTTATATGATGATATTGGGAAACATAGTTAAATAAGTCATTAATCTGGAACTCATATGGTAAGTCGTAATTTAATGCAATCGTCTCCTTCTGTCAAATGACAAAATGGGTTTAATTTTCGTCGTCCGCAAACATCATTGGTATAGATTTTAGAACCTTACACCGGTCCATCAAATGTCTATTGCTTCTATTGCTTGCCTTCGTGTAATTTGACAGAAGTTTTCTTGTATTTGGTATAGAGTTCTCTATATCAATTTTGGGAGTCAGGCGTGTAATGTAACGCCTGAACGGTGTTAACTCGTGATTGATTGTGATATGATTTAGGTGGCTGAACTGACCGAGGACAAAATTCAATCACCTCGTTCGATGCCGGCGTCGGAGAAAGACCAACACACACTCGTAACTATACCCATAATTCTCTTTACTGTAGACCCACATACTTCAGTACCTCGAGACATATGCGATCGTATTTGCGTTCAGCTGATAATCGCATATATAAAAAATCGTTTCCAAAACTTCACTACAGAGGCGCTGCTGTCGCTTCCATACAATTTGACAGCTGACGACAAACGTCTAGATTTTACAATTTGATTGAAACTTGCACTGGCGTACAGACAATCGGGGACTAGTGTTGCTGATGAAGATAATCAAAATATAATCTGCTTTTATGCACAACCCATATACGTCCCACTACTGGGCACAAACCTTCCTATATGGGAGAAACACACGCGGAGTTTGGACCAGAACATCACCATACTGGTCCAACGAGGTTTGGTTGGTGAAAGTGCGGAGCTCGAGATGACAAATTTGATTGACCCATCTATCAGGGACCAACTATGGAAAAAGTGGCTTTGTTTTCGTTATTGAAACGAAAGCGTTCGAATCACTACGCCAACGAGCTCCTCCCTTAACAGTCTTATTTTTAATAAATGTGATCTGAATTCAATTAAAATATATTGAAAACGATAAAATTACAGTTTAAAATTTACCTAATTATTAAGCTATAATGGACGGTTTTGCATTGAATCAGCTCTAACGTCACGTGAATTCAAGAATGCTTTAAGAGTTTGTTATTAGGCAGTAAATGTTTCATGTAAACCGATCAAAATATCAATCCGTGACTGTTTCCCCAACATGTGTGAACAACTTTAAACAGGTTTTGTTAATCTGGCTTACTCAAATTTTGAGAATACCTGTAGTAATAAAATTTTTATACTGTTATTACATTTATAAGATTCTTGACTTTCGCTTTCCATCACAACTGAAGCACGTCCTATACAAAATATAAATATCGTGTTTGAGCCCCATTGCTTTCATATAAAATATCACACTTATTCATACATTATTTTCATAAATACTTACTTTGATTTAACAGGTGACGGATGAAGAGGGGAATCCCCTGCACTTCACCATGGACGACGGAACACGACTCGCAATCACTTTGGCTAACGGCAAATCGTTACAGGTAAATTAAAAAAGGAAAAACATGCTGCAAATTGCAATCTGTTATTTGTTATTACAAACAACGGTTATTTTTTTTAAATTATGAAAAAAATATATAGCCGCCTTGATGGTCGAGAACGATCTCTTACAATGATTTTAAATTATAGATGACGTTGATTTTTTAAAATTTCCATAATATAAACCTTGTTAATGTATCATTTCAATAAAAAATATATATATTTCTCACACACATACCTATTATCTAACCCAAATAAGACACAATTACGAGCTTGTGTTGTGGATACTAGATAACCGTTATCCGTTATATATAGAACGTTATATGTATATAAATATCAAAATACCAAATAAACATAGAAAAATCCATGACTCGTAAACAATATTCGTGCTGATCAAACAAATATCTGCCGCTACCAGAATTTGATACAGTAGATAGGGTTACTGACCTCTCGACCAGACGGTCGTCATGTTATTTTATCCATGTTATATTTGTAACTTTAGGATAATGTCATCTTTTATCCGGCCATTACTTAAAAACCGTTTTGCTACAAGAAATTACCATGATATCTTCTCAGGAAATTCGATAACGTCGCTTTCCAGCATTGATTTTTATAATATACAAGGTGTTTGGCACACACCCTATTAAGTCTAAACCTACCCATGTTAACATAGTCATAGAAATACTACTGATCTGATACTCTACTATACTGATATCAAAAATTCAAAATTGTAAATTTATTTTCAAATGTTTACACACAAATATTTCAGTAAACAAGTCTCAGTAAGTGAGCAGTAAATAAAAGAAAATTCAAAAGAAATTTTACGGTTTTGAATTTTTGATATTACTATATTATTTATTTGACTATTTTCCAATGGTTAAGTTTTGGCTTGTACCGAACACCTGTATATTTCACATATCTGTATATTTTCTTACCCTGATACTGCCTTGATATGGCATGGTAATAATTCCAAGTGTCGTGTTCCTGAGATGAGTCATCAGAGCTCTTCAAGATAGCGATTTTAGGAATATTCGCATTATATCTATCACATGGTTATCGCTTGTTTTTGTTTTCAGATTGTGACACCAGACGGACAGTCAATACCAGTTGAAATAAACGGATACGAAGAGGAAGTTGTAGAAGTAAGTATTTATAATACAATCATGCAAATATCCTTTTATTTAAACTCTAAAAATAAGACATACTAATATTATATATATATTTTTTTGTATTTTTTTATTTGTAAGTCTAAATGGCAGGACCAAGTTTCCGATTCGGAATGTTTCACTGCACTTCTTCAAAATGGGAAGACAATCAACATATTTGGCTTTAATCTAAAAGCTAATATATCATATAAATATAAATCATAGATAAATTTAGAAAAGAATGGGATACACTGTCGTCTTTCTGTCTCTCTGAATAACTTTCTTTATAGTCTTGATATACAAATTATAAAAAGATACCTAAATTAAATGTAAGTAAGTAAGGTACTAAAATCCGCATGTGAATAAACCTCTATATTAGGAACAGATTCCTGCCTGTTGGTATGTATGTACTGTCGACAGCACATATCAATCTTTACAGTTCGACATAGAAACCTTTACATACTCAGTTCGTAATAGGGGCAGTTTTGTGTTTAATAAATGCAAATTTCTAGGAGGAAGTCAGCTCGGAGCCCATAGTGAACCGGATGAAAGTCGTCGATAGCTCGGACCCTGCGCAAGTCCCACAATACTTTAGCATAGTTTAACCAATAGCTTTACAAATCTACTGATTACCTCAAACATTACTCTGTTCGCCATTAATTATAATTGTACGTAAGGTAATTTGATTTTTTAATGATTAATATAATTATTATTGGATCTGCCGAATAAATTAAAATTAAATTAATATGCAATTTTATATGGATCTCTGAGAAATATCTGTTCAATTTTAAGTAATCTAACAATGTTTAATGTCATTTAATTATTGCAGAAATGCGATAATTTTCAGTTAGTGTTATTAAATCAAACCAGTAAGTGAAGGGCAGAGTCGTATAAAAGTCTCGAGTGATATTTTGGTATTTTTACTAGTCAATCAATTTTAACGATACATGTATTTGTTTTTTTTCCTTGCATTTCTTGGTTGTCTTAAATCATTCTAATATTAACTCATAAAATTCGTAATTTTCATATTTTCATTAGTTAAATCATCCACTAACCCTTTCCATAAAATTATTTTAATTGTACATAATTAAGTTAAAAAAGAAAACCTTATTTTTTTGTAACAGGGGCGCGTTCGAAGGTTCATGTGCATTCACAATAAGATATATTTTAAGAAATTAAATACAATGTGTGAGTTGAAAAACCACTCTAGTGTGCCTTCTCATCGCAACCCCTGCCTTTACTTAAGTCATTCGATTGCTAGTAATATATGGTATTTTAAAATTTATTCAAAATATAATACTGGGAAATAGAATTACATTTTTGCACGAGTAATGAAAATGATTAATATGATTATTAGCTCAATATGCATATAAATTAGTCACAAAACCTAAATATTAGTTATTTATTTGATTAAGTACTATTAGTTTTAGGTAGGAAATATGTAATGAATGATTCGAATAAAATACAATTCTATATTTTTGTTGTTTTAATATATTTTTTATTTTAGTTTTGTTGGCCTCAATAATATAATAATAAAATTCTTACTCTCCTAATTTAGCCCAAAGCAAAATTAATAGAGGATAGATAGAGGAGAATAGATTATTAGATATGATTTTATTTATAAAGAATTCAGGGGAGGAAATCTAATATAATAAGAGGCCTTACTACACGGGAGAATTGGCTTGGTGGGTGGAAACGGTCGTCGAAACAACTAGTACCAACGGATTACCATGCCTCTCTCAAAGCTCGAGCGCCTTGGAGACTAAGAGACAGCGGGACACCTCCCCTGGAATTGATGTCGATTAGAAATCCTCCGGAAGCGAATCGCCCCTTAAGGCTTGAGGATTCTCCAAGGTTTTCGCCTCCTTAAAAACCCGGTAACACTGTAAAGGCCATCTGCGGCCAACAGCATTAGTCAGTCAAAAAAGGCTTAACGTGCCTTCCAAAGCTTTGACCAATAGTGTGACGAATAGTGAAATAAAATAGAACAATAATTTATGTATTTATTATTTATAATTTTTTTATTTTATTACTTGTAGAAATTCCTATTGTGCATTAAAACTGCCATATCTATGAATTTGAATGATGAAATACCCACGATTAACAGCGAAGGAGTAAATACGAAGCTTGGCTTGCATTGATATTAGCTGCCCGCCCCGGCTTTGATGTACGCCGAATAAACATTTTGATAATCTTTTAAACGAACTTTGTTCAGACAAAAACGAACGCAACAAAAAGAGATCAAGTAAGCGTTGAAACTTATCGAGTCAAAATAGGAAGTTTAACTGGTAGTTAAGTATAAAGCCTGTTTGCTTCTTGTCTTTTTATTTTTTAATATATTTTGGTACTAATTTGTTATTCTGTTATCAAGTTGTCATTATACTGACGTTGTTTCACGACGTACTTTCCTTACTTCTCTCCAAAAATACAGTCCACAGGCTCCTCAGGCTAGCTAGCGTATAGTATAGCGTAATGAATGATTTGGTTTAGCATACACGAGGGTTTCTCAGATTATATAATATATATGGAATAAAAATAAAACGACAAAGTAATATGAAATTCAATATTATTTCGTTATGCTTTTTTAATAATACAATATATTTGCATACCATATACTATCGGTAGTATATTTAATATTGATGACCAATCATTAAACAATGAAAAAATGATATTCATCAATTCTCGTTTGACATTCTTTAATAAATAGCTGTATACAAAAACAATTATTTACAGGATAAGGCAGTACAATTACCACGTAAAATTTGCCTTCTCTTAATTTAGCTATACAAGCAGTAAAAAAATGGAAATTGAAATAACGTTAATGAGGCTCAGTTAAACAAATAATACGTAATCACCTTAATATTACTCCAGTCAAATTGAAATAATTACTAACGAGTTAATTTTATAACAAATAAGCGATATTAGTTTGTGAACATGTTAATTTATAACGTGAGGGATAGATTAATTAAAAATTTAAACATATCTAACACGAACATACATCCGACAGTTTGGCTGTTACATTTGAGACAATTTGGAACGTATCGACCATCTCACTAATACATATGGCAAACATTACGTTTATACACAGCAGCTCTATCCGAATACGAACTAGAGGCGACGGCCGCCCCAGCTGACGCTCACGATACAAACACCCGGGCCCTCACCAGACCGCCAACACTACCGAGCTCGCGGAGCCCTGCCCAGCCGTACGGAACCGTGCCCAGCCGTGGGCAGCCGCAGACAACCGCCACAAAGCCACGCGCCAAATAAATAACAAACACAACACAGCGGTCACAATTTCAACATGATAGTCTTTCAATTATGTAATGCGAACCGATCGATGCTAATGCAAATAAAACAACTGATTCGAGCTTACGACCTCCTAATTCCATCTTAACTGTACAATATGACACAGGCACGAGCGGGCGGCGGCCGCGCATCGCCTTATTACCTATTAATGCTTACTATGACTTTTGTAAACGCGCGTTTACCGAACGAGGCGCCGCCGCCGCCAGAGCCCACCTCGCATGACTCACGCCTCACGCAAGCGAGAACACATTCTTTAAAACGTTACACAGCTCACGTCGAGGAATATGCACTAACCGACATAAAAATACAATGATAATGGACACTGGCACTATTGCCCTACAGTAGCATTTAACTGAAGATAAAGTGTTGACTCGAGCCGCTGGGACTAGATGAGGTGGACCAGGTGTCGCTCAGATGACGAGCGCCATGTCCTTCTTGCTGGGCAGCTGCACCTTCTTGCCCTGCCACAGCGAGTTGTGTATCGTGAACGCGTCGATCGTCACTGTCAGGTGCTTCGTGTGCACCTGAGAGAAACACTTGCTGCCAGAGTTGTACCTGAAACAATATAATACTTACTTACTCATCTAACAAGAAATCGTCTGCCTAACCACGTTTGTTTAAAAATCCGACATATCAGGGGAAAGGTCTAGTTGGCCACAGAAGATATTACAGAGAAGGCAAGGGGGAACTAAAGCTCATACAACCAGTCTTTTGTCAGTATTTTTCTTTATTTCATGGTCTGAGTTATTGAAGTTCTTGACGACTAATGGCAGGCATCGCCATTTTGGTAATGACTTACGAAAAAAATGGAAAGTCAACGATTTCAAAGAAACACAAAGTACATTGTCGATGAAATGATACAAAATAGAATGTAAGGTCAATGATGAAATGATAAGAAATTGAATATAAAATACCTTCATACTCTCCCTCGATACAGTATGAAGCTGTAAGGTAGAAAGGGCTATGAGTCGTAGGAACGAACTGCCAGGGATCAAAAATGTTGAAGTGAAGGTGGCTTTCATTGGTAACCGGATTCAATACCTGTGGTAAATAATATACCTTCCGATACTCACTTGAAGAATTTGTCGAACATCCTATCGTTGACATTCTTAGGGCCGGTGCCGTACAGCTTGGTGACCTGCTCCGAGTCGGGACAGTACGAGTACAGCGCTCGGAACTGGCAGCCGGCGTCCCTAAACAACACCAGGAAGTGCTTGCTCTCGGAGCGAGCGATCTCTTCAAGGACGCGCCGTTTCGCCTCCGCGTTCACTGCCCCAGGGAACACGCAGTACTCGACGGCATTTAACATTATGCCTCTATTCGATTTCGTCGTCGGCTGCTTGTATAAGCGTGGACCTGGAGATTATGTTTTTGGTATTGATAATGTTATGAATTCATTGCATTAACTGTATCTGTAGCTACTTTACCAAGTTTAATATAAAGTGCAAATTGTGATGTGAGATTAAATCCTAAACCTTACTTTGACTTTTGTGAAAGACTATATTCTAATATTAGGTGGAACTCAGGAAAATAAATCTTTGTGAATTCAACCTTTTTCAATTTTAATGAAATAAAACCTATTTAATTTGTAATTTAGAGCAAGAAATAATATTTAAAAAAACATCTTTATTTACATATAACAGATTATTGTCATTCAATTACAAAATTTTGGAGAAGAGGCATGACTGGTATTGCTTTGTGATTGAATATATTAGTAGCGTGATTTTTGAGTGTTATTGTCCACAACGGTGATGAAGCGATAAGCGATATATACGAAATTCATTTGTTAGAACAAGATGCTCTCAAATCGTTGCAAAAACCATGCCTTAATATATATGAATACTTAAATAACTATACTGAAGTTTTAATGTGTTGGCATGACATCGCTTTATACGAAATATACTTTCTCATAGTGACTTCGTGATCAATCGCGTTCAATATAAGCTCACTATACTACATAAATAATCATATAAAGACCTTTGCGACGACCTTGGCAGTTTGCTAAGTAAATACAATAAAATTAATAACTCCTTGAGCTCCTAGTAAAATATAAAATGTACAACAAGTATTTGATTTAAATACAATGCCTCTATAACCTGACCAAACTGTATTGTTGACAGAGTAATGCGACATTTTTAAAATCAACGAGTACAAATTACAATCATATTAAAGACAAATTCGAATTAGAGTTCAAATTATTTACTTATTTAAAGCAAGTTTTCCTATTTTAAGTTCCTTATTTAAGTTTATAATCAAATACTACTTATTCCAGTAAGAAAAAAAAGCGCTTATTTATTTCAATTTCGATAGTCTAAAACTAATAAATAATGACAAATTTCTTTGTCAAATACATTATATAGCAGCACAGTATCCCTCTTGCTATTGTATTTAAATCATAAAACCACTAGCATCATGTAGTGTATGTAACTTACCCGAATAATCCATGATGGAGGAATGCGTGGAGGAGACATCGGAGGAGTCGTCGTGGTGAATGCGCCGCTTGCCGATGGCGCCTGGCAGCGAGCCGGGCCCCGAGGCGGGCGAGCCGAGCGCGCGCAGGCCGGGCGAGGCGGCGCGCCGGGGCGGCGTCGCGCGCCCCAGCCCCGAGTCTGCGGACCAGCGCTGGTTAGCCCGCGACCACACTACGGCTGCCTCACAGGTAACTCACTATACCCACTACCTAACTCTACCGGCTTGACTTACTGACATTACAATACATGTGAGACAACTTCCCTTAAAATCTGCATACATACAATAAATCATTACTTAATACTCTTATTATCAAGTATTTAGCAGTTTAGAATTGTTTTTTTTGCTGTCTAGTACCAGTTACCCCAAAAATCCGAAATAATCACCACAACACTACATAGAATATTCACAATTTTTTGTACTTTTTCCATAAAAAGATTAGTATAATTAATAAATTGCTGGCAAAACTGCAGTTTCCTCAATATACCGCCTAATAGCAGCAGAAGGCTCTATGCTAAAATACCTAGTGCAGCATTCTACACACTGCCCTAGCTACCTTTGATGCGATATAACCATAAATTTAATATATAATATAATTGAAATTCCTTACCATAAAAATATTCTCACATAACGTCTAGGGGCAACACTATTTAACGGACAAGCAGCCAACCAGTTTAAATTTTAGATAACACTATAAAAGTAGATTCCTAAGTTTTCTTAAACAAATCATTAATTTTACGGCTGATGTCTAATTTATTTCATAATAATAATTATCCGTTAATAAAACAGCATCAAAAAGTCAATATAAAGTAGCAAACGTACTTAACACACAAATATATTTATAATATTCCTTCCCATTAGTAACTTACCAGTATTAGTATTTTATTTACTAGCATAAAAGTAAAATTAGTAAAGGAAATTTAAAAATATTTCTATTTAAATAAATACTCTATGATATTAATACTTTTATAATTAATTACGATAAAAAGCGTAAAATACTAGATGTGACTAATACTAATAACAATATATAAAATATCTACTGCTAAGCGGAAACTAAAACGCAAAACTTAATACAATAAGCTTACGAGAGCACATTTTGTATTTTACGCACAGATACTTTAAAATATGTATTAGCTAAAATCAAATTATTATCTGAAAGTAAAACAAAATATTATTATGAAGTATTATCTAACATTACCTTTATACTTTTTAAATCAATTAATCTTCTTGAATATTAGATGCTGTGCAATATTGGTCACAGAAGACTCGATAATACCAGTATTTTAAATCGATTACTCCATCGATTTGAGATTAATAGTATTAATATGCTATAAATTTTGAGCATCCCATTGAACTTAAATGTCCATTAAATCAATAGTAAATAGTAATTACAGTGTTTGATATTTCATGGTAAATATGTGTCACATATTTTATATCAGGACGTCAGTTATATAAATATAAAGGCCTCAAGTATAATGTCAGACGATGTCACACCAACACCATAAAATGTATAAACATAATAACATGCTTTAACATAGATCCAAATTAATATAAATATAATCTCTAAACAAAAACCACAACCGCGATAACATATAATGTACTTATATAGTTACCGATGACCCAAAAGAAATATTTAAATAAATATTGCACAAGACGTAAGAATGGGTACTGGCCGGATGGCATGGGCAGGCTGACTGATATTTTGTCAAACCACTAGGAAACATACAATACATAATTTGATATAGGACATTAAAATGTATCGTAGAAAAGTCTGTCAAAATTAGGAAGAAAGTGATAGAATGTTAAATCAAATTGAATGGAAAAAGAAACGTGCGTAAGAAACAATAACTTTTTTATTATCCCTAAAATACAGTTTACCATATTGTTTCATTGATATAAATGCCACACTCTTTAAGAGTAACACTGAAGCATATATGAACCAACCATCCGACAGTACCAGCAACAGAAAATTAACCCAATGCACCAGAAGCGGCGGTAACCGACTACACCAACGTGAGTCAAGCTATATCGGGTGGCTGAGCAAACATCTCTTACCGCACAGGTTCATAAGAGAGCTAGACTTCCTCCCCGCCTTAAAGTTACTCTGGTAAGTGGAATATTTAGACCTTCCACGTGAAGCCTGAGGTTCCTCATTCACACGTTCTGAAATGTTTCCTATACATGTCATCAGGCAACTCTCATGCAATGCCAGCTTCATTCATGGTTACATGAACAGCACTCAATGTAAACGCGACGGCGCGGCGACGCGCAAAGCATGCATCGGTCACACAAGCGGGCGCCGCAACGATATTACTTCGATAGACACACTAATATTATGGCAAACAAAACTAATGCTATATCGCGATAGAATAAAACTATCACATGACTGACGCTGGATGGATTCGAAACTGAATTTATGTATGTACAATGTCGGGAACCAATTCGGTATTAGCGCGGAAGGTCTAGGGCGTTTGGAATTCGGAATTTGGAAAAAGCCATAAAACCTCTCACTTCAATTGCAATCTACATAAACGGCCAAATAAAATATAAAAAGCATAAATTTTGCATGTCGGTATGTTTCTATTTCTATGCGTTGCTGAAATCAATACACATATAGAAATAAATCAATCAGAAAATAAATATCAAAATCCAAGCGTCTACAAATAAAATATCAAAAAGCTTCTTTGGCCAACGTCTATTACATTGAGTCACACTTCATTTACCATACACATATCAACAGTCAAAAATGACAATAATATTAAAAAGTGGATCTGGAATGATAATAAAATTACTTTTCAACAATTCATGGGTGACTTATTTCAAAAACAAATATTTATTTATAATTTGAAAATTAAACCTCCCATCAACTAATAATATCTGCTATGGATCAATTGCAGACCACAATAAACCTTATTTCACAAAGTAAAAAAAATCCAAAATCAAAAAATATTTTACAAATTTATTGTGACCTTTTCTGGGGTAAAAAGCAGAACACTGTCAAGCAAAAATAGTTAGTGGCGCGCGGGAAGCGAGCAGGCGACACTCGTGGAAGACATGAAATGTACGGTAATACAATTTCGCAAAAATTATTACTTGAAACATTGGAATAATTTACAGAAGTAATTTATTGATACATTACTTTGCCTTCAGCTTTTAATTCCTTTAAACTAACGTTATCGTTATTATTAATTAATTAGTAGTTATATAGGAAACTGCATTACCGCATCGAGTATGAATTTCAATCAATGATTCAAGAATGATTAGCAATGAAAATGTATTCGTTATACAATGCTATTCATTTTGCAATTCCAACAATTTAGCTTTTCTATTTATGTGTATTATTTCATGGACGTTAAGTCTTCGCTTGCTAGCGTAATTTATCAATATAAACAGCATATATAATGATATTATCTTTGGAGATGATTGACACGAGTATCATACATTGCGGTACACGCGAAATGTGTTATTAAAGTGTTAAAAATTAAGACGGCGCAATGTATAAAAGACTCTTATGATAATGGCATATGACTCACCCCGGGAGGTTTTGCAGGAGCCGCGGCGAGCCAGCGGGCCACTGGAGGCACTACCGGGCGACATGCCTCCACGCTCATCTACCGGTGACTCCGCCGGAGTCACTATACCGGATATATTGGGTCAAGGATCTCATAATACTGGTACAAGTCTGAGCGTAAATAATACTGCGAACTCAGTTAAACTTGGGATTAGCTTTCAAATTTATTTAATAACTTGTGTAAAAACTTGAAATACACTTAGTTCGCGGTGGTATTTGCGCTTCAGATCTGGTATGATCGATGTCCCCATCACCAATAATTAATGTTAGGGTAGTACTAACAATACTGAAATCCTAAATATATGCACTAAAATAATTCAAAATCTTCTAAGAGCACAAGTAATATTTTGAAAATATAATTTATTTCACTCACTAACAATACACACACACTCAGAAACAATATCCCACTAGTTATACTAGTAAAATATATAAATCAAAGGTATTGTCAGCAGCGCCACAGTAGTGACAGTCCCCGGCTCGGCATATGTCGCGACTGAGATGTTATTTTGTTACTAACCAGTCAAAGTTAATTTCAATACCGCTGTACCTATGCTCATTTCGTTTAGATTAGTTATTGTATAGTTAAATGTGGAAATATTTTGAAAATTGATGAAATAAATATATACTTTTCACACTACACAAAAGAAAATTCATAATGTCACATGGATGGATGGATATGTTGGTTTCAAATGAAGTGTTTAAACGTGAAATGCAATGTGATGTTTGAATGACAAGTAAATATTAGTATTTCATTCATCACATTCTCCATTCGTATGCATTGCATTCATGTGCGTGTTTTATACCATCCAATAAAGAGTATTTTAATATGAGGCTACTATAATTAATGAAACCGTATCTGTATTGGTAGAAGTTTAAAATCAGTTTGAGTATTATGTGTTACTTGTGTTGTGCGACATATTAATAGCTAATAACAACATGCAGGATGAGGCTAAATTTAAAATATTCTTAATTAAATAAGCTGGTAATGCAATATTATAAATAAATAAAACAGCCTGAACCGATGTCTATTTGGAAACATTGAATAATCTTTAACCTCGTCGTCGCAAAGGACAACTTTTTTCTTTATGGATTGGAGTGATGGAGAACTAAATAATTATTAAATTGTCCTTTGCAAATGAATATCATTATCCAGGTACAAAAAAACATTAACATGCATTAATTCGATTATGACGATCAGGATATAGAGATAAATAAAATACGACCTCCATAAATAAAAATACTGTTACAATAAGAGTTCAGAAATGTCTCAGAAAATCATTAGAATTTATTCTTCAACATTAATGGCTAATATTTTGCAGAATGCTTGTATGACCAAAAATATTACAACCACATTCCATCTGGCAATAGTTTTACACAAAAATGTTTTTTGTGCGCTCGAGTCGACGCTATATTTTAGTTCAATAATCGATCTACTTAGAAAAGTATAGTATTTTGTAACAAAAGAATGTCTGATATAGTAATCAGAAACGAAAAATTGTTTAAAAACTATTTTGATTTCCACCAAACCATAGACTCGATCACTCAAAAATAAACCTGTAATCCACCGAGCTAAAGCTGTGACATCTTTGTCAGGTATGTATGTACAGGATGTACTCACCGCGGTAAAGGCCGGCGCGCTCGGCGAGGCTGTCCTGCGAGCCGCGGTAGTAGTCGCGCCGGATGCCGCCCGCTGCCACACACACACCTCAGTAGTACGCACTACACTAACTCTACCAGCTAGCTCATATCACTGTGGCGCGCGTAATGAGCGATTATATGACCTACAGCTCACTCAAATATACTATAGAATTGAAAATGGACATCGTTTTGATAGCTCACCATAATTCAAGTTCAGAATATACTATATAACCTATTGGATAGACTAAATTCGAACGGATAAAGAATCCACCAACACTTCCTAAAGCAAATATTTTAAGGCGTTCATTGAGAGCCGACTTCCTAATTAATCGGTTTTCAAGTGTACTCAATCCAGTAAACACTGTATATTTGACTAAACTTGTTGTCTATAACTTTGTATTTTGGCAAAAAAAATTATAAAGCCAAAACATAATTCATTGACTTATCTACGATACTTTAATTTTATCCAAATCGTGCATTTTGTCAGATCAGAATATTATATGTCTTATTTCTTGATCTATATACACAACTTTTATTTCTAGAGTAGAGTATACTGTATTGAAACGGGGTACGATATATTGAGCCTTGAAGGTGCTATTATAGAGTTCTATAGATAGCCGGATTTTTTTAGGGAATTTACACCATTGATTAGTAATAGGGATGCACATCTTAAGGACAAAAATCGAACACATATTTCTAAACGTAACATGGTAATACAGCTGTCCTTATTGCAACCATACTGAGTAAACGAGATACTCTCAGTTAAATTTTGAGTTTATACCTGGTCCAAATATCAAAAGACCAAAACAAAATATTAACATAGACACCTTTTTCAATTCTATTTTATAATGACAAACTACACACCACAGTAATTTGAACGCGCTGTTACAACCACGACTTTACTTTACAGGCGAGAATTAATTATTATTTATGTGTTTGCGTCCATCGTGGTTGTAATACAGCCCTAGCAACAGGTACCGTGCACTATCGATTCTTACGCATGACGTTCTGGATAATATGACAAAAAAAACTTTGAGCTACGTCCTCTTGGTAATTGAAATAGAATCATCAAAACTAATCTAATTAAAACATAAAAGTACTCGCGTCTAGACCAGAAAAGCATAAAAAAAATTAACTGGTATCATGCGTAAAAACCGTTACAATTATGGCATCATGCTGAACGAAATCGCAAACTTAGAACAAATTGGGTTTGTAATTATAATCAGTATAAGTTAATGAAAGTAGCACATTTAGCGTGCATGCCATTGGAGGAATACCCGCCGATCATTGAAGTGTCAAAGATGGCAGATATAGGACCAAGCTAACACTTAGTGCGGCGTAATAACACACTGAGAGCAAAACTAAACTTTAATACGTGAACATAAAACATAATATTGATTGTGCGCTTTGTGTAGTATGTATTTGAGACATATTGTAAAATTTCGCTGTTATTATGATACCAGAAGAAATTGATCACCAAAAAGTAACTGCTTCGAAACAATATTGTGTGTATGTTAATTTTGTAGTTGTGTATGACATATTATTATTCTTAAAATTGGTTCGTTTATCAGTAAAATGATATCGCGAGGGTAATAGGGCAACAAGCATATGGTATACGTAAAGACTTAGGAGGAATCTCACCAGCACCATCAAACTAGCGCTTAGAATATTTCTGATCACAGTTCTATCAACCTATTTTGATTTGGTGATTATTTTGAATTAATAATATATAATGAATTAAAAATTATAATGAATAATTATAATGTTGTTTCATCCTAATTCTCACTAAGTAATCACCGTCGCAGACGCTTGTCTCACTAGCTTTATAACATCCATAGTTTTAATACAATCATAGTATCTATGACGCTGATTATAACATAGGCAACAATATATCATCAGATGTCAAAGAAACATTGACATAAAGCTTATGAAAACTAATTTACTCACCAATGTGATGTAAGTCTTCCTTCGGACATACATTTTCTCAAATGAGAGGTTAATAAAGCTTTCGTCAACTATACCAGACCATACTATTACCAGTCTCGGCACAGACCATAAAAATAGTCGCATAAACTCACTGTCTCATTCATTTATTTATTCAAATATAATTCTAGCAGGCGTCTGCGCGTCTTCGAAACTGCACTAAACCGGTTTAAGCTTGTTTTCACGTCCGCACTAAGAAGATAAGCTATCAAACAAACGCAGATCACTATTTTCAAGTATAAGTTTGGCAATGTCACGTGTCCAGATCTGCACATCGCGTACCGTGCTTTGACTTTGATACGTACCGTTGTAGTTATCTGCAAGTCTTTAGTTTTTTTTGCTTATGATATATGCTAATCTTTACATAATATATTCATTTAAATAGTGTAAATATACCTACGATAAAACCGAAGTAACTTCTTTAGATTATTGTATTAAACAGATTAATGTGTAAAGATCTCTCCCACTAGTGCGTATATAACAAGTATAGCTGCCCGACTGCGAGACGTGTCGTCTGATTTGTTCACGTAAATGTACGCATACGCTGGGTCAGGTGACTGACCTGTGAGGTTGGTGGCAGACGGCTGCTTGGTGAGGAGGCCCTCGGCCGCGTGCAGGGCTCCGCTGTCCACGTGGATGGTCTTGGGGCGCGCGCGCGCGGCGGCGCCCTTGGCCCGCAGCCGCGCGCCCGGCGCCGGCGTGGGCGCGTTGGTCCCGCGGAGTGACTCCATGTACTCGGATTTATCAAGCACTTTGCCCTGTAACACGGATTATATAACCATGAACAATATTCAATTTGGCAAAACACCATAAACTGAGAAAAATTTTCGAGAATTTTATCACGCATTTCCACTGTTCAGGGATGCCGTAAGATTTGAGGTAGAAGAGCAAGTTATAAGATAATAGATTATATATATAACGGGTACTGGTGGTATTTTGAAATGTAGGGGGTAGCTCAAAATACTTGCAGTTATCTTTAAGTAAACGATTCCATTTTTCTCATATAACCTTATGCGCACCCATGCTGGTCGTATGACCAGTCGTTCTGGGAAGTAAGTTTTGAGCGGACGCTTCATAATTACTGATTTCATCGCTTCCACTGATTACCATCGCTTCAAAATCTGAAAATAACTATTTTCATCAAGAAGACTCAATGCTTGCAATTCCCCTGGAGATAACGGAGGCGACTGCTAAATACAAAGGATAATCCTACCTTTTTTCCATGGTTCATTCTCTTGTTTTTCATCCAAAGATCAAAGATCACAAGTCTAAGTCAAGTTAAACAAACACATCCCACTATTTCATTTAATCTAACCATCCTATGGCACAAATTAAATTATTTGCACTACCTGGCATTTTATTATAGAAACTTGATAATACTAGAACGGGTCGGCCTTTATATTTTCTAGTATCGTACTAAGATGAAGGTAGCTGACCTCCCGCTCGGCCTCCTCGACGGCCTTCTTGAGCTTGTACTGCTGCAGGATGAGGTCGCGGCGACGCGCCTGCTCCTGCCGGCGCGCCGCTCTCTGCTCGGCGACGGCCTCGTCCCGCGCACGCCGCGCCGCCGCCGCCGCCTCGGCTCGCGCTCGGGCCTCGTCGGCTCGCTGTCGTCGTTGTAGCGACAGCAGCATTATGCGCTCTTTCTTGCGTTCCATTTCCTCCGCTGAATTCTGTAACAGTCGTACACTTGTCTCAGATACACAAGTCTTTTTACAATACAATATATAAATATAAAAATAGAACAACATTTCAAGAAAACGTCTACACATGATTGGCGACCTTATTGGTAATGCGCGATCTTTTTACTGTGATAGATAAAAGTACTTACTTAAAAACACAACAAATAGTTGATAAAATAAATAAATTGTGAAAACATTCTCAAAACCAAAAATAATAATTAAAATACCGACATTTCGCACACACAGCGCACGATCTGGTAACTTGAAATTAATTACAAATAAAAGGTATCCTATTCCATAACAAATGTAATAAAGAAATATTTTTATTAAAAACCAAATTATGAATATTTTAATTAGACTTTTTACTTTTCCCTCAAGCTGTAAAGAATATTGGGAGAAGGACTAGCGAAATGTTTAAGAATATTATAGATATATATGTTCCGTGTCTCTATCAGATGATTGCTTATAGATAATAATTTACCGGGTCTGGATTCAACTCCCCAATGACGAGAGCGGCGGGTTCAGCGTTGGTCGGCCGCGACACTCGCTCCTTCGGCGGACTCTCTCTCCGTTGAGCAGGTAAGTCTTCGTGCCGGTGCAGAGTAGAAGCCTCCAAAGGTCTACGATCCTCCCAGGTAATTTCAGGACTCCGATCAGGACTTTGTGACTCAATAGACTTTTCCTTTTTAGGCGAGCCTCGTTTCGCTCGCAAAGGAGGCTTCGGCCGCTTCGGTTGTTCGTTATCAAACGAAATGTAGAAGCCTTTCTCGTTATCGTTCTGATCTTCAGGTTGTCTAAACGAATCTCTTCCGAGCGAAGGTCGCGTGGGCGAAGGGATTCGGTACGTTCGTGTGCCGGAAGAAATATTGAGCCTGTTGATGCCTTGTCGGAGGGCGTCGTCTTCCGCGTTTCCGATGAAGGATATATTTTGAGGTTCCATATCATCCGGCGCCTGGAGTTGGTGCAAGGCTACGGGCTCTGTCCGGCGCGGCTCTGGTAATGAGCCTTGCCTTTGCGGCGTTTTTGACCGTCGCGGGCTCGCCGCTAAAAATATAAATAACTTTATATTTTATACATAAAAAATATATTACCAATTTTACAAAATAGAAAGGGCGAATAATGTAAATTTTCGGATAAAAACTTTAGGCCATAGACCATCATCTATGATATCATCGTGAATCAGGCTGTAAACTTTCTAAATTTAATAATTGATTCAAAAGAACGTACCTGGCGGCGGCGATTGCGACGCGTATTGGTTTGAGTTTATCACAGTGTAGCTTTCCGTTCCATTCTGGTAGCGTTCGTTAGAGTAGTGTACGGGGAAGGGTTGAGGCCGCTCGCGCTCGTGGAGAACGAAGCCCTGCGACCAGCCGCGCTCGGGCTGCGGCGACGGCGACCGCCATCGCGCCGCCGGCTCCGGCGACGAGAAGGGCTGCTGGCTCTGCTGCTGCAGCTAGAGGGTTACATACCTCATTGTATACAATCATAGGAACGTTGACAGGTGAAAAAATACATAATTTGTAAGTGAATTTTAAATTAAAAATGAATCATTCATTTATTAAATATAACATGTTTAAAATAAAATACAAAACAATACTGATAGTGATAGTGATCGTGTGGTAGACCGAACCGCACAAAAAGTCTCGTCTGCGGAGACTTATATAGTAAACACTTACCACCTGAAGTAGTAAATCAGTCAAAATTACTTTATTCAGTACATTGAAGACGACATGACTGAAGTCTGTGCTAATTTGTCGTGAAATATGATCCTATGTTCTTTATCAGCCTCATAAAGAGAATCATACACGTAAGTCGTAGTGCCTACAAACCTGCCAGCGTTCGTTATCCTGCTGCTGCTGCGCGTGCTGCGCCCAGGTCTTCCGCGGCGGAGCTGGACTTTCATGCAGGTAGAACCGGCCGTCCACCTCAATGTCGCGATACTGCGCCGGCGGGCTCTGGTACTCCTGCTAGAGATGTGACAACCCGAATGTATGAATCATAAATTATTATAATTTAGTAGCATAAAATATTACAGGAATATATTTCCAAACAGATTATAAACCATTCCTCGATTCAGTGAATAACGACCCGAAAAGGCCCAATGGCCTATTTACCTGGTGAAGATTTCCTTTTTTTTTAATTCTAGTTAATGAAGTAATAAGTACATAAAATGACTATAAAAACTAAACAATCATTATATATTCAAAATTTCATTCTTACCTAACCTAATCAAAATCAGTGCAAAAATCGATATTCTCACATTGATAGTATCGATAGCATCATCGCCCTACCTGATAATAATGCAAGTCCCTCGGCAAATGCGGCGTGGAGCCGAAGCCTGGTCCGAGCGCGGCGCGCGCCACGTTGTGTTGTGAGCTGAATTGGCTGTGCTGCAATCGACAGGCGGCGTCAGCGGTGCGGTTAGCGCGGTAGACTTACACGTTTAATATTAAAGCACAATTTTCAATGACCCCTTAAATTTTTAAAGCGTTTATTACGATAATCCGTCGAAGTTCCTGTTTGAGAAGAAACTTCAACATATAGAAAAATCAATAACAATCATCTCAGATTAAATCTCAGAAAAGCACATTATTGGTATTCAATTCAAATTGTAACTTGGATCTGATTTACAATCAGCCTTAGTAGCCAAAGCAGTTAGTTTCAAATTCAGTAACAAATTTAGTTAATAAAATATACTATTAAGTACTTTCGGTATTTACAATCAGTTTCAAACGTAGTAATAAAAGCACCAGACCCTATGGCAACAAATATTTAAAGAAACAGTGCTTAGGTATGTGAATACAATTCAAAGGAACATTGAAAATAGGATTAGTAGATTAATCAATAAAATGACATCACACAATTCAGAATAATTGTAAAACTAAAATGTTTGTTATGTAAAGAGAACGAGCTTTGCAATTTTTGGTTGTTTAACATATCGTTAAAGCAGTGGATGCTGTTTCTTGTTTCTTTTGCGTTAAGTATATACATATTAAACATCAAACATTACAAACCGACTAAAAATAGAATCCATAATTTAAAATTACTAACCAGTTGTGGAATGTTTGGTTGATATTGAAAAGGCGATTGCGGCGGTTGTTGGAACAATTGCTTCGCTTGCTGCTGCTGCAGCTGTTGCTGCTGTAGTTGTTGCTGCTGCAACTGTTGCTGCTGTTGGAGTTGTTGTTGCTGCTGCTGCAACTGCTGCTGCTGCTGCAGTTGTTGCTGCTGGAACTGCTGCTGCTGCAGTTGCGTCTGCTGGCTGGCGAGCCGTGCGATGTCACTCTGTATGTCCTGCAGGCTGGAGTTCATTCTGGAAGTTTTTATAGTGTAACTGCTTCCCTTGTGCACATTGCGTGCTAGAAACTCAAGACAACTAACTAGATATTCTAAAAGAATAAACCTTTCCTTACGTAAAGTTAAATGTTTACAAATCACGCTAAAATTTCCAATAATATATTTTATAATCTTACTTTGCTATTGACTGTTGATACTGCTCCAACGCAACATTGTCCACAGTCTGGTTTGGTGCATCCATATCCTATATCGATAAAGATAGATTCAGATTTATGACAATAGACAAAATAAAAAATAAGGCTACATGAATGTTTCAACTAAAACTTGCTTCTAATGACATTATTTATATTTTTCCCCCACCAATTTAATAATATCACATGCACTTTAATTACAAATCCATGCTACCCACACTATGGAAATCTATCAATGCAAGGTTACTACAAAACATTTAAAAAATTCTATAATATAGTGAAATTAAAAAAAATTGTAAGTTAACGCGAATAATAAATATAAAATACGAAAAAATTATTCTTAATGTGCTAAACTATTATAATTATAATTATGATAAAAAAAGAACTTAACGGAGATACAACGGTATTATAAAGTACCGGGTGTATTTACTGTACGGTTTCGTATCATTAAAAGTTGTGTGTTTGTACCTGGTTGAGCTGATTGTCCTGCTTGACGTCATCGTCTGCAGGTGTTCGCGCGCCCTTACCCTGCAACACCGGCCCGCCACCGTCACTCGCATGCCGGCATGCGGCACTGTGTATTGGCATATACACATACCTTTTCGGAGCTCTTATACTTAAGTGTCACATTGAGATGGGTTTGTCACAGAATATATTAATAGAATTAATCTTTATTGGCGTTTAAAAAAAAACTATTTAAACCATTATTATATTTGAAATATATTTTAAATTATTGTGTCGCGTATATAAACAAATTAAATTTATTTTTTGAATGTGGTGCTTTCTAAATTTTACATTTAAATTATAGGCGTATTTAGAGAAAGACCTTGTTTTAAACAAAAACAATACCCATTGTGGGTGTTTCAAATTAAATTAAATACAATTTTTTGTAAATGAATTGTAATAAATTTACCCCATGGTTTTGGAGAGCAACTCATTTCATATCTTTGAAAACTGTCTATGGTCACTTTAAAGGTGGCTAAATTTATATTAATTGATAATTTTTATTGTTGCTATCCTTTAATATAATATAATAGGAGAGTGGGATATACTGAAATTAAATTTAGATTTACAGCGAGAATTCAGAATCAAGATCATATAATAAATATAATATCACTATGCTACTTCTCAAACTAGTATTTGCCACTGAACAATCCAAGGAAGAGAATAATACATCTTCTATATAGTTCGTTAAACATCATGAGCACACACACAATTTTAACAACTTGTGTTCTTATTAAAACTAGAATAAGCGTTACAATGTATTAAAATTAGTCACGTCTTTGCTGCTGTCTTACAAACCCATATCAATATAATGTCATTCTGATGTCAAACTCCAGTGAAATGTTTATATGCCAATTAACGAATACATGCTTTGAACGCGTGATATCTATTGTATATTAGATTTTTACCTACAATGTGCTGTATTAGTAACATCGGGACATTACAACTCTGGATTTGGTAGTGACAAAACAAGGGTTATTAAGTGACATTCAGTACATTTTTATTACAAAGTGAACGTGAAACAATCTTATTTATAAATATAAAATATAACTTTGAAACCGTGTTTTGCTGCTTAAAGTAAAAATGTAATTAATTAAGAGGAAATTTATAATACTGCGAAGCTTATCATGATTTTTAAGCAACATAATACCTTACAATGGCCAATAAGGAGTTTATAAAAAGCTGCCTCAATCTACGTACAAGATTAGGCAATATGAATTTCTAATTATAAGCTAATAATTGAAATTTATGTATTGGAAAATGTATAATTGATGAAAAAACTATGTTCTTATTAAATACTCTTTAGATGGTCCTTTGAGGTGATTATCTTCGATATATTTTAATGAAAAGCTTTGTAAGCACGTGGAAACTGAAAATTGTAATTCGAATGACGTACTCAAAATGTGAAAATACAAAATTAAGGAAAACAAACTTCATAAAGATACTAAAACTTAACCGTGGGTTCAAACTGGCCACTCACCATGGAGGCCAACTGGCTTTGCAAATATGTATCCTAATGAAATAGAAAAATTAGTTTATTCGTTGCCCTATAAGATTAGTTTCATGAAACAATATTGCAAAAATACAGTTATTATCGTTAGTTATTCATGAAACGTTTAAAAGTGTAACTTGTTAATATATGTTTCAATCAACAGTGTATATATTCAATTCTAATTAAAATTAAAATCTAGGGTTTCAAAAATTTACATTGATATCAAACGTAAATAAACAAAACACTAGATACATACTGCATTCGAGCAAACAACCCTTCAGCCTCTTAAAAACCATTCATTTAATGCACACCCAAATTAAAGCTTCGTCTTCTTCATAAACAAAGACTTATTTCTATCACAACACTTTCCACATAATTAACAAGTAACTTGACCCTTATTGCGTATGTCGGTGCCAAATCTTAGAATTGACCATTTTGGCTAATTGACCATATCATGTTACGACTGCTTCCCAAATTAGGATAAAACTCTAGCCAAAGCATGGATTCTCACCGTGTTCATATCGTAAAATATCAATAATATCATATCGTAAATGGCCGACAATTTCTTAGTGATCAATTTTAAGATCTTGCCCAACACATACACTATAAAGTATACACAACTAAATAACCTAGGACTGTCTTTCGACAATCAATTCTGGCAAGCTACAAGAATTTGTCCCTTATAACCTAAACATTAAGGTGCATATGACTCACCCTAGTGACGGCCTGCAGGAAGGCCTGCTGGCCGAGGTGCTGCCGCTGTCGGTTGACGGCCAACTCCATCCGCCGCTTCTCCTGTTCGATGCGGCGCCGCTTCTCTTCCAGTTTGAGCCTAATGTTGTTTAGTTGAGCGGCCATCGCGCCGCCGCCGGCCGCTATCACACCCTCGTCTGATAAGTCGTCACCGTCTGTGAAGAGTAAATAATGGTGAGCAAACGATACATTTGAACTAATTTTGCGCAGATGACATGTATTTATTTAATACTGGCCCGGTGGCAACAAGGCGGATGCTTTGTTTGTAGTCTTTTAAGTGTATTAAGTTGTATTATTATACATTGATGATCCTAATCTTCCCCTGCCCTAGAAAAAGCTGTGGTATGTGTAAACCTTTTATTGGCTTGTTATATATTAGAAATATTTCCATTCTGCAAACCTAGCTGTAGGTTTCAAATAATAATAATAAATTCTTGATGCCTGTTTACGCAAATTACAAACTTCATACACATATACGAAAATGATTTTAATAACATGAGTTTACTAGATAAAATTAATCAATGCAATCAATAAAGTTATTCAATTACGTTGAAAACCAGATTGAATGAATTTTACTGGAAAATTGATAAAAATGTCTACTGAAGGTAAACTACGGAGCTATGCGACTTGCTACCTGCGTTATGCGTCATGCGACTTATTAGGCCAATATTCGCGGTTGTATTTTGTACGAGATGACGTATGTATCAGTGACACATCTCTTGGAAAACGTTTCATGTTGCAAGACGAGTGCCATATCACAGGATTAATGTTAATAATAAATCTGAGTCAATATCATTTTTTTAGAAAGTCTCCCAAACTAGAATCTAGTAAAAACTCGATAGCTCAATATATGTCTACTGAGCGATAATCGTTTAAAAATCACTGTAATAATTACTTGGATGATTATCTTGCTGCATACACTGCTGCTGCCACGTGGTCGTGTTGGGCGGCGGCGTAGCGAACGATGTGCTCTTCCGCCTCTCACTTTGTTCACTCTCGAACTGATTGTACTGAACACCTGAGTCAACACATCCCCATATTACCACTAACAATCGGATTAGGAATGAAAACTTAGAAGACAATGGGAATATGTGGTCCAATGCGAGTCTACAGATCAACGACACAGCGGCAAGTTATGTAATCCAAGGGCATACAGAAAAAGCAAAAATAAAACCACATAATACGGACACATCTTAATAGAAACATTCACTGTGGGTGAGAGTAGCTAGTGTTTCGAAAATTAATATTATATATATAAATCATTTTGGTGCATAATTGCAGTCCACTGATTATACACAAACCTTGTTGGTCCCCATTACTCCTTATTCTATTTAAGTCTGCGAAACTTGTTTTAGTCCCATCACCATCAGTAGAGTCCCTTTCGTTTAAGAAGAAGCCATCGCCGCCTCCTTTATTACTAAACCCGATCTGATTCAAATTCACCGCATCGCTGCTTAGCTGTCGACGTATCGGATAGAACGGCGGATCTTCTAGTGGTTGAGAGTTTTGCGGTTGTGAGTTCTGGGTTTGGGAGTTTTGTGGTTGCCAGTTCTGGGGCTGCGTGTTTTGTGGTTGGGAGTTCTGTGGTTGCCAGTTCTGTGTTTGTGTGTTCTGCGAGTTTTGTCGGTCTAACCGTCTCTCGTCCGGTGCTCCATTCTGGTAGTCACCGTGAAAGAACTGAATTGAACCACGGATGTCTTGTCGCGACGAACGCAGTGGAGGATTGTAGGAGTCGAGAGGACCTGCAGTACAAGTATAAGAATACTGACATAAAACTCTGCGCAACGTAAATATAAAATAGCAACACATGACATTATACATTGAGACTATTACAAGCGTGGTAAGGCCATTCTAATAGGTCACTAAAAAGATGTTAACTGACTGTTTTTTCCTAAAAGAAACATGTATTATTCCCACATTTAAAGACAATTTAAATCACAAAACAATGTCCACACTGACCTGAAGGCGCAGATATCTTCCTAACATTAGTAACGGTAGCGAGCTCCTTCTCGGGGTTCCGTCCGGCAAAGTGCAGTCGATCCTGAGAACCGCCGAAGTTCTCAACGGTGAGCTGGCTGTCATCGGACACGGAGGAGCGCCGCGACCGGCGGCCGGCGAACGAGCCCTCGCGGGACACCTCGCGCACCGACGGCCGGCCAGCCGCCACCGCCGCGCTCTCCGACGACGACACGGACGCTGGAACAACATGTATGAGTTGACGAAGAGACGGTAGTGACAAACCGCTTTAAATGGAAGTGCTATATCTGGAATGCTTCAGATTCTTAGATAGATAAGATATTTACTTCAAATACATCAAATTCGAAAAAAAACCGACTAGCAGCCAGTGGCCGCGTACTAGATGTCAGTCATGTAGTGTCTCACCGTTGTCGGGCGTGTGTCGTGCGATGGAGGCGAGCGTGGTGACGGGACGGCCGCGGTGCACCACGTACTCTTCCCGCTGCGGGCTACAACTGCGTCGCTCCGGCGTCGAGCACGATGACCGCCCTATACGACCGCTTGTCCGCGACACTAAACATAATATTTTCGTATTATTAAAGACAACACACAGTTTTCGTCTCCTTCACAAATTACACATACGTGTGAAAGAGACATATTGATTTGAACTATCGAGGTCAACGACGCGTAAAATAGCCTAAGTAAGGAGACTGCGATATTTTGTGATTTAAAAAATGTTATTAAAAATACGCCTTCGAAGTAGTCTTAAGTAAACGCTCCAACGTAAATTGTTGACATAAAAAATTATGTGTACCAAAAGCGATATTGTATGTACGTTTCATTAAGAAGTGTTGACATTTTATTTTAATCATGCCATATTTATTATTCCCATCTCTATCAAAATATACTGTTTTGAAGGAGATAAAGAAAATTGAGGAGCAGGAAATAAAATCAAAAACGATAATTATCGTTTAATTAAGTATATTTAAAACTAAATAATTAACCACAACCAAAGCAATAACTTTTGTTTGGCTGTGCCCACAATAAATCGGTATGAATTCGCGAGCAAATAAAGGTTCAAGAATCTACAATTTTACATTAAGCCATGTTCATGCTACAAATAAAAAAATACTACTAGAAAATAACAAAATTATAAATTTGAAAGTCAATTTAATAAAAGACAACATAAAATTTACGCTTAAAGGGATATTTGATGAAGCGAGCACACGAGGGTAGGAGACATTTATTTATTTATCTATAATTAGGGTCAGTAATAGTATAAATAGTATATCCAACCAAAAAAACACCTTTTCATTGTACCAATAATTTATTCTTCTATCTAAATATAAAAAAAAACCAAAACTCACATTGCCTGGTTAAAAGACTTCCTACTGCTTCATATATAATTAAGTAAAACATAAATCCAAAGTGCAAACTACAATCTTTACCATCTATTTGTGTGTGGACAACAAATCGGGAGTCTTGAGGGCATAATGTCATAGACTCCGTTTACTTTATTCCGGTTAGTGCTCAAAAACCAAAAGCCAGTGTAGTCACATGCCAAAGCGTGATTAACAAACGTAGAATGTTAAAATTAGTTCAAAAAGGAACACAGAGTGAAAAGCAGAATTGTAAGCATTCATCAATGAGACAAAATATAAAAATCAAACAAAAACGTTGCAACACACATTGCCAAAACGTGAATAGTAACGAAAACTATTCAGGGGACGATCCAAGTGAAAAACTAAGACACACACAACAGACACCATTGTCGTATCTTTTGCCTGTTCGCACGAGAGCTGGGTCGGGGCTTATTTATTTAAATAAAATCAAGGATAAACAAATATGTTTCCATTTTAACACTAATAAAACCGATCTTGAATTTAGTTTTCTCCATTATATTCCTTGCTATCTTTCAACATGAATATTACTGGTTAAGGATTGAACTACATCAGGCAGCACGGAATCAAATATTTCGTTGCTCTATCCTATTACGTCGCTCAGAACCGTCACTTGTTAGAGGAAGAGAGAGTTCTGTCGGGGCTGCGACGAAAAAATGCGAGCTGTCCGATGTACTATGCGGTCAAAATTAAATTATTAGTTGTCAGCGAAAGGTGTCGTCACACATGAAACTAACTAACTTCAATGGCTTTGCCAAATTATGTGCCAAACACTAGGCACAAAATTTAAAAAAAAAATCATTCTTTTTTTCTTGATACTTTTAAAATTGATTATTCACTTACTAACTTTATTATAAAACTAACTTTATTATACAAATATATCAAGTTAATTGAACGTCTGTTGAACTTCTTTTATAAGAGAAGTTCGTCAGTGGTGTGACCGCATAGTTAAACCTTAACTCCTCGAGCCGCCCAGTTTCCGAGCGAACCTGACTGAGACACGACACTAGACGACAATACCTGCGAAGGGCGGGCGGTGACTGTTCGTGTTGGTAGGCGTGAGCGGGGGGTCGTCGGGGCGCAGGTCTGGAATGGGCGCGGGCGCTGGCGGCAGGCACCGCTTGTGGCGTACACCGTGCTGGTTGCTGCCCACGGACGCTGCCAACACCGCTGCCACTCACTACCTCACCCAACGCTCAACGCACGGCAGGACGTACACAAGCGTACACCCATCCGTACGCGCTTTAACCACGTGTGCACGCGGTCCGACGCACAAAAAAGTGCTCCCACATATACAAACGAATATCCCCTACAGTATGTTACATGGAAGTAATCTTTAAGAAAAATAATGTATCGTCCAGTTAACTTACAACCTTAGTTAATAATAAGCACAAGTGTTCTCCTGATCGAGTGCATAACCATTAGCATAACCACTAGAGTTACGTAATGGGGTGTTTTTTCTAAAGTACACACTAGCTAAATTTCAATGTAATGCATCTTGTTCCCAAAGTATACTTACAAAAAGGATAGCTTTAAATTTTTTTGTTCTATTGCCGACCTTAATGAACGTCAGCAACTTTAAGCTTAGCGAAACTACCCCAAATGTCTAATGTTGCTTTTGTCCAAATGTACTGTACTGTAAATACTTCAAGTTATTTGACAGTTAAATCCCAACTATACATAATGAAAAAGTGGCTTATACTAAAACTTAATTAAGATATAGCTTGAGTATCCAAAATCATAATGTTACAGATTCTGGATTAAATATTCTTATTATAAAGGTTTCTTACATCCATGTAACATACGCATATGATTTTTGATGCACAGAAATCATGACGAAAACTTCCAGCTGTAACATTAGTACGAATCTGCATCTTACCTCTTCATATCGAGACCACAGACTCGCTAAACCGCCTAACTCCATCTGACGTCACAGTAGTAAAGTGCTTACAAATATGATCGATCATCGATCGACGCATGTTGTCAAACATAATAACGTTACTGTAGTAAGCTACATTAATCGTTTTAGTGGTTTAATAAACAGAAAGTCGGCGATGAACAGAATTGAGTAATTCTTTTATTTGCTTCACATCATGCACTTCAACGGTCATCTCCGGTCATAACGGACGGTCGCATTGTAAGCAGAACAGGTGACAACATTAATAGAAAAACGTTATTCAGCGAAGCGATTCTTGTCAGCGTATTATGTACTCATTCTGTATTACCACACTTACCTCTAAAATATAAATGTGTATAATAATAAAAAGCGTTGCATTTTACATATCGGAATTCAATGAAAAATTAATCGTAAATAAAATTCTATGCGTTATATATATTTGATCCCGAAAGCCCCGTTTGCCTACTAAACTAATTAATTTAAAAAAAAAAGCCTAATCCGCTTCCGTTTAAATTATGTTTGTTTTACAATTATTAGTAGGCAACAGAATCGTTGATATTATGACCACATACTCCCATTAGAGATCTAATTGACATGCATTATGAGGGAATAATTTGTTAATTAGAATTAGGAATATGGTATGTTCCAGCACTCACCACTGCCGGGAAATTTTACAGATTTAACAGGATGCACCTCTAACATGTTGAATAGATCAGCGAGCATTGCGACCAAGTTTTGTCTCATTGACCTGAAAAAAAATAAGAAAACAGACATTTTAAAATAAATCATACTACCTTATACTTATAACCAGGGATTTTCAAGAGTAAAGACAGAGTTGATACAAACGCCAAATTGATAAAAATAAATATCAATTTTTCCGAATTCAAACGTTGCCAGATTTTTTTATAAATCGGTTTAACACTTATTTATTTATTTTATAAAAAGCTCAGCAAATGAATCGACACTACCTGATGATAAGCAGTAAAGGAGTCCATATGTGAAGATAGCTAGTGAAGCATGCGACATACTGCCCTAGCCACCCTCACCTTGCCGGCCCAAAAAGTGCTTTGTCATGCCTCTTTTAAAGGAACCCATGTTGAACCCTTTTGATGTAAAATAATTTTGATAAAAGGTTGACTTAAGTTAGTCCTTAAACTAAGGCTGTTTCGTTTTTGCTAATATATGCAAATAGAGATCGGCTCGGACAAATTTTTCATGGTTTGAAATAAACTAGATTTTAAATTTATGCAATAATACGTATCACAGATGCGTGCAACCAGACGATGATGTAGAGATATTCGAAGTATGTTAGATTGTAATCAGTATACCTTACACGCAACGTGTAGACGAAGCTATTGACCTGTGTTGGTATACATAATTATAGTAAAACAATGTTGTAAACTACTTTTAATTATACAAAATACGACCAAACAGCATTCAATCAATGTATCGTTTATTGAATAAAAAATAGAACCATGTTGAAGAAAAAGTGTAATTTATAATGTGATTGCCTAGATTGAAAGGAATTATCCTTGGTACTATGTAGTTAATACAATTAAAATATGTGATTTTATTGTATTACATTAAAAACTTTCATCCAAGGTTCCCCGGATAATATTTGGTTATAAAAACCTTTTTGTATGTACTTACATGACTTGTATTTTGGTACGTTTTTTTTACTTATAGTATATTTATAACAATAATGGAATGAATGACATTTTGTGCAAGTCCTATGCAGATAATAAAATTTTCTTTTAATATTACTTCTCCAAATGTGTAATTTTCTTAACCGAGCCACCCAAACTATTAATTTTTAAATTAATATCATGTCAGGATTTTAAAAGAATATTGTAAGTTTTAGTGTGATATGAACTCACCCTCTCATATAAGTGACATCCTCTGGCATCATGTGGAATACATCATGCGGTAGACAGGTCCTACAGAAGTCGTGGACCAGCATGAGGTTGTGAAGGCAGTCTTGTATCGAGGCCATACGGCCCACGCGCACCCTCGACCGTGGCAGCGCCTCGGGGCAGTAGAACGAGATGAGGGCCGCCAGCGCTGTGCCCTCACACACCTCCTGGAGGGTGCTTACCATCGGCACGTGCTGGGACGGGTCCTCCTGCGATCAAAGATGTTATTATTTACACAAAAACAATAAGTAAGTTACAAATAACAATACGGATGGTGACTAAGTATAAAATTAGGGTTTTTTAAATTTATTTCAAAATTATTAGATCTCCATAAGGATTTGCAAAGAATATTTCTGTCCTGACTTGTAGGATATTCAGAATATTTGTCTATACAACTTTGGTATTCACTTAACATTTCAGAACAGTCACGGAACATTTTCTATGTTACGTCTTGGCGTCATTAAATGACAATAACAAGCCTGCGAGAATATTTTTTATCAGGCAAAGGATACATATTGCTAAATTCCTGTTTTATTTGAAGGACAGATCTAACTTAAGACTACTTATTGTAATAAGGCAACATACCTCAGCCTTGTTAAGAGCTGCACAAGCCGCATTTATCCAGCATAGGATCCCGTCTTCATGCGGCACCCCAGACCCAGCCAACGGTGGTTGACTGGTGCCGAACCGTTGCGCCGCCGCAGACACCCGATCTAGTGTCACCACTTCCCGCGCGTAGAGCACCATCAATGCTTCTATCACCATCATGTGTGCCGTCTGAAAAAGTTTAGGTTGGTTCATCACAACATGCTCACGTAAGTGTTTTAGACTTTCTGGGTAAGCTCGCTACTTTATAGAACCTCTCATAATCTCCCTCTGAAGAAGAGTAGAATCAATAGAAAGACCATGATGATTTATTTTTAAAAACATTTAGCATAACACAAGCGGTAAGAGATAATGCAGAAATATAGATGGTTATCCTAACTAATGCAGTACCAAGTACCAGTGCATGCAATACATTCTATATAAATATTATAAATACTCGTGAACGAATGTTCGTACACATCATACAATCATTTGCCCCTACCGAGACTCGAACCTCGTTTTAGTAATCATCAAATATTGACGACGTATCCAATCCACGATTCTACTAAAGAGGATTGAGAACTGTAATTTGATATTTGCTTGTCATCAAATAATCTTTTCTCATATACATAATCCAATTAACAGATTCTTTGGTCAAGGATATTACGCTAATAGAGACAACAAGATAAAATGCCTTTCGCACAAATAGATTTGAAGTTACATTTTGAGACAAATTAACTAGTAGATTTAAAAATATCCAATATATTGAAAACGAACATAAGCTATGCATATAGCAACGGATGTTCGCATCCGCTCTCTTCATTCCGTTGTTCTTACAGTATTTGAGAGTTGTAATAAGTTTCTTAATTTATTTTCGAGTTGGAACTTATATTGACTTATTTAGTATTAAAGCTGTAGATCTGCAGTAATACAATAAGTATGATTGTAGAAAAGATGTATTGGAAGAATTCGCAGAGCAATATTAACTATGATAAAACGTGTATTGAGAAGTATATCTAGGATAGGTACGTTATTGACACTTTAATATGAGTTTAGCCTCCGGCTTTAGCTTGCCGAAGTGCCGAGTGGAAGGGAGTGAGCGTGGGAAGACTGCTCTTGAAATCACTAGCATTAATTCGCTGAAAAAAGGCAAGTTCCGATGTGTATTGTCCGATGTATAAGAAGAGAAAGATTATTTTATTTGTAAAAGAATATACAATTTGATGGATCATCAGTTTTAATAAATATTGCAGGTCTATGACCTTTGGAAGACCAGTGTCATTAATGCTTACTATTAATTTCAGTACTACCTTTCCCTTTACACCGTAATACAACGAAGTGTAGACGGCCGAAACAGCAGAGAGCAATTATCTACCGCCAAGTATAGTACATCACTGCAGTGGCCAGCAAAATAGGCGTTGATGGACGAACGTGTAAATGGACACACATAAGTCCATAAATGCATAGTTGTGGACAAGGCTTGTATAATACTTTTTTTTTTCAAATAATGAGCGGAAATTAAAACTAAGTAGTACCTAGGAAGAACTTGAAATCATTTTGTCAAATACAATTTTTTTTCAAAATCAATGTCGTGCAACGAACATCAATTTTTCAGGCGCCTAAGTGTTCTATTTGTCTTTTTTTCAATAAACAGCTTTCTATTAACAAGCCAGTTCGAAATTTAAATAAAACCTCTAATTGATTTCCTCATTGTTTGTCATGTGGCAAATATGAGTTTACATAGTAATTTATTTGGCCGCTTAAACTCGACAGATATTGATTTTTATACAACTTTTACAGGCCGCTACTCGTATGTATTTGACCAATAGAGCAATTACAAGGAAATTGTATAAAAAAAGGTTATAAAAATAATAGTCAAATTTCTATGCATATTTGAGAAAACTTTTAGAATATAAATAACGAAATTGGTTAACGTGTAAGTGGCTATAACAATATTTAATAATGTAAATCTATTGCGAAAAAGGCGTCGGCGCACTACAAATATCACTATCATATACATTAGATATTTACCATTTTGAGGGGGTTGGTCTGTATGAGCACCGTTTCCGTGAGCGCGCAATCCGGGGGATCGGGTACGTGGACGCCCTTTCTGGCCAGCGTTTGCAGGATGTTCCAATGGTTCAGGCTATGGTAGTTGGGGTCCGAGTACATATTCGCAAGCGCCAGGCAGTAAAGTTCCGCATTCGCGAGCCCGCCCACTATGGGTGGTTTCAAATGCTCCTGATCCTGAAACAAAAACATGAATCTTACAATACAAATAATAATTCTTCAATTTTCTAATGCCTACAGATATAACCTCCTTAGAAAGACTACTTGCTTTCCCTATACAACTAAGGAACCATAACCGTTGATTACAAAATTTGGATCTACACAATACCATTTGATATGAATCTCAAAAACTGTAGACATAGTATTGTAAAAAAAGTAGATAGCGCAATACGCAACAATAGCAGTTAGCAGTTACGATAAATCATTCAAAACGCCGATTTTGCGACGTAAAAGCTGCTTATACGATCTTGTATGGAAATAATCTTACATTTTTTATGAACTAAGATTCTGTCTGCATTATACATGATTTTATTTGAATATTTATTTGGTTAAAGCATAACATGTTTACAAAATCTCCGTCGCAGATAATGCATAATTTTGTAACAAACTTGATTACTAAAAAGGATTATAGTGGGTCAACCTAGACAGGTCAGATAGCGAACTTTTTTTTGAAACTTTTAAAAGTGAAAAATTTCGAATACATGATTTTTCCGTAACTTGACCGTATTTTTTTCCGTTTAGCAACATTTTTCATTGATGCTCAGCTCTTATTAGCGTGACATTACATAGCCTTCATCAATAAATATAATTTTTCAATTTGAATCAGTAGCTCCTGAGATTAACGCGTTCAACCAAACAAACTGTACAGCTTTATAATATTAGGGTAGATTGTTGTATATTAGGTAGTTATAGAATAATTAAAATTAATTTTGTTATAATTTGGTTCGCGACGTACTAATGTTTATGTAATTATTATGTCATCTAAGGGTGGCGATTGCGTCAGAGCGTGGTGAGCACTTAACCTTGCCGTGCGGGTGTGTCGCCAGACAGCTGATGTCACTGACGTTTTAAAACATCCCCCTTTATTTTGTTGCTTCGGATCTTTTACGTCCAACTTGCTCAACCAGATAAGTTAGTCTGTCGAAAACCGGTTGAACAGAAATATCATTAATAATTAAAGTGTGCATAATTGTTATTACCGGTTTATGAAAGAATAGATACAGTTTATTGGAAGAGTTACTCAATTTTATTGTAGGCCATATCGAAATATCATTATTAGCAACGATAAAATTGACAATTCACGCATTGTATTTAATTATAATGAAAACTTATACTGTATTTCAATAAAACAATTTGTTAATAACGTTAATGTAATCAATATTATTAGAAACGTTAATGATAGTCTACATCGTAATACTCCGTTCACTGGTGAACACTGAATATTTCCACGGATTAAAAATTTTAATTCTTGAGAACAGATGCAGTAAAATACCGTACTAACTGCTGTGCTTAGAAAATGTGTAGGTGCCATTAGAACCGGTTTAATGTCACATGCTCGTGTTACAAAATCGAATCACCATCCCATTGACCATGGCGTAGAAAATGACAAAAAATGTAAAATACCGCAGTATTCGACATATCGCACGCAATCCCGACAGCTTTCATTTTTAATCTAGATTTTATCAACTCGCGCGTATAATAAAAGCTAACGTATAAATTGATGTGGACTGTGGACTACCACAAATAACATGACACATTGGTTAGGTTTCACTGGAGACTTCACAAAAGGCATGTTTTTGTTGGATAGAATCAACTTAACTAAACAATTGTAAATAAGCAAATAGAATCTCTTTTTTTTTTATAAAATCCATATAGTCAAAGTCAAAAGTCAAAGTCAAAATAACTTTATTTAAATAGACTCATTTACTAAGTTCTTTTAAATTGTCATAACAGGGAATATGTATAAGAAAAACAAATATATGTAATTAAAGGCAATAGTGATAACTTTAAGTGGGTATCAACCGGGCATTTACAGATTGTCCCAGTTATAGAATTTAAATATGTACTAAATAAATATATCTTTTTTTATACTCTCCCTATATTTAATATACATTTGTAAATTAAGTATCTATTACTCATATTCGTTGTTTGGTACGTCTATTAATACAAATCAACTTGCGTACAGTTTTTTCTAAACGGTGCCAATAATATGATACATTAAGTCCGAACGAATACTCAAAAGATTCTCAAAAGTTGAGGCTTATCTTAAACATTATGAGCATTGTCAATGTCAAAAACTTATATGGGCAAACATCAAATTACATCAACATAATACTTGGACAGTTCTTAATACGCGAGAGTCATTACAGCAATCGGTCATTAATCTCGCAAAGTATTTGACTGTTACTAAAATTAATTTATAGGTGTTGTGAGTCTTCTAGATTTTCCATTTGACTAACTCAGGGAAAGACAAAACAGCAATTTTTGATGGCGATATCTATTTTCAACATAGACAGTTAAAATCTACAAATTACTTAACCAGCACACAAAATAATTAGTTTTTGAACAACCGCGAGAGCCATCCGGTGAGCCGAGGTCGATGCTCGTCTATTACAGGCGCGTGTTACGGTAATCGCTATGGCCGGACAAGTGACCACTTTCCAACCATTTGGAGCCTGAAACCGTCTGCTGTCTAATTACTCGACCGTTGAAATTCAAATAGCATTACATTATTAAACAGAAACACTTAAAATCTGCACTTAAAGAGGCTCTTATCTCTTTAAGTGCCATTAATAAAGAGCGAGAAATAACTTCTGAAACAATCGCGTCCCATCGATATGTTTTTATTAAACAATGATTAATCATTACATTCGTATTGCATGTGTCGATGTTATTATCAATGTTGTATCGTGTAAAATCTTATAATTATAACTAGGTATTTGATTCCATGTATTATTACAATACAAAACAGAGGCATTAAGTTCACTCTAAGCTTCAACCCCACTTCGCCACTTTATGATAAAAAGAGTAATACCATGTGATAAATGCATTCTCAATTCTTCTTTAATTACCTCAACCTTGAGTGTAATTACAGGATTTTAATTTATTCATTACTACCTGAGGGCACAAAGTGAAGAATGTTCAGGATGTTGTGGTGTAATCAGATTTAACAAAATGGACAAAAAGTATGATACAGACGAAACATGAACAGTATTGGTGTAAGTAGTAACTTCAAAACACCTGAGTCACCGCACAGTGAAGAGAATCTAGAGAGGAACAAAACATCAGTTTCCCAAAGGCGGAAGCGACAACTATTTTTACGGAATGACAGTTTTACTTTAGCTCTGCTGAAAATTGAAGAACATTCCATTCTAAACCTTACGCCCTTGACAGACGTATTTGGATCATTCTTGAGTTAAATTTGGAAGATCAGTTTACTGGTTGCAGTAGCTTTAGAAATAAGCATTCATTAGGGTTTATTTCCATCGTGAAAAACGATTTGAGACGACATCGACGGACCAGAACAACGTGCACTATAGTGTATCAAAGAGAAAGAATATGTTATTTATAATTCAGAAATATGAGCGTGCATAACAACAACAATAAGCCCGTTAACATAAATTATGGTTGAGCTCAAGACACATTCCATATTTGAATTTTATAATTGTTCCATCATTATATGTTTGCCATCGTTTGACTTATAATTGAGAAAATAGAAGTCAATGTCCATCCTCTCTAGTTACTTTTAAACTACAATAACAATAGACCAATTTAATAAAACTATTCTTCATTATACGCTTAACTCTTTACAAATCTAAGATCTACATGGTTGATTATGATGGTTGATTATTTTCGTCAGATGTCTAATATTGATTGAAATATAAATTTATTACTACCAATTCAAATTATTTATTGATTAAAATTTTGTAGTAAATTTAGTAGTGTAGAACTATAATGTATAACGCAGTGGTGATTCATCTCTTTCGTTACAAATTCTAAATGCTCGCTATGTCCTCTGCTCTGAGTTCACCCATCTACTACCTATCCTGAGTGATAGGTTGGGTGAACTCTACACTGCACGATAAACAAACATCGCAAACAGATAATCGAAAACAAGTATAATTTTGGCCGAGCCATTATTACATTTTTATAATTATTTATGATTTTTGTCTATTTTTAAATCACTCAAATTCTAGTTTTGTCTTTTTGACTTCTTGTCATATTGCTAACTTCTTGTTACATAATCTGTTTGTACCATAAACCCATTTTTAATTTTATCCTTCGTTCGCCTTTTCATTATTTAGAAATAAAGTTATTTCTGCGTAACACCCTTGAACTTCATCTCGTCAAACAAAACTTCATTCGCTAATGGAAACAAGGGGGGGAGCAGCATTATTTATTTACGAAACACTTTCTAAGAATCGACCAGAAGGCACGCAATGTTATCTGCAATAAAGACGAAATATCCAAAATATTTATGTCAATAGTAAATTGCACTGGTTAACTTTTCAAAAAAGGTATACGAATATTGATTACATTGAAGCCAGCCAACATCAATGAATTTTGTTTAAAAAAGGTCTGTCTCTCTGTTGGGATGTTTAAAATAAACTCGATTCAAGCGAATCTTACTTTCTTGCTCCATTTTTGTAACATTCTTGGATGTCCGAGAGATTCAAATCTCACACATGGCGTTGGGTTACACTACACACTCGCCTGGCAACTTCGTCTGGCACTCCCAAACGCTTGTTTCCTCAGTACTAAAAGTAAGTTCGCGTGACTGCTGTACCAGCCCCACGTAACTGTGGATCAATATACAAGACTGAATTTTGTACTACTTATTCGCTTCAAGGGTACAAACGGGACAGTAAACAGACTGGAGATCTATTTAATCTCGTTTGTATATTCGAATAATCGGCAGGCTTGCAACTCATGAGTAAGTAGAGTGGTTTTATCAAAATTAACTTAGCGATAAACAGTGTAGGTAGCAACACACAAACAGTGCTTTACTTTTCAATATTTTTACAGATATTTACACAAGACTAAGACACATAAAAACAAAACCAACAATTTCTCAGTAAAAACTAAGTTTTAAAATTTTTCAATTTAAAAGAGGCAAGAACTGAAACTCTCTCGATGGTTTATTCTTGCCAATTATATTTTTCTATCCATATTGTATGTAATAAATAGAAATTTATATATAATATAAAATCCAAGTCAAATTCAAGGTCAAGAATAAAGAGTAAATAAATAAGAGTGACAACTTTATCATATTCCTCAAGTGCAAAACAAACAAATGGATCAAAATACATTCAACGTCCAGTTTATGTTTAAATTAACAATAAATAACAACACCTGTCTATATCAATATTCGAATGGCTACGTCAACTAACAAAATTTTTTATCTGACGCACTGATTCAGTTGATCACCACCAATGACAGAATTAATACGTACTTTGTAAGATTTTGTTTAAATTTAAGAGTAAGAATATAAACTACTAAAAAGTTCATTCCAATAAGTATATTTCAGCGAAATAGACATTTTATTTTATATTCGAGGTTCTAGAATACAAGTTGTGTAACGTCCCACGCTTGGAAACTTAAGTCTTTACTTAGTTCGACGTTTGTTACAGTGAATAGTTATTAATTCGTGTGCCTACGATAACACTTACAATTTTGATTACATCTAAATTCTAGGAAAAGAGCGAGAGCGTATAAAGTTCTTCGTGTTCTTGCAATTGGCGTTTTATGATTAGATTAATTTCTTAGAATTGGCATTCAACTATGTGCATTATTTGTGGTACATTATAAAGAAGGATTTTATTAATATCTTCTATAACTCTATATTACAATTAATTTATTAATACATATTTTTACATATTATATTTAATAATACCATAATACCATACCATACCATACCATAATTAATAATACCATACATATAATCAAGCAATAAAGAAGAGCTTTAATAATATGACAGCGGACATTTCAATGGTAAAGTTATTAAATGGAATATCAAACTGTTTGCAATCAACAATATTTATGAACTGCAATGGCATTTTTTGAAGTGTTCTAACAAGTAGCTATTAATAGTTAATGGAGGTTTAGAAACAGTTCCGAGTTATGAGCAGCTGCAATTTAGAACGGTATGGTTGCTCAACGCCACAAAGTACTCAAATACCATTTGCATTTGATTTTCCATCGCACAGATAATCTTAAGAGAATACATCATTTATTAAAGAAACACAAGCCATTAAATGCTATTGTCTCTCTACTTTAATAGATTTGAACTTTATTGAAATATAAGTTAAATTGGTCATAATAATATCATATGCTTTTACATCATTTTAACATTCCATAATGTAGACAGTACATACATTAAACCTCCCGCTGGAGGTTTAATGTATGCTGTTTAATGAAACAACAAACAAACACAAGTAAAACACAATGGTAGTGAAAATAAACGTGAGAATAAAGATGTTAACAGGCGGCGAGGTACGAGGGTCAACGGCCCATTATCTATGTATCCTTACGTAAGTGAAATCTGTTCGTTAGGTAATAATATTTTATGGTGATAAGAAAAACAAACCATATATCAAACAAAGCATTGCAATAGAAATAATACGACCACAAACTTGAATAATTCGGTCAATCTAATCTTATCACTTCAAACAAGAAAGAGTTGATACATCCAAATTATATAGGCGTTAGAGCGTAAGGACATAAATAAGATAGAATAACGTATGTAAATTATCTACTGAAATAAGTTACTTAATTTAAACAAACCCAAAAATATGCGCATGCATTAAAACTTTATTTACATTCTGTGTATAATTTTAGTTGCGTGTCGAAAAAAGCTTGTTCTTTGTTAATAGTCGATATTGTAATTTTTTGTTTGGAAGGCTTAAGACGTAGTTTTTATATAAACTCAGTGCCCCTAACTGCAACATGATATGGTATAACAATACAACACAAGAGGAAAAACAGGAATGGCTTCTATTGTAAGACGTTCATGCCTATGCCTCCAAGGACTAAATCGAAACGGGCCACACAAGAACTTCTATATCGTTGACATCAATTCCCAAGTTATTAAGTTTGAGTTTAAGATTTGTTTTCTTAGACGATATTTTTTGAAAACAATTGTTCTAATTTTAAAAAGAAACAGAACGAAAGAAATATACTCTGCAATACATACTCTCAAGAACTTAAGAAGAAGTATTTAAACCATTTAAATCCAATAATTTACAAAACGCTTAATAAATGAAAAACTAAAACGTGTAAAAAGTTTAAATATTCAGTAAGAATTGTTTGCGTGTCACCGCACCTATAGTGGTGGAATATGATGACGTAAATAATTAAAGTGAACTCAATGTGCTACGAAAAGAAACATCCCAACTACAACACGCATTTGTCGGGACAATAAAGTTTTCTGTCCTTAACAAAATGTTAGGCATCTAGCAACTTTTGTGAATTAACATAGCCACTTTTAAGTCAGTTTGCGTACGTATGTTTGTATTAGTTAGATAGTCACTAAAGTAACTATTCACAGCACACAAACGTTCACTCTGGATTTTGTGGTTACCTTATTCTTCAGTCTTATTCTCCTGTTGTCAAACTCTAAATTGCTATCATCTATTTACTCAAATCTTTTATTTTACTTTCATGGACAAAATTGGTTTTAAAGATAATATGGTACCTCATGATCCCTGTAGAAAGGCTCCAGAAGATTCTCGGGGACCCTATTGTTGAAGGCCTTCGATAGCAGCCATTTGATCGACGCCCGCTGCTTCGACTGTAACAAATAAAACAAACATTTTATTACTCATTCATTAAGACACTACTAATAATCGTAATTGAAGTATTATTGATTATACTAGCGAACATATACTCATAGTCATAGCCACCATTGTTGAAAATTTTGTATATTTCTTCAACTTACAAGCGAAAGCCATTGTCTGTCGTGTATAAAACGATTAGATAACATATAAATTATGTTAATCTGTTTGAGATAACTCTTAATTAGATACGTGAGGGAAAAACTGCAATGAGATTTAATGCTGTGACCAATAATCTGCCTTCAAAGTCCAGTTCTAATGCAGAGACAGACAAATCACCTCATACAATTGTTTGTAACATACCGTTCAAACAAACAGTAAGTACAGGGCAAGATCTCATTAGCTACATTAACAGAGTCGTCGGTGTACTAATGACGTTAAAGGTCTGCGACAAATGGTTAACTGCGTACTCTTGTCAGCACATGAATGGCTATTGAGCCGTGGCTGTCGATTGCTACAATTATTGTCAGCCGTGTTATGGCAACGTCCGCTGATTGTGATCGTTCATCGACTAGTGCAGCCGAACGAGGGCCTTGTCCTCATTTAAATATATTACCAACTTCTTAAATCAATGTAATGCTCATTAACTTGTGTTATGACCAGCATGTAGCATACAAGTTATGGGACAACCTACGCTTAAAATAATTCTCCTTTAAGTTACTCGATAACTATGTAACACTACACAGTAATATTAGTTACTGGCTGTCTCATATACAACCGCGAAATTGTGGAAAGTGGAGGAAATACTTCTAATTCGCATATGACAGAGTGAGACAGACAGTTTTGAGTGTTTTCTTCTTAAATATAACTTCATTATAACAACCACAGCTTATATCTGTCAAAATGCTTGGCAAGTGGAACTTCATTTTTTTTATATCATCTTACTTAATCCAGTCTTCATAATAATATAATGTACATTAGAATCCTATTCAAGTTATAGCAAGTTCAATACTTCTTTACTATAACATCATTGAGCAATCTTGCCTTATTACATAGAAAAAGATATTCAATAATCATTAGAGGGAACCAATATTATTATGATTGGGGTTTCTTGATTAGTTAGCAGTTCTTACAAAGGTAAACATGAATATATTTTCAACAAACGGAAAATTAAAAGCATTATAATTTATCATCGACGAATGGTTGCGCAGTTACATTTTATCAAATATTTGTAATACACATTTCCAATAAATGTTTACATAACAGTCGGGAGTTGAATGAAGCGATATCTGCAAAGGTCATCAGATAACCAAGACATATAAGTGCCAACAACCATGCTGCAATCGCTAATAGTTCGAGTTGATGACGACGAAGCGACATTATATTTGTGTCACAGCTGTCTCGTGAAATGTAAATTGAACTATGAATATGAAATGCATTAAAGTACATCGAGCTAATAAGCTCTCATAACTACTTTGTAAATTTTCTGCGATATAATTTAGACAATAATAAAACAATAACGAGCTTACGACACTTATATAGCACAGTGTAAACATGCTAAAATCGTCATACTGTCAATAACAGCTTGCTATTTTTGATTAATTTGTCAACAGGTGGTAGAGGGAAGATGCAGTTCGAAAGAAATCGAGGTCATAGCCCCTAAGAACAAAAAATTATGCCGCACGAGATTACAAATTATTAATACGCCGAAAAGACGGAATGGCAGATGACACGAAACGTGCAGACAATAATGACTTCTTTGTAATAACTGATAATTATCACAAAAACAAACAACGCTGTGACCGACACGTGTAATTTAAGGTTTTGAAGTTTGGAGCAATTCAAGTTTTTGAGATTCCAAAGCCATTTTCATTCAATTCTTAGTAATACGGTTTTCTAAATAAAAGAAGATCATAAAATATACCACTAACACGAATGTCGTGTCAAGGTCAGATTATGAAGCTAGCTAGCAATAATGATAATACAAATTGGAGCAAATTTTAAAATATTCTATATGCAGTGACGCATACAGGTGAGAAAGCATTTATGCAACGAGCCATTCAGATCACTCTCTGCTATTAGTGCAAGCTAATATTTAACTCACATAAAGTCATCAAGCATATAAGAAATCTTTCTGAATCCAATTAACATAAGATAAAGAAATTTAATTAAAGCGTTTCATTTTTAAAGCATCTAATGCTACAACGTAATTTAACACAAAATTTACTTAACAAGAAGTTAATAAATACAACTCTTTATATTTTTTTAACAAATATTAAAAGTTCCTATTAATGAAATGAAAACAGTCCACTCACTGGAGAATGAACTATAGAAGGTAATAGTGTAGTGGATCGACTTAAGAAAGTAAACACAATAAAAAATAGCTCTTGGGACTATCAATAACAACATCAAAAGCCGACAAATCATAAAGAGAGGTCGGGCGTGCCGGCGCATGCCAGAGATAAAAATAGGCCGATGCAAAGACACTCCCGAATAGGAAGCTACTTAGACGCTTCAGTAGAATTTACAACATCATACGAAAATTTGATAATACTTATTTCTTAATAATTTTCTTTATTGAAAAATTAACAAGGAAATTACGGTCTTAAGAGTTATAAAAACGTTGATGAATTTTTTTAGCGTTAGGTAATATCGCCTTGTAGACTAAAAATTGGAACTCGATACTTCGGCTAGGGATCAATTTTTGGCTGTTTCTAAATCGAAAAGTTTATGTCGTATACAAATCTAAGTATTTCTTTAATGAGATCATTCTGGGCATAATTGTGCTAGCTTTCATAGAACAGTCAGTGGAGACTAAATATTGCCTAATAAAGAAAACGCTTATGATGTTCAATATTAAATTTTCGACTTCTTTACGGTACTTGGTTAACTTAACTTTATTTCAAAGGTCCCTGGTTTATTTATGTCAAACGGATGAAATTCAGTAAGTGTGAAGTGCCTTTCAGACTTTATATTACAGCCATAACTAATTATAGAATAAAACAAACAACAAACTCGTTTCGCTCGTAAAGAAGAGCTTATTAAGTAGTTTCATGTGCCACGCCATAACATATAGCAAGTGGAGCGAGCAGGCCACTCTCTACACTCAATTCGTACTAGTTAATTGCCAGCCAATTAGTGGAATCGCCACTGCACACTCACATTTCACTCTCTCTTGCGACTAACAAGAGGTTTCGGCTCAGTTCATTAGTACCTTCGGATGCGGACTGAGGAAGACGACTCTACTTCCCGACATTCACGGCGTGCCGCGACAATGGGAATAGAAAGGTAGTTCAAGCGCAACATGAGCAGTTATTAATGACGTCAAAAATATTTTACGTTATGTTTTTCACCACGTATCGGTAACAAGCAAGGACAATCAATATTTTCTCATTATAGAAAGCAGAGTTGAGAAAATCGAGTCAATCGAAAGCCGACAAAGAATGCAGTACCAAATATACTGTAACCGATATTCAATTTAATAAGTTTGCTACGGTTGCAAAACAAAGAACACATAACGTCATACCAATGGAAGAGGTCTAGGGTTAGGGTTTTAACAATCGTATGCCGTTATAATCGAGTAGAATCGACCGGCATCGATTAGAATTAATCATAGCTGTCGATCCGTGGAAACTAGAAAGGTCCGTTGCCACTTACCACCTGTAACCCACGCAAGCTCTGAGGTCGATCGCCCACTCACCTCCTCCGCAGCTGGCATAGCTTTGATCAGAAGAAACTTTAACCTTTTAAAAGCTTCTTAAAACTGAGAAGCGAATTTAATATACACATAGGCGAGTGAATAAACGGAAAGATCAGTATAAATATCAGTTCATACTTCAAATAAGAGTGAAAATAATTTTTAAGTGGTTTTAGTATATAATTTAAATGATTTTTCGATTGGATAAGTTATTTTATTTTATCCAATAAAATATACTTTCAATGTTCTGTTTAAAGTTTTTTTTCTTCAAAATAATAATAAGCAGCAAAAGAGAACTTTATCATTACGGATAATTAATGTATGCTCACCATTGCTTTATCTTGTTAAGCTTGTAATAAAATTAACAATCAAAAGAAATCAAGCAAACGGAATAAAACGTTATCTTTGTCTACAAAAAGTAGACAAGTGAGATAATTCTGAAAGTTCATTTATTATGTATGTGCATCGATCGTTTAACTGATATGTAATTAAAGGAAGTGCCATAGATGGATACCGTTTACCAGTTAATTCTAATAAGGACAACTGTTTTAGTTCGCAAGATCTCTAAGGCAAATTGTGTTAAGATTCGCTTTTGGTTACACAGAAAATAATTTTGAATAGAAGTTTCTGCGAATTTGAAGTTGTCTATAATAATTAACATAATATATACAAGAATGAACAATAGAAACGTGACGAGTATTATTTATACGGATAAAAATATATGCCTTACATAGAATAAAAAAAGTTAGATGTTCACAGGAAGTAACCTCAGTGCAACCATATTTATACGTAGGGTTCCAAAGTTAGATCGAATCAGAGTAGAAATTCAAGGGCATGCTAGATATGGAAACGCTAAATCGTGAAAAAGCATCAGCTATTGCTCTCGTCTGGTGGAACTAATTGTAATAGAATTAGTTTTGTACAGGAAATGATAAATAATTAGACCCCTTCTGAGTCAACAGATTTGCAATTTTCGATCCGACTGACTGATTGTTAGTCACTATATTTCTGCGAAAAAGTTTGTTATAGTATTTTGACAAGAAAACTCGTTAAGTGCCAAGTATATTCAAACTTGAAATAAATAATGTGAATTTGAGACCACATTTATATTCGAAGGTATTTGTAAACTGTTAAAAAGAAACAGAACGACAACTAGCTACACGTAACAAGTCGATGAAGTCATAAATAATGTCAACTATAACTATTAGACCCACGCTAAATTTGTATAGGACAAACATCTCTTTATTATATAAGTATAATCTTTTATAGTAAATTGCACTTTGACATTCAATTCGTATTTGTTGGTTTTTGGAAATTAGTAAAATAAATCAATAAATATAAGAGATTTCCAAATATAATTAAATGTTTACTACAAACATCAATACAATATATATTGAGGTTATAAGAGGTAAAACACATATGTACACTCTTTCGATCAATAAGTACTCCACGCTTCATATTTTACAATATTAGAAATAAAGAATTCATGTGATCGCGAATGACAAATAATAGTGGCCTAGAGCCTACGCTTTGATTAGCGTGGCACTGTCAAGGCTTGTTATGATACCACCTCACGTAGGAAGTGACAGGATACTACAGATCATGATTTAAATCACTTAATATCAACTGTTGAAACAGAAAAATAGATTTAATGTTAAAAATAATACAGACTCAAAGATAAAATACAAGTGTCCGATAAGACATCTGAGACGAGATATTGCCATTTCCAATACTTTCTCATGATTGGTTTCACGGACCAATAAGTTCCTATTATTTATTAATTTACCGAAATAGTTACCACTTTAGTAGTACAGTTAACATTGAATAGATTTCGATTTAAAATTATGACATGGTTTTCTATCATGGAAATAAGTTTTGAGTTTTATGACATTTCAACAAATAATTGTAAAGATTTGCTTACTGTTGTTAACTACAATTATTTATTGAAGTAAGTTTCGGATTAGTCTAGAGCCAGCCGGGCGGTGAGTGACCTACTTGTATACTGTAGCCACCGGAGACGGTAAGATTTATCTCGGTGAAAGTGATGCTGAGTTTTACTGCAAGGGAGACGCGAATTACTGCTAATATTAAACATTTCATAATGATTGAACTAGTGTCGACGGTCTACGTACTAGTTAGGTGTTACATAGCCAGTTGCGTCATCGCTTGACCAAAATATTGATAGGCAAATACACTACAGACGCCGAAGTAATAGCCGGAATCGAAAGTTGTTTGTACTGGACGGAAATTATTAAAAGAAGTACACATCCCAAACTGGCATTGTAAATTAGAATATTACACAAAAGATTCTTCTTTGGTTCTTAATATAAAATTGTTTGAATAGATATTATGATTACATATATCTTATGAACTTAGTATTTAGAATTTTTCAGAATTATAATAATTTAAATCATATTAATATAATGTTTTAATTCTTTTAGTCACGTTATACTCCCAGATATAATATAATCGGAAGAAATGTAATTGTGTCTAGATTATACGGAAAAATAATACGATAAAATATAAACATATATGAATCACAGATATAACACGATGAAATTACTAGATATTAGTATGCCAATACTAAAATACGTCAATGGGCGCATAAATGGTTTTCAACGGTACACTTTTGTCAAAATACGCACATATTACATCGTAGTAACATTTCTAACAAAAATGAAAAGGCCATTATTTAAATGGGGAAAGTCCCGGATTTACTTGATCTGAATCCGCAAGTTATTTACTTATTCCATGACAGTATACTCCGCAAACGGCATCTTTGTGGTTTTTGAACACGTGCAAGCAAATTCTATAAGGACGTAAAAGTTTGGTATCGCCACGATTTTATTCCACGACCTACACAATATGATAAAAAATATTATAGTTTCTTTAATCCTTATACCTCAATGACAGTCAAAATTAAACCATACCAGAGATCATTACGCTAGAAATTATTTAAAACAATGAATCAGTGTAATACTTTTCCCTTATGCCTAACGTATGTAACTAGAAAGAAAATGTCGTTTCATATTACGATTGATCTCATACTTTGTATTACTACATCTTTAATATATTCCAAGTCAAATAAACTTTCTGTTGACTATCTGACCAAGAGCATGGCGTCCACTAGACAACAATAAGAAGAACTTGGCGTTCTGCTAAAAAGTAATCCGAAATCGGTTTAAGAAATGTCAATTTTGAATAGCACTTCATAACAATTAACCGATTTTCCGTACTTAAGAACCTTTTTTAAATTATATTTTATACTTTTGAGATTAGTCTCTACGTGATTTAATTCATACTGCTGACTGATGTATATGTAGTGTATAGGGAATGCTGTATATTTTTATATATAAGAAGGAATAAGATCTAAGAGTTAAAGATAAATGGAATTAAGTAGGGTATTTATGCGTATGAGGATCAACAGGGGAAGTGTATAGAAAGGATAATATTACTATCGCCCTACGGAATAAAAAAAAATGTAAACTGTACTTCTCCGAACGATTTTATCCGATAAAACGTTAAAAAATAGGACAATAACAAACGTGAGAATCACAACAATCTGGTTAGTAATTTCTCCTGTTATCCAACATTGTAGTTCGATATTTCTTATTGTTTCTACGAGATTGTATTGTGAAATTTCTGCTCGTCTTGGTTCAGACTATGGGCCCTAGAACTTCTACTATTAGCAATGTCTTAACACCAAGAAAGTTTGCCGCTAATATTACTTTGCCTTTTGAAACGAACACATGATAGGAATATGAAGGAGGGAATATATTTGCCGGTAAGGACGCGATAAAGACGCTCTGTATGTGCGACAGGGAAACGAGTCACATAATCATTTTGTTCTGTTCGTGATGTTGAGGTGGAGATAAGGAATTATATTTTATTGTACTGTATAACTTCAGGACATATTTTAAACAATGTTTGTGACAAATTATAAATCTGTCTAAAATGAATTAAATCACGTACAGAAATTATATTTCATCCTATAATTACAGTTTAATTAATCAAGATAAATCAATGCACAGCAGAAGAGAAATGTTCTATCTGATACAAGCTAAATTGTAGGAACAGTCATTATTGGTATTACGTATGTAGTTTCTCAAATTTTACGGTCTAACAGATATTGATCTATTGATTGTGTGTTTGTGAAAAAAAACAACGCGTCCGGATGCCAATTTCACTTTTGCAATATAAGTTTTGACAAGTAATGATACATTGCATTACATACTATCTAAAATAACTTAAATGATGTACATAAAAATTTTCTCGTGTAAAGATCCTACAATCAATACATCCATATTACTTAACTCACTTTAAATGGCTAGACTACACTTCCAGCGAAAATCTATATCGGCGCAGAGAATTTTAATGACAAATACGTCTGAGAGCAATGCCTATTATGCCAATGCATTAAATTGAAAAGGCAATTTCTTCAGTCATATGTAATACAAGGCTCGACCACATGAAAGTAACCACAAAAGCTTTCTCTGACGCATAGCCCATCATACGTTAATATTGTTCAAATGCGGTGGCAGTATTAGAAAAATCCGAATTAATATCGAGAGGATATTCGGAATATTACTAGTGACATTACAAAAAAAAACGTTTCTTAAACAACCTCTTAGCCAAAACATTTATTAAGATTAAAATAAATAAATAAAAAAAAATCTCACACTCACTAATTAATAGGTTAATAATTAGCCCAAATTAAGCATCATTAAGAGCTTTTGTTATGGATAGTAGTTAATGGCCAAATATAGATGATTTAGTATATCTAAATCACTTCAAAATAAATTAACAAACAATCATACTGTAAAAACAAACTGAACAATATTCGTTCTCATCATACAAATATCTGCCCCTACCGCATTCGAAGCCGGGACCACTGGCTAATATGCTTTGTTTCTATCTCCCTTGTCAATTGAAAACAACAAACCTTTTAAAGAGTAAAAATAAATGTTATTGTTATTACTGGTGGCGTAATTTTGATCACCTAGTTTGATTTTAAAAGAAGAGAAAAACAAAGCTAAAAGCAAATTAAATAGGTGTATTACCATTTCCTACATTACAAAATATCGAGGAATGATCTTAATTCATAGATAGGTACAGTTCGCTATGAAAGCGTTTCTAATCTTACAGAGTGTACTGCTTCGCTTATAGACAATGATTTTTGTAATAACGCAATTTATTTCGGGCCTTTTTAACTTTCAGTTTCATTAAACAGACTAGAATCAAATTTATTTACTTCTAATGTAATGGACTTTATTTTCCTCACCTCAAATATTGATTGGCTAACAGACTCGACATCAATCAAACGATCATTTATAGCAATCTATTTCAATCAAAGTACTGAAGCACCAACCAAATAGTTCTTCATTAACCTACTTAGAATTACTATTAACTCCTAATATAGAACACAAGGACCAACGCATCAAAATCGCATCAAGCAATTAACAGAGACCAAGTTTTGCTGGAGATGCGGTGAATTTAACATCCAGTATAACCTTCCACGTGCTGCCAATAATAATATTGCAAAATACCTCGTCTGCCAGTTATGCCTACGTATAGGCACCGTAACAAGGTCTGCGCCTTATAAGAGCATGGTGGGCGGAAGTATGCACTAACACCGGCAGACTCGATAGCACAATGGAGACCGATGTCGAAACATGTTTGGCCACAATCAAATTCGGATCTATGAGTTTTAGTAGTTTTTGAATAAGGCTTATGTTCATCGGTGAAGAAGCGAATCGATAAAATAGAGAAAACGGAACTGAACTTTGATGAAACATCAAACAATCATTCAAAATCAATCAAAGTATTTGTTACTTTGATTGATTTTGAATGATAACTTGACTACTAATTTATTAAAGTTTTCCGTTGTCTCTATTTGGAATTCTAGCTACAAACCGGTTTGACATCTTACAACATTACGCTGTATATTGCAATCCAATTCAATGCGTGTGAAATACCAAATAACTAAGAATGACATAGTATTTTCTCAGATTATGATTTATGAGACTCATAAGTATAGAGTAGTATAAACTTCAAAAAAGTGAAGCAAAATCAAGTGGTTTATTTAAATTTAATTTGTCTGCGAAAATGGGTGATAAAAGAAACTTTTAGGATTTTTAAACAATGCCGAGGCATTGCAACTCTCCATTTCTAATGTTAGCTCACTGTTATGGTAATATAAGTAATCATATTGGATACATAGAGGTTTCTCTATGTATCGACATATTTACAGTGTTTATTACCTACCTAAACACGGCTTGATTAGATTGAGGTGAAGGAAAAATGTGATACTCAAACGAGTTTATTATTATACAAATAATGCTAATTCAATTTTGCATAACTCGTATAGCTGAGCAAATGGAACGTGTTTCGATTTAATTTTATGATTTAGCTCAACATGTCCACCACTTATTCACGGGGAAAGAAAAAACTTAGTTATCCGAGTCGCTCGTTATCGCTAGCGTGCTTCTTTGGCGGCCTATGACCAACGAGCCGTGGTCCTCTACGAGTGAGATACAGGCACGGTCTGCTGACCTAACCTTGGAACCATCCCGTATTCCCGAACTAATGGTGACATCATCAAGGAAAGAATTGTCGTAACACGCGCATGCTGTGAGGCCAAGGTCAGAATTTCGATCAATGCTAATATACCACACACCACAGAATATTAAAAATGAAAGGTAGGTTGACGCCCTCAATCGCTCAACATTTCTTCAGATCCATCAGTTTAGTAGATTAATTTCAATTATTTTCAACTAAAGAAAGTGGCTTATCCTAAAAAAATCATATTTCATGGTTCTGAGCTTATGATACCCAACCGATTGAGTACTTTCCAAATCTACATCGTTCGACTTTCCAACTTGTTACTTTATAAATAAATGTAATGAATAATTACAATGTACATGGTGTTCATGCTACACTTACTTATATTTAGATTTATTCAGTTGACCCGAGGGGCAGAAACCAATATATAGTAAGAACTTAATTTTGATAGACACACAATATTCAATCAAGTTTCCATACAAATTTAGAATTTCAATATGAGGAAAGATGTTTTGAATATTTATATTTGTTTTTGGAGTAAATGAGACCCGATCGAAACCGTACTCTACAGACCGCAATCGTTTAATCGTCGGGTCGTAGGGGACAAAAATTAATACCTACTCACCGCCCCAGGTTAAAAATACAAGGCTTTCTTTAATTCCCATTCGAAGATAATAGGAAATTTGACAGTTACAAACTTATCAATGAGATCGATGATACGTTACGCCAATTGCATTTAATTACGGGCAAACCTCATGCGCTAAAGGCGCATCAGTAAACAAGTCATTATCACATTCAAAGCACATAGCGTTATCATAGTTTGAGCGGTGTCTTAATACGGCTAACTGTTAAAACAGGTCATAGTATTTCCACGGGTATCTCACCGAAACAGCAACCGAAGCGCTGGGGACTACGGCGGTCTCCTCCATGCCATGTTGACCTTCCGGTGCGCTCAGAAAGCGGCGGAGGGTGCCGTATCCAGATGCAGATGCGACCATCGCTACCATTGTACACAATCACTACACAGTATTCACTGGCGCACCTGGTGACATCACTTGCGCGGGCGTGTGTCGGTGTCGGTCAGCCGATCATGCGCGCGCGGCGGTCCACGCGCCAGACGCGTCTCTACTCTACTGCGGTCGCTCTCCGCCTGAACTTACGGCCCCCTACCAAGTTATACTCTAGCGCGGGATTACTATGTTAACTTTGAACTTAAAGCACCGCATCATTTATTTCGATATCGCATACTTTATGAAATATGATAATTCTTTTTCTTGTATACATCAACTGTGGCTTACTAGAGCTTACGACACCTGTTACAGTAAGCTATTATCAAAATCAAGTGAAAGTGATTTATTTTATGAAATAAAGTATAAATGCATAAATATTACTATTACTCTCAATTAAGCTTTCTCTATGAGGCTTACTCATTTGTGGCTTACCAAAAACTTTGCTAAAAGTGTAACAGTTAAAAATAATTTAAAATCAGTATACCAATCTCTCATGAAAAGAAAAAAAGAGAATAGCTAGAAATTAGACCTGTTAAATAAATTTAAGACAACTTTGTAGAAACTATAGACAAAGTTTAATACAGGAAGTTTGAAAATCAGTTGCCCCTCTCAGTATATTCTTTTTCTCTTATGAATCCAGTAACAATTTGGATTTGGTATTTGTAGGTTTGTAATTAAATCAAATACAATTATTTATTTTTTCTTGGAATTAAGTAAAAAGTTGTTCCTATCCCTAGTTCTAATAAATCTATTTCTGTTATATTTTAATTGCCATTTCTCTTGTATTTTCCTTAATTAATTGTAAACAAAGAAACCAACATTCACATAATTATCTTATTTGAAAACTGGATTTGCCATATTTGCTAATTAATCAGTATTTCAAGCCCATTTACATATCTGATTAATTAGCAAATTTGTTGTCTTGAATTAAACTGCTATATATACAAATATTTAAAAAATAAATAAATACTCATTTGTATAATCATTAAAAATTAAATTTCTAAAAAGTAAGCAATTTAAACAATGGAACAACTTACAATAAACTTTTATTATAGTTTCATTAATTTTATCATTATTAAGTGGTTAGTGTTAAGCAGGATTGCACTAGATAATACGAAATGGAAAAGGAGTATTTCAGAAGTTAGCAAAATAAAAAAAAGGTAAAAATAATAAAACATGAATCTTTAAAATCATGTTAGTGCTAGATAATACTCTAACGAAAGCTATTGTGCGTCTTTATTGCCAGAGATCTGGCTTGAACTATAAGGGCTCTATGGATGTAGCTGTATAGATAATGCCCACAATAAGATTCTATTTGGTATTAAAAATCTCATTTCATTTCAGACTGGACTTGAACCCTGACTGACCTGAGCACTCTGCCTGCCAGTGGCAAGTTTATTACAAGTCAAGTTATAAAAAGCATTGACAGTATTGCCCCTAACCAGCCTGCCAGCATACTCCATACTAAAATATTTATAGATAAGAAGAATATGCTCAAAAACAAATAAACTTGTTAAAAAAAATTATAAAAAATATTATTACAATATTTTGCTTTATTGTTATGAAGACATCTGGCACCATGTGAATATGGTTATGGGAAATTCCATATAATTTTACAGATCTTTTAGTGAAAGAATGTATTCAGATCATTCTAATTGCAAATAAATGTGGGGGACAAAAGAGTCATTCATGATTTAATCTGATATGGCTTATAAGGCTCTCAACAATGTTCTAATATCAATAATTTATTCACAAGAGTGTGGGCTGAGACTAGCTTCGCCCACAGGCTGCCTTGGTTTGTTTTATTACTTTTAAAAGGTAACACAAATGTAGTGCTAATTTTTGTCTCATACCTTTATCAATACAGCAACCGATATCAATATAGCAACCAATTTATAAAGTAGGCAAGTATCAAATTTAGATAAAAAAGGTTTGAGTGAACCAGTAAACTATTGACTTTTCACATTTATGCAAATAATGGGGTCCTGTAGTCAGAAGGTCTATTTCACCACTTTATATAGCCTGATATTGACCAACCGGCAATTACAAACGTGTATTGCTCACCTGTTTAGTGTCCGCGAAGTCCGCAGCCTCCATGTTGGCATGTGTTCTTCCCTTCCTCTCCATAACTTCGAACTCATCAGAATAGATTACCTCGGGGTGTTAAAAAAAATACAATGGTAGCATAAACATAACAATCGCGATGGACAACTACAATATTCAGGGAAACAATGTCAGTAGTCGCACTTACACGTTCTACACTTCACAATCCTATCACGAAACTAAAAGTCGTAAATAGAGTACAATCACACAAATTAAGACATTACGGCTGTTTTTAGGGGGTCACAAGTAATCAGCAATAGTTTTATCAGATTTCTTTTGAAAAACACAGTTCATCACCATCTTAAAAATCTCACACATTCCGTCATCGCGGCCACCAACTGACGGTCGCTGCCCTACAAAAGTTCCCATTCACGCATGAAATTGTTATATCTCCGAGGGATATGTACATATGAAAAATAAGTTTTACGGAAACCACTAAACAAGACCCTTAAAGTATGTAAAGCTTTATAAATTTACAATAAATGCAGTTTATTTCGTGGGAATAAGAAACAAAATAGAAATGTATGTAAATAAATATTTTTTAAATATAGCGTTAAACGAAACATAACTATAAAACCATATATTGATAACAGCGCCATCTGCCTTAGATTTTTTGGTTAAGTTCTCCATATAACAGGAAAGGCAAAAGAAACTGTAGTGCATACAGTCATGTCTTAAGTATTAGTTTATATATGGCTGCGTGCTATACGTACTCCTTTATCGCGTACTTGAAGCGTAGCCGTATTCTTAGAATCTACTGAGTAGTCTGTGCGTTTACCCTTTGGCTAGTGAAGTTTATGCGCCGCCATTTTATTGATATTGACTGTTAATAACTTCATGGAGGTCGATAAAATGATACATTATATTTAATTATCTTCACTGCGAATCTTAATATGAACTTAAATTATCTTATGATATTAATACGAATAGCACGGTATGGAGACAATATTTTTTCTTTATATAAAACTACAAACTGTTTCGTTCCCATGCCCATATGAAAGCAAAAAACTCTCTTTGTCTAATTGGTGTAATCACAGTGGCACTAATCTTGCTAGACTCTTAATAAAACTAATTGCTATTAGAAGAACTTGTAACTCATTTATTCGAAGAAAATGGCCTATTCAAGAATAAAATCATGATATTGCAACTATCGAGTTGTTTGGCGAGCGGGTCTAATAATTTTGCAAAGCAATGTTAATCAGATTTATAAACCTTAAGTAGTTTTAACACTATGTCTATATCATAAGGTTCTGCCGTCTACAACAATAATATCACATGATGCAATGATCAACATATGTAGTTCACCTTCGATTCCGGGAGCCAAGTAAACATGGCTTTCTATAATCGCTAACGCAATTGTTTAGGTAAAAATTGTTTAGATAAAAATGGTTGGGAATTGATATAAAAACGCGCTTAGATACAGAGTATAATTGTCAACTAGTCTGGGTTTCAATTCCCAGTGTGGCAAAAACTTTCAGCTCAGAGGGCCTAGACAAGATGAATGCGATGATTGCAATCGAATAACTAATAATAAAAATGTGAGGGTTTTGACAATTACACTTGATTTTTAAACCAGAGCTTCTGTCAAGTCTTGTGTTAGTTTTAATTTGAAATAATTTTATTCATAATTAAAGTCCATAAATGTAAAATATTACAAATACCTGGTTAATAACCACTTAAAATTATCACTATTATATTAGATTACATTTATTAATTTTTTGATACATATTCCATGTTATGACTATTTAATAGAATTTAGTAAATGAGAATAAAGATAGAAAGAAAGATATTTTGACTTTATCTTTGACTTCACCTAAGTCTGCGGCCATATTAATATGTTAACAACATTGTTGTTTTCCTGCAGTTAGGGGTAAAATCGTCAGTTCCTCTGTTGTCAAGAATTGGGGTGTACTTCTATCTTCAATCTTATCTTTACTCATAGGTGAGATGCACGCCGAAATCCTGTTTAGAATAAAAAACTCTCATGCATTTTCATTTAGGACGTCGATTGCGGTTATTTAGATCATGTTGTCTAATGGAAACTCCAAAACAAAAATTAGTAGATGGTACACAAATAAATTAAAATATAAACATAAAACTAGGCCCCACAGCCTTGATTATAATAATAAAGACTGCAAAAGACTAGGTTGTACGAACTTACTTTCCTTCGCCTTTCCATATTGGATAAACCGGATCAAAAAAATACTGTGTTCTTATCTGCGGTGTTTTCCTTGATTCCCATCTGTATTGTTTCGTAATCTGTGGTGTTTACGGTGGATTTGATTGGTGTATTGGAAATGTATCATTAATAAAAGTAGAAAGCTTTGTATTATTTTTTTAGACCTTTGAGTTGTATTACTTTGAATTATTATGCATTAGTGGTTTCTTAAAAATTAAAAATGCCCCGTGAAAAGAGTCGGTATCGAGACAGACGAAGTTCATCTGTTAGTTCAGGTTCCTCTTACGAAAGGAAAAAATCTAAAAGCAAATACAAAAAGCGGTCTCGATCAAGAGATCGCTCGGAGTCAAGCAGTCACAGAAAAAGAAGGTCTAGCTCTCGTTCAAGACATAAGAGGAGTAGCTACTCCAGGAGCACTTCCAGAGATCGTTATGAATCAAAATCCAGAAGGAGGTCTCGATCACGAGGAAAACGTACGAAACGTTCGGTATCTAGGGACCCATCTCACTCAAGGTCTAGTTCACGAAGTAGGACCAAAAACAGGAGTAAGAAACCATCTAAAAGGTCACACTCAAGTAGCAGCCGATCTAGTTCATTTGACATAGGTGACTTCTATATTTTTTCAATATGTACTATAAAATTATAAAAAAAAAACATTTATATTCTGTGTCACTGTTATAGTTAGTGTAATATAACAAAATTAAAATAAATTGTCAGTGATATATTATCAAAATGGGGTTTAAAATATAATTAGTGGTTTAATAGTTAGTAATAATCATTATAATGTGTAAATTGATCATTATCTTTCAGAAAAACCATTATCTTTCAAACCCTTTAACATGGATGACACAGAAACCAAATTGGAAAAAGCTATTAAAGCTGCAGAAGCAGCTGGACTCACAATGACTAAAATTCCTACATATGAGTATAAAGAAGTGGAGGTAAAAGAAGATATGCCTACAATACATGACAGAAACTTACTAGCAGAACTCAATTGTGAGTCTTTTGTGCAGAAGCCATTCACCTCATCAAGAAACAAGAAGCAAAAACAAAATATTGTGATAGATTTAAATGCACAAACTGTCACTGTGCCAGAAGCTGATATAAAAGTACAGACAGATGAGTCAATTATAAACTTTAATGTGAGTATATTTTCTTTAAACCCTATAGATAATGTTTTCAATAAATAAATATAAAGTAATCCTAACCCATTTTATAATGAATGAAATTTTTTTAATTTTATAATTAATCAATAACAAATATAGTAAAATGAAGGCAGCTGTGGGTCGAAATGTGCGGCTCATAAATGTGTTCTATATGGTATGCACATTCCAGTATTGGTTTTACCCCCAAAAACTGTTTCAGCTATATTTATTTTGTATTTATAGTAATATATGTATTTTAAACATAATAAAATTATATAATGTTGGTATTGTCTATAAAATAAAATTAAAATAACTACTCACTATGCTGTCTAATTAATATAATATGTAATAAAAATATGCCTACCCATTTATAAAGTTCACTTCACCAAAGAAAGTTGACAAACTTTCTTTTATTTTTTCCATCATTATATTATATAATGATAATATATTTTCAAGGTAGTTAAGATTTGGGAGCTGATAAAACATTTTTTAAAACTTTAAATTTATTACTAACTTATTACTTGAGCTAACACTAGTTGCCAATTTGTAGGCTGGATTAACAATCAATTTAAAAACTTAAGACTTAGGCGAACCCGCCGTCTGCTTATCTTGCATTCTTAGAATGTTGCTTAGTTTTGCTGAGTTTGCCCCCTTAATCTATTACTGAGGGGCGAGGGGGTTCCATGACTAGGTTTTTCATACTAATTAAAGAATCCATACGAATTAAATTTTTGTTATTATGGTTTTGGTTAACTACCTATATATTATGTCTATGACAACTCCATTCTATTGTTACCTTGTAAACATAGTAGTAGAGTTATTCCAATGGATATTGACTTTATGTTTATGTTTTACAGGAGATACCAAGTGAAGAAGAACTTTTGGAAATGTGGATAAAGAAGCTTTATCAGTATAGAAAAAAAATGCTGAAAGGTGAATTGTAAAATAAAAGCAGTGCTAAATTCTCTAACAGTGTATTTAAGTGTACATTCATGGAATTTTGTAGTGTGGAAACAATGAACATTATTTTAGTTCATTTTAGTAATAATAAATATCATATTACATACTGATTTCAGGAATATTTTCTAGACATAATTGGAGTAAACAATTGGGAATCATATTGGTTTATCATTACAAGACTTTTACTAGGAGTAGGTAGAATATATAATAATTAAATTGTATTTTAATTTTTGTGTTATCAGTTTTAATTTAATGAAAACCTAATAATAGTTTAAAAATAGGTAACTAGGAAAATTAAAGGAAAGTGTAGTAGATTTGACTTGGATTTACCTACCCCACACATCTTGCGTAATCCTGATTATGTACCATGAAAACATTGATTTTCATGGTTAATAATTAGGAAACTTCAAATTGTGAGGTATACTCTGTTTTATAAAAACCTGTGTACAAGATACTTTAAATAAATTCAGGTGTTAAATTTTTGAAATAAATTATATAATACTGGATTATTTATTATTTTTAAGTTATTTTTAAAACAGCGGCACTATAGAAAGGAAACAAAAAACAACTTAAAATATTTTATTGAACACGACAACTGCCAACCGCATAACACAATTTCAAACATACTCGGCAACTACGTCATCTATATTTACAATATTGCGATTGCTTATGGTCTGCAACACTTTAGAGACCTCACATATTGTGCCTCTCCCTTTGAATACGACTGCTGTAAGTTCGTGACACAAGGTTCCATGCATCCATGTACCTGTCCATGCACATAGCAATGCATTTCTGTTCTGAATTGTCTAATGCTGTCCCAGGTTTGTTGATGCACTTTTTAAAGCATTTTTCTGACATTTTCGTAAGAAGTTCTTGAGCGTTAGCTATTGCTATTTGTTGTTTAACTTGATCCATTAACTCTTCTTTCTGAACCCCACTCAAAGAACCGGTTGCCAAAGAATCCATTGTGTTAATTAATACGAGTAAATTACAGTTTTAAATTATCTGATATTGAAAAAAATTATAATCAAGTTATTTGATTTTTGAATACGAAAATGAAAATAACCTTAAAGTTCAAAACCTTAATTTTTGTTTTTTTTTTTAATTTCTCCCTATACAGGGAAGGTAAAGGAAACTGAAAACCATTCAGCCATGTATTATGTGGTATTTATGGTTCCAGGAAACCTATGTATAGTATCTCTTTGCTCCATAGAGATTTGGGCGACTAATGGTAAGTCCTGCCATTGCGTTTATGAATTGAGAATATTTTTTAAATAGAATGAATAAATGACTGAAATTGAAACACTAAATGAATAAAAAACTATAAATGAATGAATGAAATTGAAACACTGAAAAATAGCTCATAAGTTACGAATCAATACTATTCTATACGTTGCACAATATAGCGACCTTTATTTACATGGAGCCACACCAATTTCGCAAAAAAATCTTTTTAGATTTGGGATTCTCTGAATTTCTCCTTGCCTTCCACTTAAAACGGAAATCTAAAAAAACCTTTTTTGAGAGTTTGTTGCTCGTAATGGTGGAGTCGGTTCGATGCTGTATATTTGATTTCGTATATTGGGTTATAGTGAAGTTTTGTAATGAAATTGATATAGTTTCATGGCATAAACGATCGTTATATCGTTCAATATATGAACTACATTTCAGCATTCATTACTGACTTCGTGAAATTATTCAGTTTTCATTTCAATTTATTCATTGATTAATTCATTCGGAAATAAAGAAATATTCATATAAGATATGGCTATATGGATTTTGTTCCCGTTGCCTTCCTTATAATAGGGAGAATTAAAAGAAAATAACAATAAAACTAATGTTGTGGTTCATAATCAATTGTGAAACAAACAACCGGTGTTAAAACGTGGTTAAAACCGGATCGTTCCCAGTTACGAAAAGCGATAATATAGCTTTAATAATTAATAACTTCATCTCTGTAATAAACCATTGCCAATCCCAGACTTAAATCATTGTTTCCAAGATCGAGATAAAACTACAACTAAACAAACCTCTATAATCGACAATACGCATATCCAAATTAGTTCTAGATTGATAAAATTTAAAAAAATCTACTACTATTAAATATAACAAGACTGCCTGATTCCACTCTGACCGTGCACTGATATATTATGAATTATGAAAACCTGTTCTACTTTGAATAATTTAGTACTACGGGAATCTCCTTTCTTATGATGAATCAAATCGCAGATTTGGCCGATACATTAACACACGATGATCTTATTGAGATTACAAATTCTTCAATTGCTGCTTTAATTTCTTCAGATTCATATCTATCAGATCTCCCATCTGATATTATTATTGAAGAAATCAATTCGCAGGTAGTTTTCAACTTTTGACACTGGTTGGGGTGTATAAATATATTTTTTTATGTTTCTTTTATATTTTTTTCAGATTGCTGTTGAACACGGGCAGTCCATTACTATATCTGTTTCAAGAGAAGATGAAGCAGCCCTGAAAGTTATAGTAATTTCTTTTTGTGATTAAATATTTGTGACTAGCTACAGCTCCTTTTTTCAACATTTGTGTACCTTTTTTGATTAACTACCTAAATTTAATAAGTACTTATTTAACAGAAGTATCCTATATTATTATCTTTTATGTGTGATAGTTTCTCATATACTATATATATAATTTACAAATTTATTATACTTAATTTTTGGTTCTTTTAATTGGCCTCTTTTTTAAAAGTACTTTGAATTTGATGACAGGTCCCACAAACAGCTTCAGTTATAGATTTAAAAAAGGCAATTGCAAGGCATTTTGAAATATACCAGAAGAGAATTAACAGCAAAGTTAAAATATCTTGGAAATACATTTGGAAATCCTATGATCTCAGCTATGATGGTTTGATACTGGACAATGATTGTAGCCGCATTGAGGACTATGGAGTTTGTAATAAAGTTACACTACAATTTAAGAAGAAAAGGAAAAAGAAAAGATGATAAATAATAAACTTGTTTATTTACTTTCACAGTTTATTAATTAAGATTAAGATGTCACTTAATATATCATTCTTTGTAATAAAATGAGTTTTAATAATAAAATTTATTACTGTTATACATTTCTTTTTATGCTATTATGCCTATACAAATAAAAATGTAGATAATTAAAGTTGTTCAAAGTCAGGTTGTGGTGGAGGTTCCTGTGGCAGTGGTTCAAAGTCTCCAAGGCTGTAGCTTGGGTCCTCATGTCGTGGTGTTGCTAGTGGTCGGTCATATGCATCTTTCAACAGCTCTTGGTCATGCTGCAAGTAATTAACTTTTTTTGTAGGATGTCATAAAAATAATGAATAATTTGTTAATGTATCTTAGCTAAATACAGGTTTTGGCTAGCTGTGGTATACTGAAACCTATTACAGAAAAAGTAAAAAAAAATCCCAGGGAAATTGTCCCAGTTTTCTATGCTCCTAAAATAAAAAGTACAGAGCTAGAAGCATATTGTGATAAAATAGATATGTAACTAAATTCACTTCAGTGACAGATTAGCCAAAACATTGCATAAAACTAAACTTTGTAAAATATACCTTAAATTTAACGATAAGATAGAAGTGATTAGGATATACATTAATATACATATATAAAAATTAAAATAGTATGAATAAATATAACTAATATTATACATAAAAATAAATAATAATTTTGTATAGCTTTGCCATTTAATTATTTATTGACTTCCCCTAAGCAGTGAAGATCGTTAATGGCGATGGTGCTATCCTACCCTAATTTTGATATGGTATTAATACAGTTTGTGTAGTTTTACCTGATCGGACTGTAAGACGGAAGGCGGCGCCAGATCATCCAGCGACAGCTGCGTGTTGAGCACGGACGGCGGGGCGTAGTCCGCCAAGGCTGCCACGCTTTCCACCGCCTATTGAATTACATTTAAATATTATGTATATGCCTATTTATGCTGCGGTTTCGCTTATTACGCGGTATTTAATTCCGGTATATATAGGCTTCAAATTGAAATAAAACAAATAACACAAAAATTTAGTTACCTCCATTTTAATCTACTCTACGGAACTGTCGGCAATACCAAGTTAACATTTAGTCAATCCATATACTTAACTAGTATTACAATCCCAACCTTAACTAAAGTGTCCTAACTTCTGCGTGACTGGCAAAGCAACGAAACGCGTCCGACTGCCGCTAGTAGCAAATATACCTAATAACACTGTGTGTTGAAACGGGAAGAGAATCTCTAGATAGTTCTAAAGGAACTATAGACATGCTTCCTGAAACTTGCTTTTCAATAATTCATTAAGGTTGACAATTGAATACAACGTTCTATACGTCACGTGCTATGACAGGTATAATCATCGATAAAAAGTATGAAATCAAATAAAATTGGAAAAAAAGAAATCTTATGAATAAAGAATTTCGGGTACAGAATTTACGCAAAGATAGTATTAAGGAGATTCCCAACAAAATTCAGCCTAAATCTGCGTACGACATGGTATATATTTGTGTAATATGTGAATACCGTATCAGGTTGTTGCGGTGGCTCTTCAGGAGGCTTGTCGGCGCCGACGGTGTTGGCGCGGGCGTCCTCCTCCGAGCTGTACGCTGTCTTGTGCTCGCACATCAGCAAGTGCGTCAGCATGTCGGTGCCTGGATATAAAACACTCAATTAATACAATTCAAAGTCTTTATTTCGTACCATAATGTTTCATATAGGTTATTGTGTTGTAGTATTACTTATGGTTAAACAATTCATCTGTATTTCTGTACTATAAGACCAAAGTATATGCATAATAGGCGTGGAGGTTTGATTTAAGATCAGTACTTCGTTTGGACGAAATCTATGTAAATGATAGTTGTAATCGTACGCCATACTTGTGTTTCTAGACCAGTCAACTTATTTAATTACTCCATTGGGTATTGAATAAACTAATATCGATAGCTTGGGGTCGAAATCGGTTTCCCAGGGAGTTGACGATAAAAGTAATGAACTATAAATCCTATCTCTAGTTTTTTTCATATATATACTTCGTAAAGAAAGTTATATGGCTATGGGTGTCCGGGGTATCAGTTCACTTGTAATATATCTTTTTTATATATTAAGATCAGCAAATGACTCAACACCACCTGATGATAAGCAGTAGAGGAGTCCATATGTGAAGATAATTAGCGAAGCATCTTGTCCTAAATAATTTTGAAATCCCTATTTTTGATTCCACTAATAGTAGATATAATGTAAGCTTATCATAAATACGTTTCTGCTATGATTTTTGATTTTATTGATTTTTGGCCAAAGCTAATTTAAGAAAAAGGATGAAATTAATAATAAATCACTTTTTAAGCAATTATGGTCTTTTCATTTCAGTTATCGTTATTACCATTACCGAAAAGGCGGCTGGTTTAGTGACATTTCATAGTAAGTAGAACCGTTAATAAAAATGATGTCGCGGTAAGGCTATCATACTTGATGCTAAACATCGGCTGCGCCGCTCAAAATAGTCGGGCTGGGGTCTGGTCACCCGCATTAAACACCCAACTTGAGAATAACAACCCATATACACATTTTTCATCTGGCTGGGTCTAGTATGGGCGGTAATTGTGGCTTTTACAATTTCGTACAGCAATCTTTTACTTCAAAACATGGCAACCAATGAGGTAATTAATCAAACGTTAGAAGTTATTTAAATTTCGAACTGGCTGGTAATTAGTAATCTGTTTATTGAAAAAAAAAAAAACAAATGCATCACTTTGGCGCGTAAAAAATGATTGTTGTTCGTTCTTTTCAATGATGTTCATAAAAGTTCCGCCTAGGTACTAGGTAGTCGCAATAAGTGTGTACCGATGGCGGTGGTGTATGCGCAGACGCAGTGGCTGGCGGCGGGCGCGTCCTCCAGCGAGTGCGGGCCGGCGCACACGTTAATGTACTAGTAGTCGCAATAAGTGTGTACCGATGGCGGTGGTGTATGCGCAGACGCAGTGGCTGGCGGCGGGCGCGTCCTCCAGCGAGTGCGGGCCGGCGCACACGTTAATGTACTAGTAGTCGCAATAAGTGTGTACCGATGGCGGTGGTGTATGCGCAGACGCAGTGGCTGGCGGCGGGCGCGTCCTCCAGCGAGTGCGGGCCGGCGCACACGTTAATGTACTAGTAGTCGCAATAAGTGTGTACCGATGGCGGTGGTGTATGCGCAGACGCAGTGGCTGGAGGCGGGCGCGGCGCGCGGCGCGTCCTCCAGCGAGTGCGGGCCGGCGCACACGTTAATGTACTAGTAGTCGCAATAAGTGTGTACCGATGGCGGTGGTGTATGCGCAGACGCAGTGGCTGGCGGCGGGCGCGGCGCGCGGCGCGTCCTCCAGCGAGTGCGGGCCGGCGCACACGTTAATGTACTAGTAGTCGCAATAAGTGTGTACCGATGGCGGTGGTGTATGCGCAGACGCAGTGGCTGGCGGCGGGCGCGTCCTCCAGCGAGTGCGGGCCGGCGCACACGTTAATGTACTAGTAGTCGCAATAAGTGTGTACCGATGGCGGTGGTGTATGCGCAGACGCAGTGGCTGGAGGCGGGCGCGGCGCGCGGCGCGTCCTCCAGCGAGTGCGGGCCGGCGCACACGTTAATGTACTAGTAGTCGCAATAAGTGTGTACCGATGGCGGTGGTGTATGCGCAGACGCAGTGGCTGGCGGCGGGCGCGGCGCGCGGCGCGTCCTCCAGCGAGTGCGGGCCGGCGCACACGTTAATGTACTAGTAGTCGCAATAAGTGTGTACCGATGGCGGTGGTGTATGCGCAGACGCAGTGGCTGGCGGCGGGCGCGTCCTCCAGCGAGTGCGGGCCGGCGCACACGTTAATGTACTAGTAGTCGCAATAAGTGTGTACCGATGGCGGTGGTGTATGCGCAGACGCAGTGGCTGGCGGCGGGCGCGGCGCGCGGCGCGTCCTCCAGCGAGTGCGGGCCGGCGCACACGTTAATGTACTAGTAGTCGCAATAAGTGTGTACCGATGGCGGTGGTGTATGCGCAGACGCAGTGGCTGGCGGCGGGCGCGGCGCGCGGCGCGTCCTCCAGCGAGTGCGGGCCGGCGCACACGTTAATGTACTAGTAGTCGCAATAAGTGTGTACCGATGGCGGTGGTGTATGCGCAGACGCAGTGGCTGGCGGCGGGCGCGGCGCGCGGCGCGTCCTCCAGCGAGTGCGGGCCGGCGCACACGTTAATGTACTAGTAGTCGCAATAAGTGTGTACCGATGGCGGTGGTGTATGCGCAGACGCAGTGGCTGGCGGCGGGCGCGGCGCGCGGCGCGTCCTCCAGCGAGTGCGGGCCGGCGCACACGTTAATGTACTAGTAGTCGCAATAAGTGTGTACCGATGGCGGTGGTGTATGCGCAGACGCAGTGGCTGGCGGCGGGCGCGGCGCGCGGCGCGTCCTCCAGCGAGTGCGGGCCGGCGCACACGTTAATGTACTAGTAGTCGCAATAAGTGTGTACCGATGGCGGTGGTGTATGCGCAGACGCAGTGGCTGGCGGCGGGCGCGGCGCGCGGCGCGTCCTCCAGCGAGTGCGGGCCGGCGCACACGCCCGCGTGCTGCAGCATGCCGCGGTAGCACGAGCTCGCGAACGGACACTTGCTGCAGCGGGCGCTCCCTCTGACGGACACACCTCACATCACACACTAATCTGAACATTTTAAATGTGAACATTGCTATCGCTATCGCTTTCATTTTGACCTACGCCATATTTCTATTGCTGCTTAACTGTTCATCATTGTGATGTTTCGCTTCAGTACGCAGTAATGATTATAAAGCCAAAAGCTATCACGATAGATATGAAATTACACAGTAAGGTCCCTGATTCTGCACACCTTAATGTACAGTACATTCCATTTTCTCATAAGGTACACTAAAAAATGAATTAATTGTACTGTTGAAATTTAAATTATTGGACGGTTTCCAATAATTTAAATTTCAACAGCTTTATAGAAACTTGAGATAATTATAGATGACTTTCCTCAAACAGAACAAAAGACAACATTTACAAAGAAAATTAACAAATGTGATTATTGCTGGATTTATTCATTTGTCATATTATAATATTGTAGTGACATACAAAATTATGTTGTGGGGCTCGGCAGCTAATGGATCGTTACTGTTCATAAACTGACAATATTTGTGAAACACAGAGAGAAGTCTAAAGTCATTAATACACCTAGGTACAAGTGTATTAATGACTTTAACAGATCATTAATATATTGTATAAATAGTCTTCGAAAGTAGATATATGGATGGATATAATAATTATAATTATGCTCGTTATTTTTAAAGAACAAATATTTAAGATTAATTTTAGTTAGTATGACTGTACTTTTCAATGCCAACAAGTACTTGCATAAGTCTGTGTTATATAAAATTTGAAATTGGATTTGGATTCGGGCTACACTAACAAAGTAAGTTAACGGAAAAACAATTACTATAGGTGTTCCACAAGTTGCTCATTTGGAACCAAATATATTTCTAAAACTTAATGGTAAGAATTTGCATTTCGATTTATGTATAGTAAGTTACTTACAAGAAATGCTTCTCACTTTCCAGCGGTGTGTCGCACTCGCGACAAATCATGGCATCAGGCAACACCAGCGTCAGGTCCTCATAGGTGTCGTCGATCATGTGGCTCGTCGTATCCTTTACTGGAGGCCGGGCTTTGTTCTAGGTATTCATTATAAATGAATATTATAATTATTCATTAATCAATATTTCGCTTCACTTTTCTTGGTTATGACATTCTTTAAAGCAAACTCTTACAGTAGATATTAGGTTATAAACCGAATTAAAATAAAATATTAATAAGGACAGCCATGTAAAAAAATATCAAAACCAAAAATTAATATTTGACATTCACATCTTTATTTTTTTTCAAAGTTACATACTTTAAATTACCTTAGCCGAAAAAATGTGAAGAACCTTTTGTAGTCATAATCGTATACACTCTTGATCACTTTTATAAATATATCAACAAGTCACACTATTTAAACAAAAATTAAAAGAATGGCTATTACAAAAAAGCTTTTACAATTTAAATGAATACTATAATTGGAATTATCTTTAAAAATTGTAAGAAAATTAAATTATAGTACAAATTAATTAAAAATTATATCTCAAAATGTTAATATTGTACGCCCGAAAATGGCAATCTGTTGTGACTTATGCATGTGATTGTAAGATCTATTTATTGTACACAGAATCACAATAAAATTTATCTTATTTTATCTTTATTATATACAATGATACATGCAAAAAAATAATACCAATAGGTCGTAATATCTTACCTTGGGTTGGTTGATCAAATGTTCCTCAGTGCACAGCGGTGTCGCGTTCTCCACTGTGTTATGGTCACGGACTTGATGTTCTTTCATTTGTCCTAAAAAGAAACACTTGTGTAGTTCTTATAATAATTAATCCTGGATAATCATTCGTATAATAATTTCTCACACTCAGGAATGTGCTACCTATCTTCATATTCATTTATTAAATATCTACAAACTCAGTCACTGTCAAATTGTTATTTTTTTTATGAATAATACAAAAATTTGATGGTTGGAGAAAATTTATAATTGAATTGTCTATACTTACAAAAAAATAGATTTTTAATTTCCAATTGTGTAAATCACACAGAACAAGATTTCATTGATATAAAGTTTTAAAAAAGCAATTTAAAACAGAACAACGGTTTTGTTCTGTAATGTAACAGTGTTGATGTCGTTTTCTCGTGTTACTGAGCCGACACTTAGCCTTAATGTTATTTATAATTTCTTTTGTGATTTTTTTATTGTACACTGTGTTGGTGTAACATTTAAATAAATAAAAAATAGTAACATAAGTTTTAAAATAACACACCAAATATAATACCAACGTAAATAAAAAATATTTCCGTAATTCATTATTCAAAGAAAATATACTATTAGACGGACCATTTTTTTTTGTCGAGGAGGAATCCGTTTACGGACCTACCCGTTAAATGGGGGGAGTGTGTGGGGCCCGATAGCGACACTGGACATGCCCACTAAAACTCCCCGGTAACTCCGCAGCCCTTTACGGGAGTGATCTGGCTTCTGCCTCAGCAATTAACCAGACCACTCCCAGACTATTAAATAGACCAGGAGAAGGTATCCTGGATTAGTACCCAATCTACGATTAAGATTAATTTTTAGGTTAAAAATAAGAATTACTTACCGAGATGTACAAACCGGAGGACACAGCGGTTGCAGTGTATCTCCATCTCCTTGTCCTGGTGTTGCTTTAGGTGATTGATGTACAGCATCAGGTTGGAGGTCAGCTCGTGTCCGTCTGAGTAGATTTTTATTACCTGTATATAAAACAAAAAGTTAAATGTTATTTATTAAAACTTGATTACCCTCTGTGGCAACTAGCCAATCTTCCTGTAGATATTTGTGAGCATTGCGATAGTGGTCGACTGGAGGCGCGGTAGTACAGGTACCTTGAGGCAGTGCGGGCAGTGCGCGGTGTTGGACTGTGTGTGAGCGGAGCGGTAGTGGTCGACTGGAGGCGCGGTAGTACAGGTACCTTGAGGCAGTGCGGGCAGTGCGCGGTGTTGGACTGTGTGTGAGCGGAGCGGTAGTGGTCGACTGGAGGCGCGGTAGTACAGGTACCTTGAGGCAGTGCGGGCAGTGCGCGGTGTTGGACTGTGTGTGAGCGGAGCGGTAGTGGTCGACTGGAGGCGCGGTAGTACAGGTACCTTGAGGCAGTGCGGGCAGTGCGCGGTGTTGGACTGTGTGTGAGCGGAGCGGTAGTGGTCGACTGGAGGCGCGGTAGTACAGGTACCTTGAGGCAGTGCGGGCAGTGCGCGGTGTTGGACTGTGTGTGAGCGGAGCGGTAGTGGTCGACTGGAGGCGCGGTAGTACAGGTACCTTGAGGCAGTGCGGGCAGTGCGCGGTGTTGGACTGTGTGTGAGCGGAGCGGTAGTGGTCGACTGGAGGCGCGGTAGTACAGGTACCTTGAGGCAGTGCGGGCAGTGCGCGGTGTTGGACTGTGTGTGAGCGGAGCGGTAGTGGTCGACTGGAGGCGCGGTAGTACAGGTACCTTGAGGCAGTGCGGGCAGTGCGCGGTGTTGGACTGTGTGTGAGCGGAGCGGTAGTGGTCGACTGGAGGCGCGGTAGTACAGGTACCTTGAGGCAGTGCGGGCAGTGCGCGGTGTTGGACTGTGTGTGAGCGGAGCGGTAGTGGTCGACTGGAGGCGCGGTAGTACAGGTACCTTGAGGCAGTGCGGGCAGTGCGCGGTGTTGGACTGTGTGTGAGCGGAGCGGTAGTGGTCGACGGCGACGCGGTGGCTGGAGGCGCGGTAGTCACAGGCGCCGCACGCGTACGGCAGCTCCAATGGGACGTGGTTCTTCTGCATGTGGGTCGCCAGTGTCAGAACTGCGGCGAATCGAACCTGTCACACGCATCCAGAAAGTTCAGAAGGCGAAGTATAAGTGCACAAATTAAATCGAGAATTAAGGCGAAGGGGGTTTAAATCAGTTGAGACAATTTTTAACATTTTTGCTGGGCATTCACAAAGACAACAAAAAGCATTTTATTACTGTACTAACTCAATATGGAACTTAAATGACAATACCAAACTATATGCTAAATCGGAAAGATAGGCCATTTACTGGTTTTCGCTAAAAAATAATCAACATTGATACAGTACCTCACAAATAAGGCAGGCGTAGGTAAACATGCCAGGAGACTTAGTGTCCGCCGGATGAGCAGAGTCAAGGTGACCTTGTAGATCGCAGGCGTCGTTAAACCGCTGCAGACAGTAGTGGCACTGAGAGCCGCCCTCCGGCACGATGTGCGAGAACACGTGCGACATCAGTGACCAGTTGTCGGTGAACTCCTCGTGGCATAGCGGGCACTGAACATACAATACAGTTCATGGTTCATTCTCACTAGGCGCGTCTGGTCTTTCTATAGTGCAAAGGGAAAGGTTACCTGCGTGCCGAGACAAGATACATTTCGATAATCGCATTCGAATCGCTAAGTGTAAAAGTATATGGCATTTGACATAAGCTCTCTCTCAGCAATCGTGTATGATTGTCAATTCCATTACATTTTTCATTTATCGATTCGATTTAGATTATTGAAATGCATCTAGGACCTCTCGTGTCCCACTATTTACAATACGATTTCGATTTGTAAGACAGCATGCACAAAAAAAGACATTTTTTCTTAATATTTTACAGATAGACAGATAGTTTCATATTTTGTACATGTAATTTAACTTTCCTTATTCTTCTACATACGACAAATAGATCTATTACGCAGTGTTTCTTTATAAAGAATTGACAATGATCTACTTACAGAAATAGTTGACACTCATTGAACTTACCATCAAAGAGATTATGGCTGGTTTGATATATTTATTTTATCAAGCATCAAGAGGACACCTCATGTTTTTAATTTGTTAGAAGTCTAGTAAAATAATTTGTATGGCGAGTTATAAACTAACACCACTGATATTTTCGAATATTGTTTTTTTTTATCCTAAAAACATGTTCTTAGGGTTCTTTATCTTTTACGTTTCTTTATAAATAAACCCATTTTGACACTTGACTTTAACTTTGACTATAAGGAAATATTTTCATAATCTCTTCTGTGCATAAAAATGATCCTGTTACACAATAAACAACCGACTTACTTCTACACAGATCGCTGTTTTCTGGGGAAGTTCATTGCCACCAATCTGTCCGAAGTAGTATCGCTCCATGGACACTGTCTCTTCAGGCTTGATTTCCTTCTTGATGCTCTTGAGCGGAACATCGTCCAGCTCTAAGTCATCGTCGATGTAGGTCCGCGGCGCTTTACGACGGCGGCCCGTCACGGGTGGTGTCTCTGTATCTTTCTCTTTGGACTTCTCCTTCTCTTTCGGTTTCTCTTGTTTGATCTTGGTGCGACGAAGAGCTAGAGGAACCTATTGTTTAATAGGTAAAGTAATAAAATAATTATTTTGTGTGTATTTGATTAGCTTAACCAAATTAACAACAACAACAATATATCTTATATTCGTTGTCTCGGACAATGGCGGTGTCATTCTTTAGCAACCTAATCGCAGCAAAGAGTATATGTGTGTAAATCATAATTAATTAGTCGAAGAGTTCAACTAGCTCCCTTAGATCTCTTTGAATACTCTTGATCTGGTTCAAAGGACCATAATGATATGTCTGCAACACCAACAATGTTTAATATTGTATTTATCTGGAAACTGTGACACTGGAATCTAATGTTAGTAAATGGACATATGCTTTTTCTTTTATATGGCAACTAAACAGTTGGAGTTGAAAAAGAAGTCACTTTGAAAAAGAAGCCAACACCAAATTGTTTCTGTAGTAACAGAAACAATTTTATTTGACAGCTATAGAAAATAATTAATGGCTAAACTGAAATGATTGGTACCAAATCTTTAGTTTTTTTAGATTATTACTTACGATAACATAAAATGAGCCAAGAGATACGTGTTATTTATAGATTAGTATCTGACAAGCTAGTAATAACACAATACCTCTTCTTCGTCATCGTCATCTTCTACGTAAGTGGTCTTCTCCTTCTTCTTCTTCTTGGACGGCGGAGGCGGTGGAGTGAGTTCCTTCTTCTTGCGGGTTCGTTTGCCTCGTGTGGGCTCCGGCTCTGGCTCGGGCTCATCCGTTTTATCTTTCTTCTGCAATCATTTTGATGTTACCAGGGACCCATATTAAATAGCATCAGAAAAGGAAGAGGTTCGCGATTGAACGCGAATATGAATTTTTAAATTAATGGATATGTAATTATAATAGTTTGTTCAAAATTTGTCCAAGTTTCCAAGTTTTTAAAGGCGTGCTTTACACCAAGGCAGGGGTCTATACGCCCCTATTGTAATAACAATTTAATTTCACCTATTATTTAGGAGGCTCCGACAAAACAATATTGGTTTCTCTGGTGAAGTTCTGTATCATCTAGTCTATATAAGTCCCACTACTAGGCACAGGCCTTCCCACAAGGGGGAACTCCTGAGGAGTCGGGGCCATTACACCACCATGCTGTCCCAATGCGGCTTGGTGGGTGAAAGCTTTCCAAATCACAGAGGAGCTGGAGAAAACAAATTCGATTCACTGATCCAAGGACCAACCATGGCGAATGGTTGGTCACTTTGTTTTCGTTATAGAGAGTTCTAACCACTACGTGCTATCGAGCTCCGTCTATTTATGGTCTGTTTGATAAGCAATAATGCCAAGAAGAAATACTTCATAATAACTTGTGAAAGTCACAAAAAAGACATGCTAATTTACATCCAATAGTTGTTTAAGTATCTGCATAACCATATTAAAATTGTCGCTCTATGCCAATAGGAAGACGTATTAACCCCCAAATGTGTACGCTGGCTTTAACCAGATATAGTTTATAAAAGCACTGACCAGCTGACTGCGCATACGCATTACGCATGCCGCAATAGCTTTGGATTAATTTGCCGTGCTATTAATGTATATATATATGTAAAGTATATGTCTCACTTTGGGATACTTCCAAAACTTAAATGGATTCATGGCAATCTTGTTGAGGCGCACGGTAATAGGCACTTTAGCTTCCAGTTTTGTCTGCTCGGATATATGAAGCACTATATTGTCAAATGCTTGTCCCGGTAATATACCGTACCTGAAAAAGAATATTATCTTAAAAATGAAATATTTAGCAGAACCATTCAACCTCGTATTCATTTGTGGTGAAATGTGGCACGAGTTTTATATGAACAGAATATGAGTGATCATACTTCTCTCTCCACACTAATTCATCTAAAAACTGCTGAATTATCTGTCGCGAGAGCAAAGACAGCGTGTTCTGGAACATTCTAGGCACTATACGCCTCAAATATTCCATGATGTTGGCATTGCTATTCCTTGAAGGTTGATCTGAGTGCGAAGATGATTGGTGAACGTTCTTAAAGCCCATTGAAACTAGCGTTCCTTTGTCAACTGTAAGGTCAGTGAGGATTACGGACGCCGGATTAACCCAGCCCGTAAGAGGTTCTAGAATCTTCTGAAAGCGTTTCTTGTAGTTCTTTTCGTGTTCAGCTAAAGGTTCGACGGCTCGGAGGCGAATCTGTAAGTATGAAAGATATCTTTATTCAATCCACACTTTAAAGATAGTAATGTAAAATTTAAAATAAATAGGCGAATGCAAGAAAATTTTCATTATTTAAATATATGAAATATGATTACCAGTTTCTCCACAGGATCTAATACTCCCAGCACTTCTACTTTCACCTGCCTCTGTGTACCATCATGACTGGTGGTGCCGAGTGATATTACACCAACTTCCACTTTTTTCCCTTGCCCACCCATCAAGCCCATATGCTGATGTATGGCTGACGTACAAACTGCTCTGAGCCATGTAAATAGTGCTTTCACATATAGGTTATCAACTTTGACCCACTGTACGACATTCTGCACGTTCGTCTGACACGCCCAATGGTAAATCAATTTGAGTAACACACTAGGAGGGAATGTAGCACCTTCAAAGATGGAGCTGGAGAAGACAGAGACGAATCGAGTCGGGCAGCATTCAGAGATCCAGACATAGCCACCAGAATAGGGGAATTTAGAAACATCAGAATACATTCCTAAAACAAAGAATTTGTATTGTTAGTAAAATTTAGATTATGGCCATTATTTTATTCCAGAACATTCAAGTCTTACCGAGTTTCAGTTTGTTTCCAGCGTGAACAGCGCACCATTGCTCAGAGCGCACCAGACCCTGCTGTATAAGCCACTCGGTAAACTTCATGGGCGTATGCATTAGCACAGATTTCACCTTGCTATCCAACGTAGAGCGGTCTGTGGTTGGTGTCTCTTTTGAACGGAGGTAAGGTCGTGCAACGACGACCAGAGAGGGGAATGTTTTGCCTGGACAAAGCATAATATTGGGATTAACTAGAATTATATGTTATATTATTTCGTTTTGGTTTGTATAATCAGTTGTATAGTCAGAAGTAACAATAAAATGCTCAATAGCAATAAACAGTGTTTCATGTTGTGTAATCAACAGCTATCTGTATCAGTACTTTAACTATTCTAGTTAAATTCAAATAGTAGTGATATTTTGATTTTTCTGTTATTTTCCAGACATCTACCATTATCTCTGATCATTAGGAAAAGAAACATAGGGTTCAAATAAGAAAATTAGCTTTTTGTTTATTTTACTCTAGTGCATGTACAGTGACCTCAGAAGTAGCTAAACACTTTACTGCCAATTCATACTACCTATTAAGTAAAAGTCGTTACACTAGAATTAACGTTATTCTTGCTGGGACATGGCATTAAAGTAAAAGCTACTACTGAGGAAAATTTAATATGTTAATTTATACTTTATTGCACAATAAAGCCTGCAAATGGCAGGATTAAGAAAATTAAGTGCCTCATTTTGTAGATTAAAAATTAGAAGAAATGTTCCACACATAAACAGCATTCCTCTTTAGTCAAAAGGAATCCATATAGCAATACCATCTACAAGAAAAACTTTTACTGGGTTTAAATGATAATATGCACCTTGTAGCTTGTTGAATGAAACTTCCCGGGAATCAGCAACATTTTTATTGCCATCTTCTTTAGTGAGATCCACAATTGTAGTTGCCTGAGCAGTACTACCAGTCAGCAGACCACCTATGGCTGTAGCTTCTGATGGCCGCACATTTGTTACAACACTGTGAACATCTGATTAAGAAAAAAGTTAATATAACATTAGTTCACTAACTCCAGCACTGCACCCTAAGATTGAAGGCAGTGGCTGGCCATGTCTCAAGATTCAAGGAGAGTACAGAATAATACACAGGAGCCATGACAAAATAAAAGGTAGAAAGATAGAAAGAAAAATTGGTAGGAGAGAAACTGGGGATATCTAAGACAGAGTACTTGATGGGCAGTGCTCAGGAGAGAGGATAGTGGAACATATAAGAGGAATCCTTTATACTAACTAGGTCAAATCATCAGGATTTATACTATATAATTAAATGGAATAATTTATGCATTAAGTACTTAAGATTTGGAAATAAAAAGCCATAAATTTTCACATCTTGCAGACTTCACAGGTTAATATTCTTTCATAATCCACTTTATCCATTACTGCCCTTTTTAGTGACTTATGATGAGATTGAATTTGCATAAATATTTGTTCATTAGTTATGTTATATATTTCTGATATTTATAAACAGTATCCATAACACAGAGTGAGAAAAATATGATTATAATTAAAAAAAACATAACTTACTGGATGGTGCTAATGTCTTATCCTTTGTCTTGGTATCTTTGTCTCTTTCCTTATCCTTTTCTTTCTCCCTTTCTTTTTCTTTCTCTTTATACTTTTCCTTATCCTTCTTTTTTTTCTTATGACGAAGTTCAGGTGATTTCACTCTTTCAGGGGATGGTGAGTAATTTTTATCCTCTTCGCGATTTTTCCTTGGTCGTCCTAAAAATAAATTGGTACCAGCCTCCTTATTGTCTTACTATGACTCTATCACTCTCGCTTCCAATTTGACCTATGCAATATTTCCATGGCCACAACCATTTAGTTTAAAATTGTTATGTTTAGCTGTTTAGATTGTTTTTGTAGTTAATTGTTTAGCACACAGTAATGAGATTAAAAACAAAAGCTATCATGATAGATATGGGTTTACACAATAAAGTCCCAGTTGTAAGAATTAAAATATGTTCATATAACCAGTCATCCTTCACCAAGTAGTGCCCATACTAGAATATTTATTGTCTTATATATAAGTAACTTACAGATTAAATTAGTTTAGTATTAAGCCATTTACACAAAGAGCAAAGAGAAAAATTAAAAAAATTAATTTTTTTGAACCTAAGATATTTTCATAATTAAATTCTCAAGAAGTAAATACTAGGCAGCAGCTATATTTTCCAAGACATTAATGCTTAAAATAGTATTATTTTTCTTTGATATAGATAATAATTATCATTTGATGATATTGTAATGTACTTTTTATTTTCATAAATGATAAATAATATGTGGATATATTAACATACATAATGCTGATATATCAAAAAAAAATCTTTTGGCAATGAATAATGCTGCTGGCCAGAGATTTCCTTTACTACATTACCAGGTTTCAAGGTATAGAGAACCTTTGTGGTATTTAAGCCTTAATGAAGTGACTAACTTGATATACCTCTGAAACCTTAGGGCAGGTGAGTCATATCATGGAGAGCTATTTATCAGTATGCAATTAGAACCAGATAATAGGTGTGACTGTTATAATTATTACTATGATTGAATCTGATTTGCTGATAATATAATATAAAATGGCTCTTGACTAATCTATTAAATAAAACATTCAATTTAATTGAAGGCCATCTGCTCAAGAAGTCAATACCCCTGCCTACTAAGCTGGAGGCCCCTGGTTCAAATCTCAGTAGGGTGAGATTATTGTATGAGTAAAAATATTTGTTCACAAGTCATGGATATTTGTATATTTATATACATATCACTATCTATTTTTCTCTATTATCCATAACAAGCTTATAATGATGTTTAATGAGGGCTAAATAATAAGGTGCAAGTGTAAAATATGACAAAATGTTTCCATGGAGTGCCTGTAGGCAATAACATGCAAGATTTTACAAAATATTCTGTAATGAGTTGTCATGCAATTTACCTCTTCTCCCAGCTGGTTTCTCTTTAGATATGGAAAGTGAACGAGATCTGGATCTTATAATTTCCGCACTCTGTCTCTCAAGATCTTTTAAAACTGGTTGCCTAAAATTAAAAAATATTTTTTATTGTAACATATTTGACAACCAATCAGTTATTAACGTAACCTATATAATTATTTGAAATAATATACTTACTTTCCTAATAACTGATAAGCAGTAAATTGATCACCATTGTATACAATCTCACCGCCAGTGCTTTTGACGATATCATCAAGTTTATTTTGTATACTTTTATATTCATCGTCGGCATTTTTGTAGGCTTGAAGCTGAACCTCTGCAAGTTCTTCTTCCCAACATTCTAGATCTAGAGTAGGTACATCGGGGCCGAAATATGAACGTTTGTATAAATCAGCCTCTATTATTTCAGCTTGAGGAGGGACAACTTCCTATAAATAAGAAATGTTCCTTGGGTTTAGTACTCCAATGTAAACAAACAGACTTAAGCGTTAATTTCATGGCTCACCTCAGCGTCCGACTTTAATTTTTTTAGCTTCATCCTATAAGTTTAGTTACTGTTTTAATGCTTAAACATAATTACTTTATAGCTTAATAAACACTTAATGAGTAAAAGGATTTACAAAAACACAACGCAAACATAGCCACAGTCGTCACAGATCTACACAGATTAGAAAGAGTAGGCTATCTGCAATTGTAAATCAATAATTTTTAGTTTTTTAAAAATTCTCCTATTTAAGGGTAGACAAAGAATACTGAAGCTTATGCAGCCATATTTTTCGGAGATATTTCTTTCTTTATTGCTACAAGATACCGGAGTAACGTATCCCTTTGTCCGATGTAGTTTTTAATGACTAATCACTATCACAGCCGTTTTGTGAATGGACCAGCAGATGGCCAGGATTTTCACTTAGATTTTACTGATTTGCGTTCGTCGCCAAAAAGCCACCGAGACTATGGGATGTGCTACATTGATATCCCACAGATATAAATAACTATTTATATAAGACATGAATGTATGGTGTAGTCTTTAGCTCCCTTTGCCTTCCATGTCTTAGGACGAGCAATAAAAAATAAAAAAAAACTTGTGATGTACAAAATAATATTTTGTGATGAAATTATTTAATTTACGTTATTTTATGGTTTTCTGCAAATAATTGGAGTGGAAACATGGAAGCCGTTCCAAAATTACCGTTGATAAGTTTTGAACTAAAAACCAGTCCTGAAAATACGAATTTTGGACCTAAACTAAAACAGGTAACTGCGATAATCTGGCAGATAAATACTAATAGCACTTCTTTGTCTTCATTTTTTCTTGTTATTGCTTTTATAGTATATAGCTGAAGCGTATAGAGAAGACCCAGAGAGTTACAGTAATGAGATTCATCAACTTGAAGGACTTCGTTCGGCAGCCGTCCGCCCTAGTATAGATTCTGCAGGTCTTGGCGCACTCATCAGATACTTTTGTCAGCTGAGAGCTATTCAGAGTCGATTCCCAATGGCTAAAGGTCAACCTGTTGCATGCTCGTTTGCCTGGTATGTGTTAAATCACACTTAATATTAATAATTAGTTGCATTGTTGACATTATAGCAGAATTTATTTAGAATTCTTTTTGCCATAAATATTATAAGCAGTGTTGCATATTCTGTATTTGTGTTATTCCAGGAAAGACCTATATGCAAATATGTCTTGTTCTTTAGCTGATATAAGATTTGAATTAGCTTGCATACTGTATAATATTGGGGCTCTACACACTCAACTAGCTGCTTCTGAACCTCGTACATCTGCTGACAGTTTAAAGGCTTCATGTACTAAATATCAGAATGCAGCATGGTCATTCCAGTACTTAAGAGAACAGTACCCGCAACCACCTGGAGTGGATGTTTCTACAGATATAATGAGATTGCTACAAGAGATATGTTTCGCACAGGCCCAAGAATGTATATTAGATAAGAGTATACAAGACACAAAGAAACCTAGTGTTGTTGGTAAGTGAAGTTTGTATTCTAATGAATTTATCTCTCTATCAAAACCTTATCTTTTTATAAGATATATCCATGCTATTTGTGAATAATAGGAGCAAAAATTCAATTCATCTAAATGTTTAAGGAATTAATTTGATTTAATAATAATAATAGATAAACTGATTAACAAATTTTGTTTTTGATTTATTATTAACTGGAAATTTTAAACCATAAAAATATTTTTATTAGATAAATAAAAAAATTATAAGTAACATTTTGATTACTTTTCTTGTTTTTGTTTAACTTTGTATGATGCCTGCTTAGCATTCTTTTTTTTTCCTTAGGTGCGGTTGCTACTCAGGTGCTGTTCTTTTACAAAAACTCCCTTGCACTACTTGGTCCTTCAACAGGAACAGACAACATTCATGAAATCATTGGAACAAAACTGTACAATTACTGGTACAGATACCTGTCATTCAAAGTTTTATACATTGGATGTATAGTGTGTTTGTATCAAGGTAATAAAACAAACATGTTACCTAAATTATAAATGATATTTATTTTTCATCATATCTTTAACCAAATAAGTTAAAGTAAGTTTGTTAGGAATAAAAAACAGTTGAGTTCAGGCATGATAAATGGATTTAAATATTATTTAAGTATCATGTTTCTGCCTCAAAAGTAGTTTACAATGAGCTTATATTATTGATTAGGACTAGCACAATATGTTTTTTAAACAAGAAGTGTATGAGAATACTTGTTTCTTCAATAGTGCCATTTACCATTTATTTATGATTTGAAAGTAATTCATTATTTTTTATATTAGGTATGAATGCTGAAGAGCAACAGAAAATGGGTGAACGTGTGGCATTTTATCAGCAAGCTGTTGAGAAACTTGGAGAAGCTAGAAAACTTGCCAAATACATTGAACCAACACAGATAACACAGGAGGCTTTGACCTTCACTAATGATGTTGTTGAAGGAAAGAAAAAGGCAGCTAAAAATGAAAATGAATTTATTTACCATGAAGAGGTTCCTGATAAGGATTTGTTGACAGACCTCAAACCTGTGTGCCTGGTTAAAGCAATAGCACTGAATTTGAACGATCCTGAGGTAAGGTCTCAATACTTGACTTTACTTTGTTTTTGTTGTGATATGTAACACACAACTATCACTTATGCAGACTGTTATTGCAGAATCATATTCGCAAACTTTATTAGTGAGATTGGGTAACACATGAAATAAATGTGTGTATCATTTTTAGGTTTCCGGCCCAGACATTTTCTCGCGCTTAGTACCTATGGGTGCTCATGAAGCCTCTTCCATGTATTCTGAGGAGAAAGCCAAGCTTCTTAGGCAAATAGTTAGCCAGGTGGAAGCGAAAAATACAGAGTTATTGGAGTTCATGTCCTCATTGCAGCTTGATCAATTAGATGTACTGGATTCAGATCAAAAGTAAGGATAATATAAATTAAATAATCTTTACTTACATATTGTACTAAAAGATGTTATGAAATAAATATAATATAGTATAAATATTAAACTGTTATATTTTTAGGATACCTCAAGAGATTGTGGATAGATGTGCAGAAATGAATGCCAAAACTGAAATAATACAGTCCTTAGTTGAATCAATGAATAGTTTGGCTGAAATCATTAGCGATGTGGAACATTCATTGACTGAGATAAAGGCTTTCATCCAGGTATGTAAGCTTATGGCATGAATAATCCGCCCCAATCTGAGTTAGTTAATATGTTAAACAAGCTTTTTAAGGCTTTGAAAGGTTTCTATATTTGAAATGTCAAAAACCGGAGGTTTAACAAATCATCGCCTGTTTAAGTGTCGGTGAACACGGGCTTACCCAAACAAGCCCTTGTCACTATTATTAATATTACACAACTGAGAAATATAGATAATACTATTAGATCCTTACATACGGTATTATTAGGGTGCATACTTTGCTTAATTAAATAAATTATTCAAAAATAAATTGACTTTATATTACACCAGATGACTATTTTAATTAATATTAATAATGAAATTTTTTTCGTTCTTTTTGATAAAAAAAAATTGTATTGCAGGAGGAAACAGTTAAAGAGAAAGAGTTCCAAAAGGTAATGGGTCCTCGCCCCCCATCTATCGTGCAGACAGAGTTGTCGCGTGAGTTCCACAAGTACCAAGAAGCGCATTCTCGTACAAATGAGAGCAACCAGGTAAGAATATATTATCTTTCATTAGCGCAGTGTTTTATTAGACTAATATTTTAGATAAACTTAATAAACAGGTAAACTTTTTAATATATATTTTAACAAATCTATAAATCTAGATTTTTTCAAATAGGTTCATTAAAAAGTCTCTTAATGAAAGGAAAGACAAAGGGGTCTAGCCCATACAGTCAAATAATATGCGGTTGCTTAACTTGTCAATTCATACTTACTGTTGAGCAAATTGCTTCTGGGTATGATTCTGAAGTACACACTCAACTAAATATATTTTAAATCAAAGGCATAATAAATTCCTCATCCAATATGATTATGAAACGATGATAGAGACAAGGTTGCTGTCGTTGGGTGTAACCAAACTTTACTCTTGTTTAATACAAACCAAAGAATATTGTTATCTATTCGAAGTATACTTAAAATTTTATTTGAAGTATTTTTTACGTCCTGTTTATCAACTTTTCCTCAGGTTCTGCATAAGGCTATGACTCTGCACATTGCAAACCTGAGGCTCCTTTCCCAGCCGTTAGACGTCCTGCAGAGCAAGATCCCAAGCATTGAAAATATAGGTAAAGTCATAATTTACAAATGTGTATCATCACTGGTGATTGTATGCGGGCTTTATAAATTGTAATTAAAAAATATTGGCTCATCAATTAGGACACAGAATGAAGAATAAAATCCTTTCTTCTGTCAATTAAAACAAGTGGTAGTAAAAATAAATGCTAACCTTTTACGTGCGTTGTAGTAGAAATGTCTCATTTATTGCTTCGTTTTATCGAATGTCATCTTTGTATCACGCCATATATTACAAGTAGTGGTAGAAACAATTACATTTTTGTCAGTTAGACGATTTTGAATATTCAATTTAAATTTTTTAACTTATTATGAAATTATATAACGAATGAGACTCATCGAACATTTTTCCATTTCTTTTTGAGTTTAGCTTTATATTTTTATAGGTAAGACAATAAGATCATTAATGCTTATCAGCACCTAATTTTTATGTTGATTTAAATTGTGTTCTGAAGCTGTTCCTTTGAAATAAACAAAGTAACGATTTAAATTCTTATTCACTTCTGTTGTGATAACCCATTTTTCTTGTTTCCAACTGCTGTGTGTGACAATAATATAGTAGGTCATCTTTAAGGTCAACCTAGGCAATTTACGTTATTAAAGATTTGACATTCTGACATCTAGCAGAAAAGCTCTGCCCTCGAATGAACGGAGTTCTTACAATATCTAGCATGAAATGCTACAGTTAATCCTTTTATTGTTATAGTGCACTTGGTGTTAAGTTCTTCATTTCTGAAGGAAGTGACTTAGTGAGTCATTAGCTAATAAGTAACTAACCCCAAAAATATGTCTAGTCTCTAGTAGTTGTAAAATCTCTTTTTGTTAATCAGATTTTTAAATACAAAAGGTGGCAATCGAGCCCTTCTTCTTGGTTCTAATAATGTCTGATTGGATTCATGTTATTTCAAGAAATATTTTGCCGAAATTGTCTTTATATACGTTACACATTCCTCCTTATGTCCAGAGGGTCTCGACCGCGATACGATGCTTGAGATGCGTCGAGTGATCGGCAAAGCTCGTGAGATGCAAATCCAGAGGGAATCCCTCGTGCAACAGCTACGAGAGGCTGTGACGTCAGATGACATCACGTCTAAGCTGCTTGCGCGCAACAACGAGTCACTGGACGAGATATTTAAGCAAGAGTTGGAGAAACACACGCCTTCGGTAAGTCACAGTTGTGGTTAGCTGATATGTATTTCAAGGATGTACTCAAGAATTCTATATTACATTAAATTTATTTTTTAGTAGCTCATTAAGGTACTTCTAAACACGTTCACGGTCGAACAGCTATTCTGGGTTTTTTTACTACGAAATCAAATTAAAATTGAGGACACCTGTAGAACTAATGTCACTTTTATTGCTATAAAATTACTTTTTATCCCAAAGAATTCCCTATTACTTTAACGAAACCCATTTAGATTTGTCCACCCTTGTTAAGTCATGTATTTGTTTAGTTATTTATGAAATTGCTCCCATTTTATTAGCATCCTACATTTTACACTGCAAACTGAAATAATCTTGTTAACTTTTCCATTATCCTATTACGTTAGTATCTGAAAAGCCTTTAGTGGTTGCAACAAATATCGTTGTTTCTGTTTCAAATGATTCTTGTGTGCTTATAGATAGAATATCCAAAGCATCTAAAAGTTTAAATTGCACGCATGACAAGCTGAATTTGATATATAAAACAAATTTTTAATTGTCAGTGAAATACCAAGAACGACGTCAATGAATCGAAAGTCGAAAAAACAGTCAATAATATTAACAATAGTCAAAACTCTAATAACACGATTTTTTACGAATCACATAAAAATAATATATAAAATATATCTTATTAGATGTATGTTGCAGATGACAGCGAAATTGATTACTTTGTTTCAGGTGAAAATAATTGTACAAAACCTTGCTGCACAAGAGAACATTATTAACAAACTGACGTCATTGTACGCCTCGTACGGAGACTCGCGTAGGCTCCTCTCGGATGTATTAAGGAAGAGAGAAGGGCTAATTAATGGTAAGTTTTACTTACTTATTAATCGCTAGTAATAAGTTCTACAATGGGAATAAATTTATTGCCCATAATGTAAATTTTAATAGTATCTAGATGTCGCGATGGTAGTTGTCTTCAGATTGATAATCACTACATATTATACAAAAAAGTACCTCTCCGCATCTGTCTGCCTGATCACGATAAACTCAAATACTATTGCACGGATTTTATCAATAGATACAGTGATATATGAAGAAGATTTAAATATATATACACACCCCGGGCGCAGCCGGAGTGGGCCGCTAGTGCATATATAAAAACAGTTCTATAAGAGGACTAAATCAATTTTATTGTTCAATTCACAGCTCTCATTACATCGTTTGACACTTATGAAGAGCTTTTGGGAAAGTCTCAGAAAGGTCAAGAGTTCTACAAGAAGCTGTCGCACAATGTGAACCAATTATTGACGAGATTGCGTAGTACTTGTCAAGTGCAGCAAGAAGAGCGAGCGCAGCAAATGGCGACGCATACAAGTAAAGGTATTGTCACCTTGGAATAGGGTATATATTTGCATGACAAAAATAAAATATATAACTTAAATTTTGGAAATTCGGACTAGCTAAGAGCTATATGGTAAACTAACGTTTTTGGTGATGCTGTAGCTAAATGGTGGCATATTCAAATATAAAAAAATACGTTATCAATTTAAAAAGTCTTGAAAAGTAGTGAAAAATATAATTTAGTTTCATGTCACAAAACTCTTCCGAATGATGTCATACGCCATGTAAATTAACATTTATTGAACGTTAACACAGATGATCGATTTTTTAAAATAGGAACTGATATAGCCCGATATTGATATTTAAAATAATATTTTAGCTCCTGTGCCCGCAACATCAGCGATCTCGAAGACGATAGACTCTGTGCATCTGCCGCCTTCTGGTGGGGCGAGGAAGCTCAAGGATTACTTACCTTATATGAAGAATAGAACTGCACCCAGGAGCGTAACTCCTCAAGGTAATGCCATACTAATTCTGACCACATTAAAATATGCACCCTATGACTTATTTATTTAAATTGTATAATGTCTTGCTTACAGCCCAAGTAGATCCCATTCCAATAGAAACTTACTATCCGGAGTCAATATATCCAACGTCCGTGAGACCAACACCCGTCGGTTCAGAAGGTAAGTAGATTTTTAATACTTATATATAAGAAAAATACCAATAGTAATATTTTTTCAATATAATAAAAGATAAAAATTGCTTCAATTAAAACTAATTGAAAAAATATAAACACAAAATGTATATTTACAGCTACAGATTTATCGCAAATGAAAATCCCTGATGGCGTTGTAAATCCAATCATGTATAACCGTTATGGAACACCGTATGTGCCAGGCGAAACTGATCCTTATGCTGTTACTGCTAACTATAATAATGCCATGACGGCCAAATTGGTGTATGAAAAACCCGAAGAGTATGGATACACGACACCATACACGCCTTCACAGTATACTACGCAAGTTGTCGATCCCCAAACATATAGTAATCCTTATTACAGCGCAACTCAGAACAACACGACAATCGTGACCGATTCGCAAAGCTCTAACATGTACAATACGCCACAGTCAAATACGAACCCTGGTACCAGTCAATACAATCCATATTCCGATCCATATGCCCCAACACAAGCGGCTCCAGTGGCTGAAACTGCGCCGATGTCTACCTACAACTCAAACGATATGAATGTGAATTTTGCCCAAATGCAAATTGGTTATCCCAAACGAGAGGCGGGGCAGCCTACAGCGAATTATTCTCAAGATTATTCCCAGACATACTACAGCGTGGCGTACCCTCAAGCGGCGACTCCGAATAACACGACATATAGTAACGCTTCACATGCCGCGAACATGAATATGACTCCGTCACAATTACCATCAGAGTATTGTTCTCTCAACTATCCTTACAGTAGTGACGCTCAGTACAATCAGCAAGTACAACCAGTTCAAACGCCTGTTCCATCAGTGAATTCTACATCTTCCGATTACAGTTCTGCAGAGTATAGTTATGCCACCAGTGCGTATGCTAACATGCCTCAGGGATACACAGTATACACGAATACAGACAGCAATGTGACTTCAACAACGAGTGTAATAAATAATCCTATTATTACTCAGCCCTATTCTTACATGCCCCAAGATAATAACTTCGACAGCGCTGTTTTATCCCAATTAGATGCTTTAGACCAACCAATCAAGTCCCATGTAACTGGTGAAGCGTTATCGACAAAGGTCAACTTTCAACCAACCTATCAAAACTTCGACCAAAATACAGCGCCTACTTATTCTAATACGCCCGATCAGAACTATCAAGCGAATAATACTTATCCTTTTCCGAATCAGTCGTCAAATGTGAATTATGTTCAGACCTATCAAAATCATCCGGGTTATACGTATAACTCTGCGACAGGTGCGTATGATTATAATTACGGATCTCAGAATTCTTACACTAACTATGTTAATGTGGAACAACCAAATATGGACCTACAATCATCCGCTAAAGATGCAAATTGGACTGCGCAAGGAGTATATACTAGTGCAGGAGGATGCGAAACTGTCCAATCTCCTTCTGAGACTGCGCAAAATATGTTGCCTCAAGGGTCAATGGAGCAACCTAGAAACCAGATTTATTATAATGCACCTTATGGTTACCAGACAGCCATACAGCAGAATGAAACTGTAACCATTTCCGAACCGGTTTCGACCAATTATGGTGCCAATATGAATCAGTCGACTTATATGCTGTCAGGACAGGTCCACGATACCAGCGTTACATACATGAGCAATCAAGGTAAGGCTTCCTAACAGCATTTATTGTTGGTAAAATTAATGTATTATATTTTTACTAATTTTTTTTCTAAGTACATATCATCTCATAATTAATATCGGTTATTGGTATTGATTTTTAATCTATGTTTTAAATTTATTTAGAATCTTTACATTTCTAAAATTATTTTAACCTTTATGTTCTTACATGCTATCCTTGTAACTAAACGTAGATTAAGCTTTTAGTGAATAAATGGGTTTTCAAATACGGAGCTTTTTATTTAAGTAAAATTTTTATTCCTTTTCAGTGTCATCTCCAAAAGAGGAGGTTCCTCAACCTAGTTTTGATCAAAGTGCAGTTGTACAGAGTAATCAATCAGCCCCTATTCCAACAGAAAATATTCAGCAAGAGGTTGAACAACCGATAGTAACAAAAGCTGAAGGTAAACTGGAACCGTCAGTGTTTGATCTTTTGTCAGATATAGATTTTAATGTAGAACACAAGCCTCTTATGCCTGAGATAAAGGTACCGCAAATATCAGAAAGCGCTATTAAGAAACCGGCGCCGGTAGTACAACCGGTATCGGTGGTTCCAAGACCGGTAATTAAAGAGGAAGTTCTAGAGAGGCCTGCAAAAATGGATCTTTTTTCTGACCCAATGCTATTGAACCATTTTACGCAGGAGATGAAGAAACTGCAAATCCTAGTTGAATCTCTAGACAACAAGATCAGTAGTGATAACTTAGATGCTAAATGGAAGGTCTACCAGGGTGAACAAGTAAGTAAAATCTTATTTATACCACAGATGACAAAGTAAACAGGATATAATTATTCTATATGCATGCTATTAAAGAGTTTTAACAGCATGCTTATAGAATAAATAATATAAACTATGCAGAGACGCTGAATCTAAATGAAATTTTAGATTATACTTTAACTTTAATAATTGTCTTTAATTGAACAAAGGTGGTTATCAAACTGTATGGTAAACGGTTACCGTAGCAAACTGACCCAGTTGTTCTCAACTAAAAAGAAATGTTTTTACGTGTCGACGATAATTATAATCCAACTTGTGAGATTATGAACGATCGAAATATTGTGAGCACCAACAAAACGTTTGGAATTAACCAATAATTTTAAATTTTATATTATAATTTATTTATTGCTAAACGTTAAATATGAATGAACCTCACAGAGTTAATTATCTCTCCAATATTGTGCGCGTGCGCATCCCTATTACAAAGTGATTTATGCCATCGCATGCCACGAATATTTGGTCGTTTCTAAAATGTCTGTGTTTATTTTTTTTCATTATGGTCTAAAATTAAACATATCAAAGTGTCATCTCAAAATGGATACATTATTCGTAATTTTAATTGGCAGGAAAGTAACAACACATTCAAATCCAAATCCATTGCTCTACAACACGGCGAAGGGAGAAACCCTACTGACATTGTCCCTTTCGATGACACAAGACTGATACTGAAATCAGACTCTAATGCTTATATTAACGCCTCCTATTACAAGGTAAGTATTAACATGTACATGGACTCATACCGCATTATTGGGACTTTTTCCCTGATAAAAACGAACGAATTTGAAAGTAAATTATACATTTACAGCAATTAGCTTCATGGTGCATTCCGATCGTTATCTCCAAAAATCCAACTGAGGAAAAGCATGGAATTTTCTGGAAAGCAGCATTAGAAAATAAAATTAGCTGCGTGGTTTGCTTACTTAGTGAAATAGAGGTAATTAAATGTTTATGTTTTTATAAATACATATACATTTAAGATGTATATGTACATTTAAGATGTATATGTATCTGTTTGAAATAAAGTTTTAGATTGTCCAGGGTAATCAAAGAATGATATTTTCTTGTTTCACTAGATGCAAGGACATTCCTATTGGCCGACAGCCATAGGCCAATGTTTGGATCTACCCGGAGGTGTCAAAGTTACTTTAGACGATGTCAAATGCACAGTCCATTGGACTGAACGTAAACTAACTGTCACATGTGGGAAAACTGTGGCGCATATATCGCACTATCAAATCAACGTGTTCCCTAGCAAGTGAGTAGTTATGATATTTTTTTCCAAAAATGTTTGGAAACTTCTTTATATAATACTATATTGGCCAAATACATGCAAGCAGCAACCGGTAAAAGTTGTATGAAAATCAATATCTGTTGTGTTTTAGCGGTCAAATAAATGTAAACTCATATCTGCCATGTTATTTAAAAATAGAACGATCTTATACTTTGAAATATGGCAAACAAGGAGGTTATTAATCAAAGGTTTTATTTAAACTTCAAACTGACTCGCAATTAAAAAGCTGTGTATTGAAAAAAAATAATTGGAACACTTTGGCGCGTATAAAATTATGTTAGTTCGCTGCACGTCATTGTTTTTGAAAAGTAATTGTTTTCTCAAATAAAAAGTTCTGGCTAAGCACCACTTACTTTTAATTTCCATGCATCGATTATTTCTATAATGGCGATTATATACTCTACGTACAAATGATGGACTTATTGGCATTCTCTACCAATCAAACAGAGTCATAACAGAGATATCTAAAATCGGTGTATGACAATTAAAGAATGTCTAGAAATTATGGAATAATCACATAACGCACAATAAAATACAATATCAAAATAAAAAACCTGCACGCAATTTGTCCAACTGATACCTATAAGAAGTGAATTAAAGAAATGCTCCTTTGGCTGTATATGTAAAAGCTTTGAACCGTACCTTCTTAAAAAAAGTGATTAATGGTTGCCTAGGATCGTGTGTCCGCCGCTAGTGCTGCTGGCAGACAAGTTGCTGCAGCAGACGTACGACAGCCGCTTGAGCAACCAGCTGAGCGGAGCGTGGCTGCAGTGCGGCGCGGGCGGCGGCCGCTGCTGCGTGCTGGCCGGCCTGCTGCTGGTCATGTGCCAGCTGCGTGCGGGGCAGCTCGACCTCTGCGGTCAGTCTCCATACTGGAACTTTGGCCATCTGCTCTTAATTCCCTTTGCTTATAGTCCAACTAGGCAAGTCCAATTTCCAAAAAGAGGTCAATCGACAAATCCAACTCGGCTGGGCAGCATTTGGGGGCCTTCGCAGCATATTTTCGGCCAATCTACAGCAGTTTCAAGACGAAAGTCTTCAATACGTGTGTGTTGCCAGTGATGACTTATGGAATTGAAACCTGGCCGCTTACAATGGGTCTCATAAGAAGGCTCAAAGTCACTCAGGGCAATGGAGAGGGCTATCTTCGGAGACTCTTTGCGTGACCGAATTAGAAACGATGAGATCCGCAAGAAAACTAGGGTCACCTACTTAGTCAAAGAATTGCGAGCTTGAAATGGCAGTGGTCAGGGCATATTGCAAGGCGGACTGACGGTCGTTGGGGCTAAAAGCTGCTCGAGTGGCGGCCACGTACCGGGAGACACAGTGTTGGTAGGCCTCCCACAAGGTGGAGTGACGGTATAATATAAGTCGCGGGAAGCCACTGGATACGGTCAGCGCAGGACCGAGCGGTTTGGAGATTCTTGGGGGATGTCTAAGGCCAGCGTAGACGTCTCTATTGTGCCGAGAAATGTGCAATATTTCTGTACTATTGACGTGCTATTCACATACGTCACTTAAATATGTTGTCATCTATCTTATTGTCCACAGATATGCTGGATTCAGGATGCATTAACCTATACAAGCATAGAACCAATGTCTTTGAGGATAAGAAGTATTTGTTGGATACTTTCAAAACTGCGTTGTTCTACGTGCAAGGCGTTTACTGTTCAGGTAAGTTTAGCTGGGATTATTATTATTTTTATAATTATGATGTGTTTATTAAATAGATTTTGTGTGCAATATTGTATTATATATGTAATAATACTATTATATCTGAAAGGTTTAAAATTGCGATAACAAAATTGCCTAAACTGGTTAGGCCCGAAAGTGCTACTTTCCTAGATTAAAAAGATCTAATTACTATTTCATATATATTGCAACAGTATTTTTAATTATCGAGAGCTTGTCTTTCTTTGTAATATAAACATTTTTCGAGACAAAAGTCAGCGTTACTATTTCAAAATGGCGAGAAAACGCGATTGTTACTGAGAAGTGGTGAATGGTCCTAACAGTCTTAGATAATACGATTGTTACATTTTATACGTTACCTTTGCTTGTGAGTTAAAATGAAAAAACTAAACAGGTACAACCATGTTCAACGGCGAAGCAGTATCAGTACCATCTGGAGCCGCAGTGCTGCCTCCCGTGAACTCCACCCCACAGGTTTCCACCTCATCCTCTACGCAAAAGATGAAATTCTCCCGTGAATCTTTCGAAGAGATGAAACAGTCCCCAGGGTTGACGAGCGGTGACATGAAGGACCCACTCAACTTTCTGGACCCGTTATGGAGTTTGAAGAAGAAGTGAGATGGGAGGTTTTTTAGATATTGAACTTCCTTTAAGCCTTTTTCACCACCTACAAGAGAGATGTTAATTAGTTACTCCTTAAGCTAGAAGTCCCACTATGTCGTTGTGTTAGTAATCATCATAATAACAAGTTTAAAAACCGCCCTTAAGAAACGATGATAACTAACCTTTATTAATAGCCTTTTTTGATTATTTAAATTTTAATTGTTAACCGTTTTAATATTGGGGGTTAAAGTATGAAATTGCCTTTTAGGACTGAAAATTTTAAATAATATTTGTTAATGATTAAATATATTAATTAAGGAAAGTTTTTGCCCTCATTGGAACGTTTCTACGAATGAAATGTTTTTCATGCAGAAAATCGTTCGAATCGCAGATAAATGGTAGTCAGTTGGAGCCAAGTCCGGTTAGTATGCAGAATGACGGATGGTTTCTAATTGCAGGTCCTGTAATGGTAGAATAGTTTGTAGGGTGAGGTCTTGTTTTATACCTTGTTGTTATATATCACCTGTTATTGCTTGAGCGGATCTGAGGTAGCGTTAGACCATTTCTGTATCGGTTTATCAAGGCAAGACAATTTGAACACGCGCTTCTCTTCCCGGTTCAGTCAAATCAAGGCGCAACATTCAAGTTTTATTTTATTTTATAGATTTGGTGCAAATTATCAATATTGCGGGTAAGCACCATAATCTATATAAAATATCAAAACCTTAAGTACGTACCTATGTAAAGACCATGAAGGGTGATACTTCAACACACCCCCTTCAACTCATAAGCTCAAGATCTTACAGGTTTAATTATTCCGTACACGCAAACCTTGTTAGACACTCGTGCTGTACACTGGATAAAAGTTTATTGAGAATATCTGCCAACATCTTATCAGTTGCCAAATGTTCCAAAATAATAGGTTTATTAACATACCTCTATACTCGATGGCAATATGGAAAGTTTTCATAACTAGCTGGTAAGCTGTAAGTAGCATAATTGCTAATAGATCGTCATGAATAACAATTCCTATCTCTTCCACCTTATCGAGGTGTTGAATTACCTTTTGATCTTCGCTCATCTTCTGCAACATGAGCCTTTTCATCGAAGTTGCATTTTTTGCAGGGCCTTATAACACGAACCAACTCTCCAGTTTTAGGCAAAGTTCTCGTGTAGTTTTTAACATGGCGAACTACATTCTGATCTAATGATTAAGTAAACTCAGACTTACCTTTTCTATCACAAAACATCCCATTGGGTTGACGTGCTCCGGGAAAAATCCTGGCCCTACATCAAGATAAGATAGCTTTTCTATCAGTTTTTCATCAACAATGCTTCTACTTGTATCTTCCCACTATCGTAATTATCTTTAGTCACTATCGATAAGTATGTTTCACATTTGTCTTGCAGTGTGTACTTTTGAATTGATTTTATTTGAACTTTCCACTTCTTTTCAATGGTCTGGGCCGATGACCTTTGTGAGGGGAGATGATAGACCATTAAGACACAGTAGAAGTATATGAGAAAGTGTATATTAATATGTTCTATAAAAGTTAAATACCACAAAATCATAAGAAAGAGCATGTGAACGTAACAATCATTATGACAGACGTATATATAAAAACTAAGTACGTATCTATGTATATGAATGATCACGAAGGATTCCTAGGTAGTTTGACACGGATCGGCATCCTCTATCGCTTTGAATTCGTCGTTATTTTCCCTATTTGGAGGTCTCCCTCGTGGTTCATTCTTCAAGTCGAAGTTTCCCGTATAGAAGCGGTTAAACTAAAAAAGGAACGGTGCGTTCATTAGCCGTATTCTCTCCGAACTCAGCATTGATATTACTAGCTGTTTCTGCTGCATTAGCTCCAAGTCAAATTCGTATTCAAAAATCACTCTAATATTTGATTTATACTTTTAGCATTTAATCGAATCGAAAAATTCGAATGTAAATTTTTTTTACATTCGGCTTGACATAATTTTAAATTTAGAATGTTGTCTTTGTCGTGTCCAAACTTTTTGATGTTGAAACATTCAGGCTCAATTTTATAATAACTCAAAGTGGCCAGTATGTTAAAATGGCAATTACATATTTAAATCCCTATTATAATTATCGACATTTATAATTTTAATATTTTATAAAAGGTTCACAAATTAAGACAGTACGATTAACAGACTGATGTCCAAGACTTTTTATCATATGAATTTGCATGCGCTTTACCGTAGGTTTTCTTAAATTCATTTTTCAAAAGTTACTTCAAAAGGAAAAACCACCCATAAGAACAGTTTTTCTATTAAATTAAGAATTCTGTACGAGAGAAGTGACAGACAAATGTCGTTTAAAGATTAAAAAATAGCTTTTAATCTGGTAGAAATGAGAAACAAAATGAGTAAATCCAGTTGGTTAGTTAGATACCATTTACCATCATTATTTATGTATATATTTTGTGGAGATGTTACTAATACTTAGTAATATTAGTAAATCTAGCCCACTGAATATTTTTAATGTTATTGTCTGGTGATGACAAAGACTGTCAACCTTCTATCTATTAAATTAATTCGTTGAGAATCGCATCAAAGAGTATGGTGTTATTTAGAATGCAGAATGTATGTCTTTTTGCATTCAAAGAAATCTGTAACTGTTTTTAAGCCGTAAATTAAGTATCGATCGCTACACCCAATCAAACTACAGGAACCTCACATTACACCCTCTATACGTAGTCAACATAGGACTGACTTGGGTTCAAAATAGTTGTCAATCAGCACTTTGCAATGCCAAAAATATTTATATATTTTTTTTGTAATAAGCGCCTTTTAAATTTTAGTCTGCAAAGACAATTATGTAATTAGCAAAGAAGTTTTACACAGCAACATTGTTAATCGCATTGGTATCAGCTAATAATAAATAAGGATATTTATAAATTTTTAGTTTCTTTTTATTGATAAAAAAAAATACCATAGAATGTTTGAAAATTCTTGTTCTTTTTAAACAAATTTAGAAAATTAGTAGCTATTGATAGGTACGATTTACCAAGAATTTGGTGATTGTGCGGCATTGATTATGACTGAATTATCAAGCAGAGGCTACCATCGCATTTATTGACATTTAAATAACAATATTATTGGTTTTTTAGACACGTGTCCTCAATAAATTTGATATTTGAATGTTTAAATTCCGAATCACTCAATAGGACAAGATTAATTAGAATATATCAGATTTCTTTATTGAATGCCTTAAATATTTACTGTTGGAATTAAATACGAAAGACTAGATCGAAAAACTAAATATTATCACTTGATTTGACAAAACAAAATTTTGACGTTGAAACTGTCAAAATAAAACTTTAGCTTTGGGTGTACATTTCCAAAAAACTTGACACTTGCTTAATCTTAATAGGAAGCCATCAAGGAAGAAATTGTATGTATGTATCTCATTTTTCTTGGAACTTTAGTTTTTTTAATTTTTATCGTCTAAGAAATAGTTTAATAATTTAAAGACGTTATAATTTCGAAATTGTCGCTTAAAAGAATTCAGATCTATATAAAAGCATTTAAAGGTTTTATATAATCATATTTAATATATGTTAATTAGATAAATTGTATGTTACATTATTATAGTTTTTTTTAAATCGGAAGTAATATCTTTTATTAAAAAATATAATTTGGTTAAAAATTAGTGATAGTGACTGAAGTATTTTAAATTTATGGATAGAACTTAAAATATGTAATATTAACTTAAAGTATGTTATTTATCGAACAACTAGAATATACACATTCCTATGATTTAATTGAAATGATTTTTCATGTTATTTTAGCTGAGATGGTGTGGTGTATGTAGTCATCACAAATTTTCATGTTAATTTTTATATAACATTTCATTATTGAAATACAAATAAAATTGAAGCAACTATTAATTATTTATAATGCATATTACTTGATGTTTCATAATCTGGTGAATTTAAGTTTCGCAAAGCTCCGTTGAAGTAAGGTTTTTATTAAACTTTGTAATTTTGTTTTTTAAAGCAATTAAAAATAGTTACTCATTATAAATATATTAAAAATAAGTATAATATTATAAAAACTATTAAAGATATGTACTGGTAATTTACAAGGTTCTCAATAAAGCAAATTTGACTAAAGAGGGCTGTTTTAATTTTAGGAATTATATAATTTTTTTTTTGTTTTTCATATATTTTCACATTTCAAATTTGATAATGACTGATTAATGGCTTATAATGATGTCCCCTAATGAATTTTAAGTAGCAATCGGTATCTATAAGATAGGAAAATAGATCATTCGTGATTTTGTTTTCTATCGTTTAATATAAAATTTATTACACAGAGATTTTTATTGTATTTTTACGTTTTAAAAAATACACACTATTAATATATATGCACGATTTTTAAAAACATTTTTATGTTTCTTGAAAATAGTATATAGAAAAAATAAATTGAAGTGTCATCCAACCGAATGTAAAAAAGTTATGGGATCTCATTAATAAGATAACTACAATCTAATCGTCTGGCATGCTATGTGATACATATTTTTGGGATTGGACATAATTAATATTTTGATATCAATAGTTCGAATGTTCCAACTTTATAGCCCACATATAATTGGGTTATATTATATTCTTTATAGGCAAGAACATAGAGTTCAAGATGCAGCAATAAATAAGCAGGCATTTGATTAAATGGAAATACAAGTTCATAATTTTATACACCCCCTGGGCATTCTTGTTAGTGTTTACGTGATGCTGCCCGGATTAAATAAAATATGTGATTAGGTGTCTTATCATAATAAATAATGACTTTACTTTTTAAATTACAATTTTATTTGATCTTTTTTAAAATTTTGAAACATTCTCATAAATCACAAAAGTTAGATAACTTTGTAAGTTCAGATCATAATTGGACCAAGTCTGGCTTCTGATATTCTTTTTGAATATTAATATGATTGGACCAAATACATTTTGTTCTTCGGAATAGGGTTGTAAAATAGGAAATGGTTCCGGGGCAGGGCGAATCTCACAGAGTGCGGTCGCGGCTGGCGGCAGTCCGGCATCAGACGCCGTCTCTGTCGTACGCTTACGTACACTGCAGCAGCGAAACGCGCACGCGCGCCGCGATCTCGACTACGACCCACCCGACAAAACATCACCAAAAAATATTCGCAACACCCGCTTTGCGAACGAAAACCTAGTGACAGTGACGTTTTGGGGGGTACCGGTGACAGTAAAGAAAGCTTCAAAATAAAATGTTAGAGTAAAAATTTATTGAAAACAAACTAGAAATTTCCAGTGCTGTGTGAAAAACTAATAGTTTATGTGTAAACGATCGATCGTGTCGCAGTGTTGTGTTGTAAACTGGATCAGGAATGATGGATAGTCTGTTTGGGGTCGGGTAGGGTGATGATGCGTAAGGAAGGCGCCGTGAGCGCCGGCGGTACGGAATTGGCGCTGGACGGCGCGCAATGTTTCAGCCTTCAGCAGATTCTGCAGGCATTCAATTCAACGATAAGCGAGGAGCACGCGTGGGCCCTGTTCCATCAGGCCGCGCGTTGCTTCCACAAGTGCTTGGCTGACGGCGCCACCTGCTACCTGGTCACGGAGCCTCGCCATCTGCTTCTGCACAAGGATGGCAGCGTTCACCCCAACACGCTGCTTCATCCAGGAGGTCAGTCGTATTGTAATCAAACATATTTAATATTTTTGAACTGTGACTTATCTTGATTCTTGTCTTATTAGGCAACGTTCCTTTTTACATAAGTACACTCTTTATTGTTTTGTTTAAAAAATCGACCATGATAGGTATTCGTGCTGATAATTTTTTATCACCTGCGAAATCTTTGCCTTTTCATTGATAGTAAACGTACCAACTCACACGACGACGCGGATCCCTATGGGTACTTATGAGGTTAATAAATATTATTCATTTAAGATAGGCTATCAATCGATTTGTGATAGGTATAGGTATCTAGATTAATCTACGATTACCATTTGTTTCTTAAGGTATATAAATAGATATAATTTTAATTTATAAATAAACTTTATGTATAATTTCCAATCTTCATATAGTTTTCCAATTAGTTGATGGATCAACGAGTCAGGCCTCTAATGTGTTAAAAAGTGGCTTTCGCTATGCTCTGAAAGAACATTAGTCTTTTAGTCTTTTCCGAGGATGTTCGTGAGATTGCCTTGCGCGTATCAAATGAGCCAGCTCGAGACAAAGTCCATTACGACGTAAACAAAATCTTAGGCAAATCCATGAGCAACGTCAGAGGTTATTACTAAATTACATTTTTTTGTTTTTCTTTCAACATAATCTTCTAATACATAAAAAATAATTTTATAGTATTTATTATCGAACTCTTCCCAAACAATTTGACCGATTTTTATTAAATTTGGTAGGTCTGAGAATAGGGTGTAAACTATTTTTTATACCCTTACGTGATAAGGGTAGCCCCCTCAAGTGATTTTTTAGAAATAAATCATATGGTAAAAAACGTTCGCCGGGTCAGCTAATGTATTTGTAATTTTTGAGGTCCAAAAATATTTGAATTAGGTATCTTTTGAACGAGTTTCAACTCTCAACTCGTAAATAATTCTTCTCAAGCACCCAACTTTGCCTAGCAATTTAACTGATTAAGAAAAAGGGAATAATTTTTTGCAAAAAAGCTGTTGCAGTTTATTCACTTACATGGCGCCATATTACCATAAGTGTCTCATTACTGCTGATAAATGATTTTGAAACTTATCTGACTGGCGCCAGTCTTTATTTTCTAGGAATGATCCATTCGAAACTTTACCGTTGCAAATGATAAGTAACAATATTCTCATGCCATTTTGGATTCAAATATCCAATTTTGAATTTAGTCAGAATTTTTGATCACCTAATAATGCTTCCATAATTGCGACAAATTAAGTTCTTGCATGACTTTTATCTTTTTGTCTGTTGTGCAAAACGAAAAGCATTTCTCCAACAACAGGCTTTCTTGAAAAAACTATTACAAGTTGAACCGCTTTGCGTAACATAAAAACGGCTCGACACGTAATTCAAGGTTCATTAGCCAAACATAATGCTGTTGGCATCTTCAGTACGGGCGTTATGTCATCTGTGTTACCCTAAATGTTTTAACATAGTTTCAATGTCATTTCCTTATTTCCTCGTTATCGCAACCTATTTTCTTTCTTGTAGTAGTACTGTATTTATTATTGTGTTAATAATGACACGTGTCTAGTGTCTTGGTAATTTTCTTTTCCTTGAATGGTAAATGAACTATAATGTTCAGTAGTGCAAGTCTATTTGTTATAATGTAAGACTAGAATTAAGTTCATTGCCATGTCTCGTAGTTATGCACTAAAATGCAGAAAATATCATAACTGCAACACAAAACAATGTTTCCAAAAATGCCGTTTGGAATCTCAAATCTGAATCGGAAGAACTTTAAACTTTGAGAAGTAATCTTTAAACTTCAATTAAGATTATGCTTACTCCTGTTTGCTGATTCCTGATTTCTTTACGTCAATGTGAAACTTGTATTAAAATTGAAGATAAATGTTAATTACATTTTGATTATAATTACTATCCGCATTCATAAAGATGGAACTCGGCACATTTATTTATATAGAAAGTGGATTAGATTAAAAAGGTTGTTATAAAGTTATAATTATAGTAGGAAACTTGAAAATATTTTCCCTACAATGAACAGGGATACAGAGATTGTAGTTGTCGAAGCGTCTATGCTTCCTGATGTTGGTTTCGTTAAAAGTTAATTGGAGAACACGAATCGATTGCTTTGACGTTATGATTGAGTTGCTTGACTAACGCCTGGTCATTATATGATGCGTACTTAAAATAAACAAATATTAAGTAGTTAATTGAGTCAAGGTTAGAAAAAGTGCACAGTTTCCTCATTTCAAAGCTGTTTATTACACCGTTATTTATTTAGTTGTTTTATAGTGCGATACTCATCGGCGTAGGTCTCGTTTAATTAAGAAACCCATGTAGTATCCAGTGATTTTTGCTCATAGCGTTTACAATATATGCGGGGCGTTATTGTTCTGTCAGACGAGCTTCGAGGTTTCTCCCGGTCGTGAGAAACGGGTCTTGGTCCCGGAAGGTTTTTTGCTGTACTCGAGAGAAATTCTGTATCTTATCTAAGACGCCGTCGTATTTTAAACAGAATAATAAGCATGATGGCGGTGGGACTGGTGAGAGTATGGTATTACAAATTTTGTTCTTTTATATGGGTAAAGACAAAATTCAGGTTACATTGTTTTGTTTAGTATACCTAGTTGTTATATACGTACAGATATATCATAGAAAAAAATCTAATATAAGTGGTTAACGAAAACTCACGAAATGTAATTTTAAGACAAAAGAATTTCTGGGTGCATTTTCCGTGATTTTAATCTTAAGTAAATGAAATGATTGAGTAAATATGGTTCTAATGTACAGCAGTATGTAAGGTGTTGTATAACTCGTATTGTATTTATACGGCAATTGGTAAAATTGTTGTTTTCGTTATATGCACCGTAGTAATCAGCGTGTTTGTACTGGCTATAATTATATATTGACATATTAAACTTTATAAAACAGTCAAATTTGTTAACTGATGTAAAATACAAATTTGAGAAAATTTGACCGCTATAGTAATTGTAGTAGGTATCGAATACTATTTAAATGACTAAATTATCAATATTTTTTACATTTTTTACATTTTTCCCTCAAATCCTCCACTTTAAGATTTTGAATATGACAACCCAAAATTCGACTGTACATCACCCAGACAACAACTCGACTGTGATGATGAAGATTTATGAGATGATCGCGGCACACGTGACCGCGGCTCTCAAGTCGAATAATGCTGGCGGTCTCTTTGAGGCACGTAACCAATTTACATAGGAATCCTTTTTGTGACCTAACAATAAAATAGATTCGGCTTCACAGAATTGCTTCCGATCAAAAAAAACTAGACACGACAATAGAAACGAACCTTCTGATTTTTTATTAAGCGTCTTCACTTTTATATTATCGCCTTTATTCCTTGGGGTTATAGTGGACGTTTCAACTAGCTACCTGTTGTATGAGTTCCCAGAAATGTTTGTTTACAGGTAGGCAGTAGTGTGGGCGAACGACACCTTAGTATTTACACAGTCTCGTCAAATAAGATATAGTTAAATAAATAGGTCGCTATCGAAAAATAAATATTTTAATACGTATGCGTCGTTTCTAAGTGTTGATATTGTGTAGTGAAAGATATGGAAGTCAGTGGAGAAGGGTAGGAAGGAAAAAGTATCATAAGTAAACGTGAGAAAATATTAAATGGTTTTGGGAATCGTCAAAAGACTAGATAGAATAACACATCTAAATGATATACTAGATGTGCAGTTGTTTATAGAACTGCACATCTAGTGGGCAGAAAAATATAAATGTTGAAGACTAATTTAAGAAAGAACACAATGTTTGCCCTCGTCGACTGTTTAACACCACAATCATACTAAGGTCTCCCCATTAGCAAATTGCCTGTGCAGTACTGCAGTAAAAACGGCCAAGAAACAAATAATAAACAGTGAAAAGCCGCAACAGAACACAAAGCGAAGACATGAATGTGATGGAAAGATGCGTCCGCTCACGAAATCGTGCACACGATTATACTGCAGTATGAATTAGGATTGTTTTAAAGTTACAATAAATGTGATGTTTGAATACGAATAGGTTCATTTATGTATGAATTTGGGTATTTACCATCTAAGGGTCATTGCTGTTTAAATTCTTGGTGTCAGGGCAATTATGTCTTCTTCTATTCTCTTGAAGCATTCCTATTTTAGGCCCTTTTTTGTTCCTTTATTTACCACATCGTCTTTATTCATCTCATGATTTTTTTCTTTTTGGGAGTCGGCGTTCACGCGGTAGTTCACGTTTATAGTTATATCATAATCTTCTTCGTCGTACATATGTTATAAAACTGTGCTTTTGATATCAAACATCCAATCCATTGCTATCATGAATAATAAATAATTTGATGCTACGTTTTCATTTAACTTATCTGAAGTTTTGTATTCTTATTGATCGTAATAAATTTTATTTGGAACTTTTTCCCATTTTGGACATAAATTGCGCTTTATTCCCTCCCCGTCAATACCAGGGTATCATGATACAGGAGCAAATATTTCACTGTCACACCCAGTGCAAGCAGAAATTGTGGGGCGTCACGCCCTTGCGACCAAGGTCGCTGGATCGATCCCCTGTGTGACGTCACACAACCGTGACGCGTACAAAACTTCCCAGGCTATTTCTGTTATCAGCTATTAATGGTTGGTCGGGGGTGAATATATAAGAAACTACACGGCAACCAGCGAGATATGTTTGATCAGAACGAAAAGGGAAATGACAATAAAAGAAGATATTGTAATGAAATGATAGGAAATGAAATCTCTCGCAATAAAGTAGATATAATGTAGATCATAGTTTATTTGAGAATAGGCATGATGGCTTTCTTTGTTTGTGAAATAATTGTTTTGATAGCATGGATACTCCCCAAGATATTAAAATTTGATTTTTTTCCACTTGCCAAAAAACGCCTCTAAGAAACAAATATGAACGAATAATGCAGTATGACGTCACGCCGTAGTATTTCGTATGCATTGCAGAGCAACTCTATTTAACGAGTATATAAAATTTTATGTCAATTTAAATAGTTTCATAATTAAACTTTATAGATATTTTACTGGTTATGCAATGAATTTGGTTTATTAATTAATTTAATTATTTTAAAATTTACTTGGCCACCGAATTTCGACTATAAAACAAATTACATTTAAGCTATCAAAGTAATCGTTGTTTCATGGTATTTTTATATGATAATAAGTAACTCTTTCATAATCCTTAAATGTAATTAGTGTGTTAACAGGCTGAGGGGAGAATGAAATTAGTAGAGCGATTATTGCAAAAATACTATGTCATATTCATGGGTTATAGCTGATTATTTGTCAACGGTTAACACAAATCATTAAAAAAAATATTATAGTTCAATGTTAATTTAAAAACAATATCAAGGCCTCGTCATGTTGATAATGTGAGTATAAAATGATAATAATTAATGTTGTCATGATTATAAATATACATTGTCGGCAAACGCTGGACAGCAGATACTAATTTGTTTACGGTGAATACTAAAGCTATACGGCCTACGACCTTATGATATGTCAGTGCGCCATAATTATTATTACAAAATTAGCTCTGGTTTATGTCTTAGTCCGTTTCAGGTTTGTTGCTAATGACAGATAAAAATGACAAAGGATTAAAATCAGGCTTAACTTTAAGTGGTCGAAAGTTTCGTTGTATAGCGGATTCAGTTCACACGAAGAGACAGGTTTACTTTACGTACTCGGTTGATGAAAACCTATTAGGATATCATGTTATTTTTTTACAAACATCGAGCAAATAATGCCTGTGGTGTCCAAATAAAAAGGTGGCTGGTGTGAGTGAAACTATGCACTGCACTAGCTATCTCGATTTTGGCGACTTGCAAGATGTTTCTTCACGCCTCTTTTGAAGGACCCACGTGTACTGTCAAAGAATTCCATTTCTTGATTTTTCGACAAAGAAATGAGTTGCCAAATTATTTATTCTAAGCAATTTCAATCGATCTTTTATGAAGGAAAACATTGTGAGGAAACCTGCATTTGAGAAGAAAGTGTTAGGTTGTGTGTGAAGTCAGCCAAATTGCACTTGGCAGCATAATTTAGGGTAAGCTCGAGCCCTTCGGTGGGGACATATATGAGACACTGATGAAGATGATGAGCAATCTAGCTCTGTCGCCGTATCGTAATAAATTTGTAAAAGAGTAGAATAAATAGCCTTACATAATAACATAGTTGAAAATCAAATTTCTTATATCAACTGATGCGATGGACTGAAAATGTGCATTGTCCATTACTGGAAAAGTTTAAACAGCATTGAATTAAACATGTATCTAGTAAAGCAAACGTTACCGGGCACGTGATGATTGTAAATAGGATCTACTCGTAGTACAATAGGCGAAGACACTAGGTATCTATGCAGATCACTTAAAGGTATCGATCGTGGAAAGGTAACTGCAGTCGCAGTTACATAATACGGTTAGGTCCTAGTGCAATAAATGAAGTGAATATATAACAAGTAAAACTTATTTTATTTTTTAGTTTTTATGCATTTCTTTTCTTATTTCATTTCGTTCATTATCATTTTAGAAATTAATATGTATTTATATATTTTCTGCTATATTATAAAGCATTTCATTATTATTTGAGCAAAGCCTTATGCATATTCGCTATCTTTTTTTTAGAAAGAATTGTATCCTGTATACTTTACTTTAGGTTTTTGCTAAGAATGGATCCTTGTAAAATTAAGTGTTATGCCATATTGTAAGTCTTTCTGACTATCTGTCATTGATGCTAAACAAAACATTGCAATCATTAATTAGACACACAAGTGAGGAAAGATTGATTTATAGGTCTTGTGTATATTTGACCAATTTTACATGTACAAAAATGACTATTTAATGTCCCGAAGCGGGAATCGAACCCGCGACCAATTGTTACCTATTTTTCATTTTATTTATTAGTGTATTTATTTATTATTTATTAGTGTATTTATTTATTATTTATTAGTATATTTATTTATTAGTGTATTTTTATGCAATTACGTTTATGTATGGAATTTACAATGATTTTGGTGTTTACCAAAAAGTTCGTATATTGTTTAAGAAAAGACAATCTATGAAGTTTCTTCGTCCAGTTTGGTCTATAATAATAGCAGTTTGTAAAGCTAAGCTAAACAGTTGACTGTTCATTGCCTAACTTGGATAAAATGATTCGACTTTGACATTTCGCAGTCATTATTTTTTGTATAAAAAATTAAGTCGACACATGTACGTCGTTAATTATACAGTTAAGAAAACGTGTATACAGTCGACCGTCACCTGTCTAGCTTGAGTGACCCCTCTATTTTTTACTAATCGGCGCCAGCGCCGGGTGAGCCAAACTCTTTTTCTTTATACTACCATATACTACCACTAAAAGGTTTTTTTTTCGGCAGGCAACGTCATGAAGAGGATACGGTTTTGTCATTTTTTTGGTTGGATATTTTTACTTTCTGGTCATATCACATGAAGTTACCTAAGTATTCTTGTGATCGTAGTAGATGTTGGTCACACCGCGGTATGCGTATTTCAAATTAACTGTTTTATAGTATTTAAATGAAAGTATAAAATAATATATTTGAGTTTTTTCAATTAAATGTGCACATGCGTATCTGCGTAGGTAGGTACTTAAAGAAAACTACACGGTTCGGTTGCGTAGGGAATGAATGTTATCTAATTCGCTATAAAACAGAAACTACCTTAATTGTATTTTTGTGTAAGATTTCAACTTATCGCTATCGCCCGATAATTTACAGTAACTTTGATAATGAGATTAATATGCGACTTCTTGTATTCATTGTTACCTACTTTTTATGTTTATTTTGTGGGAAAGACATATTGATATACATAGTTTTGTTTATAATTTTCAACACATCTATTGACTATACATGATATAGGAGGAATACCGTGATATTGTAAGTGAAAACTAAATGTTAGTAAAATTACATATCCAAATTAAATTCAAATCGGTTTATTGCACAAACAAAATATATAAAAATAAAACCAATATACTATTCTATATGTTTTATACATAAGCCATGAAAATATCAATATCTTTAGGCAGTATTTTTAGACCACAGTGCACTTACGTACAACTCTACATATTGCAATTATAAAATAAATTTACATATTTTTTTTGTAAAATTATATTTATTTATTATTAAAACAAAGAAGCAAAGGAGGAGGTTAATAACAAAGTAGTTAATTTCTCACTTGAGTTCAAATTTTTTTTTGTAGATATATGCAGTTGTACTTTATTTTATATTCAAAAAAAAGTTACACAAATTTTATCGCCGCTATTGTTTAGTATGGGTTCATAATAGGTGCATATAGATTGTAACTTTATTAAGTCTAAGAGGGCGAAATCATTGGCAGATAGTAATATATTTTAATGTTTTAAAGTTTCTTCAGATTTTTGTGCCTAAAGATGTTTTATTTAAAAAAAATCTTTTAAAAAATGCATGTCTTAAAAGCGGTGTTATAATCTAACTAGTTTCTATTTGCCAAGCAAAGTGTCAGCCTTTTGTTGTTCATCCGTCGTTTACTGTTGTGGAAACAGTCTCCTCCGCTGGATCTAATTGAGTAAGATATTCACAAATTGTGTGAAAGAGATACGTTGAAGTGTGGTGAAAGGTGTACAGAAATCCAGTGGAAAAATACCTACAGCCACTCCGCTATAATTCTTTGAATATCGATAGAAATTAAGTATATCTTTGTTTTTTAATTAAATGTGAGTGTTACAGCATTTCCACTTATACATAAGTAGTAGTATAATATTATACATAAGTAGAATTACATACCATACCACTACAATAAAAATACTTTAAGTTAAGTGTCCACATTTGCGTGAATTTCCTGTTGTATTTAATGTAACATACATAAATACATATATATATTGGTGTTGAATATGAGCTTTTATTTCTGTAGTGATTACGTTACTTCATTCCATTCCTACATCCGATGCTATGGAATAAATGATGCCAAAACACTTTTCATGGTTGTATTTAAAACACTTTAAAGTAGTTCTTATGTAATTATTGTACAGCTCTTTGGTATTAATGATAACAATACTTTAAGATAAACTTACGAATGGATTTTGTGCATTGAAGGTTATTGACCCACGCTATATATATAAAACGTCGTTAACATGACTACATATAGCAGCATTTCATAAAAAAATGCAAGTTAGGGCTAATTATAGTTCTTTCATTAGACCTTTTTAAATGTCGGTCCTTTTATTGGTCTTGTCGCTCGTCTTGGTAGGAAATATATATATAAAACACCGCTCTAAACCCACATACACAAATTGCACCTTTTTCATCATACGGAGTTTATTTATAGATTGCGGAAAAAAACCCCATCCCTACCCGTCCCCACCAGGCCCCATCCCTATATATAGTGGTGATAAAAACTCTAGCGAAAGAATATCTAATCCGATGTGATATTTATGGACTACAAATTCTTACACAATAGACAGACAACAAAAAATATTCAGGTCTCTGTCTGTGAGTAAGTAAATAATACCTAATTATTCATGTTTTTTATTGTTATGAAGTTAGTATTGTTTTATTAAAATTTAATAATATGTAATTTCTTCAATGCCTTTAAAGTTAATGTCAACCAAAACAGATTGTTATACCGTTATTACAGCTTTAGTACCCTTTACAGAAGCAGAAGCTTATCGGATTGAGACTTTGATATCGTTCTTGCGTACATTCGCCAAATTCATATAAGAAAGGAGGATATTTTTCAATACACACGCTTCTGTCATTTTCATAAGTTTTGACTACTGATTTTTTTTTAATAATTGGGCCTGGTTACTAAGACCTTTAAGCCAATAATTTTGACTGCTGACGGCAACTAGGAGAACAGATAATAACGGTCGCGAAACGTCGCCACGGCATGCGTCTGTGTTCCTGTGCGTGTATTTTTTTTCATAATACCATATTTAATTGCTGTCGTAAACTAGCTTTTATGCATATTACCTGCACAAAACAATGTCGATGCTTCACATCTGCCCAGCGTCTGACGGCTTATCATTTTACTTATCTCCATATTTATCCGGTATGCAGCCAAACTTTTAATAGCGTGAACGTGACCACCGGCCGGTGCATCATTGAGTAATATGCGCAAGCACCGAATGTCCGCATACCGCGTGCATCGATTTAAGAAAAATTATACCACCCTATTATGCTCTCGAACGTTGAGTGCGTTGAACCAGAGCTTTGCTTATGTAACGGCCTTGCATTTACGGAGTAATGAGATATTTATACAAATTGATGATCCAAGATCCTCTTACTCAATATGAAGACGAATTAAAGTGAGTGATGTTTGTAATAGCAACAATCGCGTTTTTTACAAGCCCGCGTTCGGGAGATCGCCTATAAAGCATATAGTGCACTACACTATTAAAAATTACGAAAACGTTGTTTTGTTTGTGATTTATTGATTTGACGTTTGTATCTCTCGATGCTCCGCCTTGCCCGTACGTCATATAATTTATCCACATATTTTCATCTGATACATTACGCTATCATACGTTTTAAGTAATTTCATGTTTGGTAATAGAAAAGTGAGCTTTCACACTCATGTGAACTTGGCGGGTGTTTTGACATTTAAAATAAATAATGTATCCGACATGCGAATATTGAAACTGGCAACCAGCTCAATATACGGCACGACATTGAAGCGATATACAGTTGGGTAATGTTCTTCCAGTATCCAGCGTAAGTTTTAATAGTAGCTGAGTACATATGCGTATGTATATAGAAAGAAGTTTCAAATACTTCACAACAGAGGCGCTTTGCTGTTGTAGTCAACAATTTCTTTACTCTACTGACCTGCGAGCATGGATTGCTTGACAAGCGAAATTTGCGGTTATTACCAGACAAAAATTGTATTGTCGAGTTGAAAATTAATGAATCTAATGTGAAAAAAAAAAACAATCATGGTGATTTTTTGTTGATAGGCATATGCTATGGTTGGCAGTCTTAATGTTGGTCAATGGTAATCCAATCCTGTCAAATTTAACACGTACTCCAGTGTAATGAGAAAAGATCCAAGAGTCCTTATATTATATTTATTGTACCAGCAATCGGTATCGACCTGAAAAAGAATACTAGATCCAAATATTCAGAATAAGGATGTTGAATGCATGTTAAGTTATTAAATATGAGCTACTCTATAGTAGCTCATATTTAATAAATGTTCATATTTCGTTATATGATTCCAAAATAATGTGGCATAGAAATTTAAAAAGATAGAAAAAGCGAAAGACATATACAACAATTGGCTAGAGACATTGATACTATTTTAATTTACTCAAATTAAACGTTGTTATCAATTTTGTCCATGCGTCTATACATTTTGGTAGCAACTTCATTGGGTTTGACGTCTAACATTGATATGTCGCAGATATACGATTGGTTGACATGCTCTTTTGTCCAAAAATCTACGATAAACATTATTAGTTATGAACATAGTAACAACTGTTCTTGTTTCATTAGTATAAAGTGAAATAGATAAAAGTCAAATAATACAAAGAGTTTAATGTAGTCAATATTACGCTCTAACTATTAAGACAATCCCGCATAAAGTACCGCGTGGTCTAATATAGCTATAAAAAGTAATGAGCCGCACTTTTTCTTTTTCACGTGTAACACGATAGTTACGCCGAGTAACCATAGGCTAACAAGCTCGCTCCGTGGGAAAGGCAATGATGGGTGCAAATTTGAGCCAAAACGAATCAGCCTGATTGTAGATAAACTCTCAAAGTGTATGCTGATTTTTGTAAACGGAACATTCATTTATTTCTTTTATTTCGATAGGAATCAGCAGAGTTTCATTTCCTTTTGCATAATAGCTAGTGTCTATAGTTGTTACAAGTATTTGTGTGAGTAACAAGACTTGGGCCATTTTATGGCCGTCACGCTATTTATTATTATTTACATTGTCCTTTTGTATTATATTCTGAATTTGGATAGCCATTCTTACTGTGAGGTGTCACCACGTTGATTTATTTGGGCTAGTTAACTTTGAGGGCTAATAAATGTTGTACTGTATTGTGTTTTAAATAAATTTTATAAGGTTATTATTAGGAACGCAGGTAAGGATAAAATTTATGAGAGCAAAGTCCTTGTTTAGATAGTTATTAACGGCATTTATTGCATGTAACTTTTTGGTTTTGATGTATTTAAGACCATTAAAGTTTAATATTATATTACTAATTAAACTTTAATAAATATGGTTGTTGTTTTACAGTGAGACTTTTTCTGTACTGCTTCATAAATAACTTGATTTACTCATTAACTGCATAGATATCTCCAATTTAACATTAGTCTTTCGAAATAATATGGTTCGGAGTTAGAAATAATATAGAACAAAAGCTTAACACAAAAAATAGGCAAATCAGAGAAAAGTCTGTTATCGGCACTGATTAAATGTCACCTTGTCCGTGTGAAGTCCCTTTTATGTCACATTAATCCAGGTAAAAAAGTGTCATGTGGTGTTTTAGATAAAAACTCAGCTTGGTGGATCCGGGGTGGTCTTCAATCAGACGTATGGCAAATAGTCTTAATTAATACCATGGATACCTTACATTTTCGCTTACGTAAGTTTATACTTGAAAGGTTTTAATTTTGCTTAAGAATTTTTATTGATTTGTAATAATTATTACGCAAACAATATGATACTTATTTTTATTTAACATCGCTATATCTTCTGCAATGCCTCTGGTTGGTATTCGGTATCGTAATCGCTGAATAAACTCAAGTGCAGCAGTCATAAGCTCGTAATACATTTGAATTCAATAGAAAGATGTGTGGCAAGAGTTGTGTGAGCGAGTCACCGCCAAGGCCATGCCTTACTTAGTCTGTCGAACCTCACTGATGCTGCCATGCGGATCAAGGACAAAACAAAACTGGTACGCCTGACCTTCAAACAATGTGACTTATTTTTTTTACGACGTTACTCACAAAAAGTGTAATAGATTCGAAATAAGTTTGGATTTTAATGATTTCAGATCACAAAGGTTGATACAGTTTAAAGAACATCCAATATGACAAGTAGAGTTTTTATGCAGCTAGCGAGACTGATATTGAAGAAAAACGTCTGATGAAAATTGACTTGTACTGTAATAGAACTCAGACCTGGGGTTTGATTTAATGATTGGCGATAATTTACATATTAAAGGTACTGAAATACAATCTTCAAGTCATGCTGTGCCTCCTCTGTACCTATGGGTTAAAATACAATTAAAAACTCTCTTTTGGGCAATAAATCACCCTGAAAGCGAAATTGTACCATTACGCTTAACGATACAGATTACAATGCAAATGGAATCTAATAATAGTCCTAATGACCTGTGAGGCGTGATTCAAAGCATCACAATGGGCTCCTTTCTCCTAACTAGAGCGTAGGTGTATGAACGGCCTTGGGCCGCCTGTGGGTAGCTCGGTTGACATTTGATATGTTGCGAATTCATATTCGGTTATCGAATTGGCTCCAGTGACAGTTTAAATCGATTAGCCACGATACAATTGTTTTCCGGATCGCTTGGCCCCCGCAAAACTGATAGCTTTTAGTAACAATAATCTTAGAGCGTCCGAATAAGTTTCACTTTTCACTTCAAATGATTAATTAGGCAAATATCACAACGGGTATGTCATACCCGTTGTGATGTGTAACAAACATATCTTCTTTATGTTAACGTTAATCATTGTTAATGTTTGTAGTTTTTGTTTAACTTAATCGGCTTATATACTGAAGGTGCAGTTTAAAATAATTCAAGTCGCTATTTAAGAATTCGGGAGGATACATGAATCCTGTGCATCATGTTTAAAATAGTACTTCGCTGATTAAAATCGCAGTGCATATCATATGGTAACCGGCCTTGAAGAACCTTGAATTACGTGTTTGATTAGGAAATAATTTAATATCTCATAATCACTTAGATGTGTTGATTCATTTAAGTCGTCACTTACCTTAATATCGATAAGATATCAGATTAGGTATGTCGAAATTTCGCGATAAGTAATAATACCTGATTATTTAAAACTATCCCAAACAAAGCTAAAATTTTAAGGTAATTTTTGATTATATAATATACTTTTACTTACAAATACAATAAATTAATTAACTTTTTATTAATTTAACTTTGATCTTATAATCAATTATATCAAATAACGATAATTATAGGGATTTGAATTCCGTATTATTTAAAAGTGTAGTTGACATGTATTCGGAGCAAGCTCGATTATACTTAATAATAACTTCCGTCTAGCCGAGTTAATCGCCTGCACCGGCGGTCCCGACTTCGGGCGACAAGATTTTTCTTCCTAAGCCTCTCGGGCACAATTAAGACATATCTTTTCTTGGACGTGTTAATTTAAGCCTTTAAGCTTGTGTTGCAATGTCATAAAAGAAGTTCCGCAGCGTTTTTCCTCTACTGAAAGTTATGACAAAAGACGTAAAAATTACGAGTCGAAAATATGTATGAATATTATGAATATTATTATTATACAAATTTAACCACTTAACTTGAACCTACCTTGAAATCTACCTTTCTCCTGTATAACCTAAAATTTTGTTGTGTCCGACAGGGTCCATAGTGTCATTAATAGTCTTAAGATTCATATTATGTAACTATGGAACGCAAAATAAAGAATTGAATTGAAATCAGAAAGGCAATCATAATTATGGACAGCAAAATTTCGTTAAGCCATTACTTTTACATTACATTGAAGTATATGAAATGGAGATCACTTCAATCACGCTTATTTAATGGCAAAGATTTACCAAACCATGCACGGGATCTAGTTTTATCACTAACTATTTGTATATGTCATTCAGATTCTCCTGCTCCCAATATTCAGAAAGCTTCAAAGAGTTGCTTAAGCAATAAAAATTACACCTAACGTACAGTTATGCGTTTAGACTCTGGAGTCGAGGGATAAATCAGTATAGCTTACAGCTCATTAAAAGCAATTTAAAATTTGTTGTCTCTTACTGTCTGTCGGTGATAACATGCTTTTGTTAATGATAAATTTAAAGATTCCATTCTTAATTTATTCAGAGACACAGATTTTGATAGCAGACAAAGTGGAATTGGTAAGGTTATAATTAGTTGTTCATATTTCATTACTGTTTCGTTTTAGTGTCTGAATAGAAAACATTATATTATCATTTCATTTGATTTTAAAGAAAAAGAGCAACAAAGTTTTTGTGAAGATATGAAATGCCTTATGTGTAAAAATCGAAACACTTTGTATATTAAGTCGTTATAATAATTCCGAAAGAAATAAAAGACACTTCTACATAAAATAATTAATTAAAAAGAAGCGATTGACCTAAGATTAGCTAGAAATACCAAAAGGCTAAGTCCTTTTCATGGATAAAATCTGATAATAAGTAACCATCTTGAAGATGGAATTATGCACGTGAACATGCTTATTAAAGTTACAAGATAAGCTTATTCTCACGTTAAATTGTTGAAGGTAGGAGATGCAAGCAGCGATCTTAAAGTTAATAAATTTAATAAGAATTTTTAATTTTTATCGGTTATCGTACATTTCAGAGTCATGGCGCTAAGAAGCATACTAACAATGAAAATGTTATTTATATATTTGCTTTTTATTTCTACGATGACGGAGAAAATGGTTTATCGATACATGCACTTCATCATTGTATATCGATTAAGCCGATAAGAAGAATTGGAGTGGCATTTAAAAACGCTATTTAAGAGTTCAAATTCCGATAGTAATTTTAGCCCGATAAGAGTAAGTAACATAATACTTCATCATGTTTATTAGTAAATAGAAAAACCCTCTTTTAAATTCATTTTAAGGCCGTTTATATCACTATCTCATTATTACTCGGAATTACATTTTTTTTAAATTCATTTAGTTTAGTCGAGATTTAGTCATAACCGTCGCTGTCGGCTAGAAAAGTAATACAATACCTGACGATGAGAACGAAACCGCAAGGACGCTAACGGAGGAAACTGATGCGTTTTAACATTAGCTGAGCTAAGTGTATGTCTAATATATGGAACGCGTATGTTCTTTCACGTGAGAATTATTTACTATGATGCCAGCTCCAGTAGAAGAAAATCGCGGAGATATTACTGACTCTGTTCTTGCTTCGCAGTTGAGCACAGAGCGCCACCAAATATCATTGGTTTTTAAAACCACTGTTTCATTACTTAGTTTGACATTTTTAAATATAAATCTTCTGTTTGATAACAAAGTAACTGCTTTGAGTAAATAAATAGTAGAAGTAAACATTTTTCAAAATTGTTGATTTTTATTTACGTAGAAAATCATTTCACTGTTGTTGCTCGGTTTAGGGTCAGCTGCTCTATGCGTAACACGTATTTGAAAAATTACTTTTATTTCAACGAATTATGATACTTACTACTGTCAAAATATTTAAGTACGTATTGATGGTAAGATAATATATAACCTGGACTGTTACTTGAATGTTACTTCATCTGCTATAAGCTCGCAATATCAAAGTATAATACTCCGTCATCGTGTGATCTAATCAAGGGTTACAATGTCAATGTCACCAGTTTGTTGATAGCTGCCGGCTTTCTGTTATAAGTGGGTGTAAAGTCAAATTTTATTTTGAACCCTGGCAGGGTTCAAGATAATATCAGAAAACTTTAAGGTAACAGTAGATACATCGTAATATTATTGCTGCTAAGTAATCTTTCAATGTCATGACATGACCGGATTATCTTATTAAATGTTTGTGCTAACTATTAATTTTCTTTGTCTGAATATAACCTGTTTATCTGTATAATTAATTACATTACGCAACATCAAAGTGGTATACATAAATTACAGAAGGCATAAAGAAAATTGGAATTCGAATTGAAAAATGATAGCATAAGATTATTTTTGAATTAATTGCATCGCGTAAAAAAAATTTCACCGTTAATTCATTGTTTTAAAAAACGTAAACAAGTCACCGAGTCATCGTCCGATTCTTTAATGGTGAATCAAAGTTAGTGGGCATTGGGCGATGGTGGTTTGTTTTTATGGTGGCAGCCGTCTGGTGGCCGGTGACCGTTACGTCATTGAGGCAAGGTAACCTGCTGCCCGTGTCGCCCGCAATGATTCCTCTACCGTGACGTTTACTCTGATCCCTTGCTAGGGTTGCTGCAAAGCTCCTTTATCATGACATATTTCTATTGCAGAAAGGCTTCAGCCATTCAATAGTGTCACTATATCAATAGTGGAAATTTATAAAAACATTAATGACATCACAGGCAAAATAGCAGCAGAGTTTGAAAATTGTAGAAATTTCGCTTGAAGTGTAGTTTAAAAATGAATAGAAAGATGATAAGATGAAAGTGATTGAGAAAACGATGCCCCAAAAATGTCAGAACTGTAATTTGTGATTGATAGTAATGCAGCTACAAATAAACTACTAGTCATGTATTTAGTTACTCGTAGATCAGGTTACTGACATGACAACAAGAGGCTTACCACATGTATATAAACTATGTCCAAAATCATGGTATCATAATTGAAGATCCGAAAGCCCTTCGTTTTGACCACATCAGTCGCGAGCCGCCACTTCTCATTATTTTGTTTCAAATCGACCGTGAAAATTTGATGGTGACGCGCTTGAGCGTGCTCAAACGGTTTTCAAGCACTATTCAGATTACCAAGAAGAAACAAACAAATTCTGATTAATAGTGTTTATCGGTTGTGGCCAAATTTAAAATCATCAAGTATATAGAATACAATTAAGTATGAGTGGATTCAAATAGTCTATATTTATGGCGGGATAATCAAGGAATTAATTTACAATTTAATGGAATGATTTCGGGAGTTGATGTTAGAAATAACAATATAATCGCGCACGAGAACAAGGTTCTAATTAGTATTCAAGGTAAAGCTCTCAGTGACTTTTCGCTTGTCGTGTTTCTTTAATTCTTTAGTAATAACGGATTGATCTCGGAATGGGCAATAGCTTCAATTAACGCCAGTGATAATTCTCGTTCCACTTGTGTTACTTTCCACTGGCTGCCGGCGAGTGGGTAACGGTACGGCTGCTTTGTCTCAAAGATGAGACTTCTCATCGGCCCTTGCTAACGAGCGGTTTGGGCAAATTGGAACAGTCGAAAATTATATGTCGACGATCTCCCAGTTAGATAGTGAGTGAGAATAGATTGTCTTTTGAATGTGTCAAAGTATATACATAGAAGAATATAGAATGAATTAAATTAATGATAGACATCTGTCTACCCGTACTTTGTGTTTTTGCTTTCAATAAATTGTACTTTTAACACACTACACCAACAATTTACTACTAAGAAACAGAACTCGCACAACAATCTAATAATTTTATGGTAATTATCTTAAATTTAAGTTCCGTGACACAAAGTATCCGTATCAGAGTAATTTCTAAATTCTTCAGATTGTATCAGTGTCAATAGCAGTAATTACGACACAGCCATAACAACTGACTTCATTGTCAATGTCGTAGATGAGTTTACCGGTTCATAGCAACTGTTTTTGCGATATAGTTTTCGCTTGATCAGGTTTATTTCGATTCCTTCCAAGATTAGACATGTTTATGCTAGCGTGCATGTGAATATTGGGAGTTTTTGCCGTGGTTCACATCTACTCAAATTGCAACTTTTAAAAGTTGCGTATTATAGTTTGGTCATAACAGATGTATGGTTCTCAAAAAAAGTCGTATTAAAATAGGTGGAAAGCTAAAATTTTTGTCATTTCAGACATCCTTTAAAAAAAGCGAATGTTAAATAATTTATGACGATGTTTTTGCACTATATAAACATTAGAACGTCTATGTGCGTTTGTTCGGGCACCCACACGGTGGTTTGAGTGGCGATCGCCAATAGACTCTCACGCTCTCTTACACTTGACATAGTTTTAAAGGAATTCAGCTCGAATTGAAGTCGTGATCTCTACTATGTTGCTATAAATGTTTGATTAGAAGTGAAGAAAATTAATCAAAAATGTTTTCAATCTATTAACCAGATTAAATAACATTTTCTAAAGGAACAGTATAGGTAACTAATTATACATTAACATTTATGAATGTCTATCTAATATGGTCAATCACGTGTCCGAGTCAAACGAAAAAATACCAATTTGTTCACGGCAATAATGAACGTTTTTGTGTGTCCCAAATTCCGAAATAAACTTTTAAATCTGTTTCTAATGGCCTATATATAATTGTTATCATTCACGTAATCTGTTGAAGTATATTCGCGTTCCGGTATAAATTTACTGCAGCAATTACCAGGTCGCGTGTTTGAATCCGTCATAGGCTCGTCATAGATCTGCGTACTAACTACGATATGGACAATTATGCTCTATAACATATTTTAGACAGACTGCAGAATTGCTTTAATAAATTCTAACGACTTCTCTAGCGTAATACTGATCGGTCAATGTCAGCATGTAAATAAATTTTATTATTTTAAATTAATTTTGAAGTTGCGAAAGTGTGAGATGTTCAGAAGATTCTAGGATCTAGGTTGTTAAATTGATTTATGAGATAGGTTAATTTTTTTTCCTAAAACTTATTTCCCCTTGGGCTGTTTTAAATTTGGTATACTGCTAAGTATAATCCTTCATGGTCAGTCGTTCCGTTAATGATTGGTGTGAGCTCCACGCGGGTTCTTCGGCGCGGAACGTACCCCCATGCGAAAGTTCCCATGGGATGCGCTCGCGCAGGTGCCATTGTTTCGATTCTACAATGAATTATTTATGGTGAAATTGTTGTTTTTACGTTCAAAAACGTCCTTTTTTTCTGTACCAAAAGATACCTTTGAAAAAACTTCGAAAGGAATGATTTATTTATCAGGTAATGAAAATGGGACAATAAATAGTTTTAAACAGACGTGATCGTAACATTGGAAGTAATTCATCTTATTTCAGGTTTCAATAATATATTCAAGTTGAACCATGTACTGCACTAGCCATATTGATCTTGCCAACTTAAATAATGCTTCTTCACGTCTCTTTTCGATGTATCAAGATTGTAAGAAAGAAAACATTAATAAGGAATATTGATAAATTAATATTTTAGGCATAATACATTTTCTTTTGTGCGAATGAAATGTTTGAAAGTTTAAAGGTTATATCATTTTTATCATTCGTAGTATAAAAATACTTCATTTTTGCAATGCCATGCATCACAAAAGTGACAGTAGGTTTGAAATATGTGAAATAAGAGTAACGCTATATATTTTAATATTGAATATTTTTATTATAGATTGCCAGACAGATGTCTGCTATTGCATGATATATAGTTCGTCTTTCAAGTTTTCTTTACTTTTCACCTTTAGCAGTTTTCTCGTTTAAATAGCTTTCTAACGATTTCTGATGATTAATGTTTCTGTACAACTTGCACTGAAGAAGGAAGATTACAGCATCAATTAAAATTTGAAACACGATACTAAACAAGTTCTTGAAATTATTAAATCATATAAAATTATCAGTTACTCAATGTTGTTTCAAATATGTATAATTAAATCTATGGTTTGTATGTATATATACTTGCTGCTGAAGGAAACAATTTTATAGAAATTAATTAATATTTATTTATAGGAAAGTTTTCACTTTACCTAAAAAAGTTATAGAAACCAGCTCTCACAAATAGGTAAACATTGTCTTGGTAATATTCATAATTATGTTTACTCAAACAGATACATATTATATACACGCATTCATAGATACACACACATATATGTATATAAATAAACAATAGATAGCTACTATTACAAAAATATAAATTAAAATTAAAAATAATAATATTTTATGCAAAATGCTACATGGATGCTAGTTCTAAATAAATCAAAGTCGTGTTGACGACAATATCAGCATCCTTTATTAAGAGAAATGATTAATTACTGCTTTTTGTATATATATTCTACAATTTGTCTTTCTCATTACTTACATTCCACAGAATGCTTAGATAATGGTATCAGTAGATTGATATTGGATTTATTACTAAAATTCCATATAGTTTATCTCGTAATCTATATTATTCATTATATATATATTAGGTATTAACTTTGTATTCATCGGTCCTAGCTTCTAATAAATGTACTTTGATTAACGCTTCAAAGCTAATACATCGTTGGGTGCAGTTCATTCCCAAGTTGTTTCACATGAGACTTGTCGATTTCAATTTATTAGGTTACATATTTAATCATTATGTCGCCACTTTCATCGCTGATACTAGATTATTTACTTGGAATATCCATTAGATTGGCTACTTGTGATGCAATTTCTCTTTCTTTGAAGTGTTAGTTACGCAGTGAACATTTTCCTCTCGTAATAATTACATTTAATCTTATATTTTATTTGTTTCTTTTATCATTGGATTCGTAACAACGGTGTTTCACTTCTACAAATTCTTTTCTTAATAAAAAGTCATGTCTACACTTTCTACCTTTCATTTTCTTATCCATAACATTCCATCCTGGCGTAAGAGTAATTTCATTTTGAAAATTAGGTGTCGGGTATCTATGACTCATTTTGCTATTTGATGGAGCCATTGAACATGTGTTGTGCCACAAATACCTTACTCTGTATCTAACGAAATTACATACTATTTTTCTCGTTCACGACCTATTGTTCGTATGTTTCTATCAGATTATTTGAACTTATCAAATCGAAAATTATGACCATCGGTAGCGAGCAATCCATTTAATGGGTGAAATTTTTCAACCTTACTCATCTGCACTATGATCAAGTATAATAAGTGATCATAAATCTATGATTGCGTTTCGTTCGCAACCAACGCGTGGTGCTGATGACCCACCCAGATACTAAAAACCGCAAATAACAATTTCACTTTTAATTTTTGATACTGTAGAAAGAGAAGTATGTGTAACTCCAACTGAAATTTTTGATAGCAAAACATATTGATTGTAGTCACTCTAGTTCAGTTTTTAATTTCGTTTGCTACTATTTCAATTTTCAAACCATGTAAAAAATCTAATAGCATCTTCGATCCTGTTAATATCTTATTATAAAGAAAAGAGTCAATGTTGTACACGGGCACACTCTAATCTGATGGAGAAAATTTCTTTTTAATTTTTGTTTATTCGATATTATTTGTTTTGCGTGCGAAATGCAGTAGTGCGAGATTGATACGGGACTTCAGACCTTTAACCTCGCACAAAATTATTACGCCTTAATAACGAAATTACGACTTTCTAAACAGTTATTAAGAGACCATCTCTTTTCGGAGCACAACAATGTACTCGAGCGTCGTCGTCGTGACGCGAGACTTTTGCGATTTCGCTTTCACGATATGTCCTTATTAGTGTCTAATACTGTTCAAATTTCGTTTTCGTTTGACCGTCGGGTAACAACCTATTATGGGCTGTCGTTAGGTCGTTACCGTTACAGCTTCTACGTGCTCGCTCACTGTTGTTGCCTGAATGGAGGCGGTCAGCTGCATTCGAGTACTCCATTGAGTGTCATTCACTTTTTTCTTAGCCAAGATCTACTAACCTGCGATTACTTTTGTGCGCGTTAAGCCGTGAAAATAAGCTTTAAGTCGTATTGAAAAATTTACAATAGATTTAAGAATCGAAAGATTCTGTTTTAGATTATTAATTTAGCAGTATTTGTTTTATATTTTTTTTAGTTTAAGTACCAGTGATTCTATTTTTATAATGTTATTTATATTAAATAGTTTAGTAAGAAAATTTAATGAAAATAAATTGTCTCGATAGTTGCCAAATACAACTGAATTACCAACTAACGTACCGGAACTACGTTGGAATATGTTTTTTGTTAAATTCTTTTTATTGAGGATTATCATTAGATTATTGAATGGGAGTCAAAATGACGTGGACGAAATATTGATGTTTCTTGTCCGTGTACTATAGAAAATATCATTCAAATCACTCACGTGGAGTGATAGGATATTTGGCTAAGTACGTTGGATTAAAATAGCATGCCTTATCAAAGAATTTCAGTGGGGATTAAGTAGTCAATATTAGTGTATCTAATCGATAAAAAGATTCTTATGGGATATTTTTAATTTTATCAGTTGGACATCCAGTGAAAGGTAGTGTTATTCAATTATATTTATAATAAGTAAAGAAAAGCTTAAATTTATTGAACATTTATCCGTTATAATGATTTGTTGTGTGACAATGACGGGCATCATTATTTAAGAAGATAAATTATAGGCCACTGTTCAAATTAGGTGAGCAGTAAAAAAGATGACATTTATCGATAGTATTACAATGTGCCACCGATAGGAATCTTAGTTTAGTTTTTATTACTATTTTCCAATAGGCCAATGTTGTGTGTTTCCTAATTTTTGCGAATGCGTAGTCATGAAATTGATAATTTGAAACTTAAATATTGTTGCTATAAAAGCCGATGCGTGGTCTAAAACAAGAGTCCTACATGCAAATATGTGGTCACTATAATTAACACTAGATTTACCAGACCAGTCATTTAGACTGGTTGTGCAATTTCTATTCAAAATTCCTACTAATATAGAAGGATTTTTTTTTTCAGAAATGATGTTATGACTTTTGTAACTATAATTAGAGAGTACGTTTTATAAACTTGTAAACTTTATGTTATTTTATATATACATTAGTAACAAATATAATTTTTGTTGTTGACATATATTCAAATGGCTGGTATATCTAGTGTTAACATCATAAAAAATATATGTGTGCTGTTAGATTACAAAACTTCCCAGCGTAAGAATTTTTACCAAAATCTATACACATCAAATGTAACCTCCGTCAAAATTAAATTGTCATGTCATCATTATGGTTGATAAACAAATTAACAACAGATTTCTATTCTAGTTCAGAAGCATCTATTGGTAGGTACATACTTCTGTAGGTTTTAAATTATGTCCAATATCCAAATCAAAAAAACACAAAATGAATCCAAATTCTTGACAACTAATTACTATTATAAGTATAATAAACACCGAACGAATAATAGTTGTCACTGCTGGACATTCTGTATCTTGATGTTAATGGATCAAATTATAATTTATGGTCATGAAATTGTTCTATTTCAATTGTCGCCTCAGTTAGTGTAATAGTCGACTGCACAATAAGTAAGTATAGTTTCGGCTGTTTAAGTTTGTAGGTTTTTGCGTTTATCTTTGGCCTGTTGGGAAATGGCCTGTCCACGTTCACCCGGGGCGTTCGTTTTTCGTGACTTATTTCGGATCTCGTTACTTACTAAAATGTGAGTTCGTTTGTAGTTTTAACCTTTTGTAATGTTGCTAATATTTCTTATTTTGCAATGTTGCTTTCATTGGAAACTCTTCTCAAGATATTAACGTTGCATATTAGTATTTGTTTTTAATACACCATTCATTCTTATAAATTAAAATTTAATAAATTAAATTACCTTTTCTGTTTTTATTTTTCTTCTATTACAAAGAAGACTATACTTTCTAACACAATAATCTAGAAGGGTCGAAAAGACTCCATAAAAATTATCAGGTTAATGTTTTTCTGAATTATAAGTAAACAGCTAAAGAAAATTAAACGGAATATATTTGGGATTTAGCTTATATAATTTAACACTTACTATCCATCTTTAGTATTTGATTGGAAATTCTTTAGTGGCTTCTCGTTACTTTCATCAATCAAATACTCAATTTATTTACTTAATTACTACTTGTCTTTTCTTGAAAAGCTTGGGAACTTTCCATAGTATATGACGAGGTTTGTGCTAATTGTATTCGACGAATCAGTGTTTTGTATGTTTGCATGATTAATACTAGATAGGTAGATTTACATAATTGTTCTCTTAGACAATTCTTAACACACTCCACGCTAACGACACGGTAGCCGTGTTCACCCTATAATAAAGGGTTAACTAACTTACAAAATATAGGTAGCGCTGTTGGAAATGTTCTTAAATAGATTATAATTTGATGTTTATACACAGGGAGTCACAGTCGGCACTGCTATGTTGCGAAATAGTTAATGCTTAATTGGAAAAAATATTTAATAAAATTATTAAAAATATCGCAAATGTTGCGCCACAATGCAAATATGGTCATTTTTATTGGGCATTGAATGTGTTAAGCAAATTGTCAATGTGACATATATACTGAGAAATATATGTCTATGTATACACATATCTTTCTCAGTACAGTGTTAACCCCACGCATATAGCTCATGCAATCGACGAGGCATCTGAATAGCTCAAGTCCCGATATAAGTATAAAAGTACGGATCATTATCTATCGCAAGGCCGTTAGCGTTTAATTAACTGATAAAACCTAGCTGTGATGTTGTAAATTTGCGATAACTGTTACGATGTTCATTATGAGAGTGATTCGTAGGCAGCAGTTCGGTTTTTGACTTACTTAAATATTATAATTCTATATTCCTCTGTATTTTTTTATGAGTGTACAGTAATGTCGATTGGCGATGAAACACGTACTTATGTGCTCAGTTTATTGAAGTCTGACTGTAGCCACGTCTACTTTACGTACTAAGGGATTTAGTGACTCCTTTCTCTGTCGCACAACTAGAGCATGGAATTCCTTACCAGCACACGTATCCCTTCTTATAACATGGGTTCCTTTAAAAGAGGCGTGAAAAAGCACTTTTGGCTAGGGCAGTATATCACATGCTTCACTAGCTATCTTCACACGTGGACTCGTCTTTTGCTTATCATCAGGTGGTGTCGAGTCATTTGCTGTGCTTTTTATATAAAAAAAAAGTCTGGCGAGACTTTCTTAAACTCTTGTAAGCTTAAAGACTAATTTTGGACTTGTATCTTGGACAATGTTATTTGTTCTGACGTGGTTCAGACTTATGTACTTGTGAAATGGTCAATTACTTATAGACTGGTTTCGTATTTCGGACATTTGACAGCTGAAATTTGGCGGAATTTGACAGTCAATCAAATACTGTTTTGTCTTCTCTGTATTTATTTTTTATTTTGTACACAATAGACTTTTTGTATCATTTTCAAATATTTAATAAATCTAGCGGAATGTCTATTTGGAATTACTCTTTGTTCCTGTTTTTGCACTGACATTTCCACCGTCAATAGGCCCTTTCTCTTCACATTTACCCCAGATAATTGGCAGACCAATGGTCCATTAGCAGGGTCAGAGCTAGGTCAATGGCGCTAGAGTAAGGGTGTTAATATCATAAAAAAAATTTTCTATGTCACTTATATTATTGATTGTATCTTCCATTCCCAAACGTTACATAACATATCTGAAGGCAACAGTGAACATTCGTTGGGTACAATTTTTTGTCTGTAACCAAACTTCGAGGGCGTCTTATTAAGTATGTCGTATATTTATTGTGACTTGCGACTGATTTGTCCTACTGCTAAGCTAGACTTACACGGGAGTAAGAGATTAGGAGAGTTTGTGTTAAAAATCACCACATTGCAGTGGCTTGTTAAGGTAGTTGCATTACAACCACAATTTATCCAAGGAAGTTGTATGAGATAAACAAACTACTCCCAGCGAACGCTTATTCTTGCAACATTTTCATGGCATGATTTTATTTTAAATTATCCGAAAAGTACAAAAGCCATAAGCATAATAGGCTTTTCAATGTTAGTGTCTTCACTTCCAGAAAGATTATAGGTATGAATTTGTTGAAGTGTAAACAAAGTTTATACACGTAACTTGACTTCATCATCATTTGTTTAAGCAGCACATTCTAGCGCACATTTCCATGGCGCTATGTACAGTCAACAGCACGTTGTGAGAATTAGCTGGACCGTGAGACTTCTCCGTACGTAATAGAGGTGGCATTCGAAGTGACACTCGGTGTATTGTGTCTCCCGTACTTGGTAACTTTCAGCCGTTCGTTGAGGGTCGTTTGTCCTTGGGAGGTATTACTACACTTTACCTGTGTATTAATTATGAGCGGGTTATTATCTTTTATTATGATCACTACGAAATCATGTTGTGAGTACTTGGAATGGTTTAAGGATTGTTTTAGTTCTAATTATGGTTGGTTTCCGATGTCGTTTAATAAAGAAATGTTAAGAAAAAGAATGTAAAGACGCATCTAATTTCTATTCAAATTAAAAAGTTATATATTTTGCCTATTAATTAGAGATTCTTCTCACGCTCACACCTATTATAAAGTATCATTAAGAGATTGTGTTATGGATACTAGATAACGGAGAAATATAGATATAACATCAGAAATATACTAAATTAATTTATAACCCCTATTCTAGATGCCTGTCGATTTTCGCTATAGCAACCTAAATGGTAATTGAAATGAGTCTTGGCATTTGTTATGCCATAATTAATCAAAAACACTCCATTAATGTAGATTTTATTGTACCTAGAAGAATGAGTCAGTAATCTGATTAAAAACTTGTTGGACATGCTATTACGAGTAGCAGTCAAAAAATAATTAACGGCTCGATGTTCGAAATATAATTATTATTTTTCGTCTATTTTTACACATTTTAAAAAAAATGTGATCACGCGACATTATGCCAGTTTCATATTATAATGATTATCAAAATGACCATTGTTCTAAAAACGTAGCAGCAGAATCACGTGACGGCAAAAATATCGGCCACAAACAATCCACTGTTTAAATCAACCATGTTTGTTTACAAAATAGGCGCGCGAATGTAGTTTTAGGCTATGTCAACTTTTTGTTATTAGAAAGTCCATGGATTTAAGAAAAAAAAGAAAATTATTTCGGTATTTTTTTTAAGAATTATCCTTGCTTGCCTTGCATTCTGCGCTTTCGAGATCCATCGTCAGTTTATGTTATTAAATTACATTGTACACGTGACTAAGATACTAAAAATATACTTGCAATCTATTTAAAATCAATCTGTTCACATACATCTATTTAGGTAATTTAACTAAGTAATTGTGTACATTGGATTATTTTGTTATGTTTAATTAAATGAATCGAACTCGAACATATTTTGTAAATTGATATACACTTGTTATAATTAATGGGTTCAATGAGTTAGCGCTTGTTATTAATAATGTTGTAAAAAATCACTGTTTGTATCATGCAAACACACAGTTCTGAAAGACTGATAGCTTATCTTCAAGGTAATATAAATGCAATGGAAAACAGCTGTTTGTTTTAGATATGTGCTAGACAATCAGGCATATAAATATAGAAGATGATAATAGTGTTATATGAATAGTAATTGCTTCCCCAGTGAGGAAATCTCTGATCAGTTGACTGACTGACTTCTTGCTGAGAAATTCTCTCTCGAGTAGTTTTTTTAATATGGGTAGATATTTAATTGGAGTTTAATTGTTGAATATAAAGAATTAGAACACGCAATAAAAAGAATTTTCCAAATCAGATAATAAAATATGAACAAAGTCAAAGACAAATTATCATTACTTAAATAGACTCAATTACTTAGTTTTTTTAAATCTTCATAACAGGGAATATGAATGAGTTATAAATAAATATAATTGGAGGCGAATGACTAGTAACAGTGATATCTTTAAGTTAATCGGGAATTTGCAAATTGTCCCAGTTTAAAAATTTATTTAAGTATTAAATTTATTATTCTAAAAATTCTCAATTAGCACAGCTTGAACGAATTAGTAGCTCTAGAAAAGTGGTGGCGTGACAACGAAATAACTGATTTGAAAACCGTTGACAGATCCAGAGGTCCGGGTTCTAATTTTGAAATCGGTCAGACTTTTTTATGAGGAGTACGAATAGTTGTTCCTGAGATGTTTATTTAGTATATTTCTGATATTCATATACGTATAACTATCTGACCTGGTGAATTGCTCGTGCAGAACCCAGGTTGCCCCCGTGAAGGGCAATGGAGTTACCGGGGAGTTTTAGTGTATTCTCAGTGCCCCTTTATTGAGGTACTGAGTGAGCCCCACACACGCTCGTCGCTTAGCCAGTGGCGGGTAGGACCGTAAATGGATTCCTCCTCGTCAAAAAAAAAATACGTATAACTATCTATTGCTAGCATCCATGATACAAGCTTTTGATGCTTTATTTGGGCTAGATAATAAGTGAGAAATAGTATATTATTTTACAAAAAAAACCAATTCCCACCGAATTTACAAAAATTCGGACAAGTCTATAAACTACGATATTTTGCCTCATTGTAATATTTGCCCAAGATAAAACCTAAATATTTGAATTCAAACAGTGTTATAATTAAGATCGGTTATTAAAGTCTTAGTAAACCAGGTCTCAGCCAAACAGAGTTTGAGGAGTGATAAAAAATTATGTAATTCTCTCTCAGATATGATAGGTACGTGATTTGGGTCATCGAGATATGATAGTAAACTAATTTATTATTACATAGCTGTACAATGAGAGTGATAGAAATTTAATTATATTTTCATATAACAAAACGTGGATATTCCTCCTTTTTTAATATGATTTTTTATGATTATAGATTCAAAAAAAGTGTTATCACTATTATTTATAACTTAAATTAATATGTAGTAATATCAAATTGAAATTGATTGGTTTATTATGTTCCGTTTTTACTGGTAACAAAAAAATAATTTGTCTAAATGTGATCACTTTTAAATTACGAAATCGACCGCCCACAGTGATTAAAAGTTTGCGTCATCACATATGTGGGCTGAAAAATTGAATTGGATAGACAAACAATTCGCCGTGTCGATAACTTGGTTACAGATTATACTGTGTATCGATAGGTACGCTGCTTGTATTACGAGAAATTATGCTATCATAATTGATGTAGCTATCAAATAAGTAATACTAATAAAACGTTAACAATTTAATAAGTACAAACGATAAACAAAGAGTAAAAACTAAGTGACTTTACTGAACCGTATCATGGAAGTTAAAAAATAAAAAAAAATATTGTTTCATTATAATAATCGTAATCATTTATTGCTCTCCATAAGTTTTAAAAAGGGTAGGCAGAGAGTCGACAACATTAATTTTGGAAAATTATAGTTTAATGTTTAACTAACAAAAATTAAAAAAAAATTAATTAAATTTTTGTTTGTTAATTAAAAATTAACAAAAATATTATGTATTTCAAATATCCTTACAAAAATTGTATATTCAAATACTTTTATTTATATTGGACTTATATTTGTTTACTTAGTATTATTTGAAAATAGGTACTTAAAATTAATCATAGAATAATAGCTTATATTGCGTGTATGTGTGTACTGCATATATATAATTGTATCTATGTAGATATCATATCATCAACATCAACATTAAATTTAACTATTTTAAACTAAACTCTATTTTTAAAAAATAATCGTTAATATGTTTATTTTATAATTATAGTAATTGTTTATTAAAATCTATAGCTTCAATTGTTTCTCTTAGTTTTCCTAGCAATTTGTTGTATATTTTAACTAATTGTTTATAGTTGAGTCGAGATGTTGGTATTTCCAGTTTATTTTTATTTTCTTCACGCTTATTAATAAATTTAAAGTCTGGTTTGCAAGAGTATGTCGTCTCTGCAGGTATATTTATTAAAATTCTAGGCAATTTCTTCTGTAGGGTTAACAAGTGAAGATTAGTCACTTTTTGGGCATTTAAATAACATATTATTTGTTAGATTCCGTTTTAAAATTGAGTCCTAATTTTATAGCCCTAACACTAGAAGCTTCTTCCTAGAACGGAAAACAAAAACAAAACGATGGTCTATGTTAGGTAGGTACTTACAACTTATTTCACCAGTATTTGGATATTTTTTTTGGCAAAACAATATATACCTTATAAATGATAACGCTATCAACATACAGTGGACAGTGGATCGAGCGTTATCTATGATGACATTGGATGTAGATTCAATTCCTAATCTTCCTTTGAAAGACCTTTGATAAAAATTATGCTTAACATAATAAATATAGCTTAAATTAGGGCATTCCCTAATTTAAGCTATATTTATATACAAGAGCTATGTTCTACTGGATCTAAAAATAACTAAGAAAATACTAGTTGTTCGTATAGTTGGAGCTGATGAATATATAACGCTTCATTACTTTAGGAATAGTACGAACTCATTTAAAACCGTTGTATGAGTATTGTTTGATACACTGTTGCCTTATGATTCCTAAACTTATCTTCAATTTTCGTCTCAATATTAGTGAAAACTTTTGTAGTCAGTTCTGTTGTCTATTACCTATCAACAGTAAAACTATTGATAGGTAATAGACATATTTGGATTTGTTAGTTTTTAGTAACGTACTAGTTACAATTACTACAAGCATTTCATTATATTCTGTTTTATCGACTCGACTATCTTAGGCTTTCAAACAAATATTCTCTGCCAGCTCTTCAGAGGGTCCTCGCATCAGCGCGATGATCACAAATTGATTAGGGCGCCATTAGGCAGTGGACGTGCCTGTTACCACTTCGTGATATAATACTCCCGCTTTTTATGATTGCATGCCGCCCTGTCATTTGTTACATTGTAACTGAGATAGAATATTGCGTGCTTTGGTTGCGGCGACAATCTGTGATGACCTTGGATAAGACTTTGTATATATATTGTTAGCTATTTTATTATTAATTCGAATAACTTTGTTATGTATGACATAATGATAAAATTCAACTCGAATTTTTTGGATATTCAGATTACATCTGATATGTTTCATGCTTATATCCACACAAGAAGGCACTGAACTATAAATTATAGTAACTGTAATACGCGTTTGCACAACTTTAAGCGTACTTACATTGGTTACTTTTTTTGTAACAATCAAGGAAATCAGATCGTGGAACGGGCTCCACTTGCTAGAAGACATTTTTAAATATCTATCCAAAAACCTGTACCTGTTTGTAAAGACGAGGTACTTTTTTGTCGGAAGCGTTTTGTGATGTCGTTAGACTGCGGCAGTTTTCAATGGTTATTTAGTGGTGGATGAATGTGTTTTAATGTCATGCCAGGATGGGTTCGTCACGCGCGAGTGTGGGGGTGAATGACTGAGTGCACTGAGCAAATGTGCTCGCACTGTCAAAGCAAATCTTGGTATTTGCGCACGTCGTTATCTTTTTAGAGTTAAAACCTACAGACTCGTGCAATGTAGGCCGTCGGGCATTACCATCAGTAAACATTGGGTTGGTGACTAATTTTACTTCATCGATGTTAGCTTCCTTTTTTAATTAGACTTAATTTTATTGTGCAGCCTTCAGCCTTTGGACTGTGTCCTGGGGAAGTTTTGCAGTCCTATGAGCATGTGCAACACGAAATATATTTTTCTAGATTGTAAGGAAATTTGTGCAATGAGAACACACACACAGACTTATGTTTCACGTTTTGAAATATTTGCTTAAGAACTTCTCGATATTCATTTTTTATAGTAACTTTAAACTATAACTTATACACTAGGTAACCGCTAGTGGCTGAGACCACTTACTTCAGATCTGAAAGTCCGGGGTTCCATTCCCGGTGGGGGCTTTTTGGTTGAAGGTACGGCTTTTCTAAGTCCGCCTGGCTTGCTACACCATCTTAACTAGGTCTATAACAATAACAATAATGTTAACAGCATTGAGATGAGTTCCAGTAGTTGGAAGTAGGATCGCCAGTTCTTCTATGGTTGAGGAATCCGAGTGTTGTTCGCTTCTTTCTTCAGCCTTATCTTTACTTGCCATTAGCTAAGATGAAGGCCAAGTGCATACCCCCCTTAGGAATAAATAAATATATATGTTATCCCATTTTTTACATTCGTTAGTGTGATGTTAAAATTCTTTCATATAATCTAATCAAACGAAATCGAAAACCTTGAGGTGGGAAGATCGTTAATGATGTATCCAAATCAAGTATCATCTTTAACATATTGGTGGTGTGTTGCAAGAGTTCTCCAGGTCGCAGCGATAGTTGTAAAAAATAACCAAATAGAAAAATAATAACATCTACTAATATATTCTAATAAAGTGGATAGCCTCAAAATACAAAAACAAAAGTTCTATCTGTTTGTAACTTAATTTTATTCTGAATTTATAGCGGTAATTAAAATGTATAAACAACCGAATAGGAACGAATTAAGCATGATTTTTACTGTGCAAATGAACCTACTTTATGCTCTGTCCGCTATTTAAAATTGTAAATGTTTGACGAGTGACAGTACATCATACAAAACATCAGTGGGAAAATGACTCCTATAACAACGAATTAAGATACCCAAAATGTACAAATAGAAATAAGTGAACTCATACTTATTGTGTGAAACTTCGTTTGTTTTAACTGTGTGTAATTGGCTGAAGTTGTTATGAAGAAATAGGTTTGCGTTATTAGCAATATAATAGTAGCAATAAACTTTATAATCATATTATATATCATAATTACTTCAATATCGTCGAAATGAATTGCATTTAAGACTTCTGTTGAGCGGTAGTTTTTATGGCCTAAGACCCAAGTTCCTAATAGTCCAGTAATAGTTTCCTCACGTGTCGCGTTGCGTCGTTTGTCGTTGCTCAAGGGAGAATAGAAGAAACTGAATCTCTTCAATAAGATATGTTATTCATACGTAAGGGGCACTTTTCGTTGAAAAGCCAATTCGTTTCAACACTCGATTGATGCGATTCCTATTTGAAAATTAATAACTGGTCTTGAGGTTACGGTATCCAATTACCACCAGAGAAGCTGCTTAGGCATTCTTGCTTTTTAAAAAACTTTCACCAGAATTACGGAGTACATAGTTTTATATCGTTATTATAATATTGAATCACATAAGCCAAGTCATGTGTTGAAAATTATGATTCGTTCTTAAATCCGCCCGCGCGATGTAGCTGATGCAGAGCGTAATCTGGATACTATGGAAGTAATAATAATTGTTTTAACAAATATGGAATACCAACCTACATGTGGTGTGTCTTATACTCGTATATACTCCGCAAACGTGATTTCAAAGATATCACAAAGCATATAATGCATTGCAGTAGTTTTGAGTAAGAAAAAATTCCCCTCTTTGCTTTTCCAAATGTTGTTCCTCAAAAAATAACTGTGTAGATGTGCGACATCAATGAACAACGTACCCTATTGGATTATGTTTAATTAAAGTTTTATTTTAAAACTAGTTGAATCGGTGAACTTTGTATCACGTAAAAATTACCACTAACGCCATCTATTACAAGAGACCCGAATTAGAGATTGGAGAAATGACGGTTTTAATATTTAAAATGTCAGTTAGACTATTTTCTGTACTAAATAACAAATTATCAATTATAAATTTCTAAGTTTTTCCAGTTCCAGTTATTTTTATATTTAACCCCTGAATCAATCCGAATATAACACTACAAATATTATTTAAATTGGTCAAGCCATTCTTGAGTTTTATTGAGCTAAGGAACATATATATTCATATATAACAATTATACAATTATTCATTTATAACATATATATTCATTTTTATATATAATTTATAATAAGAACAAATATTTAACATAACATTTTAGCCCATAAAGAGAAAATATCAATATTATGTATTCATTCAATACATAAATACACAGGCTAGCGTAAAACCGCAGTGTCTCAACAACCGCAGTTAGGCACAGGTGGTTAGTTCACAACTACTCCAATTTATCAACTAGACTGTGGCATTGTGCGCATTCGGATGCTGAGAGTTGAGTTGTAATTGAATTAGATGTCTTTCGAGTTTTCTATCAATTTTTGTGACTGTTAGCGTATAGCCGTCTGGGATTATTAGTTTTAATCAGGCCATTGCAATAATTTTTAAAATAAATACAAAGTTTAGAGCTTTTTGCTTTTTTTCACAATCAGTAGATAGATACATTGTAACTTAAAATGATTAGATGTGGGAGTATAATTTAAAAATTTATGTTACTCTCCGGGTTTGTATATTACCTATCAATACTTTATATCTCAAATATACAAAATAATATACACATGCAATGTTCCTTATGACTTGCCTAATGGGAAGGTCTTTGGTATGGACTATTAGATCATCTAGATAAGTCTAGGTATGAAGGTAGATCTTAAAGGTTAGTCAAATGAATAAAAATCTTAAGTTCTTACGTAGTCTTGTTTGTTAATTGTTTGGAATATTTAGATTCATTTTTCTTTTTGCTTTAGCTTCGTTGTTGCATTATATCGTTTCCTCGACCTACCGTCATTGATTAGATCAGCTTGGATTAGATCTGCAGATTTAAAGACCAGGATTATTAGTATGGTAGACTAGACAATAGTTATATCTTCATAGAAATGTTATCAGGATAAGGTATGGGGGTTGAAGTCTAAACCCAAGAAAAAAGATATTTCAGTGACAGACAAAAGTTTTCTCAAATTCTTCATATAATGCGTACTGCGGGCTTATTCCATAAGCAATTTTTCAACGTCAATCTTTTGAACTTGCAGTTAGATGTAGCTAGTACCACTTTACTATGACATCATAGCAATATACATATTTATAATAGAAATTAAGCGTGTAATATTGTCCCAAAAACTAAAATAAAACTCCAGCATCACTTTAAGACCGTTTATCCACAATTCCTCACATTTGTCAATGTCGAATGTAATGTAAAAAATTAAAGACAGAACAAGATCCTTTCAAAATCAGTCAGCAACAATATTATTGTTTTAAACTTTCATGATCGCTACGGTAATTCGTCAGTTATCTCTGTGATATTGGCGTTTGCAACAAAGCCGTAATCAAATCGGTATCTCAAAAAGCAAAAAGGTACATAGTATAAATCCCGTAAATAACTATTTTTATATATATTGCCTCATAATTCAACAATGGATACGGATTAACTCCTGGCCATCACTTTTGATTCAAATTAACAGCTATGGTTGAGTTCGTAATTTGTTTAACAATGTCTCATTGGAAATATATAGGATTTATATAACTGTTATACTTAAGTGTGATTCTTGTTTTACAGATGATAGCAGCAGAGAGGAGGTCACATCTGAACAGCAAGTGAGTATTTAAAATTGTAATAGGTGTACACATCAGGACATTTTTTATCATATTTGTGTTTTTGTACAGATTAATGTGTATGCTGTTGGTGTGTCTTATGTAAATAAATAAATACTTGCACTCAAAGGGAATACCATCCTCCAAGCATGACGGAGGGTTCTGTCGTTGTAATTTTTCTTATTCATTAAACAGCAATCGGGGTATGATGCGGTAGGAAAGCAACAATAGATTTACACAAAGTTAATCTCGTATTTAATTTGTTTTATTAATATTGTGCCAATCGACTATAGATTCTGACCGTACGCACATTAAGATAACCCGATCTATAAAGAGAAACGCGACCAAAAGTTTCGGTAAGAATATCAGGTCAATGAACTTGAACAGATACAAATTATACAAATAACTTAACAATAAAGGTAATTCGTACTATGAATTCGAATTTGGGATTCGTTGAACTTTGTTAAGTATGTTTACAAGATTCATTAATGTTTGCCACACAGGAAAATAGGAAAGATCAGGCGACCCTGTAGCAGATCTACTAGAATGACCCAACGAACTAGTGTGTGGCAAACATTAATTAAATTTGTAATCATACTTAACAAAGTCTTTATCATTATTGAAGGAAACTATTGTTATGATGTCTAATAATTGAGCATTTGACTTTTACGATGTGCTCATTGAGATGATCATTATTTTTATAGTTAGTTACACATATCTGTCATTATTTTGGATAGTTTTTATTTGAGCAGATTTGCTTTTGTAGTTGTTGGCAACTGGCTTGTAAGTAGCATAAAGTGATGTGGTTTTTGAAGTTCGGTTTTTTGTGTTGTCAACGGGCAGACGTAGTGAACAGTTTTATATGTATTTTATACTGTTATTTGCATTTATTACAATTCATTAACATAAGTATTTTCATTTCATAATTACCAGTCCACTCTTCGTTTTCTAACAGCGGTTTGGTTTAAGTAAATAATAAAAACAATCTTTTGGGTTATAAACTAAATTGATAAGCATTGTGTTAATTCTGTGTCATTGTAATTTCCTAAATAGTCATAAAAATTCTCGAGTACCTACGCATGTTACAAAACAGATAGCAATTAAATACGCATAATTGCAGTGTGTTATTATCTTGTTATATTTGAGTTTTTGTGCAATACAAGCAACGATTAAGCAATTGAAATAATGCCGTTTTTAGTGGGGCGTGCCTGTCAACAAATTGAAGGCTGTTAAGAACTGTTTGTTTAATTCAAAATATCATATTTCTCAATTTTCCTTTGTTTAGTTCTCACACAGTGTCTTTGGTGAAGAATCATCCCAACTGTTAAGCTAAATCCGTCAAAAAACAAAATGAAAAAATCTCTTTATTCTTAACTCCGGTCTAGGTGAATTGTGAGTTCGTGGACTCGAAATTCCGTGTTTATCAATCCAATGTTTCACAGAAAGAAGATGACGTGTGCGCAATAACTTCTAAAACTAACTCGTCCGTTTCCTGAAAAAAATGCTCCGGACTGGATTACATCATACACAGTTGAAGAAAAATTATAATACCGCATTTTGCACCATTTATTTATTATTTGTGCATTTACAAGCTCCGTGCAATCTGAATTTATGTAAAATCTTACTTTGGGGCTGAAAAGTCCAACTTCCATCATCTTGAACGCCTTGACATTCAACCCAAATTATTTTATAATTTTTTGTATTTTCTACTTTATTGCACTAAAAAGCATACAAATGTCGGATTTGACGGCTAATCACATTCTCTATCAGTCACCAGGGGATATATATATCTCTAAATGTGGTGCACAATAACCTGTAAAGTACCCTCATTATCATATATAAATTGTTTGTGAGTGCCGGCTATATAAAATATATTCCCTATAATTATCCAATAGTTATCAGATGAATGAAACAAAACGTGACATCCTCCAAACATGATGTAACAGTGTTATTATAATCGAAATTGGTTTCCTATCTACGCAATAAAATTGTGACATTATAGAAGCGACAGGTGCACTGGTGCCGGGATATAAACCAGGGCGGCTCTATAGTCAGCATGGTTTATGCGCCTGCGCAGCGCCGGAGGCGAGCCTCGAAATTTACGATTCGACCACACACCCATTCCCGGCGAGATCCGTGAACTAACTAGGGCTGCTACAGGATACATTTTAATATGTTATCTTAGACAGATGCGGTCATTGATATCTGCCTCTTACTCGCAGTGTTTTGTGACCGTTCCGTGAAATTAGCTCTTATGTAATGTACAAAATGTTTATGTACGTCACTAAAAACTAATTGCATCACAGTGACAAGGCAAACAAAATATTTTTATATAGGTTTATAGTACCAAACATAAATTAAAATAAATGGTTACAGTAGTATGCCAAGGATAATACATAAGGGGCTTAATGTGACAGCATATGATATAAATAATAAAATTAATGTCATGATGACTTTGCATTCATAGCGCCGACCCTGTTGTCAATACATTCACTAACATTGTAACAATAATTGGTGGTACGCACATAATTTATGCATCACTTGCTTTATACACCATAACTTTAAATACTACATTGAAAGTTGAATATTAAGAACTTCATTTCTACGAAGAATTTTCTCTTTGGATTTCCGTTAAAATGTGGTATTGTTATAATAAGAGTCCATGCAATTATACGACTGCACTATCGTAGCTACGGTTCGCACATAGGCTGCAATTAGAGTAGTTAGCAGTGCCGATGCCAGACAAGGGATGACTCCATGATCTTCAATGGTAGACCGGTTGTTAATTAGATAATAAGCTGTTTTTGTACCATTTCGTTCTACAGATATCGATATGCGATCACGACACAAATCTCTTTTCTATGCCACCTCGTAGGTGCATTAAGAGTGGCTAGGAATTCATTCGCATTCATTTCTATAGTACGAGGTATTGTATAATCTTTTAGTATAAATACTGTATAAAGTTAATTTGATTTTCTGGTGTTTTCTTTAAAAGATACATATAATTATAATTTCTTCGCATCAGTCAAGCTTTATATGCGGGGCTAAGACAGTTGATTAGCAAGGCCCAGTTAGACGAGTCTGCCGAAGGCGTTGTCCATCTGTCCGCAAACTAGTCGCAATAACAACGGGATCGAGGACTCGCCACCCATCCATCAGCGTGATCGATGCACAATCATATGATATATCCCTGATTTATGCTAACTTTGTAGTCTACGCTCTTAGACGTGCGCTGTATTCCTATACACTATTTACATTAACGGGTTTCCCAACAGAGTTTAAGATGACTTCTGCAGTACTAATAGTTAATGTATGATGTTGAGGATAGAATACTAATCCTGTTTAAAGAACGTTATCAGTTGCTTAGGTAGTATCAAATCTGAATAAAGAAAAGTAAGTGCTGTACAATGGCTTACCACATCGTTTAGGACATACTTGATGTGCACGAATTCTCGTCCTTATGATCTGACTCACGCCAATTGAGCTAATCGAATTCCTTTTATATCAATATGCTGCTGGCTCTTGCTAACCGCATCGTTACCCCGATTGTTGGTTAAAAATTTCCCAGTGCTTTATATAAGACTATTCAATCGCAACCAGTTCTCAAGGATACTAGTAATCTGAGTTCAATCACATCGTTCCCGGTGAATGAAACACAACCCAACCGTGGTCGGAAGGCGCATTCTTTCGTCGTGCTACGGACTCTATGGGTGCTTTCTAAGCCGTCGGTGTAGCCAAAGAGCAGGAACCTGCCGAAGGAATCAACATAAACGACCTGTTTGGTTACGTTTTGCGATAAGAATCATTCAGGCGAAAGTGAGGCGATTGTTGCGATATCGTAGTGATTAACAGTTCTTGAGTGACCAAAATTAATTTCTAAAACTCACACGAACTGGGCTGTATGTAAATAAATCACAAGTTGTTAGATAATAATATTGTTATGTTTGACGGTGATTACAATCAGAACGTGTCGAAAACCGGCTTAGATATTAAAGTACACACTCATTTTATTTTGCAAGTCTAAAATTGTAATTCTAACTGTTAAGAATGCATCCTTATTTATATCACAATGTATGTAGATGGTGATGGGCGGGCTAAAAGTTTAATGCGATATACGATCAACAGAACTTTAATTAGTTCAGCGTAATCAATGGCAATTGATCTAATTAATACTTCAGTTGATACCACACATCATGTAGAACTTGTTTGCTCACTCTAGATGCAAACTAGTTTAATTGCTACAACAAGATTCGTTTATTAGATTCACAGTCTTTCTTTTTAAAGCAGCTGTTCGATTCGTATCGGAACATGTCGTAATTATTTTCTTATTATGAATCTATTTTTTGCAATCAGCGAATCTTATAAATAATTTCTCCAATATATAAAGTTTTCTAACAAATGTGGTAGTATAAAAATTACAAGAGTAAGAAATTTTGTTATTAAGAAAGTCAAAGCGGATACTGCTCTGTATTTTTTTCTGTAGCTTCTAAACATTAGTTGCTGTATGTGCCGTTACTATAACTAAGCGAGCTTTTAGTGGGTATATTATTAAACCTGCAAATAAGTGACTCCATCGATTACTAGCGACCAGCTGAAACTGGTTTGTGCATTAGCTTTGACACAGAAGTCATATTACCTGGATATATAACCCACGCAAGCAACAAATCATTATTGGCCATAGCCTATGAGTTTAACTAATGGGTTTATTAAGTCTCTGTCAGTTATAGCTTTTGCAATTATTAGTTACTTATTATGCATTATGATTATTTATTTGCAATGAATACTTGTATAAAGATAGGTATCTTTTAAATTTATGTTGAAGTTGCACTCTGAATGGTCAGTTAAATGTTGATCATTGATTTTAATAGATTACATGGGGCATGGTAAGACGAGCCGTGGGGACCTTCAGGCTTATATTATCTAGTCACAGCAAATATCACACGTACTAGAAAGTCGTGAGAAGCAAAAGTAATTCAGCCAATATTTATTAAGCATATACGGAGTGAGAACTATCCGCAAGTATCCATCTCTCTGCAAGCACCAGACCACCCCGACCGTTGTTAATGTACCTACTCACTTGAGATATTGTGGTGCTTCATACGTGCTCACCTTATATCTTTAACGAAGATGGAATATGGTTTGCTGATGTTGTTATATGAATAAATGCTAATGAAAGATTCAATCGCTATTACATCACATAAACAGTTTAACAGTATACATCTTCGTTTGTTAAAGATAAAGCTACGACGGCAATTGGTTTTTCGGATATTATTTCTTCAATCAACACATCTAATTAAGTTCGTGATTGCTTGTTGAATGCTGTCAACAGCCAATCATCTAATAGTCACATGACATTACCTAAACATTCCTAAACGATGTCCCGCACTTGACCTTTCCATTCGCTGTGCCGCCATAATGACTTCATTTGTACCAAATTTGTAAATAACGTATCTAATTGTTCTTTTTTGTAACTTGACATTGTGATTAATGACAGATGAGGTAACATTATCAAAGCTAACATCCGTTTTAGTAGCCATTTCCTCGTTTCAATTACTTCCGGTCGAATAATGTGTGCAGTTATTTTGTGAATCTCAAACTTTTTCGCACAAATTTAAATTGGCTAGATTCGTTTTGTCTATAAAAAGCAACTTGTACTCCAGTACAAGTAGTACAAAGTACCCAAACGAATTGAAAATCATCATAATTATATTTATATTCTTGTTGGCGAATTAAGGAATGGTTCACTTAAAGCACAGATATTCGAGAACTTTTAATTAGCCTACGTGTTAATTTAGGCCTCTCTATAAATGTCCACAAAAATGTATTTCCGAAACTATTAAATATGTTTTAGTATTTTATTTAAATAAAATTTTCCTTTAATATTACAATGAAAATAAATGCTATCGCTGAGGTTCATAATAATCAATAATATCACCAAGGCTCCTGGCATTCTTCACATTCCTTCTAACAGCTTATGAATTGGCCGAGTATAGCGCGGAAGCACTCGTGCGCTTAATGCACAGTCATTTCCTAATTTATCACCTTACACTACGCCTCAAATACAATAATATTTTAAATGCAGCTTTTATCAAAATTGATTTACAACGAGCGAGCCTGCGGTCTGCGGTCACGTTATCATTGTTAGCCCGAAGGCGGGGCGAGAGAAAATCCCACTGCGAAATCTTTCGCTTCTTTACTCGGCACGAAATTATAGTTATTGTCAGATTGCTTTCCATTCACTCAATCTGTTTTTTGTCGGGTGCCTTTATATTAACCGTACTTAAGATTCCAGAATCCGTTAATTTAACGTCGTTCTCGCTTTAAAACGGATAATACTTGTTGTCATCTTTCGCTTCACATTTCTTTCTTCTTGTACGGTGTGAATATCCAAGGTGTGAATAACTGCCTATTACAATTCATGATTAGGTGGAAGGTAATACAATTGCGTACGGTCATTGCGTTGCTACTCAACACCCCGGGGCGGCGGAAGGCTGCCGGTGGAAGGCTTAAACTTGACACTGATACACGGTTCTAACACTAGATCACGATTCATTCTCGCATTTGATACTTCTCCACTTTTAGCATTCCAAAAATTTTTACCAGTTTTTACTAATATTAAAATTTAAGTCTTAATCAATATTTTGCAAATTGAGTTGTTTCTTTCATATCTTTTTAATATTCTAGAGTACCTTTAACTATGAATCTATTTTAAATTATTAAAACAAATATTTTTTTTCTATTTGATGTTTATCTCAATAAATAACCTTTATTAGTTTGAAGCAACAGCGAGCTTCAATAGTAGGGTCGATGATAACGTTTTCTCATAGTAAAATAATAGTGCAAAGACCGTTAGATTTTGATAGGAAATTTCTAATAGATTCTAGGGAATGTTTTGTAATCACGCGAACAGTTACGTTTTTGTGCAGACGCAATCCCCTTGAGTTAGATATAGAACCTAATACTTAAATTATGGAATCAATTGCAGTGTAATCGCGTAAGTAGCGATCTTTTAATCAAGGAATATGTATCACGTCCATGTGAAATGAACAGTAAATCAATGGTCAAGAGTTTTTCAACAAGAAACTCGTATTAATTAAGTGAACATGACTAATTAGTGCTCAAAGATCTGATTGTCGCATTTGTCACGAGTCAGTCACTGTAAATGGTTCTGACATAAAGAGGTCACATCATTATTGGCATTACATATTTCGGAACAACGTTACTTTTGCCATCTTTTATGGTACATGGTGTTCTACTTTTTCAAATGCTTAAAGTTTATTTTCATGGTGTGCAAATTAAATTGTTAGTATTACCATTGTCCCAAGTTTCGTCTAAGATTCTCTCAAAGTTCACTCCCACGATTCTGACTGTAAATGGTGTTCCATTGTCCATTCCAAAACGCCCTGAGACAATTCTTGACCTTGTTCTATATTTTTGACAATATTTATCGTTTCTTTCTTGCTAACACATTTTTCGGGTTTGTCATTCATTAATAATATCAAACGCTTATTGTATTTGCTGCTTTTATTAAATGAGCCTTCATCTCGTGATCTTTATTACTTCAGCACCAAAAATAACCTACAATTTAAAATTTATATTAATAGGTTTCATTTCTCATGCAAATATTGGAGCGGCCTATATTTTTATATTACTTGTTAATAAATCAGAAATAGCTGTAGTTGCTATGTCTCCAACTACAACAACTGATGAGGAACTTGCTACATCATGCGTTGTTTTTAATAATTCTATCTACGAATTTCAGCTTAAGATTTGTTACATTATTTGTATTAAAAACTCTAACATTGTAAAATAATATTGTATTTCTTGAAATTTTAATAAACGAAATTCGTAATATCACTTCACAGTTTCAGTTGTTTTCGGTATCAATGCGAATTAATATCACGCCAGATTTCAGATATTGTTTGTCAATTTCGCATTTGTTATTGTTTGTATTTTCGCAATGGACATTTACGATGTGTTTTGTTTATGTGAGAGCATTCTATTTCTGTTATCTTCAGTGTGGAATTAGAAGAGCTTCCAACGATAGCGTAAAAACGTGTATCGAGTAAGTTCTCTTTGGAGAGCGCTGAACTTTCGCGCGCCGATAAAAAAGCGAACGGTTAGCCTTGACCGTGCGCATTGCGTCCGTGCACAGTGCTTACTTGCTCGTTTGCTCTTCCGTTCCGTTTGTACTTGCTTCGGAAAATCAGTACCGATTTGAACAAATTGTAATCTTTTAAAGTTAGTTTAACTTTAAGTTCGTTTTTAACATTATTCTTTTAAGCTTCACACGTGAAGTGACGTCTTACCTGTCAGGTCACGTCCCTTTCCGGTCATTAGTTGTTATAGATTACACGGCGCGCGTGTGATAGCCTGTGCTCACGCCGAATTGTACGCTTTTTAACACCATTTCATTTTGATATGCAAGTTATTTTGATATCATCACGGACGAAATGTATAAGGGTACCGCTCCAGTCCACGTCGTCTATTCTTTTTTGAATAGTAATATTTTGGAATAGTTGTCTACTGAAATGATTCTCTATTTCAATATTATTATTACCTATTTTATCAAAAATAGTTGATTTTGTACCTAAGTAGCTGCCGAAAAGAATAGAACTAAAATATATACATATATAAGTAATATGATAATAACCAAAATACTATAGACTAGTAATAATTTACTTTTGCCACGAAAATATCACGGATATTACTTCAGATACCAGGAACAGAGAGTCTTCTGCCGGTAAAGAATTCCTCTGTGCACACAATATGAATATTAATGCTGATGCTTATTGCGTATTCGTAAAATTCCTAAGATGCTTTTGAATGCAAAGAAGTTAAGCTAAAGAGAAGGAATGTTAATATACTTACAAGTGGTGTAAAGGGTTTTGCTCATACCGTACCTTGTATGGATATTAATATAATATCGATTTTAAATATGGCAGATATCATCCCTAAAACTACAGCGTTTTTATTACTTTTAACAGTAGAAATTGCAATCTCAGAGATATTACAATTCTGTATACAATAATACACATTCCTCAGCAGACACTGGCTTCAGACAGTTAAGTAAATTTAAAATCAAATCTTTACTCCGCAGATAATTTCCTCTTGTAACACTGACACAGTGAACCAAGTGTCCGAACATGACCTACGAGGTCTACATTCAGTTGTAAAGTTTAACTCGTTCTTGAATGTTCAGGAACAAGACAACACCAGCACCATAAACAGAAACATGTGTTTATCATGATCGTTTTATGGTGCTTATGTTCCCTTAATTAAGAATTAGAAGTGCAATTATGCAGTACGACTAATAAATGTTCGCAGGCTTAAGGGCTTAAATTAATAAATGAAGTCGAAACATTTCATGTATAGCTTTAGGAGTTCTAAAAGGTTAGCTTTAAGATGCAACGAATCTTCTTTTAAACTTATATCTTGTTCTTCAGTAAAATTCGTTTCGTAGTCTTAATTTTAAAGATAGTTATGATTGTGTTATTGCTGGCTAGACAAATTGCTGTCAGTAATGTCCACAGTAATTTCCAGGCTATCTTGGTAAAGGCTAGGATTCACTCCCGGAGCAATTCGACCCAATGAGATCTTTTTTGCTTTCAGGCTAACCAGACTTACTCCAGATATTACGATTAATAGCTGAACTTTTAAGTGCTCTTATATACTATTAATATCTTATATATAAAATTTAGTTTTTTAAAGCGATAAAATTATGTCTGAACTTGTTTATAATAGCACAGATATTGAGGTCCGATAGAATATTTGCATAAAGATTATTCGCCACAAAGGTATCTATTACAAGATATACCTAACGTATGTGATGTCGAGGGAGCGGCTGGGACCGTTAGCGCGATCTTCGGGCTCGTGGCCCCATTTTGCGTTATATTGCTTGGGCATCAAGCATCTAAGTAGGAATGGTCTTAATAATACACACCATACCATTATAATAGCATTGGTAGCCGATATGAGAGCTGTTTCTCATTAGGAGTATTCGTGCGTAACGACGGAGAACCCTTTGTTCAAAAAGTAGTTATTGATAACCACTGTAGCCATTACATCGCCGTCAGTGTTATAAATAGAATCATAAGATGTTCGTACGTTATTACGGGTTTTTATTTGAAATAAATCGTCCGCATCATCAGAATATTTTCCTTGCATTCTTTCGCACGCCATAACAATATCTATTTCATATGTTTGTATTAACAAGTTCGACTTTATGTCGTATAAGTTGATCCAAATCAAGTTCAAAGATCAAAATGCTTATGTGTGGTGGATTTAAACAGGTTTGTCGAGATAATAAAGATGAAAAAGTTGAATAGAAATCAATATTTTACGTTGATTGAACACAAAAATTATAAAAGCGAATAATGAATTTTGGGATGAACTATATCACTTTGATTGTTACTCAATCTAATCTACTTCTACTTAAGCAAATCAGAATAAAAGTAAACAAGAAGAAAATTGATCATGCAGATATTACTGCGGCTACACAACCACGTGTCGACGACCGCAGTGTTGTTTTAATGCAGTCGTATTATATCGTATCATTGCAAACCACAATACTTACTTCCTATTCAGATTAACATACCTCGCCAGACATTCTTTTTGCATCACTGTGGGTATAACATCATATGAACTTATTTTAGTCTGTTGCTTATTGATTTCGATGTAATAAAATTAACGAATTCCTCTAGTGTCATCATTTGTTCTAAAAGAATCTTGCATTGGAATTGCAACGCAATTTCGTAAACTACTCTATTAGTGCTAAAACACGTATTTGGTCAAGCTTCCTTGCTCAAGGTGTTAATGAAACGACATTAGTTCCACCTCAGTAATATTTAGTCGTTCGTGCTTCATTATTTTCATTGTTAATCTAGATAACTTCATAAATTACCATCGGTGCAGTGAAATAATCGAATTAAATTACTTTATTAGCTATTAAATTTAATATTGCGAAGAGTATAATCTGTAAATTCTTTTTATAGTGTTTGTCATTGTCTTTGATTCCTCAGCTATCATCTAGTATGTCATGTGATGTCTAGTATGTCAGCGTCGGCCTGCAAAAAGAGGCTTCAAATTTTACTTGCATTGAAATGCACACGCACCATTCCCCAAATAAAGTTGCAATTTCAAGAGATTTGTCACTAATTATTGATGTCAATCTCTACCTCAATCGAAACAAACATTTCTACATTCTAACCGACTTTTTCTGTATCATCTCAACGCATGACCAATTTTATATTCTAACTTGTTCCACTTAGATTTATGGAACCTGTTCCATCAGACTGAACTTATTAACTTTGCTCATTGCCACCAAACGTGTTGCTGACGTGATTTGTGTGCGCAGTTTTATCGTCAAAACCGATGGTGCCGGTAAAGGTCATTGATATAATCGTCAGTATAGTAATCATTGATTGGACACCCGAACCGGTTTTGGCATGACCGTTAAACGGTCGCTCGAGATTGTACGTTAACGTTTACACGATAACTTTTAATGTTTGATCAATTTTTGCAGTGGTTCGGTAATTAGCAAATATTTGTATTGGATAGTTTATGTTGGCTCAATGTGCGTTTTTGTTTATCATTATTTGCATGGTAATCTGATAAGAATAACAAATAATGAACAATTATCATAATGGATACATATTTTTTTGATAATTGTAATATGAGATATTTTATATCACCTGTATCATTTAGTCGACAAAGTTTATTGTATAATGTTGTGTAATGTACACTAATCTATATACTTGTACACCATAAAATTGTCTAGGCAAGGATATTTTCAATTCAATTCCATTATTATTGACTTTTCGTATTGATTCTTATGGGTTATCATAAATTAGAAGTCCCGTGGGGAATATTTTTATGAAGTCTAATCATAAGTGTTTTTATTATATTTTATGAGTAACCCTGAGTTCCACTATCATACAATGAGTTACATATTCAAATTAGTTTTTCAGTAAATATACCAATGGTCCATTAATGGTAAATTTATCATTTTCCTCAAAACTTTCTACCTATCACAAAAACAAGTAGGATCAGCTTATGCCAGTTATTTTTATAAGCTAATAATTTTTGTAGACATTCAAGAAAAGAGCTAATAACTTAACTTTGCTGTTGATTTTGGCGGCAGAGATCAAGTGATTAAATGATCAAGAGGGCATAATTGCCCAATACATAATAAAGAGGCTGCTAAAAAGGTGATAGTGATCATAAGAAGTACGCTGGGTTTTAAGTTATTTCTCGAAAGATTTGAGGTTCTTTTTGTAAGCTGTAATTACGTATTTGTCGAAAAATCTAACAAGAGCATTGAATCCAAGAACGTCATTCATCTCAAATTTTACAAGTGATTATAAGTTATTTAAATTGCATTAATCGCTCTCACTCCATAATGTGCTGATGGGTCATCAGCATTACTCTCTGAAGCTTAAGCTTTCCATTATTTTGCATTCTAAAGGTTGAACACTAAACTTTCTATCGAATTATTGTGTGTCGTGCGAGCGCCACGCGACGTTATCGGTTCTTTATCAAATTCGATAGCTATTTCCATTTGCCTAGGACTATCTTTCAATCATGAGGATTCCAAACCTTCAGAGTTCTTGAATATCTTTTATATTTATGGTTGTAGTACGTCATTATTATCATAAAGGTTCGGTATAGGATTTATTTGAGGGCTCCACGTCTAATCATGTTATTACATGGTTGTTAAAAGCATGGAAAGATGGTCTTAAAAACTTCGCCCTTATGCCTAGTTTGACTACTGTACAATGAAGCACGCGTGGTGATCATTGTTCATTACCGTTGTCGTCATTACGCCGGTATGATGTAATTATTGTCAGTTTTTTGTAAAAGCATTTAATATTAGTGGCCTTTTAGCATGCTTCGACGGCATATGTTGATGTTTTTGCCCAGCAAGTGTCCGGCAGGTGATCTTTTTTAGGAATGTGGCAATACTCGGGACATTCAATTCAATTCTTTATTTTGCGTTCCATAGTTTAATATTATTCTTAAGACTATTAATGACACTATGGACTCTGTCGGGCACAACAAAATTTTAGGTTATACAGGAGAAAGGTAGATTTCAAGGTAGGTTTAAGTTAAGTGTTTAAATTTGTATAATGGTCCAATTCAAATATATGCATTCAAAATGCTAATTATCTAGGGATTGTTTGGAATTGTAAGTCAATGAGTTTTTAAATGTAAGAAATAGATTTTATAATATTTTATACATATGCGAATGTTCGCGCACCTGCGTTTGTATTAAAATTTATTATGTTTTGACCAGCATCTTAATACCTTGCAATACTATAACTAATTACTTAGCTCTAACGTAATTTAGTGTTACAATAACTGACACTTTACTTTGTCGTGGTATTGGGATTTGCAGCATTTTTGACTCGAAACCAATGAGTGTTTTTGTTGTCATTAAAGTCAATGTAATGTATGTGTATGTTAATGTAACATACTTTTGAAGTAAGCAATATGTATTATAATTAATTTTTAACCGAATCCAAAAAAGGTGGTGGTTACAATTCCGTTGGATACTTTAATTGTGTGTGATTTTGGTATTTTTATGAACGAGAGAAGATTTTCATTCAATAGAGAAATGCCTAAGCTGATCCCATTGTCACCAAGTCAGGATCTGATTAAGGGATCCCAGGGAATCGAGGGCGATTTTAAAAATTTATAGGCAAGTGTTTCATATTTTTCGTAAAGTCTTTCGTGTATTTGAAACCAATCACAAACAAACAGTAAAGCAGACGGTACGGTCACCCGTCTCATTTTGATTTAGAAACTTACCTCTAAAAAAAAATTAAAAACCCACTTTAAAAAACAAAAAAGGAAAATATTTCAATTTAATAAAACAATTATTAAGAAATAATTTTAGATTGAATAATTAATTGAAATAAAATGAAACTGACGTACAGAAATCGAGTACAAAGTTATGGCTGCTATATTTGCGAAAATCTGCTTCATCTTTTCTGTTATTTACTGCGAAATTTCATAATGAACCGAACGTAACGGAAGAGATTTCTTATAGAAATAAGCAGATCTTATCTTTGTGTGAACATAAATTGTTAAATAAATAAATATAAATAAAAAGAAATTACATCGTAGAAATTAGATTAGAATCTCTTCAAGATCTATTAATTAATTTATGTATTAGGTCGGGGAAAAAGTCTTTTCGCATAAATTATGTATAAATTTGTAATGAAACATCTTTGTACTATTTGTATCTAGGTGGTTTGCATGACATTAAAAAGGTGATATTTCAAAAAAAGAATCAAATTAGGAATATTTTGTGTGCCACTAATTTTCATTTGTTTTTTCTTTCTGTCAAAATCAGCGTATCGAAATTAGATACATCAACCTAATGCCGTGTCAGTAAGAGCCAAAACTACTTGTTGCGTCTTTTTGATCAGTAGTCCTAAAATTTCTACAGCAACGGGATCGTACCTACAACATGACAGAAAGTCTACGAACAAAATGTTACATATATACTGTAATTAAATGTAAATTAACTTTGAAAAAACAATGTCTTGAATTTCTATATAAAATTGTGAAGAAACTTTTCCTCAACCTATTATTTAGTCTAACAAGAAATCGACAGATCTAGAACAAAAGCCAAATATCGAAGGTGGCGTAGAGCAAATGTCACCCTTCTGTATAACAAATCTCATTTGTTTTGTTATTGTATCAATACTTTCGAAATCAGATTGAGCAGTATTTCCTTTCCCGTCTCATTCCACTTTCATTCCGTTTCGTTGTTGAGAATGTACATTAACAATTACAAGCGTTCGTAATGATCGGCGCGCGAATACATTTCATTCAATGAGGTTAAAATGAATATCTGCGCCGTTTAGCTGCATTTACATCCATTACGTGTATTACATATTATTATTTTTAATGAGAATATATAAGTTATATATGATAAGTGGTTAATAATCACATTGAAATGGTAAACACGAAATTCAATATCATCTATGTTATTCTAATATCCTTGAATGCCTGATTTTTGACTTTTGACGTCTTGACATATTTTAAATAGAAAACTTGTCAATGTCTTTTGTTAAAAAGCTATCTGAGTATTTAAAAATCAGCCCTAAGGTGGTAAAATATAAACGTTAAGCTTATTGATGCAACAAATATAACAGTAGCTGTTCAGAACATTTAGAAACCGAACATGAGGGTGTTGTAAATCATAGCCGATACTCATATACACCTTGTGACGCTTTGTACTTCGCTTTTGATTTTCACAAGATAATTTGGCTGTAGTTACTACTGAAACTTGTCAGGATACAACATTTTCTGTTTACCTCGGTATCTCAAAATTTATCATCATCACATCATTTAAGAAAATATTATATATATTTTTCTTAGATTCCTATGTTTAATAATTTATATAGTTAAATTTATTTACAAGGGTCCCGTGCAGATATTAACATCTATTGTCCCTAGAATATTTAGCGATATGTCCAAAAACAAATGATATCTTTGATAATATTGCTAGTATTTAGGCAGTCACAGAAAAATTTACTAAGATAGTAGACGCATATTTGCATTGCAACCATAAAATTTTAAAAGGTAAAATAAAATATCATATAGGTTTTCTTATTTTTGATAAAAAACGTTACATCAATTCTCTGATAACTTAAAGAATTTGCGTTAATTATTTAAACGTGGTAGTTTATATTTCTCATCGAAAATAATTACATATATCAATTAAATGTGTTATAATTGTAATACATATTATTTAATTTTTTTTATTAGGTAGTTAAATTCAAAGTCCATAATGTTTAAAATAAACTTTAAAAAGGAGTTATTTTGGTTAAAATTTATAATATCTATTAGACTATAAATGTTATATATCTTTACCTGACAATAATAATAAAAACGCCTGTGGAATGGAACAGAGTAGGAGTCCCTATGCGCTTGCGCACCGGCTGCCACTCATGGAAATTTATGGCATCGTTTTGTATTCGACAATGTGTGTCACTGAACCAACCGTGTTTTATAGAGATTTTGACCTTATTTTGGGATTTCTATTAAAAATTAAATTTCCCTTAGTTATCTTGTTTTTGTATAGTCACTTAACCTTTTTAAGATACAAAAAAGCTTAGTATACGCAGTTTTATAAATAATTTTAAAATATTAAAGACTAGTTTAAATTACAGCTGTTGTTTCCAGTGCTTACAGATAACATATATATTTTTTTTGGAGTTTTCTGCTTTTATTTTATATCCATTAAAGTATTATCTTGTTGTTATAAATGAACAAGATTGATATAGTCTCGAATTTTGACAAAACGACACAGTGTAAGCTCATACGAACGGGTCAGAAGCTTCTTTGAGATCTATAATGTGTTCGCCCTTTATACAATTTAGTGTTTCTAATAACCGGAACATGTTCACAAAAACTTGAACCTGACATTCCTCGGAAAGTACCCGCGTCGAATTAAATTATACCTATTCGATGTGAATTAAGGCGTGGGAATTAATTTTTTTTGTGTTTTGTCAGGTTTCTATCAAATGTGAATCACCGGTCGTGACGAGGATTACGTTGTATTTTAGGGAAGCTATTAATTAGAAAATTGCTTTGAAAATTGAAATCAAAATTATTTCGTTTTACAAAGATGTTATTATTTCGCTGTATATGTTATCAAATTTAATAATATTATGATAATGACGTATCAATCTCTTCTAAATTTTCTTCTAGTAATATTGACAGACTTAATTACTTTTTGTCTTTATCTTTAGTACCACATTTAACTCAAGGATGGTTTTGTCTATAAATATGTCGCTTTTCTCGAACATTCTAAGACATAAACTTCCTCTTATTCCAAGTTCTACGCAAGCTGGCACAGAAGATTAAATTTATACACAGCTGGTTGACCCGGTGAACTTTGTACCACAGACACACTACCACTAACGCCATCTATTAAAAGAAACCCAAAGTAGCGATGTGAGAAATGACAGTTTTAATGTTTAGCATGTCAGTTAGACGATTCTCCATACTAAAATTTATTGTTAAATCATCTCTGAATCAAACAGAATTATTATTTAAATTGGTTAAGCCGTTTTTGAGATTTGGCGAGAATTAAGAACATTAATAATAATAAGAAGAAGATAATAGTTCATAAATAATTAGGTCTTAACTATCTAGTAATACAGTCCAATGATTTGAATACAAATTCCATCAAATGATATCCTGCCTATTACACACAATAGTTATAAAGTAATAACAGACCTTTGTAGAAGTCAGTTTGAAAGGTATTGTTAATGTTATAGTTAACGTTCTATCTGAATAGACTCTCATTGTAGAAAAGGAATACGAGAAAAACTCGAAACTTGTTAACAGCGTTGAATTATCATTTGAGTCCTCGGCCGGCGCGGCAACGATTTATCTTGTAACGTAATCATCCCTTGTCAATATTTTTTTACGTGTATTAAAAATAGACGATTCCAATTCCATCTCAATTAACGTTTTTGTAGTCAAAGTCAAAGTCAAAAATAACTTTATTTAAATAGACTTATTTACTAAGCTCTTTTAAATCGTCACAACAGGGAATATGTATATGAAAATAAATAAATATAATTATAAAGGCAATACTCATAATTTTACTGGGTATCAACCGGGCATTTACTAATTGTCCCAGTTATAGTATTTCAATATGTACTAAATAAATTGTTAGTTTTAATTTTAAAATAATACTTATTTTAAAATTAAAAATAACACTAGTATGCATATTCCCAATCAACCCTACTACCGCTTCGACGAATTAGTAGCTGCAGAGAAGAAGCGGCGCAAGAAACTCTCAGCCTTTAGTATTTATAATGACATTTACAAATCAATTATGTCATTATGTATTAGTATTATAAACATATACATGTTTTGTTTTACAGTGCATTAAAAAAAATATTTTTAAATATTGCAAAATATAATAAATAAGTGCAGAGAAGCAAATTATAGTGGCCACAAATTTTTATCTTTAAAATAATCTTCTACCTTGTAATACCCCTTTTTCATCAAACAACTTTTAATAGTTGACTTAAATTTAGTTGTGCCTATGCTATTGAAATTGTAGCGTTATTGTGAATACAGGTTGGCAGTTATCGGATGAAGGTAAACATAAATAATAATAAAGCTAGAATATTTTCTGTGCAATAAAAATAAAAAGTTTGCAGATATAAATATTTTTTTCGCACTTTCAATACATGTAAAACTGTTTTATACTGTATGACCGTTTGTTTCTCCATAAATAAATATATAAATAAATATATAATTCATAAATGGATCATCTATTGTAAGTCTAATTAAGTCCTGATTTCATACTACACAATGACATAAGAATTTATTTCAATTTTAATTTTTATGCTAAAACTCAAAATAAATTCAAACACAGGGCTTAATGATACCTTATTAATGTAAATATGAATTAAAAATTTAAAAACACATAGGTACGTGGGGTGGGGTTAGAACCTCTGCATGGAGTCAATGACCTTAGCCACGGATGCACTAAAATAATTAACATGCCATTAGTTTATTGGTAAATCATTTTTGCTAAAGCTTACTTAAGTGACCTCAAAGATTATCAGGTTATATTTCTTAGTTTTAAATTTTATTAGCATTAGCATTAAGTATGTTTTGTAATAAACGCATTATAATGTTTTTTTGTCTCGTTAAACGCAGTCGCTCGTGACTGAAGCGTGGCGGAGTGCCCGAAATTTAACATCGAAAGGCAAGTCTGGTTCACTAACAACCTGTCGGACCACTTGCTCCTCGGCTTGCAATCGGATTTATTGATTGCATTTCGCGTGGGCTTCTATGTATTCAGTGTGGGATTTGGAGGTCAGTTTTATTTCTTATCTGCTATTTCGATCTAATTTATCTAGTTGCCAATGAGAATTATCTTTTAGGTATAACTATGATATAAAAGCCTAACGCATAGCTTTGTAATTTATATTCAATTTTCAATATATGAAATAACTGGAAATTTTTCGTAATCTTCATATCTTGTGATCCACATCTACATTACTGCACAATTTTATAGATCATAAAGAGAATCAATTCTTTGGAAACAACAAGTTAATTACCTCTAATAATCTTACGTATATGATTGAAGTGAAATTTAGTAATGTTTAAATTTATCTGATGATTTAATTAATATTTTAGCGTCTCTATTCTTAGTTCGCTCCTCTAGAATGGGATGCCTTACCCGCACCCGTATCCTATTTCATAAAACATGGGTTCCTTCAAAAGAGACGTGAAAATACCTTCGTATATGGACTCCTCCTACTGCTTATTTTTATAAAAACAATATATCTTATTAATATAATATTATCTTCAGATAAATAAAATTAATGTTAAGACAACGCTTTATATTACTTCGTGTAAATTATAATTATAATGCTTGTTCATAAGAGATTTAACGCTACATTACGAAATACTATAATCGATCGCGTCATCGTCCGTTGACCAGCGCCGTGGCGGCGTGGTGCGGTTGTACGGCATTCAATTTTTAAAAGAATATAACAACATTTTATATTAAGAGGGGCTATTTCGTATTGCTTATTAAGTGCCCCTCGTAAAATGACTTTCCATATTTATTGTTGATTTCGAGCGAAACTCTCACCGGCGGAATCTGCGACCGGTAAGGTGATCTGGGTTAGGGGGTCGCGTGAATTTTGCGGGATGTATGTACAATTCACTAATAGCCTTTTAGTGCAAGTCTCGTGTGAGACATCCTGGAGTTATGAGGGTCGGTGGGAAGAGCCATAGTTTATACCACAGAACCCACAGAGATAATATAAACACAATATGAGAAGAAAGGCGGTTTTATCGTAACAAGCGATCTCTAACTGACAACCATAGAGTAAGGAGTTGCAAGATAATATTAAATACGCGAATGTTTTTAAGTATTGCTTGATTGAATTAAATGATTGTCGTCAATAACAAGTTTTTTTAGCGAATACAAAGCGTTTGCAAGCGTCCTTATTGTACCTAATGCATATCATTAGGTAAGCTGTATGCTTGATTACCACCTGCGGTTAGTGTTATCCGTCAGTTTTTGACATTAATCGCATGGAAGAAATGTTAAAAATTGACGGTAAAATAATCATCACCAGATTAAGTGCTGCTGTACACCAGCTTAAGACTAAGTACTATCTTATCGACCCAAATGTCATTTAAGTTTGGCAAATCCGCACTGATTTAGAGATTTTTTATCACTAATAACATGAACATAATGATCCGTTATACACAAAAGGTTTCAATAGGTTCTATTACTCCGTGCGTATACCATATATAATATCATATATATATACTTTGAAGAATTTACAGTTTTTTTTATAAGAAATCTAATTAAAGTCAATATATTTTTTTTTAAATGCAATATAGTTACATTTTTTAATTACCTACTTGTTTAATGCTTCAAATCTTCTACTTTCTCGTTTTAATAACATTGATATAACCTTACTAATCCAACGCATACACGCAAGTACCAAGACAAAACATTGGAATGATCTTAAATGTGTTCATTAAGATTTGTGAAGGTAGTAGGTTCGAAATGTAAAATGTTTATTTACACTTAATTACTTTCCATTTCAACCGTCTGTCCGAACTCCTTTCTCGAAGTCTCTTTGTTTGCCTCCTACTAAAAGTAAAGGTCATCTATCATCTAATGAACGAACAAGTCAAACAACATTTTTTATGTACTTTCGATGATAGTTTATTTTTTTGGTGAGTCATTGAGTATGTCAATGTTGTGCGACTTGTGCGTAAGTGTGTCACAACATTGGTGTCAATAGCCTAGGATGCGCAGGCGCAGGTCACAATCGGGGGACCTTGCTCGCTTCCGCCGCGATGCGCTTTGACACGCGGCGCACCACACCGGTGCAATCGTTTGTGTCATCATTATGAACCATCAATTGAAATGGTGTGTTGAAGTGCTATAAATATTTTTTTGTATAATCGTGACTCCACACTCCAGTATGAGTATAATTGTGTAATTATATATAACAAACGATTTCATATTTGATGAAATTATAATATAATTATATTGAAGATATATATCAAAAATATATATTATTATTAAATTTAAATATAGTCGGATAAAAGTACGTTCATTTTTCAGAAAATGTATACCTATTTCTAAAAAGTTTCATAACTTCATTTGCGTAAAGCCTTACGTTGCGTGAGATGGGTGTTATTAAAATTCTGATGAATTGTTTCATGACAACGATGTAATCAATTTTAATTTTGAGTTGGTAGCGTCGTAAACAATAGCGATAGATCTGTCACTCACTTTGCTATTAAACCACGAAAGTTTAAATCAAATCTTTACATTTGAGAGACGAACAAAAAACCTCTGAGCCAACATTGAATCTAGTGAAATTCTAACCTTCACACGAACTGTCAATACAGAAACTACAGATAAAACATGGGTCCGTCAGATTGTTCGTTGGTTGCACGAAAGTGAACTCAGTCACTTTCATCTCGCTTATTGTACAAGTGATGAACTACAAAAAGATGTTTTGCATCTATGTGGTACATCGAAAATTTTTTTGCTCCTTAAATTTGGGCACCTAAGTTGTTTTGAAGCTTGTACAACAGTTCATGCTTTAAGATGTAGTGGCAAGCTATCAACTTAATTTAATTATATAATCACATTCAATATGCCCGCACCACGCTTCATACATTACACGATGGTGTTTAATACTAAAAAATGTAATTACAATATTTGCTGGGCAAACTTTAACTGTTCAATTTGCTTAATTAGGGAGCTAATTCAATATCTCATCTCAGATACATATTACGTTAAGAAATTTGCTTCTAAAGAACATCGCACTTTCATTGCAATAAATTTTACTAAATAACTTAAGTTTTAACGTCATCATATATATCGGATACTATCATAGTTGGTAACAACTTACAGACAAAACTTTGCTAAAGACCTCTGTGAAATAGTTTTGTTTGCTGATGACACTTCTTTGATTTTCAAAACCGACAGACGCAAGGACGTATCTGACGAGGTAAATAGTACTCTTTCTCAAGTCCTACACTGGTTCACAGCTAATAATCTTGTTTTAAACTCTAAGAAAACCAAGTGTATTAAATTTAGTATGCCTAATGTAAGGCGGGTCAATATTTGTATTAAGATAAATGAGGAACCAATAGAAATAATTAATTCTACAACATTTCTTGGAATTACTATAGATTCCAAACTACAATGGGGCCCACATATTACGGCTCTGGCAGGAAGATTAAGTTCAGCTGCGCATGCAGTTCGAAAAATAAGACGGCTTACTGATGTGGAAACGGCGAGATTAGTTTATTTCAGCTATTTTCACAGCTTAATGTCGTATGGTCTACTGTTGTGGGGCTCCGCTGCTGACATACAGACGATCTTTGTACTTCAAAAGAGAGCCATTCGTGCAATATACAACCTTAGACCACGTGACTCGCTAAAAGAATTATTTAAGGAAATTAACATACTAACCGTGGCGTCTCAATACATTTTTGATTGTATTATGTATGTACGTAAATACAGTGGTTCTTTTCTTAGAAATTCAGACTGCCATAGCTTCAACACCAGAAATAAGCATAAGCTCGCCTTTCCAAGCCACAGACTGCATAAGACCGGTAATTGTTTTATAGAAATAAGTATAAAAATGTACAATATGATACCACAAAGTTTTATTGAATTGCCTCTGCATAAATTTAAGTCAACTATTAAAAGTTGTTTGATGAAAAAGGGGTATTACAAGGTAGAAGATTATTTTAAAGATAAAAATTTGTGGCCACTATAATTTGCTTCTCTGCACTTATTTATTATATTTTGCAATATTTAAAAATATATTTTTTAATGCACTGTAAAACAAAACATGTATATGTTTATAATACTAATACATAATGACATAATTGATTTGTAAATGTCATTATAAATACTAAAGGCTGAGAGTTTCTTGCGCCGCTTCTTCTCTGCAGCTACTAATTCGTCGAAGCGGTAGTAGGGTTGATTGGGAATATGCCTACTAGTGTTATTTTTAATTTTAAAATAAGTATTATTTTAAAATTAAAACTAACAATTTATTTAGTACATATTGAAATACTATAACTGGGACAATTAGTAAATGCCCGGTTGATACCCAGTAAAATTATGAGTATTGCCTTTATAATTATATTTATTTATTTTCTTTTACATATTCCCTGTTGTGACGATTTAAAAGAGCTTAGTAAATAAGTCTATTTAAATAAAGTTATTTTTGACTTTGACTTTGACTTTGATTTCCGATTAACAATTATTACTTTTTAAATATTTTCTTTAGGATTTACTCTGTTATTAATTATTAAAGAAGCTTAGATAGTTTTGTTTTTAGTGGACAACAGGCATAACTTAACCGGTTTTCTTACAACCTGCGTCACCTAGCAATCCAGTAAGTACTGAATAAAACATTTAATTATAATGATACATTAACGTTCGATTGAATGTAGGTATATTGTTCATTTCGGGAATATGATTGTGGCTTTGTAAATTAAACATGTTTAAACAAAAAATAAAATATCAATAACAATTTATACTTCCGTGTATATCCATCAATTTTCTTTTCGTATTGTCATTGTAAAGTGTGAGATTCGGTATTTAAGTGGTAATAGCTTTGCGCTTGCTATATTTTTGTTTTCTTTATATATATATTCACGGTTAAAGTATATATAATAAAATAACAGCAAAAAGGTATTCGACGAAACATTATCTACAAAAAAGGTAGTGTTTATTAGTTAGATATCTTAATGAAAACTTAGAATTGGCATTTGTTAATGGTTTGAAATTACAAAAATATTTTTTATTTTTTTATTAAAGTATTTCATTTTTATTGTGATGTGATTTGTGAAAACTTACATTTATAAGAACCTCAAATATCTTTATATGGTTAATAAGGATGGAACCTTATTTCTACATATTTTTATGATTGTTAAGCAATTTGTAAAAGACATACATATTACTTTTCGGCTCAGATTAATAATATATGCAACTGTTTCGGTATATCTAAAGGAACAAAACGACACAGTTTATACAAATATGCGCAATGAAAGTGAACTGAAATAAATTTGTAAACAAAACGTAAATTATAATTCTTATCTTTGAAGATAAATCACTTGGAGCCAGAGATGTGTTTGTGACAGATTGGAGAAAAAGAAATTGAAAGTATGCACACTCCCTTCACTGGAGTAGACGAAATTGCTCCAACTGGTCGCGTACTCTAGTTGAGAGGAAAGTTTTCACCGGCGAGATTGATCGTGTGTTATAAAAATAGTTGATTGTTTCTACAAATTGTTGAAAGTACGATTAGATGCGAAATCGTTGTAAGTACCTACCGAGAAAAGTTAATTATTTTTTATTTTGCCGGCGAAACCAATACGGCAATTACTATATCATATATTGCGCTATATAAATGACATTGGTAATGATTTTGACATGTTCTGGGTGTCCAAGGTCAAGTTCAAAATCACTTTGTATCTAAGAAGTGAAATTAAATAGTGATTTAAAGATATAACGTTTGTTACATTGCATAATATTGTTAGTATTAAAAACAAATTTAACCTACAATTACGATATATTGATTATAGCTGAAAGTTCTATCAAACTTAGTAGAAAAATTCTGTCCCCGGACGGAACCCAGCTAGATCTGACGCAGAAGGTCATTCATACTAGACCACTAAAAAAAACTATAATCGTAGCTTTGCTTCATCCGAGTATATTCACTGCTGCATTCAAATATCTTTTTAGTCTGTCCCTACCCTACGAAACAAGAGTTGTACATTGACGGCAGTTTCGGTAATGTTTTGTTATTATTTTTCCAATACAATTGTTAACATCGATTACGGTGTGAGAAAGCAACACAATCATGCTTCTATTGTATGACCGCCATGATTGATTGTGACTCTGCAAGTTTTTAAGTATACGAACGGTAATTTATTAAAATTTCGTTCAGTTACTGTGATAATTAGTTTGTTGTCTTATTAAAATAGCACGCTGTGGTGAATTTTACTAAGATATTTACTGCTCATCATATTACGTTATACATTTCTTCAAATTATGAATCTTTTTGAAAATTTAACTTTTATTACCTCATTATTTTCTGACCGTGTTTTGTGTTACAGTGTAATGTTTGTTGTGATGTTCATTTTATGTTGTAACATTCATATGTCGTCATGTTTACATTTTTGTTGAACTGGCATAGTATTACATTGCAAGGATAAAATGGATCGGACGGATAAGTGTCTATGGTGAAAGATCAAAATTCAGAGTAGCGTCAACATGGGCAAAATTGCCCATGTCCAACAAATGGGCAGAAATAAATTTTTATAGAGACCTAAGACACCAATATATCTTACATCAACTCAGACAGTCAATCTGCTCTGCTGGCACTGGCATCTTTGGAAACTAGATCAGAACTGTAAAAATAATCTTAGGGCCTTGGAAAATTCCAATAAATTTATACTTAGATGGCTACCGAGGCATTCTGACATTGTCGGAAACGAAGAAGCAGATGAGCTTGCTAGGAAAGGCATATTGCCCTCTGGTCAGTCCAGAACTTTCTGAGGAATCATAAAATGGGAAGCTTACTCTTTGCTAAATAATATGGAAAAATACAAAGCGGTCGTATTATGGAAGGCCGTAAAAGAACTATAACAGTCTTAAGTCCTAATAAAAGGATAAAACTGTAAGTTGTTTAAAGAGTTACTGCAATCCCAATGATACAAAACCTTCGTAGTGACAAGAATTCTGATGGGCAATGGTTTTTTTTTTGTTTCAAATGGGTATGAAACAAAACGCGGTATGCAGGTCAGGAGTCAGATGGAATAATGAACATTTTCTGCTCCTGCGGTCTTTTAATGCACAAAAGAAAGAAACTTAGAGTAGCACATAGTGCATCTAGACATACTGCCCGAAAAAATTCTGGAATCAACGGGACTAAGCAGTTAATTCTAAAGGGCTGCCGATAAAGATCAATTTCTCTTCAAGATTTCTTTCCAGATCATTTTTTTTATAGGAAATTAGCACCGGATTTATGGGTCGTGTCTCAAACATGTCGAGGAAAGTACTTAGTTTGATTAGACAAAATAATACCGTACATTCCTTATATACATTTCTCTTGTTCCCATTGGCACATTGTTCCTTCAGCGACTTGAGCGATAGCATCAACGTGACTTTGAAGTATTATAACACTGGAAAGTTTTAATTATCACTACTAATACCAATTTCATACCTCATTACTAGATTACCAGTTAAAGTATTGCGTTTCGCAACACTTTATGTACGAGCGACAGGGTGGTGATTCGCGTGGCCAACTTATGATTGAAGATTGTTAATTGTGATTGCATTATTATCACAGACGAAAGTGCGATACGTAATGTTACGAATCCGCTTTGTACGTGGACTTTCTTCGTTACTATTGTGCTTGAATCAAAGACATAATGAACTGAAACGCCGGAGGGCGGGTGCTGTAACTCGCTGCAGGAGTGATAAAACGTTAATTAATGCGTTGATTAGGTCTCCGTCTCATATAAAAGATGCCCGCCTGTGTATATTTGATCAAACATCAAATTCATTTAATGTATCATATATTTATGTATATAATATCTATAGAAGAGATAATTTTTTTTTTAATTTTCCAAGTTTGTAAAATATTTATTACTTATCATTTTTACGTGTTTTAATGATGAGTGATAAATCATTCTGTGTTTCTTCCCTGTTCTTCTCACGACAAAACCCCCGATAGATTTACGAACATATCAAATGGTCTAGATTACCATTGTATAAGTGTTCATATATGTATCAAATTTGACTCAAATAGTTTGACTTAAGTTTTTTTTAATGCAGTCATATATTTGTATTTAAATAAATCATAGAACATTTATAGTTTTTTTTTTTAATATTAAAAGCATAACACTCGACACCGTGCAGGTACAGTAGTGTAAATTTAAATATATGCCGAATAGAAATAAAGTAAAACTCACATCTAAAGATTAGCTTGGTATCATTTATCACGCCTTATTTAAACGCTTGTACAGTGTGCTGAAACTTATGATAGTGGAATTTTAGTTTTAAGAATGTTGACAACAAAAAATTATTACTAAAATAATTCTAATTTTATTGTACACCCTTAAAATTAGAATCTGTTTAATTAAAGGGTCCTTTTGATATTTATTAGAATAATTTTTTCATGTAATATTTATTACAGCTTTCTCCAGTAGACCTTCGTGTTAACACTAATTATGAACAAATGTGATATGACGCCATCGATAACAAAGCTCAAACGGAACATGTGGATGTTATATTAAGTCTTACGAACAAGCTTGGATGTGTATTGTGTAAATTTATTGACACAAATCTCGTATTATACTTTCTAACAGATGTAAAGGAAAGTTATTTTCCAAAGACAAATTTCCCCTCCCTTTTGATGTTATCTTACTGTTGAGAAAAGGACCTTTGACAAGGAATTCTATTTTTAAATGTCTGGAAGTAAATTCGCAAGGAGTCTATTTATCTAACTTTAGGTTATGGTAACATATCATTCGTTCAATTTAAAATTTAAAAATAGATGTTAAATGACTAATAAGTTTTTATCAATAGTTAGTTGTTTCTGCCTACTATGAGATAAGTAGGCAGTTTAGGTTTTCAGTTGTGTTCATTAAATTAAAATTTTAAGAAATAACCTAAGTAAATTGAATTAACAGAATTTAGGAATATTAAGTAAGGTAGATTTGTCTACGAATAAAACTTTACATTTCAAATAAATGCAAATTGACTTATATGCTAGAATCACGTCGTTGATTTTATAACGTACTATCACTTAAGTGCTTGCCAAAACCGTTTCAATCTTTATTTTCCATTAAGTAATCAGCGAGCTGTCGAATTTTGAATACGAACGGGAAAAATGTTATATTCTCGAAATCTCTGAGTAAGGATTTGAAAGGTGGATGACACGCGAACATGCAATCTCCTTGCATGATTTTCGTAATGTTAAGAGCAATAGGTTTTGTCTTGATTAGCTCTTAGAAACTTGTTTGCTTAGTGTTGTAATGCACGTGATGTTAGGTCTAGCGTCCTTAAATACGAGTTTGATATAAAGAAGCGTACTCAGTCCCGTTATAAATGTGAAATTTAAGCTTATTCTATAGAAATTTGACAAAAATGTTTGTAATAAAATAAAATTTATTGGATTATGTACGATTTTTACAAATATAATATTTCTCACGCTCACACCTATTATATAGTCCAAATTAAGCATCAATAAAAGCTTGTTTTACAAAATAATATAGATAGTAATATGTATGTAAATATATTTCTGATGAATATACGAAATAAACATACAAACATACATGATCCATTGTCAAATATTCATCATATCTGCCTCTACCGAGATTCAAACCCGGGACCTCTGACTCAGTAGACAGGGGTATTAACCACTGGCCAAGACGGCTGTGAGATAGTGCATTTTTCTGAGAATTTTACGTATTTCTTCTTACTTTCTCGATCGTAAACATAAAAATACTTTAAATAGATTGTTAAGATAATTTATTAGTAACTGGCTTAGCGAATTTCAAAACTATAACTATCAACTAGTTTTTAAAACCTTTAAGGGTCATCACTCACTCAGCCAGGAAGATCCAAGTCTAGTAAGCACTCAAGTACTTAATGGTATTCAAATAATTTGAACTCGATTCCTGTATTTGACATGTCAACAACGACAGCTCACTATTAAAACAACCCGGTACAACTATGGGTTAGTTTGTTCAGTCTCTTGGGTCTTAAAATAATATAATTATATTCTTGTATTGCTTGACAGAGTCATTAACTGAACAATGTTCTTTGTACTAAATTGTACTTTTTCATCGTTCGTAAAATTCTTCTGAGATCTAGAAAAAACCTCTTAGATTATTTTAGCGCTACGATTTTAAGCTTTTGATACGAAAATAGTAGAAAAGATAGGTCTGTTTGATAAGTAATTTTCACATACAGTACCTACCATGTCATGCTACGAAACTGTGCTGAGCATCAAAATTTTGATGCTCAGCACAGTTATATAGGATCTTCTATTGTACCTTTCATTCAAGATCAAAGTAAATGTGAATTCCAATCTGAAAAATCAGTTAGTATAATTCTTCTGACATCTAGCAAGAATCTCGAAAAGTAACGCTACGATTTTAAGCTCTTGCTACGAAACCCGTAGAGAAGATTTATTTAATGCAGTCTGTTTCAAAAGTTGATTAACTCTTTAGTATAACGATATACCATCAGTACCGATTAAGATATAAAATAATAGTTGGAATACTAATTCAGCGTGATTGTTGGTGTGACATAGTGTTAAAGTGATATTGAAATGTTCTAGGAAATTAGAACAGAAAACGCCACACCAAAAAACATCGCAAACCAAAACCGCCGAATAATTTTTGAAGGTAGACAGTGTGTCGGTAGGGGATTACCTACCCGGTTCAAGGTAATATTTTTATAACCATTTAAGACTAAAAAGCACAATTAAGTTTTTCAGAAGGTTAGGGGCGGTTTTGTTTGCGGCGTTTTGTATGCGATAATTTTTGGCGCGGTGTTTTTGTTGCGGAATTTTGTCCGGGAATCCAGATACAAGATGGATAATTTTACAAGTTATCCAGACAATACAACTTTTTGTTTTATTGCTGTTAAACTACTGAATCATATAATACAAGTGGGCGCTAGTATTCCGAGTCGTCGCATTGATTGAGCCAGTGTTACCCCCAGGGAACCAAATGTTCTAAAATCGAAACCAATACTACTAATCACTCATTTAAACCCAACTTCAAACATAAGAAGGTTTGGTATTAGACCCCTGTGTGTTTAAATGTTGGTGATTTTCTCAATATCTATTCGGATACGTAGTTTATCATGTTAATTCCAATGACAGGTTCTGTACTTGTGTAAATGGCAATCGATCCGTTACATTGATGTTGCCTTCGCCGTCCATATATCAACAGTTGTTTGCAGGTAGACAACAGGCGTTACTGTTGCTTTTATAAGATACGACAGCTAAATGCTAAGACTATTGTGAAGGGTCAGTACGATTGAAGCTTACACACGAGTTACTTTAACGAAATTCGCGGTAGTGTCGTATTTTTTTTATTACGTTCAAGTTTTGAAACTTCGAAGTTTTTGATAGTAGATGTCTTCATGGTTAAGATGTTAATTTTAAATGGAGAAGGGAGATTAGTAGGATGGCGGATTTATTTTACATCGTTTTGTATGAAAAAAAATTTCATCTACATAATGTCAATCTCAAGAACGGAACGTTTAAGAAGCTTCAAAACGAGTCATTTGATATCACATTCTGGGGACAAGAGTTGGTAATACCATCCATGCCGTTACGGCGGGTTATATAATTATTTAAACAGGAAAGTTTGATTATTACATAAAGGTGTAAGCTAATAAAATATTGCGGAAATAATTGATACTTTACAGTATATGCTTAGTTCTCATTGCTTGCAAGACGTACAATGTCAAGCTTAAATCAACCTTATTGCATTTAGATAAGATAAATACTCAAGACTGTTTATTAAAACTTCAAGCCTTAGTTTTTATAAATAGTGTTGAGTATTTTACGGTGCTACTCCAACACGGCACTGCTGCACACTTCATATACTGATATTAAATTAATCAAATATCCGTTGTGAATTAACTTGTATTACATTTCACAATTCTTGTAGAAATGTAATGATTGTAAAATAGTGTTGGCTTGTTCTATATTTCCGCGTACGATGCCATGTTCGCAATTTTATGAATCTGTTTTCGGTGATTCTAACATTACGGGTATAAAGTTTCCGGTAACCGTTTGAGACCTTGTCTGCGTAATTGACGCGTGGGTGATCGCGTACATGTCGATATTTTGCATCGATCTACCCACTCTCTAGATATTCGCGATCACACTGATTATTGCTCTGCGTTTTAGGATAGAAAGTGATTTCACTTTCAATGTCTTTTTTTGTCCCAAATGTGGAGTGTTCTTAGGACATATTAGGTTGCGATAAATAGATGTTCAATTTTTATAATCATGGCTGCTGTATGTAAATAACGACTTAAGTAGTGAAATAAATTGCAAATTATTCTCTCTCCCTCTCCCTCTCATATTATAAATTAAAAAGAAACGGTGTTTTTGAAGCGCTCTGTAATTCAATCTTGTTATGTTATGTCACAAAATAATATTTTTTGGTGTAAATATAACGGAAAACATACATTTAGGTTGGCATGAAAAAACTGTTAAATAAATATAAGTGACATAATTTTGCAAGGTAAGGTTTATCACTAAAACCACCTTAACCGGGAATCAAGCAGTATCTAAAAATGAAAACAATGCTTAAATCGATGTAACTTTGTCATAATAATAAGTAGCGTTACAAAACACGTCTTAGTTAAGCTTGTTCCGACAACGAAATGTACGCAATTGATTTGACGAAGATTAAGTTAAGTAATGTGCCAGAGTTCGAACTGTCGCGGCGCCCCCGCTGCGCTCAGCCTAGGGCTGTCAATATATACGACATAATTACACAGATTAGGTATCTTCTCTTCGTTAGTGTTAAACGTCATTATTCTTAACAAAATTTGTATAAACTCACTTAACTAATTCAATTTGAAAAATATTCATTTTCACCATAAGTAACTTTCTTTCTTTACACACGAAAAAAATATAAATTTTGTGTCTGTTATGTGTACCAACAGATTATGGACATACACACATATGCAAAATTAATTTAATTTCAACTCAAACCAACCAATTGATTTATCATTCTTATTGAATATTGAAATAAGTTTATGTTGACGCATCGCTTGATCAGTTGCTTGATCAGCCCTGTTTCAAGATGGCCATTGCGCAACTGATGAAATAAAACGGTCATTTGCATAACGACACACGCTGTACTCTTGATATTGCAGAATCGTGTAGTACGTCTGTGACATTCTGTTTTTTTTTTGTATTAAGAACGTATTCAATTATCTAAAAAAATCAATTTGCATAACGGCTATAACGATACGATTTATTGTTCTTATTTATTTTACTATTGAGATATTAGCTTTGTTTATCATTTGGGGAGTATTATTCTATACACAGCTATAGCTTTGATCACGCACTTTGTGGTTCATGTAATATTACATAATATAGTAATATTCCAAGCTTAAGAATAGTTTAATTTTAGCATTCAAGACTGTTTTTGGCGAAAGTCCGTCCCGTGATCCGATGTGAGTTACTAAAAGTTTTAGGACTGAAATTCCGTGTTTCGTGACGTGATAGATGTTTTTTGGCAACCCTATTCTTTCTCAGTTTTCTTTGTGTAGAATTGAAATGCTCAGAATCTAAACTAAAAGTGTGTCATATATGTTTTTTTTAATACTGTATATTTATTACTTAATTAATACGTAATTCAATATAGTGTCCTATTTTATAACGGAGGTACATTTTTAACGATTAGAACGAACGAACAAGGATCAGACGTATTTTTTTTGAGTTCCCTTTAGATACGACAAGTATGGTCCTACGGTGTCAATAAACATTGCTGTTAATTTTTTCAGGATTGAAAATGTACTCTATTGAATACCATTATACCTTTACTATCATTCACCCTTTTTTAAGTGTTTAATACACGGCTAATGTGGCAAACGCACTGAAGAGCTGATCAGCTGATCAGACACATAATTGAGACAAATGAAATTAAAACCCTTGAAGCCGTGACAATACTGAAGTTTATGGACAGTGCCCAGGTCAAGGAACTATTATAACTTATTAAGTCACAATAGATCTTTCAGGTCGCAATCACAAACATTCTGAAAAGACTGCCTCAAATGACTAATATTAAAATACTCTTTTTATAAAATAGTAAAAAATTCAATGATGATCTTAGACATGTAACTAATTAAATTGTGATTATGGTGTAATACTATAAAAACGTTTAATGCTAGAGTGGAATAGTGAGAACTTTGCCGCGAAAAAAGCGCAAATTTCGTGAGTATCATCGGGTAGTGTAAAGCTTCTTTATGACGCTGTGGTTCCGTATCAGTTTTTAACCGCTAGTGGTTAAAACTTTTATTTAAAATGTTTTACAGTTATTTGACCCAAATTAAGCCTTTTTTATAAAGGTCTTCTGAACCTATGATTAGCCCTAAGTGTATCTCGTGATACCCGATAAGGTATTACTCCAATATTTTTTCTTTTTTGCTTCAAAGGTCCTTCTTTGACTACCGTACAGTAGTTACGTTTAGTTAAGTGCGCTCCACGTTGGGCGCCAATATAACTATTATTGACACAAAATAAGGTACTTGATTAGTGCCTATGGAGGTAACTTTGCACCAAGTTTGTTTCAAGATTAATATTAAACAACTGTTGTCCAAATAATCATTGTTAGTACAATAGCCAAAAAAAATTCTTTGAGTTCATAATTGAAGATAATTGTAGGATATTTATACAATGTAAGTATAGGATCTCTTTGTTAATGTTTAATAAAGATTGTGTCAAAGAATGTTAAACAAGCTGATGGCACTTGATGGAAGCATCAGCGCCTTGAAACATCAGCAATAAAATAAAAAAATTAGTACCACTGGTACTCACACTGAATCGCTTGCGTATATTGAACCCAAAAATTGTAATAAGTATAGCAGTGTCAGCGGCGCGCAGCGTGTATACTAATAAACACGTTAATTCACATTCACCTTTCCCTAAGAGTATTGTTGCACAACCATATTTGTTGGTGGGAAGCTCTATAACGCCAGGGAAATGAGATATTGTTGTTGCTACTCTTGAAACTTTATTTTCAACTGTTCATTGTGTTTGCAAGATTACGAAATACATTTCGCTTGAGGAATTTATTTATTTTCTAATTGAAATACCCTTTTGTGATCTGTTTTTGTAATTGAGAGCTTATGGCATTGAATTTGAATAACAAAATCGGTTCTCGAATGTTATTGACATTATTTTGTTGTTATTACGGTTGAGATTATGTAAATTTGATCGAGATTTACCTCAAGAAACTTTAAGAATGTTTGTGGTTTTTAAATTGCAATCGATACAGAATGAGTTATTTGACATTAATTAGACGTGATAATAGGAAAAATACACTAGGAGTTTCTGTCATAACTCCACCATGCAGGTCCCCATACAGGAACCTTCAACTTGAGTTCCTTTCGTAGCACAGAGGAGTTCGAAATAAATTTTCCGATTTTGCGGATTTATAATTAATTACCTTATACAGCCTACCAATACCTTAATGATGGGATTTGGGATGTGGGAAAGAAATATGTGGAGATGACAAATACACTATCAAGGGTTAGAATAATAAATAAAAAATTGAATCATATGGTTCGTAATATAATCAAGTGGTTTGGTTTTTGACTTATTTTTAATGCTGAAAAATAAATGTTAATTTGATTTCTTTTTAAATAGTGAAAATAAACAGCGAAGTTCATTATTTGATATCTTGCAGTTGTACATTTTGTAGACCAATTTCGTACGGCTATCTAAATTATTACATTATATGCTCCGTAAAATAGATAATTCTTTTTATACTAAAATATTTAACATTACATAGCTGCTTGCTATGTAATTGATATGTTCTTTTTATTTTCTATAACTTTTTATGTACACTGCTAGAGAATATAGGGTATGCAGCGTTGTATTGATAAGACATACAAAATACTTTATTTTTGTCAATATTTTTAAAGTTTACGCTTGTTACATAATTAGTAAGCAAATCAGCTTGCTACTTTGAAAGAACAACGTTAAAACGGTCTCATACACACGCACCAAGCTATTGTGTGTTTAGTCATTGTCACGGATGTTCCGACGCTTTACCGGTGTTATGTAACGGAAGCTAGCTACCTCGTTAAGGGGCCTACAGATACCAACTGGGGGCCAATACGAATGTACATTAATCAAAACTAACTAGCATCTACAGATTTTATTTTAATACTAGTTACAAAATAACGGTTTAATAGTAATTTTAAAGTAAATTGTTTTAAGGCATAGATACAGAAATAATCAATTATTTTATTTATTACATAAATATGGTACTAATATGCTGTACAGTATTATCGACCAGTTCATAATCATTGATTTAATAATAAATTATTCTTTCAGAAAAACAAATTTAACTAAAACTGTATTTTATTTCCTATTTTATTACAAATTGCTTAAAACACATTTTTGATAAAATGGCCCACAATTCGTTCTTACTTCCCATATATTTTGCTCGAAGACGGAATGTTTGAAATTTTACATTGTAATTTCATTGGTAATTTATTTCTCATTTTTTCATAAAATAAATAAAACACTGAACGTATTTTCTTTTGTCGCTATTGTATTAGTTTGAGAGTTGTTTTAGAATTGTTTAATCAAAATTATTATTATAAATAGTTATATCTTGACATTTTACCTTTTACTCAACTCAATAAGAATGATTTTAGCAGTTATATATAATTTCTCGTCACGTTAACCTCTGTAGGCTGTACCTTAACAAGCGCATGCATAACGAGCACATACCGATGCGCGGGCGCAGCGTCCGCACTATTAAAGTAGCTCATTGAACCATTGATTATTGAAATCCATAAACGTTCTAATGAATATAACCTCAAAAATACATTAAAAATAAGAGATAAATAAACCTAAATGCAGCAGTTTAACCTTTGCTGTTTTTTTAACTTACACCCTGAATAATAAGCTACTGTGATGAGAAGAATTTTGATGATTGCACTTAAAGAGTTTTTATTGTAGGATATCCAGATTTTCAGAGGAGACATTCCTCTAAAAATGTGTTTTTCAAGCATTAAGGAAATTTTCAACCATAACATTACCATGTCGCGTCATTCTTGTGTTTTTTTGTCTTACCACATAATTGTGATAAATTAGTATATTTTCAAACTACAAAATGCTCGATAATTCAGTTGCGCACTTGGTAACTTCTTACCTTCACAAACAATGTTTCTGATTTATAAAAGATTATTTTTGTCATCAGTTGTCAAATTGTATGGGAGTCACAGCAGCGCCTATGTTGAGAAGTATCGGAAACGATTCAGCTGAACGCAACTACGATCGAATCGTCTCGATACCATTGAAACTCATTAGGGGTACGGATGGTGGACTACGATGATGGATACAATTATTGTTTTGAATATATACGAAATCAAATTTAATAAAAAAAATTTGCACACTTTGATATCTTTACCGAGGTCAAAACTTTGGTTCGATTACGTAATTTAAGCTCAATAAGCTCTTGCTTACGTAATATGCGACATTCCTTACTCGCGATGTAGGTGAGTTTGTTGTTGAACGCGAACTAAAGTCAAAAGCAAATCTTGTATAACAGGCAGCTTGGCGAAAATCGGCTTTATTATCACTTTAAAAGGATATATGTAGGCATCCAGTTTTTGTGCTGCGGACTGTACCGTTTAGAACATGATGTGACGTGTGTATTATCGCTCGCGGTCTTTTCTATATTTTGCGACAACCCGATTTTGTTGTTGTGAATTATGTAAGCGCGATATATGTGTAACCTTGTTGTCGTTATTAAATAATGCGTGGTACGTTTTTAGTATATGTCCTAATTAGTTATTAAAGACGACACGAGGTGGCGAGAGTGGAGGTTTTTGTTCTATAGTTTAATATCTACCCCACCATTTTTAAACTTTTTAAACTCTCCAACAGTTTTAAACTCTCTTAAGTTTTAAGTTCTCCTGATGTTTAACGATTACCGTAGCGTATAAACGTATTATCGATTGTTATTTTGTAAGTAATACCTAATTAATATTGTATACAAGTGGAGGTAGCTAGGGCAGTATGTCGCATGCTGCACTGTTTTCACATATGGACTTCGTTATCGTCAGACGGTGTCGAGTCGTTTTCTGTGCTATGAATTACAAGAAAAAAAAATTATATATCTTTTTCTGTCAGCTCCGTCGGCATCGCTACGTAAACAGTGTTGTTAAATTAGCTTTTCCTTGTTTTCATTTATCATATTGTTATTGTTTATGTATACAGAGTAAGTATTGTTGATTTACGTTCATAGAATTTTCAGTTTGTAATATCAAATTTACTTTTCTACTGTATGTGCAGTGGACATTTCCACCAGGAAACGCCTCCGAGTGCGCTTGCGCCGCTTCAGCAATTTGCATAGAAATATAACTTTCTACGGCCGAGAGATGGCGCCGTCAGGCTTGCGTAATATCCATAACTCACTGTCGTATTGTTCTTGGAGACACTGACAGCTCAAAGGTTTATACGGTGAACTGTCATGTCAACAGTGTGACGTTAGAGATAACTGTAATTGAAACTGTATGACTATAAATAGTTATATTATAGTTATGACTATAATTATTAATATTATTATGGTATTAGCTTTAAGACATATAGGGTTCAAGTCCTCGTAGCCATGGTCCTCATCTCAATAAAATAACATTTTTAGATAATAAATCACATATACTACTATTGATAATGATCGCATCTTATACTGCATTTCAAGTAAGCCAGGACTATGTTCTAGTTCTTGCTAAAATGGATGTTACCCAACAAATATCCTTATGTCACAGCAAAATTTCCATTTATCTAATACCAAAGTTTCCCAGAGCGAGTATTGTAAACAAATCACAACCACCGCATTCAATCATGGCCTATTGTATAAAACATAAGCTTCCTCAACAGACTGTTACTTCGTGGAGCTTCTACGGAATATTTACCAGCCATTTACAGAATATGGAGAAGCTATCAGTTTTATGATTCTTTAAACGGTCTGTTAACGTTGAAGACATGCCTAAATCCGTCGAAGTGTTTTCATTTTTATTGCAAACGACGATATCGTTCCCATATATGTAAATGACTACAACAGTCAATCTTGCAGGTTGCCAAACTTGTTACCGAGTGCGATTATATAGATGACATAAAGTAACAAAATTAATCTTTATAGATTTTGCAACATTGAATTCACGGATGTGTTATGCGGCATGTTTAGTAAGATATACTGCACATTGACATTTGTTTTATTTAACTGTCGTTTTGATTTACAGATAACATAAACATTAGTAAAGAAAATTAGAAGAGACTTAGCTTTTTCATGTACACCGACTAAAATAGATTTAAGTTGGGTTTTTTGTCTATTATTAAAAATGAATAGTTACATCCTAGCAGGCATAAATTCTTCAGATTAAGCTAGCGCGCTATAAATGTAATTTTAAGGAAATATCGTGGAATTATTGTTCGGTTTGTACCTTTTTCCTTTTCTTCCATATGTGTAAGTATTGCTAACGTTAAGACGTGTTCCATTTAATCAACATTAAATTTTAAAGTTTATTTCAACATGTCAAGGTACTAAGCCGCGCTGATACGATCGGCAACTCTCGGTGAAATAATAATACGTACTGAATATTCACGTAATACAGTTGTGCAAGCGAAATTAATTTCAGAGAATAATATCTTCTTAAAGTCTGTTAATGAATGCAAATTACAATGTTTACTTGCAAATAACGAGTCGGTTTTGAATGGAAAAACATAAATATAGTGTTCGTTGAAAATAAGTGGTAATTTTAACACCCGTGGAGGATTTGCCGGATGTCTTTTTGTAAGTAACAAATTAGCGACGAGCGTAAGACATCCTGAAGAAACTCTGTACGAATTTGCATAGGAAAGGAGTTTTGAAACGATTATAGAGCGTTAAACTAACTTTAACTTTAAATCCGTTTTAGAAGATATGAGATAGATGTTTCGTGACGTAATAGTGGTAAATATACAGCACGTTCGAAGTTATTAGGTCAATGCTCCAAGACTAGCACCAGTAGCGTTCTATGTTACTGTGGAGTTCGATATGGTAAGTTATTTCAGCCGAACCGCCTTGCTGCTGCTTTAACCGCTTCTGTGGTCTAGTAGCTGAGATCACCTACTACAGACCTGGTGGCCCGGGGTTCAGTTCACAGAGGGTGCAGAAATTTTGGTTGGTGGGAGTGCTTATTAAGTCCACCTGGCTGGCTACCACCTTTTTTTTCTCGGGGAGGGATCCGTTTACGAACCCGTATGTGAGGCTCAGTAACCCATTGCCGTTTACGGGGGCGACCTGGGGTCTGCCGAAGGAATTCAACAGGTGGACCATCTTCTTACCTAAGTCATCGCCATAACAATAATGCATCTTCAGCCTTATCTTCACTTACCATCAAGTGAGATGAAAGCCAAAAGCTACTCCGTTAAGCATTTTTTAAAATCAAGTTTAAGTCATGTTACTTGCATTGATCCTTTGTACGTTGAATCTTCGTATGTTTGTTTGTTTATCGTAACACTAAATTTATTTGAACTGCGACTTTAATATGTTACAAACCGTTAAAGTACTAAGAGATTAAATTAATATTTAATATAGCATAGGAACTCGAAAAGGTAAATTAAATGTCTATAAAGAAAAATAAAAGGAAGGTTGCCTGGAAGAGATCGGTCTTAGCGATAAGGCCGCCCATTGTACAAACATTGTCTGCTATATAAAAATGTACACACTTATTGGCCATTGTCGATTGGCTTGTAAGGGCAACTCAATTACATAAATTGAATACGTTATGTGTTTTATGGGATGTTGTCTTACGGTACAAATATAATATGTTTATTTTAGAATAAACGAAAGAAAGAAAAATAATTGTTTGTAAATAACTTATTAATTTGATACATTAGGAGTCATCATTGACATCTTTAAGTGCTAAGCCAGTTAGCAGAGGTTCAGTAGCCGATCAAGTTGTTGGAACAGACTCATAGTGAACTTCCTCTGTCGGGACCACAGATCTTTGGAATGTATGTGGGAGTTCGGCTCACGTGGTTTGTCTCTTAAGGATTTTATACAATCAGTGCACAGGGAGGTGACACAAGGAAAAAGGTCACCAACTTTTGAATTTTAAATTTTAACTATTAACTGGAATTTTAAGTTCGATTGGTTTATTTAATTATTTTTTATTACTTATTAATTAATTAATTATAAATACATAGACGACAATAAATAGAAAATATATAATGTTTGAATCAAAAAAGTACACATCGGAGTTTAAAATGACGATCTAGATGTAGATACAAATAACTGGTCGTAATACTATAGTTTTTACTTTTCTTGTAAATGTTTATATGGTTCCTCTACAAAACTGACATAAGTTTAGTGATCTCAAGTATTTACATAGAATTATTCATTGTCACATCGATGTTCCGACATTACTTTTTCTCTAAATTTCAACATCGCATACAGAAGCCGTAGTCGTAATTTTTTTTTCGTTCAAGTATTCCGTAATAACACCATTTATTATAATCCGTTGGTGACTATGTGACTCTTTTACAATTAATTGGATAATTCCGGCAAAGACTTGCACATTGATATTTTCGATCGTAATCCAAAAATAGCCAAACATCAAATATCTTTAATTGTAGCATCCGTAAGCTTTTTAAATGCTTTTACAAAGTAAGTTGAACAAATTGTGTTTATTTACAGGTTTAAGTATCCATAAGTATATTATTATTATTTAAAGGAAAAAAATATTATTTTCTATAAGTTAGGCATGCAAATATAAATTTATTTAAGTAATATTTAATTTTAACTCTAATTTGTTTTAGTCTTATTAAATAAAAAAAAGATAATTTCTTGAAATCATAAAAATAAAATAAAATAAAAAATTACCAGTAATATGACATTATTAATTCAGATTTAATAAATAAAAAATACACACATGTATCTTACATCACACTGTACATTTCGCCAACTGTAGCAGACAGGCGACAAATCAAATTAATTAACAGCTCCATGTTGAATTGCGTTAGCCACAAACCATGTGCTATGATTGTGGGACCTGGTCGTATGGGTCAAGGGGACAATTTGTTTATTTGTTTGTTTACATTCTTAGATATTGCGCAATTAGTAATAACTGTATTGCATCTTCTTCTTCCAAGTACCAGAATGCGTTCTTAACTCTGATAAGATAGAGACGTCGAGATAAGAACGAACGTCACTATCTTACACACGAGAATAATAAAAAAAAAAAATCAAACAATAAAAAAAAACAAAAAAAACAATAAATTAAACAATATCCAAATTCAACGAAAAAGTAATATTAATATCAATAATTAAAATTACATAGCCCTTCAATTCTAACATTCAAAATAATATGACTGTTAGTAGCCAAAATTATTTAATTTCAAATTAAAAGTAATAATTAAATCAAATGGTCAAGTACATAATAGTTCAATAGCCAGTCTGTAAGTGCCAAATAAAGAATTTTTTTTTTTGTCAACAAAATTAAAATTTTTTGTATGACAAAATGAACTGTCTTTAACCTAAAAAGCCATACAAACCGGATACAATTGTGTTTTAATAGTTTCGAGGCGCCCGGATGTTTATTGAGACTCAATTTAATCTTAACACGAACATTCACAATTGCGAAGACTGAATCATGATGTAAAATGAAAATGATTTGGCAATTTTATCGTACAGAACTTTTTGGCGTTTAGTTAAACTAGCCTTAGGATTTAATTACTATTATTATATTATTTAATTTTTGTAAATATCAATTATCAAGATCTTTTTAATTTGTGATTCTGTCTTCTGTAGTTCCATTTATTTTTTTATTTGAAAATAGTTCAAATAAAAATAAACGGAACTACAGAAGACAATAATAAATTAAGAAGATCTTGTTATAATGTTTTCAGAAGAGATGATGAGCTTAAGAAGGTGCTAAGAGTATGAATTTAGACGGCTATATAGAGTTAGGAAGACTGAATGATGATATGTTGGTGAAACTATACGATATGACGAATAACAAAAGAGAATGAAAGGGAATAACCACCCAAGACGCGGAAGCAAAATAAAATATGGCAAAATTAGATGCGGTATTTGTATCGTGGGTACAACTTATTGAAATTGATTAAAGAGTGAGCGGCGTTGACATGTAACCCTAAGCTGTCAAGTCAGCGTGAGGCTTACTTCCGATATTATCGGAAACCCATTAGGCTTTTTAAACGTAAAAAGGCCGTAATAAGCCTATTATTAGCACAGCTAGTTGTTGTTTGTTCCATAATAGGATAAAGCTAGTAGGAAACATATAATTAAATCTATAATTGGATGATAGGGTTAACGTGAAGTGGTGCGTTTATAATGGTGGTATGGAAGTATCAAGCACTATTATTAATGTACAAAAAGTGTGACAGTTTAATAACTTAATAACTCAGAAACAGGTTTTGGTGGGAGCTGTTGAAGTCTCTATGATCTGGAATAATGATACAGATTCATAAAAACACAAAAAAATGGCTTTGATCATAACTTTTAAGAAATGCTAGTGTCAATAAAAAAGGTCAAATTTACATCTGACAGAAATCTGGATTAGGGCACGGGGATTTAACCCCACAGTAGGCTGACTTTCTCCTCAGTCCCTGTAGGTTATTTCCCCTTGGGACTGACCGAGTGAACTCTAGAGAGTTGGGGTTATCGATGCCCATCTTGTAACAATTGGTCGTGGCATTAAGGTGGACCTTCGTCCACATATGGTTAATATTTGAGCTGATATGACTCTTATTTTAATAGTATAAGGTACTTTGAAGGAATGTAAAGGTGATTGGTCGGGTTTTGTCGATTGTACAGCAATTTTTTGAGCCCAAGATACTAGTAAAACAGACAAGCAATGGATTGAAAGATTTATGTTTTTAATATTAATATTACTCGTCAATATCGGAGTGCAAATCACAAAAATTTAATTATTAATAGTACTTTTATAATAACACATTACTTTTTTATTCCTGTCTTTTTCATATTTAAATCCTTTGAGATAAAGCGTATTTTTTAATTTTATCCATGATTAATTTGTAGAACTTGTCATGTTTAATATTTATAGTATTTAATATACACGAATGCGAGTCATTAAAGCGAGTGTTGAAAATTAAGCGACTTATAAATTCACACATTATTTACCATTTTTCCGGAAGAAAAAATAAAATTAAAACTAACTATCCTCTGAGCAGGTTTGTAGGGATTATTGAACAATAATGTCTATTATAGACAATTGAATAATATTGATAACACTTTAAAATTATATTTAAAGATAAATTATACATTAAAATTACTATCACAGCAACACAAGTGAAAAATTATAGTTTCGCGCACGGTACTCGATGGATTCGTAAATCATGCGCACCGATGTTTATGTGATTTTAATAACGGCGCGCCAGAAGTAAATTATTCATCGATTGACGTGGTTCCTGTATTAGTAATTACTGGTCCGAGTACCGGAGATCCAATAAGAGTAATAAACTTTATTGGCTGTTGTTTTACTGTCGTAATCGAGTAATACGCAATTTATGTATATTTACTTCTTGAAGTTCACACTTAGTTATGCATACTTTTTATTGCTTTGTATTTAACAGCTGATGTTTATTTATCAAGCGGATTTTGACAATATTTAAAATGGCCTCAAATTGAAGAAGGCTGTGGATTCGACCGTAAAATAAACTGCAAAATCTATAGGAATTAGATTAGATAAATTTTAGGTATGTAGGTACGTAGACATAAATATTGATTTAAGATTATTAATTAATAGTCTCAAAGAAACCTGTTCAGTAAGCTAAGCCTGGTGAAAATAAAACACATCGATCAAAATCAATTTGAAGTGGCCATGATGAAAGAGAAAAATGAGACATTGATGGATGGTATCGATACAAAATATGACATAATTATTTGAACAGTAACGTTAGTGAAATAAACAGATTTTCCATTATGATTAATAAGCAACTTCATTATACACCTGTGTTTAGAAACTTTCATAATTTAACAAAGTAATGAACATATACCGGGGAAGTAAATGATAACAATATTACCTCGATAAGGCAAAAAACAAATACTTACTAGCATATTTTATTGTAGGCACAATCCACCTCTTCTGATACTCAATGAAGTTCTAAATATTATTTGATAAAAACAGAAGAGTTAAATGAAACTATTTTCCCAAACAGTCTGTATTCGTTTGCAAATATTGTTTTTTTTTGGATGAAATTACTATAATTTTGAATCCTGTACATAGTATTGTCACCAGTATTAAAGACGTTTGCTCAATTTCAGCTCAAATGAATACTAACAACTTAAATAATTACGAACTATGTAAGTTAATGTAAAGCTTGTAATAAAGCTGTTTTTTAAAAAACTGATTGTTCTATTTTAGATTCTGAAAATTCCAGAAACCAATGAGTTTAAGCAGTGTCTTCACTAGACGATTTGTTAAATGAATTCAAAGTTTGTTTCAAAGTTCTTAGAGCATTTCTCAAAGTAAAAAATGCAACTGATCATTTGTTAAAACTATCAAAACTACCTGCAATTAGTACAACAGTAATTTAACTTGTATTCCTACACTTATTGTGGTCAAAGTAAATTTCCGATAATTCAACAAAAGCCGATTTATTAAACTAGAAGGAACGGCGACATGTAGATAAACATTACTGAACTAAAGTCAAGTCTGAGACACTTATTGCACCATAGTTTTCCCACGGTCGCTAGATTGATCTCCAGTCATATTTTATGCAGTCCAGCCTACAATGTTCCTTAACTCGAATATGTTTTTGCCAACATTAAATCCCATTTGCAGAAGAGAAACACAAATAGATATGACTTGAGTGGTCATAGAAAACTCAGCTGGGAAGTAGTTGATGGTTCTCATTAGTAGATGCCGCTAGTAATGGATTTGCTTATGACATTAAATTCTGAAATTATACGTTTGAATATATGAATAGTTCACATGAGGAATCTTAATCGCTCATATTCTATTTGCCAGTTATGGAAATGATTTTAGATTTCATATTGCGATACTCATTCGGTGTAAAAACGCGCAATACTTAACTAGAAATATAGGCCTGACCTTAATGAGACTGGTATTAGCATTTGAATGATCGGAAATGTTCCTTCTTAACCTTTTCTAAACAATCGCAACGTCTGATGTTCCGTTCTATAACAGCCTCTCTCAAATCACTGAGGCTTTAAAGGTCTTTCATCGTGATTTTGCAAATGTTAAAAGAGGCAAATTAGATCAGTGTGTTAATTGTTTACATTACAATTAACTTTCTTAATCCATGACATTTGCTTTGCTACTTCCAAAATAACGTATTTACACAATAGATCTAAAGTTACATTTAAATCATTATTACTGTTGGCAACTGGCTGGTCGTATGCACAATAAGGTTTTATATGTTTAAATGTCTTTATTACCTTTAAAAATGTTTTTGACTTTGATCCAGTTTGGTTATTAAGGCATAAGCAGTGTATTTTCCAAAGATTTTTTATTTCGGTTTCATTGTAATTCATATTACACGCTTTACCATTAATTTCATAGTATTCATTATAATTTACAGTCCACGTCGATTTGGAACAATTACATATCCTTTAAAATTGATCGGAATAAATATGATTTAGTCAATGATTATTTTGTGATTTTTAGCTGACACGTTAGCGTTTGCTGCTAATTAAGATTAAGCCTCTTTAGTACTTTCGTTCATATTTAAACTTTGTTTATTTGCGTGCAATGACGTAATACAAAGCAACACCATATTGCACGTGATTTGCATACAATACAAGCGATAAAAGATGGCTGTCCGATACATTTGGGTATTGGCCAGAAATAATAGGATGGTGAATGATGGTTATTACCATTTGGAGTTTGACGCCCTAGTTTTATTGTTACGGAGATCAATAACGTAACTTAATATATAATCTCATCATTCGATAATTATGCAGATAAAGTTGAAACATTGCTTTATCATTCTACGTGCATTTGATATTTTTCGATACCTTGAAACAAGGGAATTTTGAAACGATAGTAATAACTAGAGCTCTAGGAATCTGACCAACATCTCGAATGAATTGGAAATGCCGACCAATCGCATGTCAGTTCATACGATCGTCACATTAATCTTATTTCCAAACGTCCGTTCAATGGAGTATGCTGTTGTAAGGCGGGAGCGGTTGCATTCAGATGTGCTGTAGTTGGGCAACAAGAACAACTAGCTTGTTCCACAGGCTGAGTCTGATAGTCACGGTCGCCGCATCCACTGTTTGGTGCTTCTATGATCTAAAAGGCAGACGGTTTAGGAATAAGTTTAGCGAGAGTATAACTTGGTGTCAAACGCTGCTAGTAATTAAACAAATTATAATAAAATGTAAAGCTTTTAATCTGAAAACAATAAGATTTAATTATTTTAACGCTATTGAAAAGAAAGTAACAAAAATAATGCATAGAAAAATGCAATGTTCATGATTCTAATTTCTGTAATAGAGATTCACTTATGGATTAAACAACATAATTAGACAGAGGTTTAGTATTTGGTGGGTATATCAGATTCTACAATGATGAAGAAGATTCAACGATATTCAAAACACTTAAATTTTAGATGAAAAAAATGTCATATGATTATTTTGAATAACCGCTTACAGTTTGTACCACGCAAAGGTGTGTTAAGTTACGCAAGAGTAATTTTAGTAACAGTAGCCACACTCGGGGTATCAAAACCATTATAATTTACATCATCGTCGTTACCCAGATGTTCAAAGAGTTAGGCCTACTGACACTGGCCACTTTGGTACCAATAGCATGTTGTTCAAGATGAAACTTGTTAGATCGCCTATGTAGGGTCTGTGGGGAGCACACCGAACAAATGGAACACATCCTATGTAATTGTGATGCTCTTGCTAGGAAGAGAATGGGTCTCTTTGGACTGGGCTATCCCAGTCCTGAAGATATAAGGCTGCTGTCTCCGAGTGTACTTAGTAAGTACATCTTGGAGGTATTCCAGGACAGCAGTCAGTAGGATTAGGGAAGCACAAAAGATCCCATTGGGTCGACGTGCACCGGGAGTATTAATCCTGGCCCTACATCAAGATAATAATAAGATAGGCCTACTGAAATTTTACTTAGATCGGTGAAGTGTCACTTAATATTATTGTTTTAAACCAATCAAGATAACTGTACTGATCTTTGGGGGAGCCCTATGTTCAGCGGTGAACATCTCTCAGCTGATATAATGATTAAGAAGTTAACAGTACACTTAAAAGCACTACCTATGGTTATTACCACTAATTGTTTCAAGTGCAATTGTAAACAGATTACTGTCTAATTTTTAATAATGTAATAAATCCAAAAAACATATTTTACATGAACTTCATCTTACTGGAATAAAGCTGAATTCTATAGTCAATTCGTCTGTTACTAAAACGCCAGAGGTTCATCAATCTCGTGAATTTTTCCAAAAGTGTGAAAAAATCACAAACAACAACAAGTTTTTGATAAATTGTACTTCTCATTGTTTCAGTTAGTGGTGAATTTAGCTCTGGTAATCTACCATGCCCTGGATTACCAACATGGAGAGGATGAGGAGCGTCTTATCACACCGGACCTTGAGAGGCTTATCACAGAGATGACTGCTTGCGATGATGCTGGTAAGTCCTATTGCGATATATTTCATTATTACAATAACTGATGATATTGAATCCGAAATCATCTATCATCATTTAAGATTGATTAATTGATGCTGCAAAAGGTTCACATGATATACATTTACTAAAATATAAAACTGAATACGCATTTATTTATATTAGCACATGTTAATGACGATTTTAAAGATTTAATTTAAATGGTAATGAGAATTAAATATGTTTGGATGTTAAGTATTAACCTGTCAAGCCTTACAATTCAGATACAATCGATTTATTTTATTTAAAGGTTCCCGGGAGTATATTGCAGCTCAATAAATTAATAGACACAAAGAACTCAATAAAGACTAAACGATTTCTCAAAAGCTATTTCATACTATTCGAAACAATTATATGATACAGCAAATGGATATTTTAATTCACAACATCAAAGTCAAACGTAAAAACGATTTCAAAGTGAAGTAAATTCCAATGTGCTATAGAATTGAAACGATATTGTAGCAATGGCCATCAAAACAGTCTCCAGTTAGAGCGATAGAGCGATTTAGTTTTCTCCGGTGGCTGTATTGAACTTTCACCTCATTGGCCTTTTTGTACTGGTACGTCGCCAGGTGAAATACGTGCTGCGCAAAACAGTCGGTCCCTAGTTATTTGCACATATTGCCGTGGAGAACACTTTTCATTACATGTCGGGTGGCACTAATTTTTTAAATTATATTCCATATCATTTCAAGTTTAAATTGACAGTTTAGTATTTTACAGCAACATATAAAAGTTATTGCAGAAGTGGGAAAAAGGTATTTTAAAAGCAATCCTCAACTATTCATTTTTACTACTGCAAAGTAAAAATGAATAGTTGAGGATTGTTTTGAAATAGCCCTTTATATTTTGATCGCTGTAATGTTAACTATTTTTTGAGGCTGGACTAATGTGGGTAATAATGTAATAAACACGTAAAAGCATACGTCATATTTTGTTTTAAATTTCATTGTGTAGTAGTTAGAAATGAAACTAGAAGAGTCAGTCAGCTGTCAGTTGAAATCTCATACAACTTATTATTGTCGATTTTTCAAGGTTTCCAAATTTAAAAAACGACCATGTAATCGTGATGTAGCACGCACTGTTCTTCTATTTTACGACGATTTGTTTTGGACCCACCAAATTGAATCTAAGTTGGTTTTGTTGGGCGGTGTGACTAGAGTAATTGAAATGTTATTTGTATCGTGCTGGGATCTTGATAGCTCAAGTCGTGATACGTCGGACTTAGTGCTTGCCTCATCCCGTTATTTCGTTATTATCTCCATTCACCCTAAGGCGCATGCAAGTTTATGTTATTGTGGAACTATATAAATTAAGAGCAAGTTCAACCTCATCGTCCACTTGTATGAGACTGCCGTTATGTTATTCGGTATATTTTAAATTAGATTTCGCTATTTAACTGTCAAATTTCCACATTACGATAGTGTACTACCTTGATATCAGTTAAGGCAGCCTTTGTATGTAGTTAATCTTGTAACGTAAATTTTTCTTTATCAAGATTGTGATGTTTCGCACAATTACCATTTGACACAGATAACTCAGTCATTAGCTGAAGGTACCGATGGACAATATCTAACCAGATATGTAAGTTCCAACTGCTTAACAATTCAATACGTAAGAATTTAGCTATAGGTAGACCAGCTTTTAGATTCATGTAGTGTAATTTGTGTTATTAATGGCTTAACATCAGCACAGCGATGTACGGGAGTGGCCTATGGGAACTTTCTACGATCTTATTACCCTGCAACGGTGTGTCTCACCGCAACAATAGTGCGGGTTTGATCCAGATCGGGGTTAATTGTGTTTTTTCTTTAAATTATATTGTGCGTATTCTATGATTTACAATGAAAAGTATCATTGCATCGATGTCAGGTTGTAAGAACCGATTGAATTTATAATTAACGATAATATTATTATATAAACTAACATCATCCTCTTTCTTAATTAACTTAGATCATAAAGTGATAAGTAATGTATGAAAGCAATAAATTATCATATCTCTATCTATCACGAAGAAGATTAAATAGGATCAATTCGATTTTGTTTGATTGTTGTCTACGTTGTAAAAGTTAATTCTATACCATTTACTAAACAGAAAGTTAGTGTTTCACGACTAATAAAACAGAAAGCTTAGATTTTGTTATTTACAGAGTCATTTATGAAACTAAGTTCTTATGCTTTTGCATACACAGTTTTAAGATTTATCACCTATTCATTGAGTAATGTGATATTTCTAAAATAGAAACGTAGTGAGAAAATCACACACCATGTATACTCAAGTGGTGGATTTTAATCATACATATTTAGAAGTTTATAGTTTTACGTCGGTTTCATTTGTAGTTCTCAATTTGCCATACAAGTCAACATATTATATATACTGTAAATAAGTGTAAATTAACTTGTGAATAAGAAAAATGTGTCTTGAATTTTCATATAAAATTGCGAAGAAACTTTTTCCCCAACGTATTATGTATGTAATTTTGACTTTTCCTGGGTTCTTATATAAAAACCAAGGTCACCAAAATCGTTAAGTACTTTATTGACTATTTATCCTATACATTTGTAATGATTTAGTTCAATTTCTGATTGTTCACGCGCAAACTCGCAAGGAGGCTTCGTAGCGAGAGACATGCCGCCTCCTTGAAGTATGGCTGAGCGGCGTGTGACTTTTTTAGAATAAAGCCGAGATCGGCGATGGTCTTTTGTTTCTTTTCTTCTTGTTGACTACTATTTCTTTTATTTTTACAATAGATTGTAAATACCATATTTTAATATTATATTTGATACTATTTTAATCTATTGTATTATTGTTCGCACGAACACTGATAGTTAATTCTAGTGTTTGTAATGACGTCAATTAATTAACTTACGTATCTATCAATACAGATTCATCGCGCATAATACGAAACGGATTTCTTTAATATAAGGCGCGATGACCAAAATTAAGCGTGTGTTATGACATCAAATTAGTTTATTAGGCAATTATATTATTTCTGTTACCCATAAAAGTTCGCGATTAGTCTAAAAAATGTAAACACCGAAGCAAATATCATAGTAAAATTTTGTGGATAGTCTTTCAAATCGACGTCTTCTTTCAACGCGGATTTACGAATAAATAATACTGCGGAGAACAAGGGGGGTGTCTGGATTTACAAGAGCTTTTAATATACAAGTTAATAGTACTAGCTTTTTATACATCTTTAATTGTGATATAAAATATACATTGATTTCGTTTTCACACACATTGACATGTTTCATTTTTGTAACCAATGCTCTTCCTTCTGAAGCTCTCAGTTCTGAAGCTGTTTTTAATAGTGAGTCCTTTTTAATCTTTGTTGTTCACGGCGTAAATATATAAGTAACAATAAACACGTATTAAGATGTCGCTATTGATACGATTCTCTCTTATTTAAACACCTCAATTTTTTTTCAAAACAGAAAATAAAATTAAGAATAATAAACTTAAGAATGAAGTTAGCTTTTATTAATGAGAATTTTAATTATTATAATATAAATACAATGCTGGGAACTTCATTCACTATTTACATACTCCCACCGCATTCCGGCACAAAGATGTTACCATTTCCATATATTATTATGTTTCTGTTCTATCTAATGGGAACCTTAAACAGCTTTGTAGTTTCATAGAAAAACTATATACCTTGGAAAGTATATTCATGACAATTCAATCATTTCATTATTATATAACATAGATAGTTCTTGTTTACGTTTTTGTATTACATGTTCCGAATAGAAATATTTAGAGTTCAATAAAATTCTAAATTTCTTCTCGTTGATATCGTGATTTGTAACGCATTTATACGTAATTCATAAGTTATTTAAGTGGAATTTGAGGTAACATCGTAAGTATTTAAATTTGCACGATAATTTATTTTAAATCTGACATGACCCTAAGGTCAAGCGTTATTGTGTATTTCAATACTCGTCACTGCTTTCAAGAAGGTGTTACTTAAACATTTATTAATAAACTAAAGTTCCTACTTATCTGATTCTGCCCGATACCTTTCAATTTGCATCGTTAGTAGGAGTGTTAGCACTTTTAGTGTGAGTAAGTTTGAGAATTTTCTTTCTTATTTATCGCTTGCTAGACCTCTGGTCTACGTCTACTTAGTTCTACTGTATCAGCAAAAAACAAATAATATGTTCCAATTTTTGTTATTATTGGCGAAAGTTCTTGTAGTGATACTCTATCTGTTCAATATGGTAGTATTTCAATAACAGGTATAGATGTATGTCTTCTCTGTCTTAGTGCTAATTAGGAATTTGAAGTCCGACTTCAACCTACTGATCTTTTCTTCTCTGTTTCACTTATATTCAACTTTATTGTGTTTTATATGAGCGGTATAAAGTGACTGATGTTTTTAGCTTTCGTGATGTATGGTATAGAAGTTTCAGTTATTAATTTGCACTTTCTCCAAATGTTCTGCATTAATAGATTCTATGACCTGTATAGCTTCAGTATTATCGTCTTTAATAAAATAAACTAAATAAATAGAATAATGCCAAGCCATCACATAGAGTTTTTCCTTTTAACTACCTCCATGATAACTAGTTTACTTATACTTTACTAGATGGCGCTTTTGCGACAGTTGATTGCATTTTAATGATACCGAAAATTGTGCCAAGTGCCAAGGTTTGTAATTTTGTGTCAATTACGAGATTTTTTATCTCAGACCCACACCTAGCCCAAATTAATTATCATTAAGGGCTTGTGCTATGAATACTAGATAACGGATAACTATATGTAGATATTAATATGTATATAAATGTACTTAGTAATCATAGAAATATGTATGAGTAACATTCGTATCATACAAATATCTGCCCATGCCGAGATTCGAATCCGTGAAGATTCCTAATAAATCTTTGTTAATGTTCTGTGTAGTTGTCTTAATATAAAATTTAGAAGTATAAATTACGTACAACATTAGCTTGGCAGCTTGGGTAGTCGGTAAGCTGCAACGGATTTATTAATTGACTTAATATCTATAAAAATATTTCTCACTGTCTTAGAATTAATGATCAGGTATACTTTTTCAATAAGCAATTAGGTGTTTTAGTGTTTAAGTCGAGCAATGTATTTAACAGCGACCAAATTACAAAACACTACAATTTAACGAATTAAGTTTTGCAGGTGGCGTCCAAAAATAGTTTGAGATCTTATGTGCCTTTAACTAGGTCTAATAACAATACACACCTGCTCTGATGTTCGTTTATAGTAATGTATTGGCCATTTATGAAGGTCTTTAGTAACTCTTTCTTTCTTTCGTTAACGTTTGTGGAGAGTATTATTATTGAACAAAATATAAGTGTAATTACCCTTCAGATAATTTCGCAGATAATAGTAATTATATCTGTAGGTGACAAATGAGGTTTATTGATTTAATAAATCTATGTTTACGATTCGTCGATACGAAAAGTCTGCTGCGGTTTCCATCGCAGTACAAAGTTCTCTTTTATCAATCTCAATTCTAATTTTACAATACTCATTATTACTTTTGTTGCCATAATAGGTTTAATGCGTTTTATTTAAATAAAAGAATGAAAGCTGTCTTATTTATTTCCATTTTCAAAAAGAAAGTTCTATTAAAATCAGATTGAACAATACCGCTTACTAAAAACTATCAATCGATAACCGAGTACTATCAAACATCGATTTCGAAGTTCACGGTTAACACATTACAATAACTGTTATTTAGTCGTGGGCGATGGGATTGTATCGGAAATATCGATATTATTCGATTGTATTGATGCGAGATGCGAATACGGGTCAGTCGGTCGGAACGGACAGGTGTATACAATGACACGACTGGTTCGACGGGTGCCATTGTTTTCGTGTGTAGGGTAACTACAAATACCAACATTATGACGAATAGTTTGATTATTGCATTCGTTTTTGTTGCTTTTAAAATAAAGTTAACGTTACGTAATTTTTTTAAATATTTTCCGTAGATTACAATGGAACGTACCTATACTTTTCCATCCCACAACACTTTTAGAATCATAACTTAAAATAGCAATCACGGTAAACAGGGTTAACTGCATGGGAGCCCTTTTTAATAGTGAATAGTTTATTATTTATTGTTTCATTTATAATAAATTGTTAGGTACTGTTTTAAGTTTTTGATATTTTTCAAAGTAGAATATTTGAAATTCATGTCAGAGGAGCAATAATTCAATATTATCCGACAAATATTACGTGCTCAGCACGAGCTCTAGACAATTGAGGGCGAAAGTTTTGGAGGCTTACATTATGGCCAAAGTTAGTATCAATGAATAGAATATTCTGTTCAAAGTTCATCTTTTGCATTGAGTAAAGACCTTAGTTAATTGTACATATTAATTACCTACATTACATTATTATGGTACATATTATTTAGTACCCTCGCGCTCTCCCGTGATTCGGTCCGTATGCCGCAAGGTAGGCAGGACCATGGGTTGGTGGAGGGTACATATTAATTTATTTTTTTGTCCTATTCCCTTTTTATTAGTATATTATATTTAAAACCAAATTGTCCCTAAAATATTATGTTTTCATGGTTACCCTAAAACTGTGTTCATTTTTATATGCGAATGAATCTGTTGACGTTATCAGTGCATCAGAATATAATAAATAGAACCTGATTGGGGACTAGTTTTGATATCTTATATCGCTGGAATGTAATATCTCCTAAGGTCTGTCAGATTACGGCAATAGGTATTGTTTCTCACGTTCACACACTTTGCGATTAACATTTGATTAGATGAAGTCATTAATCTTGTTAATAAAGTTACCCTTCAGACGCTCATTAACTCACGTTACTCTAAAATGTAATAATCAAAACTTCTTTATAAAGAGCAATAAAGTCAATTTGTGTGTTTGTTCAAAACACATTTCGAATAAAAAAATTCTTTTACTCGTTCTTTTGTAGCATACGTATTCCTTCCTTTATACAATATGGGTTGCTTCAAAAGAAGCGCGGGAAAGCTCCTTTCGAACTGGCAAAGTAAAGGCCAGGCCAGTACGTCCCATGCTCCATCGATATAGATATATTTTTACATTAAATAGGACTGTTCTGACTGCTTGTTATCAGGCCCTGAGAAATCATTTTCTTTGACTTCCATGAATAAAAAATAACATTTTACCTGTTCAATAAACAAAATTTTAAAAATGAAAAAAAAAGAAAAAAAAGAAAAGAAATTGAAAAGTTCCAAGAACATTTCGAGAAAGTCTTGCTTTAAGCAAAAATTTACTTTCGTTTTGTATAAAAATTCAAATTAACGCATGATCATTCTTAACAAGCACAGTCATTCTTGGATACTTCAAAAATTAAGTTTATTTCGCTGTTCTAGATTTAATTATTGTCTAAAAGCAAAGTTTGAGGCCGCCGCAAGGCCGCCGAAACAAAGGCCTCGAGATGAAAGTTGGGAGTGCATAGGCCTAAGAAAGAATTCTCACATTTTTCGCCACGAATAAAATGTGCGGAGATTTGTGGTAGAACACAGTTCATGGTGAAAAAATCATATTATTGGTTCTTAAAATTATGCCTGATTAATTTTTAGCGTGTATATTGGTCATTCAGCATGGTACTTATTTGTAACATTCTATAGGTATTGCAAAGACGCACGCTCACAAAAACTAAAACAAGATTTTCGAATTCAAACAATTTGAAACCTAATTTTATCCTATAGCCAAAATTTCACCCGAAAGGAATTTTTTACAAAGTTCTTATGCCAGGGTTGCTAGATCTTTGTGATAAATGTATTAAATACTAACGGTAACTTGCAGGTAATAGAGTACCACATATCATACTGCATGTTAATCGAAGACTGGTATTGAACATTTAGGATTTATATGTATTTATATTAAGGTTTTCTATTAGTCTTATTATACTTAATTTTATTATTCTTACTGACTATTTATTGGAATAATATTCCTAAATGAAAATATTACCTACTTGGTTATGATTGTATCTTAAATAATGATGACAGCAAACAATAATCTGTACTTCGACATAAATAACTTAAGTATTGAAGTATGTTAATTATGGAAATATTTTCAACTTAAGTGACTATTTAGAGTGACAACAGAATTATATTACACTTTCACTAAAATGGAGGGATTGGGTGGCGATGCTGGAGGCATCAATTAGTCGGTATAAAGTATACATTAAGTTTTTTATTCTTATCATAACCGTAAAATAAATATTTTTTTACGAGCAACGATTGAATGTTTAATGTAGGTACTTTTTAAAAAGACATTAAATATTCATTATTATGTGACTGTTAGTTTTACATATTTTTCTTGCTTCATTCGCGTTTAGTTTTAAGATTTTTTTTTGAATACAATTAACAGCTAATTGTGTAGCATGGTCACACTAATTTTGTTAAAGTCATTCTACTATTTAACTTTAAATAAATTTATTGGAATCCTTTACTAATGCTATGAGTGGGGAATAGTTATTTTACAAACAGGCTATGATTTGGCGTAAATTATATTTTTAATGGCGACGGTACGTAGTTTTGCTGTTTGAGAAGAGAGTTAAATTATTTTTAATTTCAAGGTTCATTATTGCGTAGCCGGTTATAAATTAATTATCTTAATAATCTATTAGAGACAACTTAAAATGAAAAATTTAATGTTAAATAGGTTTTTCCTATCTAGTATCTAAAGACAAGCCCTTAATGATGCTTACTTTGATGGTAGATAATTCGACGCTTAACTCGGACTACACACCGTTGAGTTTACATGGATTTTTTCATTTTTATAATTTTTCAGTAGATTTTTTTTTTTTTATTAGTTTATTTTTTTATTGATAATGTAATATTTTTTATACTTATAGTGGTAAACCTTAACGTACAGTAAGTCTGATGTACAATAAATTCATTGAGTTGATCAGTCTTCATCTATTTGTCTAGTTATTGGCCGTTAGGGTAACAGTGTTATTCTAAAAACATATATTTATAATCAAAAGCTTGAATGGCGTCTTGAATTGTCTAACACTAGGCCGCAGCGGTTAACCACGTAGACCACACTATTAGAAGAATGTAGGTTTAGCGTGTCCAGCATTTCACATTTGACGTCGTTTCTTAGAAACATGACTGCATTTAAACATCGAAAAATCTAATTCAAAAAGATCCTATATTTTTTAAATTAAATTCTCCCTTTCTAAGGGAAGGCAAAGGGATCTCTGTCCATACAACCGTATCTTAAATTATTTTTCTTTATGTATGGCTTTGGTTACTGCTATAACATTTTCCAATACTTCATTGAGTTTTGACCGAATTCGAATATAATATACAGCACAAATTACATAATATGATATAAAATTATATAGTACATATGCCAAAAACTCTCAAAAAAGCTCTTTGATAAGGTTTAGGAACTAAGTAAAGATCAGACAGAAATTAATTTTTCCCTGTTTTGACATTTAAAACGTCATTATTCAATGACATATATATTAGATATAGCTGCAAAGAAGCAACGGCACTAGAAATTCATTCATTTATATCAATGACAATACATTTAATTTTTACATTGTCATTATACTATAAAACATACACGCAAAAATAAAAATAAAATATTTGTCAATTAAAGCATTTTATTATCTTTCGTTACACAATTAACTCCCATGTTAATATCATTAAGATTATCTTTTTTATTGTAAGCTTACACTGATTAAAATTATAGTGTATTCTAATTTTTAAATATACGTTTTAAATTTAAACAAAATCTTATATACTGTTGCGGAAAAACTGAAATAATACTAATATCTTTCTGTCAATCAACAGTCTTATAATTTTTTCATTAACAGACTGTTGGTCTTGTTAATATGTTAAAAAATATGTAAAAGTATTAAAAGATGTGACCAAAAAGATAATTCGTTAATGAATACTGAGCTTTTTATTATTTATAATTATAAGAATCGATTTCGATACTATAGTATTAATGTTTCTCTTTGTTGTTTTGTTTCTGATATCTTAGGTAGCACAAGAACAAAATAGTATCCTTTGTCAATACTTTAGGAGTATTTGACAGTTAATGCAGTTGAACACTATTCATAATAAATATTGGGGTTACTTAAGTTGTTACTTTTATTATTATAGAGGTGTGCTCGGATGCGATGACTAGGTTCCTTAGTTTTTACTATTGTCATTACCAATTGATACAGCATTTAAAGCGCGGAAATATAATAATGAAATGCAAAAAGTGAAAACTTCCAAGATGGAGTCGCCATCTTTATTTTCAATCAACTCCAATTTCTATTCGATTTATTTCTAGAATTATTACTCAATTCCAACTATTCCCTTATAGGCACGTTTAAGTAACCATCTTCCAAAATCATTGTAATTGTTTTACGAAAAGTTAATCCATGTAGACACAAAATGACATTGAACTACCTCCTTTTTTAATGATATAAATAAAAGTCAAAGTCAAAATATTTGATTCACATATATACACTTATTGAAACGTCAATCTCTTCGTAAATCTGGCGGGTGGTTTTGTCCTTAGATGAGCAGGCAAGAAACTTAATAAAGTTTATCCTTCCCTTTACACTAATATGAATATATGAATAAATAATTAATAGTGCTATAAAATAGTGTATATAAAAGTGCTTAAAATAATAGTGCTTATAATACTCAATAATTTAACAAGACCTTAACGCAAGCAAAAGTTAAAATAATCATCGAAACATAATCGCACTTATGAAGAACAAACAGACTCGAGTGCTGGGAGACGTGAACGTGGAAAGTAAGTGGTTACCGACACTGACATTATAAACTAGTGTCCGACCTCGTAGAGGTGTTTCTCACAAATGTTACATAGCCTTAAACCCTCCCCGATAAATCTACATTAAAAAAAATTCACCACTTCAAAACAGTAGTTCCAGAGATCCCCAACAACCTTACAAACCATCTCTTTATAATATTGGTACAAATAAGGAATGGTTTGAAGCTTTATTTTAGGCTTATCCCATATGAAATATTCTTCTCGATCACATAAGGCTTTCCATTGCATCGCTTTATTGTGGGCATCACCAAGGTGCCGGAGAAAGTCTCGGCTCGCAATGGAAATGTCTGGACAATGGTATAAATTGTTATTAATAGCTGACATTATCACCTCTCTGCGACCTGACGGATGGACGCGGGATGATTGAGAGAGTAGCTACCTGATCATTTATGGGAATCGTGTTTTAATTTTTAGTGATTAAGCTCAACTTTCACTAAACAAATTGAGTAGTTCTACCGTCTAATTTTATGAAATAATGGATGAGTTTTTTTGAACGAAGACCGTTTCAGATGTTGCCAATAATCAGTCAGCTGTCTATATCTAGAAAGTAGATTGGATTGCAGAAGCGTTATTACTTATTTAGGAAAAAGGATTGAAAAAAAATTTGTGTTATTTACAATAAACTATGGCGAATTTGCTTTTTGTTTTATATTAAAAATAAATTACTTTTATTTTTCACATGAGTGACTCAATTTTAATTGGAACATGTATTGCAAACCACAATGCAGGTACATAAATGATGGTAAACAAGACAAAAGAATCATAATGGACGCTGTTGGGCGATATTAGAAGAAACTCTGAAAGAGTATAAAGTTTTTGCGAGTTTTATTTTGGCCTCGTTTAGCATAAACGACTGATACTGAAGAGTGAGGTTTCATTTAAAATTCCAATTGTATTGCAGTCAGATGAATTTTTTGGTGGATTAGATTATAAAAGATACGCTTGCAAAGTAGAGACCAAATATTACAGTAAAGTATTTAGTATTTGCAGCTACCTTAAAATATATGCAGATGGTAGCTAACGAACGGTAGTTGCCACACACAGCCTCATGGGAAGTCAGCCTTATCTTAAAGACAACAGGCAACGGTTAACAGTTATTTATTGTCTCCCACGGAGAAATGTTTCCTAGATGTTTAGACGGGACCTGTTAAGACCCGTTTCCGATTACCACTAGCTTCTTAGTCTCTTCAACATATCTCGATAATAACTTTGGTGTAAGAAGCAGTTTACTTTCAATGATGGCTTCTTTTGTATGTATCTGTTGCCTCGACTATTACATCGCTAAACATTCTTGCTATAGTGTGATATCTGATTAGATTTTATCTGATTAGATCTTTTCATCATCACCACACAGAGTACCTACACGTCTCAGAAATAAAAGTAATATTGCATTTTCTTTATGTTTCTATATTTTATTGATTGATTTGATTTGAAAAATATAGCTTTCAAGAAAGTGTATATTAATTTTAAAAGCAAATCTTCAAATCCAATTGCACTTATATTAACTGTGAGCATGTAAACAATGAATCTAGATATTGCACCGCTGCTTACGTTTCGCAAGGGCTTTGTTTGTCGAGCCAACAGTTCAACGGCAAAGTTCATAGGGCCAGCGGCGTAGTACCAGGACTATCAGAAATGAGTCACAGTAAGCTAACGGCCACTTCACATAAATCCGTTACGCAAGCTATCTTAGACGCGACAATTGCTTTTCTTCGGTCCCCGTGTTTGCCGAACAAAGCAGCCGACGTGATGTCCAAAGGAACACGCAAAGCTCAGTTCAGCAAACTTGTTAGTGCTGTTACTGGCTATTGATCAGTGTGCTATCGAAACGCAAATAAACTTTGTATTAAATGAGCTAGTTTATATTGCAGAGTTTATAGCGTAGAAAGAGCCTGGCGCCAGAGTGATGGCGCTACCGATTTTACGACTGTGAAATATTACTAACCTTTCCCGTGAGAACTATAACAATGTGATCGAATTTATTTGGAGCTGTAAATGATAAAAATGCTCGATGGTATAGTGGTTTGGGCGTTCTAGTTTCTAAAACAAGAAAGCAATTTTTAACATGATTCGCCCCTGGATTAGTAAGACAAAATTTGTTAAGCTCGTTCGTGCTTCAAAAGGCACTTTAAGTCGTTAGTATCCGTTAAATAACCGCTTTCACGGACAAACACACATTGGGTCAGGGTGGTGGCCCAAAGTCCTCAAGTTTCTCCCATGTAGGGAAACCTGTACCCAGCAGGGACGTATATAGGCTGTTGATGATCATGATGATCCAAATGTAACAAAACAAATAATGTAACAAGAAACGCAATACCCAACTGATACGGATCAATTAATTGATGAAGTTGATATTAATTTGTCAATCAATACTTCAAATGTTTACAAACATGTTGAATACCAAGATGAAAAAGCCGTTAAGTTTACTAGCAATTTTATATGTATGACTACGTAAATCGTATATAACCACAATTATCTTTTACTCATCCTTGGTTTCTGATTTCTAAATTTTAATGTTAAATTAATAAATGACATGATCTTCGTTTTATACTAATTTACTGTTAAATGAAATGCATCGTTAAAATATTACAATATCACGGAATGGAATATATTATTTCCATATTAAACACGATTCTTCCTAAATGAAATTTATATGACACTCAATTGCGACTTCCTTATATGATGTTTAGGAACGCACGTATGAAGAGGAGGTTTACAGCACATTCTCGCATTATGCTCATAATGGATGGTAATAAAGCCGCGGGTAAAGCAATAAGGTTCCATTCACACTCCATTTATCGTAGGTCTGCTATTAGCTTTAATATGAATAGCCAAGGCTTGTCGTCTCTCTGATAAACTTCAATTGATTGGAATTGTTATTAGTAGTTATTGTAAAATTGTATTGGTAGCTAATGTACAACGTGGTACACTTTCAGTGTAATGCCAGAATGTTCTAAATTCATTCACAGTATTTAAGCAATAGGAATTGTATATATTTACTAATAGGCAAAATCTATTCAGGCTTCTAAAACTACAATAACTATCGCATCAACAGACAGGCTTTGCCATTCAATTAACAAAATATATTAACATAAATCTAGGCTTTGGGTCCCGCTTTGAAATCGGTATTAATTAAATTCATAGATCTTGTTTCCATAAAACTCAGTAGATTGCTATACCTATTCTTTATCGTTAGTTTTAATTTTCCTACTACCATTCAAAGGCCTGTTTGCATTAGAGAAACATGAGGAGCCATAATACCTCTAGAATGATAAATCATTATTGTCGGTACTTAAACTTTCGCACAATGTTAAGGCTGGCGTCAATCAATTTTGAATAGAAAGAAAACGGGTTCGTAATTAAGTATTGCATTAATACACTAACAATGGGCTCATTGATTCCGTGACCAATGTCAAGAATAAAGTTGTTGGCGCCTGTCATCGGCGGCCCACAAAGCGCCCGCAAATATGCGCTTGCGCAACTCCGCTGGCGTTAAAGCGTCGGCGCACGGTGTCAATAACTGGATCGTGATAGACGGTTAATCGGACCACACGTGCTGTTGTTCAAGGTCCGTGGTGGATTTACAATGATCGTGGCTTCAGTGGAGGTTTTGTTAGGAAATATTGTTAAAATTTTTGTAGAAAAACGGGTTTGTTTAATTACATTGTTTGTTAGTATTTCGGAGGTATATGGTTTCAACACAAATCTGATTCGGATTTTACGTTAAAATCAATTTTTGCATCAGTGAATATTGAATTGAGTCTTGAAACTCAGGTAGAACTTTTCAGTTTAAGAATTTTGAATCAAATAATATTAGTTCATAATTTTTGACGTTGTGGCAATATTTTTCCTTTGTTAATATATTTGCTTACTCTGTTCTTGAATAGTGTGTCCTTAATTCTCCTTAGAAGTATTAAATCGCATCAAATTTTGGTCTACCATTAATTTGTAAAGTACTCAAAAATCATGCGTAACAGATATTCTATTATTGAGGAGAAGCCGGAGGCCTAGATTTGTGAAATAAAAAAATAAACTGCGCGTATTAATTTTATCCCAACCTGTTTAATTTATTAGTCACATCACAACAATTTAAATAGAATTGTACTTGTCAAACTAGTGAAGTTCTAGAAGTTTTTATCAACATAGATATGTTGTTTATCTATTGCAGATGATGATGAAGAGTGTGGGCTACTGTCAGAAGGGTCAGAAACATCAGAGGGAGGTCGCGCCGACACCGACGATGAGGGTATTGAACGGGACGCAGAGCCAGCCCCAAGGCGTCGACGCAGGCGGCGACGGTTTATGCTACGAGATGTTATAGAGGTGAGTTGACACACAGAAATAACGTATTTCATATCTAGAAAACAACGGGCACAATGAGTAGCGAGCAATCTAACGCTATGCCTATTTGCTTTAATTCTAATTTTAGTCACACATAAGTGTTTGATTAAGTCATCGAAACGTGGTGTTCTTTGAACGACTACACCAAAAAATTACTCGACAATTACCAGTAATTATTTTTTTTTCAAGATATCTTTGTCAATTCTAAAAATAAAATCAAATATTGAGCATAATAGGCAATAAATTTTTGTAATCTTTAGGGTTAAATCCGACAAGTCACCTTGACGATAATGCTACTAATAATATCAAGGGTCATACAGCGCCTACGCACGCGATGACAGTACATCTCAGTGAATAGATAACCTAATTACTTGATAGGTTAGTGATAGAGTATTTGGAGGTGTTAATCCACATGACAATGAAAAATTGAGTGCACTTCACGTTGACTTATATCAGTAATGAACTTAACTATATAATGTAGCCACATAGAATAATAATGTAGAACATAGTTCCTAATCAAACGAGCTCAATCACGTGGCACATCACACACTCAGAGACAAAATCTACGTTGATTACTAATTGAAATAAAACTATCGGAGATGTTTTGAGACACTACCATTTCATTTTTATATCAAATGCTAGAGACAAGTTGGCGTAGCTGGAACGCAGAAGTCAATAGGCCTCCTCTTTTGACTACAAATTAGTTTCGAGTACGGTGTGTCTGTAGGCGTTTTTATTCTATGCTTATTGTATATAGCCTTAATATATTTAAAGTTTATAGAACTTTCTCATGTTTCTCGGTACTATTCAAATAAAACTGAACGTTTGTTAAACTATACACTCGAACCCACAGGAACTGTTACACTATCGTGACATCTTCTACTTTCACTTGGGATACGATGCTTATCTTTATCTATAAGTTTGCTTTCCTATCGTATTACGTCTTTACATGTTACTTGTATTTTAGTATCTAATTAGTAAAACTAATTACTGACTTTCTTTTGTATAACTTTGTGTTCGTTGGAAAGTTCCAATGTTAAATTAACTTTCCTTGGAACATAATTAGGTTTTGGTAATCTTGAAAATCCAAAGTAAATTTAGATACTAAAATGTTATAAAGAAAATAATAGAATTATGAGGCAGTCGCCATAGAATTAGTTTGTATTTGATATAATTTAGTTTATATTTAAACGTGTTATCAATTTTGGATTGCACAAGAATTCAAAATCAAATGCAAAATCTATTTTTATTTTTATTGACTAATATATACGGTTGATATTATTTTTTTTAAACTGAGATATTAATATAGATCGTTCAATGAGTTTGTTTCATTAACGATCAGCTGTAGTTTAATTAAGGACTTACTTTCTAGAAATTATCGATATTTTTTTAAATTATATATATTAAAGCCATCGGAAAGTACAAAATCAGTTGGTCGTTTATTAGTTACATATTTGGTTTTATTTATATAATTAAGCAGAGATAGTTGTCCTGCATTTTTGGTATGACAAGTGTTGCGTCAGTTGTATCTATGGGAGATTTTGAGGCTTACGGCAGCTTTCTCTGCCCTGTGGTTCAAGATTGTAATCTGATCGAGGATAATTAACGCTTTATACTGTATATTGATGTGCGTGATGATCAAAAACGTTAATTACTCAGGTATATTTTCGAAATCAATAATGTTAGTTTTGATAGAACTTCACAGATTAAGTGCATACACGGCCTTATGATATTTTAAGATTTTTAAGGATATTTCTGCACTGGAAAAGTGAATATATTTGTACCTGAATTAAGAGCGAATGTTGCTCTTAAAGATAACTGTAACATTTTATTTATTTATTTAATTTATGTACACACAAAGATAATTAAAAAGACACAATAGAACAATGTGTACTGTGTGTAAAAATCTAAGTCAGCATAATTGAAATTAATTTATGGGACTCCAAATAAAATGGCAACTGAACTATATTAATCTTTACATTTAAGTATTTTATATTTAATAATGAATAAAAAAATGTTGTTCGTAATCTCTAAAACCAAAGTTCAAATTTTTAAGCGATTCCTACTATAATGATTTCAAAATATACTTGTTCTGATCCGTCTGAGGTATGATAAAACTGAGTGAAAGTAAATTTTAGATTTCCATCCTTATCTCGGGCTTAAGGGTAAACGTCGCTAGGTTTATGATGATGCAAGTTAATCAGTCCCTTCGAGTCTTCCACGTCTTAATAGTGTGATAAGTAATGAGATCCACTTTCTATTTTATTAGTTGATCGGGTTATGCTTTTAACTTTTATTACGGTGTTGTAAAATATCTTAGTACATCTATTTGGACCATATTCATCTTTGTAAAGCCCTATATTTAACGACCACGCGAGTCGTTAATATTATTTTAATATGTAACTCAGTTTCATACATTTTTGTTTATCTGTGCATTATTCATATATCGATTGCAAAATTTTAATAAAGTAATTGCATTGTCGATTCTTATTTTAATCATATGGTTGCCTTTAAGATTACCCAGGGGAAATTTCAAGCCACTGTCATAGACACCCACAGTGCTGTAAGAACTAAAAGTACAAGTTGGAACGTTTTTTCTTTATTACATGCTGTGGTTTTTTTTGTGTGGCCTGGTAACTAAGATCTTTAAGCCATAACTTCATTAATGTAGATTTTATCTTTATTTATGGTTCCATGATACTAGTGCAATGCCCTTTGCCCCATGGAGTTTTTGGCGACTAATGGTAGGCTCCGCCATTTTGTTAATGGTTACGATGAAATGATAAGTAAATGAGAATGAAATTATAAAATATTGTTAAATAAATGAACTTACCCAATTGTATGAAGGGAAATGAAACGTAAGTCACTAATCAACGCTGAATGATTTATTCCATATATTGCATGATTTAACGATCCTTTTTGTCATAAAACTACACCAATTTCATGATAAAAACCATACTACAATAAAATATATGAAATAAAATATACAACACCCAACCGACCCCGCCATTAGGCTCCAAAAACTCCACATGTTGTTTTTTAAGTAGATTATTAGAGTTGTTGAAATCGTGACTGTGTAATAAACGGTGAATTATTTTTTTTCTATTTTGCCAGGATACTTTTTAAACACTACACCAAACTGTAGCATAAATTTAAAAAAACAACGCCACTACCAAATAGTTTCTAATTTAACTATTAGGTATGGTTCAAAAATTAGTTCTAAACTTCTCATTATTGCTTAATGTTGGATCGGAGCATGGTTGCCAACATATAAAAAACTTACAAACATTGGACTGGTATATGTATACGCTCCGTTAATAGTTGTATTTACTTTATCATTTCGAATTCATCGTCGTAATAATGTAGTATCATTTATTGTACTATAAATAAGATGATAATATCATCTTGATGATTTGGTATTTTAAATTAAGTTAACTTGTAACCAAAATTTTATATTTTTAAGATCTCAAAGAGATCGTTTTAAAAAGTTTCAATCTAAATTCCTAGGCTCCTTAGATTGAGAGCGGTTGTAAAGTAGGTCACTGGGGTGACTCATCAATATTGAAGCATGTAGTGCCATAGTGCCAGAGATATTTAGGACTGCAGTTGTGTCAGCCTCAAATAAAATGTGTTTATTTCAGAGCAAAACTACTTTCATAATGATGTGTCAGTTCTAAGTAAGATATCTGATTGTGCCAGTTCTCCCAATTATAAGTATGATCCCATTAAATCTAATGCTGTCCATCTGCAACTTCTTCAGCACAGATCATTATAATTTTTATAATCCTTGCTTTAATATATTTAATCTAAGGATAAAGCTTTAGGGAAAGCTGGATTGAAGTTTAATCATTATCAAAATCTTATAAACATTAGGACTATTTGAATTGATGTATACATATATATACATATTTCTCAATTCAAAAAGTCTAATGTATCGGTTACTCTGTAGATGAATGGTTATCGAAGTAGAAAGAAAAGAGCAGCGTAATTAAATCAGCTTGAACGAACATCTATATATTTGACTACACAGTTATTGAGTTATTGAAAATCAATTACTTTACAATAACGTCATTCTAATACCTTACTGTGGTAATGAGTATATAATACTCAAATCAAATAAACTTTATTCACCATAAACAGGATGAATACAAAGGTTGTTACAGGTGGTATTATATAGCTTAGTCTAATTAGCCATATATCCACAGCATGATAATTTATAATAATGTTTCATGTTTATGAAAAAATTTAAAAAAAAAAATGAAAAAATAAAATTAAATCAAAATTTGTATTTGTGTTTTAATAACTCAGTAATTAGTTAACAAATCGTCAAAATAAGTTGCAAGTTAATAAGCTTCATTGGAATTAATTGAAAGCTTTCGTATAATACTCGTTCAATCAACAGTGAGTAAAGAACTATTGAATGAAAGTGAATCTAGATCGGTATTGTTTGAAAATCGTGATATTAGATCGGGAAGAGAGATTACATTTTTATTTGAAATAGATATGTGACAGTGTTCATCGGTGTGTTATCCCATTATTATTCGACCGTGATCATAGAAATAAACTTGTTATTCTTGATACTGAAAACATCAGCACATAAACTTTAAAGTGTACAATTACAACAGTTTATGATACCTTCTTTTTATATGACACGTCATGAAATATAATTGTACATTGTCAAAGTCGCTATTAACAAGGCTTAAGCGTAAGAATAGAACCGATGTCGGACAAGGTGACGCTTGCGACTATATAAAAGTAGTTGTCTAGAATATGTCCCCAAGAGCAAACAACCTGCAATTTCATGCGCGAAATAAACTACAATTAAGGGTTGTCAAATTGTCCGAGCGCGGCGCGATAAATCGCTATAAATTTGCGATAACAGCCAACTGCGGCGATCGACACAGTCTACGCTGTTTACTGTTAAAGGACGCTTTATATTGACGCGGGATGTAAATGTTTTGTCGCCTTTGCCACAGATTTGTTGTTTGCTTCTTCAACGGTACAGTGTTTCTCGCATTTAGTATCTGTTCTTCGGCTCAGATAATTCATATTCGTTAGAATATAACTCACTGTATCCATTAGATTTATAGATCAAAAGCAGAGCTACGGTAATGATAGCGCGCATGTATTTTATAAAAGATGATTGTATCTATTTACAGAGAAGTGAGTTAGCTGATTTTCCAACGGTAGGCAAAATTATGTTTATCTTGTAGGGATTTGGAACGGATCTAACAATAACCTTTACTTTATTCTATTTTAAAATGTTCTATCGTGCAAATAGTAACTGTTACAATGTTTGTTGTTTTATCAATTAATAATTAAATTAAAAAATATTTTAACAATTATTATCTTTGTTGTAAATCAATGAAGCTTATTTTCGTTTATGCATGATTTGATTCATCTCCTATTTTAAATTGTCAGTTATGAATGACATTTGAACTATTTATATTCTACTAATTATTTATAATTATTAATTTTCAACATCATAAATGTAAAGCGATGTTTGACGTTAGTTAGATTTAAGATACACGAACACACATTAATCAATACAAATATGCGTAAAGTCACCGGTAGATAATCAATTAGCAAACATTTGTAATTAATTCAGGTATTGGTACCAATAGGTGTGTTTAGATCCCTTTAAATTATTAAAGACTTGATTAAACATCATAAGTGTAACAATGTTAAATTCTTTATTTCGCACTTAAGCAGTGGTAATTTTTTGTATTAAGGTTACAGAAATGGCATAGGTGCCAACTGTACGGTGTAATGTAACGAACACCTGATTAAGCAATTCATTTATAATTATTTGTATTTATTAAATTACAAATCAGTTCAGAATCAACTGTCAATCGCGTCGCGACATTATTTTCATATATCATTAGCAGTTAATAATCAAGCAATCAATTTTATATTTTATATTAAACAGTGTTAAAGAACTCAGTCTATCATTTTAATAGGAAATCATATGAGAAATCTCCACACTACACCGCACACCAACTAACACTGTAACATCAAGTATTTATCTTTTTAACACCGTTTCATAGGTGATTTTTAATATGAATGAAATGTCATTCAGATTCAGTGACAATCTGTAATGACAGATTGTCACTCCACCGATTACAAGTATCCTTGACGTATGGAGTAACTTTTGAGAAAGTGTACTATTAAATTTTATTTTATCGCACGCTCAAATTACAATGTGAAATTGAGATTTTCGTAATTCAGCACCATTAAAAGCCATTAAGCAAAAAGTAAATTGCTATATATACATAAGTTGAGACCTTGTTTTTACTGAAACTAACTGTTATTTTAAATATGAATATATTATTCTTGTTATCTGAGGTTTTCGCTTAATTCCAGTAAAAATAGAGTTAGAAACATATCAATTTACAATGATCTAATGGTACAAGAATTGTAAATATATATTTTCTTAATCATTTTTGTCGTTTCTATTTCTTATTGAAGTTCAAAATATGAAAACTATTATTTTTTAAATCTTAAGTTATGAAATCTTGTACAAGTTTGGGTGTAGCGATTTCTAGATTTTTGTTATTTTCTTTAACTCAAGAGATTTAAGTTATTTAGAATCGTAATATATAAGCGGTGGAAGGTATATCAAAAGAATAATAAGTATCTTTCTATACAATACACAGTGGTTATAATAATTTTATTTATACTATTCACGAAAACTTACTAGAATTTAGAACTAATAGTGTAAGTTTGCAAGAATTTCGAGCCAAGACATTTGGAGGAATGATTTGTATGTGCTAAATATCCTGATAATAAAGCACAGCCGATTACGCGTAAGCAAGTAGTACAAGTTGCGACAGATCAGAGCTGAATGTAAGACTAATGCACCGCGTGGGAGCTGGAATATGCAGGGGACCGACAAAATAGGCTGTGTTGTCGACAGGTAACTAATGTATACCAGCGCAGTATTAGGCATAACATGCTGTAGAAATTGTGAGGTCGCAACTTGAGATCGAATTGGAATATTTCATATTTCTCTTGACTACAAGTTTATTATTCTTTACGGGGTTAGTTTAGGCCTTATCTCACTTAATTTTAGATGGTGATTTGTTTGTAAATGGAAGACAGATACACCCGTAATACCTCAAGCATGGAGGAACCTCCAACTACTGGAACGGAACAAGGCTGGTCACATTAAAAAGTGCTACTGTCGTAATTTTTTTATTACAGTTATATTAATACTCCTTTGGCAAAGGAGAACATCAAAGCCACGAAAGCTCTAGATCGATGTTATATTATTTTGAATCGGTATCAGATAACATATTGACTTCTTATGTGATAGAAATTAAACTATTTAATTACCGACAAAGTACCGAATGAGGTGCCAACATTTGAATTTAGATAAATAATGACGTGAACCTTATTGCCTTCTCTAAGGAGCTATCGTTGTATGACCAATAAAACCTACAGACATCTTCTTTCTCACATTTCTTGCTACTTCAACTTAAGTGATATGGTCTCGCAATATTTAATGGGGCATTTAGGAAATGTTACACAAATATTTAACCATTTATATGTATTTTATCAGTATTGGTATAATTCATCCATCTATCTATTTACAACCTTGGGAGCTTGTTACCCCGAAGTAAGTGATCAACGCTTATCTCACAACACAGAGATTAATATAATTATTTATAATTTGCTATTAATTCCAGAGGTGCGTGTGGCACTATGGCGGTCGTGCAGTCCGTGAAGCTGCCAAGGGCCACTACCGCGCGGTTTGCCGCGCTCTTGTCGCCGAAGCCCTGGAGTTGGCATCCTTCCTCGCTAGGGTGCGTGTTGGCGGCGCCAGGGATCTCGGTGCTGCTGAGGACTCTGCCACACATTTGGACACGCTACAGTTCTCGGATTGGGTGAGCGTCTGATATTTACGCGGTATTACCAACCATAAACATAAAACCAGGATCACCAACTACATATTACACTGTTTATTGTATGTTTGAGACAACGTTTTAATAATAAAAGATTAAAAAATAAGAACTTAGATACTTCTGGAGTAAGCCTGATTAACTAGTGTTTAAGATCTCAGGAGTTTTTATAAACCAATGACTAGCTGACCATAGATTAGCTTTATTTCTTAATAGAAATAGGTTTTTCCAATCTAACTATTAATAGTTCAGAGATTTTGCGTCAGACTCGAAATGTTATAATTACTTTTTAAGATAGATATAGACAATAGTAGTAACTAATATTATGACTAAATTCATCGCTATCTCACCAAAGTGTTGCTTTGAGCTACTCAACTGCTACTTTTCACACCAGCTAAGTTTCTTCCCTACCAAAAATAAAATGAGCCCTTGGTAACATCCATAACGACTAATAAATATTCAATCCACATAGCTTTTGGAAATTACGCAGCAACGCATTTAAATTTATCAACTTAGAAATCCAGGAGCATTTTGTGGGATCAAAATGCGAATATAATGAGCGAGAGAGAGAGCTATATAACTAGCTATATGAGCTATATATATATATAAAATGTTGATTCCCACCTTACTGTGAAACACTATAAACCAAACTACACATAAGTTCTTTCTGTATTTTGTTATGATAGTAAATAATTATTATACATATTAACCCTATTTAAGTACCCAAGTATTATTTTCTTGTTTCGTCAGATAAATTTATAATATTTTAGTGATAACTTCGTCTCAACTAGTTACGCAGAAGTAGAAATATCTATACTACAGTGAATTCAATGTAATCAGTAATACCCACCAACACATCACGTTGTGTCCTATCAATTAAAGAGCCATGGGTGATATACCGTTGTTCTAACTAACCACACCAATTCCATTGACTACCGACGTTAGTGAGAATATGAACACTAAACGCTTTATTTTGATGCAATGTATAATCAATTAAATGAACACTGTCAGAGATTCCAGCAACGAGGTTTTAGAAACGGTTTTTAGGATCGCTTCAAAAATGTTACACGTATATTTACGATGTTATTTCTCCAAAGCATTGTTTACTTATCTAATACTATTAAACTTTTCCAATCATAGTCTAACCGAAGGATATGGAGAGCTCTGCAAGTACGTAGATTACAAAACTTATGGAATGCTTGCTTATGTCATGTCTATCGAAACGTCACCGACCTTCCTTATATTACCAAACTTGTAGAATAACCAAATAGGTACCTTTTAAGCTGAAATTCTAATCGCAATAATATTACATCTCTTTTCTTAAAAGAACAATTCATTTTATTGTTTAGTTCTACTTTATTCATTATGTTACACGTATTTATAGTAAAAATAAATTGTATTGTGCATGTTTTTCGTTCTTCTTTGGACGCCTGTAGCTTTGTTGTTAGCAAAATGAACGATTGATGCTTATTTCTCTTTCAACTTTACAGGCGCGGTTCTGGATGCAAGTGATAGGAGAACTAAGAATGGGTGTAAAGTTAAAGAAAGTCAACTTCTCCAGGACACCAATTGAATATGAAATGACCCCGTATGAAATTCTCATGGACGATATTAGATCTAGAAGATATACTTTAAGAAAAGTTGATGGTGCGATACCTCCCAGGTTTGTTAGACTGTTATTTACATATTATTATTATTCAAAATATTGTATTTCCTATTTTTATATTGAATTAGCTTAAGCCCGCGGCTGCGCCAGCGTAAAGTACGGGCTCTCGCAAATGTTATATTACCTATACCTTCCATGATAAATGAACTATGTATCACAAAAAGAATTTTAAATACCAACCAGTAGTTCCAGAGATTACCCACAACAGACACGTAAACTATACCTTTTTATAATATTAGTATAGATGTAGTGTGATTGCTAGTTACGGAAAATAACTCAAATCTTTTTTTGCAGTGTAAAAAAAGACGCACACGCGATGATTCTCGAATTTATTAGAAGTAGACCTCCACTAAAAAAAGTAAGTATTGACCGTTTGCTAGAATTATTACTTTCAGATAAATTCTATTGAATATATCAATATGCTATGTATTATAATACTCTTTGTATATGTAAAATATTCTTCTTGAACACTTTCTTGAATAATAATTAGTCTTTAAAGTACACCAAAATTACTTATTAATATTTCAACGCAATGATAATGAAGATATTATCGGCCTAGAAATTGTATTAGATAGCTACCATTTTTTATTTAATATTTAGAAAGATTCAAAAAGTTTCAAATATTTTATCATCAAAGGGGTACGTAATTAATTATAATAAAACTTTATTTTTTGTTCCAAGTTAAGCACAATATTATAAATATTAACGGAATTATTACTGTCAGATCAGACAATTGAAAAAATTAAATTAAATGATGTTCTAGGTACTACATACAAAATAAGATAAAGACTTGGAGTGGTAAAGTAATTTTTATTTGACGACAATTAAATCCTCGTTTTATTTTCTATATGTGCAGGCATCAGAACGAAAACTACCACCGCCCAGACGAGAAACGACGCCCAGAGAACAACTCATGGCATCCATACAGGTGGGCAGGCAGCTGAGGCCGACGCCCTACTCGAGAAGACTATGTGAGTTAGTTTATACTTAGTTTTTGACCCCAAATTTGAACTACGCACTCCTATGTCCTAAAACTGCATTACATCTAGTCCTTTAAAAAGTGCTTGGAAAGTGCCATAATTATCTAAGGTATGTCCAATTTTCACCATCAACAAATTCGTAAAGTTAAGTAAAAGAAAGTAAGTGAAAGAAAGTCAACTTCTCCAGGACACCAATTGAATATGAACTGACCCCGTATGAAATTAAAAATATATGTTGAAGAAGTACCTCTTTCCAATACATTTAAAATTAACGGTGATCTCGTTAAAGTTTTCTAAATTGACAATAGAGAGATAGCGGAGAGGTTTCATCGTTCATTCAAGAAATTGCTTTATGGAGGAGGTAGATAGGTTAAATGTTGTAAGGCAGGACAATCAGACGTTTAGTTCTCCATTTATACGCTTTATTGTGTAATAAAGTATAAATAAATATGATAGATAAGGGAAAAATTAAATTTTTATTACGTTTCGTTACATTACGTTTACGTTATGTTAGGTTTTAGTTTTGATCTTCATCGGTAACTTATTGTAACTCCAACTCAAAATGGTTCAAAAGTTATCTTCACTGCTGCGTTACAAAGCAAAGGGTTTTTAGTTAAGTATTAGTTAATTTAGAAAGACTGTGGATATCACTTATCACGAGACATATGTTATTACTTCACCTGACGGTTAATTATAACATAGCATAAAATTAAATTTCTCTTTTCAGATTCCGTATCCTTTCCCCAAGTCCTGCGTTCCAAATTAAAAAAAATATCTCCGCCATAACAATTATATAACAACGTTCCTGTCTGTATAAATTGTGTTTTATTTTTGTGCCAAATATTTTTGATTTTAATTTATACTTGCGTATTTTAATACTCTTTGTATTAAAATTAACATTGAACCAGAAGAATATCTACGATTTATGAAACATATTTGTGTTTTAGAGGTAACTACAGTTACCTTTAAAGGTGCGCTGGATTGAGTGATGCTTTCTGCAAATTTGTCTCAGATGCCCATTGCTCTGCGAAACCGCAAGGCGTTTATTTCATACTTGCAGAGTTGTAAAATAATATAAACATTAATTGTTCATGAGTTATGAATATTTAAAGTTTTAACTAACTTTAATTAAACAAAATATTAGAATCATACCGTTCATTTCTAATTATTTTCTTCTGGAAGTTAACCTGCATCTGTAAATGTCTAGTTTCATGACTCTTTCAGTTAATCCAATTTTATTATGTTTAAGAGCTTAGAGTTTATGATTATAATTCAGAATTCAGTATCAAAACTATTTAATATGTAACATTATCTTAACTTTAAAAATTGAGCCTCACTGTGGTCATATTACTATCCAACACAAAAGTAGACAAATGAGAGAAATTCTCCCCGTAAGTCGAAATGCTAAGGAAAAACGTAAGTACCTTATACTGGCCTACGTATGGAAAAGCGCGTGCGGAAAACTGTCTACGCACGTGAAAACTTGCTGAAATTTTGGCAATCTATTGAGATTTTTCGCATTTACTGCTGAGCAAACGATCTTTGTTCTACTGGCATACGCTAAATGTATTTCATGATTCAACAAAGGAATTGAGTCTCGCATTTATCAACTTTAGGATACGTAAACAATTTTTATCTCACTGAAACGTAACAAAATTTACTTGGTGTGTTAATCGAACGTGCGTAAAAATTTGCTTATGAAATTAAGAAAAATGTTTCAGCTAAAAAAGCGTTGTAATATTACTATGATAAAATTATAATTAAACTGCGAATGTATACTTTTTCTTGAGAGAACTGTATAGGTTTAGCGTTTTTTTTAATACTAATTATACACTTCGTTGCATTTAATGTATACTAATATTTTAAAGCTGTAGAGAATTTGTTTGTTTTTTTAAACGCGCTTATGTTAGGATGCCAATTAATAAATTGAAGTGTTTTAATGGTTCTGAGCTTGATGATTGGGATATAGTTGCTCTGAAATGTCAATATAAAAATCTCTTTGTAAATTTATAAAGAACCTCAGTGTAGATACACATAATTTGAGACAACTGGTTAAGAATTTTGTACGGACTAATATAGAAGACACAAAATTTAGACAGTTAAAGAATATTCCTTGTTTTGAAGTAGATTGATGTCAACGTGATTGAATGTGATGCTAGTGAATATGGCTTCGGTTCAGATTTGTTTCAGGATAAACAGATTAAAAAACTTCTTGTTGTCTTAACAAAACTGAAATAAAATATAAGCAAATTTAGAAGGAGATGTTGGCAGTAGTTTTTGCTTGTACAAGATTAATCATTGTTAGTAATTCTAAGATAATAGTAAAAACTGATCATTAACTCTTAATCGATATCTTAAATAAGCCTTTAATAGAAGCTCCTATAAGTATACAAATGATAATGCTATCAGGACAGAAATATAATGTTGAATTAAAATTTATTAGTGGAAACAATAACATAATTACAGACACGTTGGCTAGTGCTCCTGTACTAGAGAAAATAGATATCAAAAATGATTTAGAAAATTAAATAAATAAAAAGAAGAAGTTAATAAACAGTCTATCATGTATAAAATATAAATTTCAGATATGCTCTTAGAGACTTTAAATAGAATCTGCTGAGTTATGATTTAAATCAGTTAATAATATTCACAAAGACTGGATTTCCAAAATTTATATCAAGTTTACCGTTGAAATTACATAGTTATTACAAATTAAAGCATGGGTTATCATAATCACAGGGACTTATATTTAGAAATGGCCAAATTCTAATACCAATACAGCTTTTTATAAAAAAATACTTTAAAGTAATATGAGAATTTAAAGCATCCTTAGATTAGCAATTCAAAATGTATTCTAGTAAATGATTCAGTGCAGTGCAGGTAAAATTTTCAGAATGTCCCCTGTATCTGTAATTCAAATTAACGGTGTCATAATTTTATTGATGTTTCCATACTTTTTATAGGTTGGTATGCGCAAACGCACTCTCGCGCATACCCACGCACTTATCAGTGTTCTAGTTTCGTAACGCATCAACACACTGAGATATATTTCACGGCTCTTTTAACAATGGCTGTTTTGATTGTATCTGTGTGGGTAAAATGTGATTTGCGATTTACAATAAAAATATTTAAAGATCTATTAATTCAAGTTCGGATTTAAATGTGCAATATATTTAGAAACATCCCCACAAATTGATATTTCAACGTATGACTTCAAATTTTATCTTTAGATAGCCTAATTTGAAAAGCATATTATCAGAAAAGTATTTAATAATATTTAATATTCAATTTGAAAATTCATCTAAAAACAGTTTTTGAAACACGTCAAAAATCGTAAACACAAATGAAGGAATCGGTTTACAATTCTGTTGAAATTACGTAAATTTGATTAAATTCTGCCAACTCAAGGAATTACATAATTTTGTGTTTGATGTCGATCTTGAAATAAAATCGAATTCTTGATTGTTCTTATTGCATAATCAAGTCACGAATATGTTCACAGCTGTTAAAAATAAATCTTAATCAAAGTGGTATGAACTAAGCGAATGCATAAGGTTTTAATAAAGAGGGTTTATAGATACAAAGGAGTATGATATCAATTGTCTTTGCCATAGATATCGATGGTCTTTGCATTAAATTCTGTTCGTGACTGACATGACTGAAAGACTGTATGTATCGATTTACTATCTATTTGTTAAACATATTTATTCGTGTAACGAATGAATCATGTTCAAATTGTGTAATATATATATACAGTTGAATCCAGAGATAAACCACTGTTGGAGTTACAGAATAGTCCAAATATTGTAAATGATCGTTATTATATTCTAAATGTAGATTGGAAGTAATATCGGAGAATTGTGGAAATACTTGTCGTAATCTAGATTCTGGAGCGAAATGTAGGTCAGCACGTAAAAGGAGGTTGGAGTCGCCCTGTCTGCAGTTAAACGAATACTAAGGCTTGGTCACAGGCAATGATGGAACATTAAGAAATGTACGAGAGAGTAAGAAGAGTGTGAATATAATTATCATTATTATAATTAATGATTTTAAAATTTATAATAATTAATTAAGTTATTCCTACGAAGTTATGTGAAGTTGATTAAGGTAACTAGTACACAGTAAAGTGGACAATATATGACTTGAAAAAGACAGAAGTTATGAAAGGTATTAAACAATAGATAATTCAAAGTTGTTTTTACAATCTTAAATTTTATATGTAATAATAGTAATATTTTCTCATCTAGCTGACAGTAAGAGCTTCTGTTATGGATACTAATAATGCTTTTGAAAATAATACTTTGTCATTTGTATAGAACTGCCTTTGATCTATAAATATATTACGCTAACTTACCAAGAAAATTTAAGTTGAAGTAATACAAAATATTTCATATAATAAGTAATATATTACTTACTTACGTTCATCAATATGCGCGCGTGTTAAACAAATAAACGGAAATATGTATGTAAAAGTCACGTTGTTATTAAATAAATTACTTAGTATTTATTGTGATCCAATAAAAAAACCAGCGCTACTCAAAGTTGCTTAACCTTATTTCCGCAAAAAATACTTCCCTACTTTTATGTCGCTGCTCTATCGCTTAAAATATAACGTTTATATTGAAAATTGTGGTTTTTGCCGATGAAATAAATGATGGGCGATCAAAGCGAATACTTGTATGCTTATTTAATGACAAAATGTAGCAAGGTATGTTGTGTGAAAAATAGTAAAATAAGAGAAGTGCGGCTATTGTGGACTACAATAGGCTAGTGAAGTGAGCGGAGATCGAACCTAACGAGTACATTCCACGTGATTCCACGTAACAGGTTTTAAAGTCTGAGGTTCGATAACTATGCAATAAAATAAATAATTAAATACAAAAGTATAAGTCATATTTTCATTTTATTTAGAATGCATATTTTTTACTCTTTATTTAGTTATACTGTTCAAAGACAAATGATATTAATATTATAACGACTGAAAAAAAATATAATTAATTACTCGTAATATAAATAAGTCTCATATTAAATGCCATTGGCGATCGCTTACAATGAATTGTTTATATTGGTATGGTTTCTAGTAAAATATTTTCCACTGTAAACGCTTCAGAAACAGAGAATTTCCGCGCGTAATGTGTAAAAACCCACATTAAATTCTATTTAAACAACTATAGCTAACAAAATCACTGTTAGCAAACCAAACACTGCAATGCAATCGCTTTGATAAAGGATTTATAATATGTTGCCGATGTCGAAGGGAAACCTACAAAAGTTTGAGAGACGCATGCTGCAAAGCAAGACTCAATCTTTGTTAACCGCAGTCTCTGTTCGACCTTACTATCGGGTGGTACTGCGTGCGTCTGTTAAGACATAATTGTAAATGAAAACTGTAACTATTTGTTTGGTTTTAAAAAAATAGTGACGCGTAACAAAGTGTAAATTTTTCGACCCAATTCCAAAACAGAATTTCCGGGTTGAAATAGTTTAAAGGAATATGAACCTTAATTAGATTAATTGGAGTGCAGGTTTTGTGTCCGGCTTCCTTTCAACCCTTAGCGTGAGGTTACATGTACTTCTTTAATAGAATTAACGTGGTTTGTGTTTTAAAGAAAATAGTGCTGTTTCGCGGATTTTCATTGTGTCAACCTAAATTAATCCTTGACGCTTCAGTTTTAAGCTAGTGTTTGGAATTAACACGTGGATTTTTTATTGTTTTGGTGGAATTTGACCTATTTATAATGGGAGTATGTGTCACGAACACTTTGGCGATGGAATTAAGTCGTAAGTATCTAAAACTTTTTTTATTATTGAAAAGTTCGTATTTTTACGCTATTTACATTTTGATAGGTCTAGGTATTTTGTATTGTTTGTTAGTAATTTAAGTTTTATAATGAGGTTGAAACACTAAGATTTTAACGAACAAGTTACCATAATCTATAGACGCGTGCAGTCCCATGATTACTTACGCTTTAAAAAATCCTCCTTTAATATCGTTTTAAGACTTTTGTTGATTACAAAGTAGACAAATCCAACTGCTCCTTACGCTTTACCTTCTTGATGTGCCTTAGTTCCTCCACGACACGACTCACCTGAGCCGAGGTCCGAGCCTTTAGAGGCACCCTCAGGTTTGTCGCTCCCTCATGACTCGAGCGCCCTGGAGACTCTAAGAGACAGCGGGACACCTCCCCTGGAGGTGATGCCTGTCGATTAGAACTCCTCCAGAGGCGAATAGCCCCTTAAGGCTTGAGACTCTCCAAGGTTCTCGCCTCCTTAAAACCCCGGTAACGCTGTAAAGGCCATCTGCGGCCAACAGTATTAGTCAGTCCAAAAAAAAAAGATGTGCCTTAGTTACGTAATTAATTGCAGGTATACATGGGAAAGGCAGTTGTATTTAACAATATTTGTAGTCCTCGAGAATTTTATATATATATATATATATATATATATATATATATATATATATATATATATATATTATGTTAGATAGTCATAATCTATCTAATTATATAATTGGCCTACAAAATTAAAAATAAACTTATGTAATGAGCTGTGTACTGTCCCTAGTTATAAATAAATAAGTTGAACTATTTTTAGACGCTGAATAATTCCACGACTTAGCGATCAACAATCATTTTTGTTTTAATATTCCATTTGACGTCAGAATCGTTAATTTATACGTAACAATATGGTTGATTTATTTGTTTCTCACCGAAAACAGCGCAGCTTTACTTTTATTTTTAATTTGAAGCCACTAAGTCATACCGCAAAGTAAATTCCGTTTTCATACTTACACAATTTACGTTCAGTTTAAGTAGATTAGGGTACGTCGCCGCAAGTGGTGGCCTAATATCGAATATGTATTGACAAGTAAGTGGCCAATCAATTTATGTAACGACACATTCACTTAACATCGGATTTCTTTAAAATTTAAGTTGTTCGACTAGTCTATTCTGATCACCGGATGCTGTATGTATCAAAAATCGGCTATGTTTGAGCCAGACTACTGCACGTTTCGCGACACATTTTCAATTTTTGATTTTATTTTCTTTACATTTTTTACGACATTCCTTCTTTCTTTCATGATAACAACAGTGCCCTAGGATTTTTCCCATGCAGGCGTCAAAATATGCGCCATAAAGACCGTATCATTTGATTGCATTGACTTAGATGTTTGATATTTTTACAATTCCAAGTGTTTGCATACTTAATATTTACTATTAATTTCAAATTGAGAACTCTATGCACTCCTGAGATTGACTGACAGATATAGAGGGAATCCTTAAACTTCTAAGCATGAGTTTTAAAAAAGATCTTTAAACCACGTTTTGTAATAAGACGGACTATAAGGTACTACTTTAAATTCTAAGGTAATTAGTTTCAATGTAGAAAAATTGTATTGGTTACTTGATGCGTATTGTGAATCCCTTTTGTGATTTTATATTTTATTAAGATTCTTTATTTCAACTCGTAACAGTAAGGATTTACCAACGAAATGAAGACTGGGTAACAGTTATCTGGGCAAATCATTTGTAAACTAGTTAACATGACATAAGTCACTCTGAATTGTATCTGCTTTATGATAACAATCAAACAATGATGATATAAAATTGTTTATGACAAATAGTTTGAATACCAAAGCAGATAGATAAGAGACAGCGGTATATAATATACATACAACCTCCATATACAATATTTAGTTACTTTGATAATCAGACAATTCTGAAAGACTATCAAAGATGTTATTTAAACTCATATTTATGGCTGATTTATTTTTTGTATATTATACTATTTTTTATTAATTAATTGAATGCCGTCTGGTCAAGTGGTCAGGAATCCTGTCTACTTAGCCCAAGGTCCTACGTTTGTATTTCGATATGGGGCGTTATTTGTATGATAAGAACGAATATTTGTTTACTATGAATACTTGTTATTTCTTATATCTGTTAATATTTGTGATATACATGAAAATTTTACATACATAAATTGCATACATACCTCCGTTATCTACTATCGATAACACTAGCCGTTAGTTATGATTATTTTGGGCTAGATAAATTGGTGTTAGTGTCAGATATATACTATTATTTTTTAAGTATAATACATTACCATTATATACATTGATGTCGAATGACGTAAGAAATGGAATAAGCACACTAGTAAATAATATAGTATCTATGACAGATATCATGAATTTGGAAGCATCCTGAACTAAAATGCAAACTGTAAACAAGAGTAAACAGTCTTAGTTTCCATAACACCAAGATCCATTTTCATGGTACTACCAGTCATTTCACACAACCTACTTTGAAGATTTGTTGTTTTCTGTCACGTCGTGACCGCAGACGATGTTGTTACACAGACAGACATCAATTCAAGGCTCCTACTCCAACTGTTTGGTATGTAGAGAGCGTGCGACACGCGAATTTTTAGTCACGGATATTGTTAACAAATTATGGGTATTGAGAATTATTTAAAATTGAGATTAATTTACTTTTCTTAACATACCATTTTGCAATTATACATGCAAAATTTGGTTAGACTTTTTTATTCTTTAGAATAACAAAGATTTTTATTTTAATAGGTTTCTTTTACTTCCATAAACAAATTTGAAAACCATTCCATATTTTTTAAGTTACTTCAAGGAAAACAGTAAAGCACAGGTCAAATGAAACGATTCATATTTATTACTTCATTATACGTAATAATGAAATTATAAATATGTTTAACTAATACTGTGACCTAGAATTGCGTAAAGAAATGCTCGTTTATTATGGAGGTAATCGATTTAAATTTTAAATACCTAATAATGTGGTTTCATATTCATTGGCACAAATGCAGTTGGTACGAACCGCAATAAGAATGCAAATGACAAAAACTAGACATTGAACTCTCCGATCTTTTGTGAAACAGCACTTTGTTAAAAATGTAGGTTGCGTATTTTTAATGCAGCTGAACGTTGCAGAAATGGGAAAATAGCCGCCATTTTTGTAGTTTTTGGCATAGTTTAACTTCCGATTTTATTGGGTTGACGCTGATTTTTACTGAATAAACCTTTTCACTTGTAAATAATAAAGTGTAGATTTCACTTTATTATTTTGGTTCTGCAATTTCATAATGAGGATATTGAGTAAGTACCTAGTTAATTTTGAACATATGATATCAAATCAATAAGGAAAGTCTTGGTCTTATCATTAAGTTTCGTATTGTTCACGTGACGTCACGTCGAGAAAATTTATGCGGTTAAGGTAGTGCCCCTGGAATGACGCCAGGCCTGGTAATCTTGGAAAGTTCTCACTAATCGCTTTTACATTAGTTTCTGTAGATCTTAGAAGAGATCCAATATCAAAGATTTTAAATCAAGTTTTCTTCCAATAATATTAAAAGTAGAGACTTAAATACCTATCAGTTATGTAACAGTTAGCACTTTTTTGTTACTTGCATATGATTCAATTTTCTTTGAAGAAAATAAGTGAAAATTCAGTACAATGCTCAGATTAACGAGGCTATTTCCAAATCAAGTGTGAATTCATTGCCACTAGTAAGTCGTTGAATTGTGATTTAACTACTAGTTTAGCTATAGAGAGATATAGGCATGTAACAAAGTTATCCTAAATAATTTTTTGGAAATAATTATAGTATTTATTTGTTATACTATAACAACTATAAAAATTTCACAATCAAAATTGTTTTTTCAAAGGTCTGCAGAGGTTTTTATATTAGATCCATTGAATACAGTCTGTCGTAAGTGTAGTATTAAATAGCCGGCAAAGGATCCATTGGCTAAACCCAGTGTAGTGAACGTAGATAATATTTGTCAAGGCCGAATTGAGTTTTGCGCATGATAGATGTATTTAGAAATGCTTTTGTAATTTTAATACTCTTTAAAAATGTAATACAATTGATGTCAATGCGAACTGAATATTAAACTTTAATCATGAGATTTTTTTGTAAGTATTATCGAAACACCAAGATATTAGTAATGGTAAAGTTAGGTTTAGTTAAAATACAAAAATGTCAAAGCAATAGCCAAACTATTTATATAAACGTTCATCACAAAATTCAAGTCATGAAATACATATAATTTAATGTTATTCATGCTTATATTGAATAAGAGAACCAAAAAATATTTTTTAATATTATGCTCTCCTTAAAAATTGCTAAAAGTGAGTTATACCCTTTTTAACAAAGGTGATAAAAGAGTTTTAGGTTTGTTACAAAACTCTCCAAATTAGTTCCGATGGACCACCAACTTAATTTGTAACGAAAATGTCTAATGCGCTTATGAAATGCTAGAGATAATAATATACAATTGAACAAAAGTGAGTGAACCACTTAATACTAAATCGCAAGGTTGGATCTGACCAGTCTCTGATCACAATTATGTGGTAAATATCGAGTTACGTAGACGATGCACAATTCGTTGGCTATCGAATGGTTTAGCAATAACGTCTTTACGACATATATGAAAAACAAAAACATTCATTTTGTAAATATTAACTTTTATATGTAATTTAACGCATGTGTACTAATCATTAACTTATTGAAACGTATTGTTTGTGAAATCAATAAAAAGTAATAACCATTTTAGTCAAGAATGGAATACAATTACCTAGGTAAATTAATTTTGAATCTATATGATTACGCGTTAATTTATCAAATGAGGAACGTAAGATTATAATTTTCAACAGAGTTGTAATTTTAAATAACTTATAAATTTTATACTTGTTACAAAGAATCTTTCATTTGCAATTAGTCATGACACGAATTCTTCTTAATTCTACAGAGACCTTAAAAACTGGTACTTCATACATTCATCTTTTATCTATTAATTATAACTAGCTCTGTGAATTAAAAATATATGAGAACGTTTTGTAAATTAAGGCTTAGCAATTATTACCTCAAACAATAATTACGAAGCTTCATTGTCTTTTTGACCTCTTTGACGCGAAGTCTTAAGTGAAATTGGTAATCTGTCTCGAAATTACGTAACTAGTTACGAAATTACGGGACAGGATATGAAAGGACAGGTATACAGAAGTTAGGGAATTGTGGCATCAATTTTTATTATGGCAATAATTTTATTTTATACTTATTCCATCAGAATCACTATAACGGCGCAGTATCTTAACAATTGATCTAAATCATTCTCACAGTGTATTTTCTACGGCACGCACATTTTGTCAAAAGCCACTTTAAAATCATTTCGGTTATGTAAATATTTATTTGTTATATTAGAGATGCATTTACCTTGTGATAATTCACCAAGTAAATAAGTCATCTGTTGCATCACGCCATTATAATCGATTTTTAGCCATTTTTGTCTAAACAGTGACATAATTTTGATATTATCATTGCATTGAATGCTTGCATAATCATCGAAATAATTATAAATGCCGGAATACTTTTCTGAGGAGTGATCAAATATTTGTCTTTTCATTATGCAAAAAAATTAAACTACCTTAATCCTGAGAAGCTTTTATTCCACACTTTATTATACGCTTTATATGTTCGTCCAATTAATCAAACATAAAACCATGTTTCACATCCTAACAACAGAATCAAACAAGTATGTAACTGGTCGACTTGTTAGTACTATTACTCGGTCAAATATCCGACAAAACATACGATTACCGTTACTACAGCTCGCGGGGAACAAATATCAGCGCACTTTCTTTCACAAACCTTATCCAGTTGGAATAAGAGTAGTTTTTGTGTATTCAATTGCTGTGCTATCCAGTATTAGTTACAGGTCATTTGAGGTATCTTTCACTAGAGGAGTGATCAAAAAATATGATTTAATTGTTAGTTTTTTGTTGGAGCATTATAGCTACAAATGACGTCATGAATAAGAAAATATCGAACACTTTTGGACTGTCATATTTACTCCACTATAATTTTAATTCAATCTCGCAGAATTTCTTCTAGTTAGACAAAGTTTGATGGGTAGATCTATTGCATATTTAATGTCAATTTCATAAGGCTTTAATTAAAGTAAAGCTTAAATTTATTCTATAAGTATTATGATTTTGCAAAACAAAATTTACGCGGGTGTTTATAAAAACCAGGTTTATAACACACATTGTCTATTTGAGTATTTATGTATGAAGGTTAAGTATTTACTTTCTAACAACTAATTTCTTAAAGCTGACAGTGATAAACTGTATTCTATAAATAATAAAGAAGGATTTATTAAGATTAAAGCTTTTTAATAATATTTGTATAGTCTCTCAAATCTCTTCGTAAAACAGTAGATAGAAAAAGTTCTTTTGTGATATAAATTTGATTAATAACATACAGTTTTAAAAACAGATCACCTTAATTTATAATTAATTTATTTCTTTTCGTTATTTATACTTTATCAAATAAAATTCATCAGTTAACAACAAGATGATAAATTAATTAAGGTGTAGAAACTTACTTAATAAGATTGATTGATAGGTTAAGAGTTAAGAAACTACATATTCGTGCTTATTTGGTTTCTATCACTTTCGTGAAAAATGAAATATGTTTTACAAAGTTATTAAAAGAGGTGTAGTTCAATTGCTACAAAGAATTGTCTGAACAATACTTGAAATATTTATTATTAATATGCTCTCTATTATTTTTGGGTTATAATTAGCCATTGTTCTTTTTGATATTTATGGTTAAACAGTCAAAAATTTCCTTGCCTTAAGCGTGAAATTCCATATAAAATAAATAAGCCGCTATCTTAAAAACTATATTATTGTGTGGGAGTAATAATCGGCATTAATATCTTCCTATATGGTAAGCAAATAGGCGTAGGAGTTAAATATATAAGTATTTAATTAAAATTCGGCTGTTTAGAAAATATTGCTACAATAGTATATACGGTACTTTTAAGAGACAACGCAATTTGTTTTGATTTATCATTTCAAAAACAGTTTAAGAATCACATAACTCAATTAGCCATTCAAATGAGATGATACCAATCTGAAATGTACTTTATTAATTTTGGCAATACTAGGCAAACATTATTTATAACGGTTACAAAATAACTAAACAATGGTCAGATATTGTTCAGAATGTAGAGACGGGAATGCCATGATTGAGAATAAAGCTGCTGCTTGTATTGTAAGTGGCTATCTGCAAAGGCCACTCGACTCGGACAAGGCTAGCAAGTATACTCGCGGAACTGTTGCAATCAGGATAAAACATTGAAATTAAATATGGTATATATATATATAAATATATGTCGCACTAACTGTATCAGAGGTTGGAACTAATCAGCCTTTTGATAAACAGGGGGTGTTGTATGTACTCTTAATTACGTTCAGTTGAATGACAGATTTATTTTTGCTATATCGTGAATTACTAATAAAGTAATGAACTTTATTAGTAATAAAGGAAAAACTAGACGTAGGCGTGAAATTATTTTTCTTAACTATCCGGATCGCTAACAACCTGTCAAGTGTGATATTTATGAAAAGTAGTCCTAAGTATGAGTCCTAAGTATATATATAAATATGAGCATGAGTATGAGTAAGATATAACAATTTTGAATAGTACGTCATAATTATTAGGCGATGTTCCATACTGAATAACGAATATTTAATTATATATTTGTAATCTTGTCGTTAAGTTTCGCCAGTTATTTTTATTTTTAATCTACCCCCGAATTAATCCATATCAACACACAGCATGATAATTTCGAACATTGGTGATAACTCATGTCAATAAAATAAGTACATGCAAAATAAACCACCCTGTTAATCATTTAGTTATATCCTATCGACATTCCAAAATATAAAATAATAGAACTTTCTCCCATGCCTCAATAGAAGCCAAAGAATTGATTACAAAACCTTTTTATTGAGTTAGTTCCTTCCGCGATGATAAAATGCAGTTTCCCAAGATCATGTGTAAAAAGATAAAGAAGTCACGATGAACTCAGACAATCTAGTTTATGTAATAATTTAGAATTCGACATACGCTTACATTGTGTTGGGACTTGATATGCAAGAATTTAAGACCGTTGTTAACCGGGTACTTAGGGTTTACGAAGTACCCTAAGGCTCTTTGGAGCAGTAGTCCGAAAACAGAAACTTGTCATGATCATTCAAACAAAATTTAAACAATCTGTTAGTAACATAACGAAGATATATTCATCAAAAGCTGTTGTTTATCTTTTCTACCAAAAACAAATCAACAATATCATCTCCCTTTATTCTCATTGGTGAATCGAACTGAGCTTGGTTTAAAACCAAAAAAACATGAACCGTTGCTAACGATACAAAAACTGATGATTTTGTAGTGGGAGTGTTGATTGATTGCGACATAAATATGGAGCGAAACTAATCTGCCCAATCGTAAAGCCACTATAGGCCCGTTACATTTCCAAATTCAGTTTAATTGGCACCCAGTAAAATTATCATTACTTACTTGTAATCTGTTATAGTCAGAGTAGAATTCGAAAATGCTTTTCTTTGAATTTGGAACGTCGCGAATTCGATGACTTGCTTATGATTCTTTGCTGAACGTTGCACAGTTGGTGGAACCTACCCAGGATAGATATAGTATGCTTGCTATCTTGACGTCAATGATACCTGTAAAACCACTTTCAGATTCAATAACCTCTTAAGCACGACCGCTGTATGCCACCTGATGGTACGTACGGGGTTACCATCGTGTATAGACTCCAGCAACATCAAGAATTGAATTTATGTCTACTACTGGTTCAAGAGATGATGGTCTCAAATACTTTGACATTGTTAAATTCTCATTTAATTTTATTATATAATGATACCCACGCCATATTTCTGCTACCTATCTACTTCGAACGAATTTAGAAGATTCCAAATGTCATTGAAATATTATTCCAAATGTGCTACGTAAAAATCTGGGTAGAGTTTCTTAAGTGTCGTACGCGTTCATAATACCATATTGCAATAAAAATACCGTGAAATTGATAATGTTGTTAAATATTACATAGGGTAGTTGGTACAGCCCTATGGCTCATAGATTTATTTTGATATTATATAATTTAATATGTTATTATCCAATCTTTATATATTAATAAGATACATTACATACTATGAATTAAGATTGAAAAATGTATGTAATAAAAATGAAACAATGATAAAACTAGAAGTTTTAACATTGTTTGCGCTTTGTAAACTGTACTTAATTCTATAAGTATTTAAATTAGTATTATTGGTGACTTATTTAAAAAATAAGTCACCAATAATACTAATTTAAATATAAAATAAAGTCACCAATAATAATAATTTACTGTGATAAATCTATAATCAAAATTAGGTATGTTGTTCATTTAGATTTTTATCGCACTAAGAGTAGCATGCTCTCTACAATTATTGCGCTTATAACAACTGAATAGAATTGGATTTAATAGTTGTTCAAGTTGTTAGCAACCACTTTTCTCAAGGCTACTCTTGCTCAAGGTGCTATTGTAGAGTTTATCGAGACCTATTCCTATTATCGCAATGTCGTAATCACAAGAAACGTAATCGAGATTACTTTTCACGATGTGGGAAACGATTTTTATCATATAAGAATTGTTAGTTACTTATTTTCAGATTTCGGATTGCAAATTCATAAATGAGATTAAAAAAAGCCTTTGTTGTAATTTAAAACAAATTAGTTATAAAATCTCCTTTTAAATTATACCACAAAACAATGTTCACACACTTCACATTTTGGGTACTATTTTCTTGATCAGTTGTACAATCACCTGAGAGGCGCAGCTAAGATAGACTTTTTTTTAACTAAGCTAAGTTTTATTTATGTAACAAAATTGTTTTACATTCTGATTACAATTGTAAACATGTTATTTTCGGTTATCATGATTGACGTAGGTCCGTAGTTTGAAATAAATCTCTGCAACCTCATATTTATGACGTCATTTGACTGCCAGTTATTACGTTAGTCGTAAAAATGCTTTACAACGCTTTTTTTGTTTTCTCACACTATATTGCCGCGCGAACCTTCGCAGCAATACGCGGATACACGCAGATATTTCGGCTAGTACGTAGTGGTACAGTACAAGGGGTGGCATTATAAATAAAGAACTCAGGGCGGTTATTGCGCATGCGTCAATTAAATAACCCTAGCTTTCCAATATGGCGCCGACCGCCACAAGTTAAGCACGCGCTTCCCAGTTTTTATTATTAATTGCATTTTTAAAACTACATTTTTCCATTAGCTTTCAATGAATAGTGTTGCCAATTTACAAAATATACTAAATCGCGCTTTGTTTATCTTTGATTAAAAAGTTTTGTTGTCCTTAAGTTATAAATTGGGTTTTAATGGTGACGCAGTGCGATCAGATGTGTTATGTTGTAACTGTAACATGCAGACGATTTATTAGCTGAAAGTATTTGTGTTGCGTGTTTGGATCAGTCAATTATTATAACAATTTTAACCCCTAATAAACATGGACGTGAAAGTTAGTGAAATGGATTAATTTATCAAATAAACTTATTCATGAATGAATAATATTTAATGTATTGTAATTAAAATATCAAAGTTAGCTAAATAAGTAAATTTAATGATTATATATATCTATTATTCTAAAGAATCTTATTAAATTTTGTAGGTTTAATAAAACTGAATAATTAAATAATTACAACCAAAAAGTTCACTAACACAGACGCTGACTTTAAAAAAAAAAACGCAGCAATCCAAATTCAAAAATTCGGCTCATATATGGTGTTCTAAATTTGAATAAGTGGGTATTCTGCCGGAAATAACAAACATCAGTCAAGCTGCGTCGATCGCGGGTGTCCCCGGCGGCGCTGCTGCTGGGCACGAGGCCTGTCTCCGGCCTCGTGGAGCCAGTCCGGAGCCCCGAGGAGCCCGCCTTGGACGTTGCACAAGACAAGGCCTATTGGGGAAGCGTCGCTACAGCTATGTCTAGTAATTAATATTAATACTTACATCAATGTTTGTAACTATGTAGAAATTACAGGATCATACGAGTACATGCGTTTTATATCAGTTTCACACTGGTTCTTGTCATCGAAATTGGGTTCATAACACACTTTTATTCCATTCATATTTGCTAAGAAGTACGAGTCTATTTCTATCGAAGTTTAAATTATCTCTATTAGGATGTCAGTTGTGTTGAAGAGCTCATTGGAGTAGCGCTCTAGTTTCGATAACGTAAACAAAGCAACGTTTACCATCGTAGATACCTGGATGGGTGAATCAAAATATTTTATCTCGAGCTCCTACGAGGTTCAGAAGCACGTTAAACTGTTTGTCCCGTTTGCTACAACTACCGTTCACTCACCAAGCTGCATTAGGCCCGCGCAGCTCAAGCTACCTGTGACTAGTTCAACCTGTACTCATTCACAACGTGTCATAATTTATACATGTTATATAACAAGAATAAGTAAAGTGAACGTGTTGCCAAAAGATAAGATGCTATCGAATAGACACAGTAAAAATAGTTTTAATTACTTGCATCCTAAAAGTAGAGTGAATCTAAATAGGACATGCAGAATTCGTAATTAAAACAAAAGAATGCTTAGTTTTTGTAGGTTATTATTTATTCATTAATTTTTGAAATTGGAAACTGCAAACTGCAAAACTTTTTGATACCGAAGTAATTATGGGTATTTTTTAAAACTTGTCATATCATTTTATATGCATCTAGATAGACATACACATTCTAGACATATTGTAAATATAAGAAGAGGAAGATAAAAAAAGAAAGAAGAAAAGTATAAGGAGTGATTGGAAGAGGTCAAAAACGAGAAATTAATTCACAAGACATATATTTATTTAGATATATTTTATAAGCTCTAAATGATGTAAGGTTTGTGGGGCTAAAAATATTTCAAAATTATGAAGAAGTCTTGGGAACATGACTATGACAGACTATTTCACTCGACTATTATAAGTTTTTTGTTATTTAATCTTGAATCAACCTAAACTTTCATAAGATAAAACACATATAGGGCTCTCGGAAAGATGATCAAAGTTTATTCAATCAGAATATGTTTCGGTTATAGAATGAGGCTGCGTCCTCGGATCCCTGAGGTACCTGAGTTTCTTGCTACTATCAATTTTCCTTCATGGTTCGCTAGACTTTATGTATATGGTTCATAACGTGTGTTACTAGGGTGAATTTAATCAATCGAAAGTAGTTTTGTATATTTATTTCGCCTTTTTGTTTTACAGAAACAGAATTTTACCATCTAAATTTTCTTAGGTCCAATCTATGCTTTTTAGAAAATAATTAATGTCGTTTATTAACATTGTAATATGTTTATTGAAATAATTTAATTTTTACCTTTCACTCTACCTACTAAGGAGTAATCGTGCTGATCTCAGGACTCATAAATGGATTGTTTCAACCTTCATATCACGCTCAAATAAATTTTTGTTGTTCTCTTTCTTGTTGTATGACCAAATATTGGAATTCTTTATCAGCACAATAATGTTTCATAACATTCGTTTAGACAAATAAGACTTGAAGCCTAATGGGTTAATAATAACGCTTATATTAGATGATAGAGAATTATTTGTCTTAATTTTAAAAATGATGGATCTTTTGGAACTTACTAACACTGAAACGCGAGTCCCTACATCCATACGCGGGAAAATCCACGACATTGCGATAACACGCGAATAAAGAATGAGTCATCCGTTCCCTAGCAACTATATTAAAAACTCGTACAAATTCGTATGCAATTCACAGTATTTACGAGTACTACTTTTCTTTCCATTGCTGTAATAGGAACTGTTTTGTAGAACTATTATTATATTTCAATGCTGTTGACGTATTAATTAATAAATTGTTACTAGAATGTTATTTAGATGGAAGATTGCCATTCAGTTGGGTAGTTTTTGGAAAGCGAGTGTCGTTTTTATGGATAATACAAAGAGACCAACGGGTAGTGTTATAGCCGTGCGCCTTCTTGGCTCGGGTTGGTTAGTTTATTAAATTATATTAATATTAGGTAAAGCGAAAAAAAAATCGCCATTTTTCATTATTCTTTATTTAATTTTTTAAATGAAAAATTACAAATATTTTCATTTAATAAATAATGTCCATCATTATTTACAATGTCATTCCAGAGTTTGGGCAACTTTTCAATGCCTCTTTTATAAAATTCAGGTGATTTCAAAGCGCGCTGTAAAATAACGGCGATTTCTTTTTCTTACCAAATCTTAGCTTAGTGAAACCAAATAATAACAACAACAATACAAAAACAGACAATATTAATGAGGCCATATTAATTCCTACCATGCCCTGTAATAGCATTAACTAACTTGTCACTCTAATTGCTTTTTTCAAAATTCTAAATCCATATTACACAAAAGCAATTTGAAACAATCTTTTGTTATAACAATATTTATTGTTTCTCCGTTTTCTTATTTGTGTAAAGAGGATTTAAGATCCATTACGGAAAGTTTCAAGGAAATCCCCTTTTCACTGGTTTCTTTTTCAGAATCTGATATCTCTTTTGTCTTAAATGTTTAACTTCAAGTTACATTTTTGAGGTTATTTATTTTGTAGAAAATTAATAGATTTTTTATTAATATGTTTTAATACATGTTTTGTTAATATATAAAATACATGGAAAATGTTTAATCTAGTTTTTTTTATCAAAATTTATTGAGTAATTTACTACTTGTCACACATCATTATCGTAAAATGCAGCAGTTTTGAAGCATTTGGAATAAGTTCCTCTTTGATTAATTTAGTTTTTTTTTACCAACATAGCATTCCACTGCTAGGGAAAGCCGTCTTTCCATCTCTTTGCTTCGCCACTTTAAACTAGATTTCTTGGTGCGTCCAAATCAGGTTGCCGTCTCTTCCTCACCCAGCGAAGATGGTGCCATGAAATTAATTATTTCTATTAATTTTCTTGGAAATTTTCATTTCTATAATAATAAAATTAAATCTTTAATACAGTTTACCTAAGATTTTCTTATTCTAAAAATATAAGGTGCTGAATAGGATTGATTGGAAATAATTTCAACAGAATCAAGAATTTTTACTAGAAATAATACGTCAAACATAATTAATTAAATAAAATGGCGTTCTGTTTACTGTAGTCGTAATTTGTTAATGAAATGCCAAGGGTAGTATCAATCTACGTCAGCTCCGGCCATCGCGAAAATAACCTGCTACTTGAATTAAATTCTTGTAATGTGTTCGCTGAATCTTTTTTTATAACTTCGGAGTTCGTTTTAAGATTAGTTTTTGCTTAATGGTGTTTTGTTGTTCTTTCTAAATACATTAATGCTTAATTAACGAACTAAGTCTTTCGTAGTTTCTAAAGACAAAAGCTATTCAACGATATATTCATTTTGCAGTAATGAATTTTATTTTTTGATTAATTAAGATGCATTTTGCAATGTTTTTTTGCAAGAAGAAATTAAAAAACTGTGTACGAAAAGGTTTTTATGCCTCCTACCCTTACTGCTGTGCTGTCTCTACCTGCAGGTTATATTTTGCATCTTTGAATAAATTTAAAATTGACATTATCTTCCCCCTTGCATTCCAAGATACAATATATACATTAAGGACCACAACAGTAAATTTATCATTTCATTTCATCTTTATATAGAACTCGATTTAATCCCCTAACACAATTTGCACTATTTCAATCCAATGTCCTTACCCATTTTTTTAAATATTTATTTTTAAATTATATAATTGATCAGTCTTAAATAAAATGCGGTTTTACAAATTAAATAGCTTTAGTCTTTAAAAACTAGCTTACGGACCTCTTTAACAAAAGACTAAGTCGTTAGCTTTGAAGCGCTGTGAATGAAGGTTGAAAAGAGAGATTAGGCAAGATAGTAAAAGCAAAAGTAAAGCCTTTTAGTTATATGCAGGTGTCTAATATTGTATGAAAATTGCATAATAAAAGTTGGTTAAATCATGCCTCACTTAATGGTTGTTCTTATCTTTCTAAACGTTGCTAGGTAATTGATAGCTTCAACTCTTCTCTATGCGTTTCGGTTCTGCTTATGACAAATAAAGTTATGTTAATTAATTGTTCTTTAGAGTTTTAGACTTTAGAGTTTACGTTTGTGCGCGGTTTTCTTTGTCTGTCAAATTCACAGGAACTTCCGTCATCATTACAGTATGGCTGAGAAAATAAAAATCATTAACAAAAAGCCAAACATGTTGTTAAATATGTGTAATAAAAAAGATTTAAGCAAGTGCTGTCATAAGCTGTTTTATAAAATTTACGTTTATTTAAAATATAATGACAAAAAATATTTTTTTAAATATAGTTGAACAATGATTTTTTGTTGTAAATGAAAGAACAATAATTAATAATGTTTTTAATTTAAGTTTGAGATATTTGTATGCTGTTATTACCTAAATGTCATAACCTTTGAATATTAATTTTGAAAGTTAAATTTATCTTATACACGTTTATACTCGAAATACTTATGAACTATATCACATTTAACAACAAATAAACTTTGTAATTATTTTTCTAATGGTACTCAATATCTTAGATCCGGCTGAAATTGAAATTCGTTGAAGCGGTTAGAAAGAACCAACTTAATAGATTTATTTTATTTTATCTTCTTACCTAAACTATAATCTAGAATCTACACATTCAATTATTTAACGATTCAATCATTATGTTTATAAATCTGAAATCCCACAAATAGTGTTTTGTTTAATCGGATCTTTAGCTGTGCATTTTCAAATTATTTTTTTTATTAATACTCAGTTGTTTGAAACTATAACGATTTATTACATTATATATACATTTATATGTATAGTATGTATAGCTTTTATGAACGAATACTCTGTGATCTAAATAAAGAAACAAAAAGGTCTCGGAAACTGGCATATTATAAAGGTGCTTACATATTATCAGCGACAAATACGCACAGATGTATTTTGTTAGGACCACTGAACACGCGAAGTTAATATTGGTTATGTAACGTTTTCTTTCTGTACAAAAATAACTTAGTTTATCATTGAAACTTGCTATTGTCAGATTTTTTACTGGAGTAAATTTGTAAAAGCAAGTTTTCAGCTTTGACCTTTCAATATTTGATTCGATTATATTGTAAAAACACTTTTTTTTCATACCATAGTGACCCAAAAAAGAGTAATGTTTTTCATGCGATTGTGTCTTTGTAGGTTTGTACGTCTATTCCATTGTGTTATCCAGTAGCGTTAACTCCGCCGACGTGTCATAAGCTATAAAGTTTCGTTTTTCTTAGTTAATTTATTTGTACCTCAAAAGGTAGTTGCGTAATAACTATAAATTTTTAAAATGATACATTAGCTCCGAAATTTTCAGATTTTATATAGTCAACTATATAGTGATTTAAAAACCTTGTCACTTAGAACCAATTTGGCCCAAAGAAGGTGTTAACGGTACTTCTATCAAAGGTTAAATTTTTTACCTCAATATAGAGATCTACGTATGTCAAGGGTTAGACTTCAGAACGACCTATATTTAGTCGCAAATGACCTTTTCGGGCCGGTAGGTAATTTTATTACACTCTTTAAAGGTTGCGTTTTAGGTACACAATCATTGTGAACCTTTGATGGCTTCATACATTTAGGTATGTAGAGTTGACTTAAAGAAAAAGTTCTGTATGATTTTATAAAACTTTGTATTGATTAATTATTGATTTTACTAAATCTCAATTTGTTTTTCATATATCCACATATTTTTTTAATATTCCATATGTGATTGTGGATATGCGATATATTACAATACCTGCTTCGTCTTGCTGACCCAAAAGGGGCCTCTTAGTGCCTCTTTTAAAGAATTCCACGCTGTATCTACATCGATGAAACGAAGACCAGTTCTGTACGTTTAACTGTGGTAGAGACAGATTTGATCACCTCGTAGACCAACGCATGTGGTCCTGAGAAGGAAAGGAGAGGGAGGGATTAGGACAAAAGCTCTTTTTAGTCTTCATGGCATAGGTGTTAGGCGACGATATCGAGGTTAGGTTTTAATTGTTCCAAAACATAGCTAATTACTACGATGTTGACGTTTACTCTACCTGTTGGGGACATTTAAACCTTCTTTTTATATAATTCGTTCACCGTTTTAGTTTTAAAAAAAGAAGATATGTTTGATTGATTATAATTTTTGTTTTTTATTGCTTGTCATTGTGAAAATTTCCACTTTTTTACAGTAATATATTTTATTTTTATTTCACCGATTTTTCTTTTCTTGCACCCATCACGTCATCTTTTACAACACTACCTATAAATTAATTTTTTTTTATCGATTACGGGGATTGAGAAGGGCAGTAAATACCTGATGATGACCCTTGATGTTACAAGTGCCTCTGAGTTGCGCTTCCAATGAAAATCGTCAAAAAAATTGCGCAATATTAAGTCAAGCCGGCCCTGAACTAATTCCGATTAAAATTTCACATTCGATATTTTATCGCTGTAAGTCCATGTGTATTTTATTACTCCCTGAAGCTGGCTTCTACGGGATTCAATGAAATCACGTTTTTGTAGAAACGTAAATATTGCTGAAAAGTGTATTTGATCTATTTTTAAATGTTACTTTTTTATCTTTCTATGTTTAATTCTATATTTGAATTATAATCAAATTAAACCGTCTCTATCGTGTTTTTTAGCTGCATAATTGTACGAAAACGATGGCAGCGTCTCTATTGAGAAGTATTGGAAACCACTATTTATATATGCAATGGTCAGTCAAACGGAACAAAGATATGTATAAATGTCTCGCTATAATTTAAATTTTACAAGCGGAACTGTTCTTTTAAATCTGTAACCAATGGAGTTTTCTAAAAGAATGATCACTTTGTATGCACGGAGAAATAGTTTCGTTTGCGACTGTTTCGACAGGTACAGGACAGAGCTTTCATACCCATATACAAATTGTAATAATAACGTAAAGAGGTAGGTAACTTTTGTAAGTTTCCATGAAGGTTATAATCTCCGAGACTATTCAACAGATTTCAAAAATTCTTTAACCGACATTTAGAAAGATCTTCAAGGTAGAGGCAGCATGCTATCTCCACTCAAGTGGACTATGGGATGGGCAGAAAATAAGTTATAGATAAAAGAATATGAACACTTGGGCTGAATCTGGGTTATGTTTTTATCTACTTAATTGCATTACTGTCAACAGTCATTGGCGTAAATCTCCGTAAACGGATTCAATACACGTGTATATGAATGAAATTTATTTAATTTATTTCGTAATTTCATGATGTCAATAGTTATATTACTACGTTATTCATTACTATTTCATTTGGGTTTTGAATCGTCTCTATTTGAATAGGTAAACATTTGATATCTTTGACAATATTATCTGATATCTAATTTTGACATATTTCCCGTAGTTACGGAATAGTATAAGTATATAGAAATCTATTTAAGTTCCTGAAATAAACTATGATTTTTTTTATTGTTTCAGCAACGAGTGGATCAGGGAGTGGGCCTGGCGGGGGAGAGGCGCGGCGGGGAGGTGACGTCACGCCGCACGCGCAACCTCAGCGGCGACTCATCAAAGTCGATTTTGACAACTTGGAGGTAAGCGAAAGGAAAATAATAGACCTTAATCGATTAAACGTAGCTGGAATGTTAAAATTTCCAATTTATGATGCTCAAGTTTGTCATATTTTATTTACCCTACAAGGTGAGGGTAAACAGTTTTTCGTAATTTCATTTCTTTAAGGAAAAAAATAAGCACCAGTATTCCTTGTGAAATGTTCAACAGAAGGATCAAATGAAAGGTAAGTAAATGAGAAAATAGAATTCAAACTTTTTTATTGCTAATAGTAAGGCAAGATCCCTCAGGCTGATTATTTCGCTGTATGGTTATCTCAAGTACTTCTTGTAATGAGTGCGCTTTAAAAGATGCACCTAGTACACATATAGCTCGGGTAGAAATAAGTAAATTCGTTCAAATTAAGTTCTTATCGCTTCTACAGTTGAAGTCAAATTGGCACAGGAGAACAAATTGTTTGTGGAATGCAAAATTCGCGGTGTATTTGTGTAGAGGCACGCTAGTGTTTTACATGACTGTCTGAAATCAGTATGCAGGTCACTAGCGGTGTGAAGCCACCCAAGCGATTGAAATTGTATATATATAAGGTATCCGTTACATACCTCATCAAGCCGAAACTTATACATGTTAACATAGCCATATATATATTAAGGTAGAATTATTTATGGAAAATTAAAAAAGAATTTTTTTTTGATATTACCATAGCATTTATATGACTATGTTAACATGATTGTTTCTGCTTGATAGGGTATGTGACAAACACCTTGTATAGAGCGGCATTGGAGAAATAATGTAATTCGACCGAAAGTAAATAAAAGCTTAAGTCTCCGCAGTCCCTTTCTTCACCAGCATATCAAAAGCTTATCAATATATATATAAAAATATAAGTATAAAACATTGATTTGGTGAACGTTTATATATTTTCGTTGGTTAGGTTAGTTTGATGAACAGTTTAACTAGGCTTTCATAAACGCAGAATGGAATTCGACCAGGTGAAACTAAAAATGGTTTGATGTTTTCGCAGTTTTGCAATCCGCACAACGTGTTAGTTTTAGGAGGAGGAAAATATTCCAGGTCACCAACTATACAGAGAAATGTGTTAAAATCGAAACACAATCGCAATTAAATCACTTCTGTTGGTAGTGTTCATAAAAAGTGTATCTAATAACCTCTGTACTTAGATGTGCGTATCATTTTAGATGTAAGAAATAAATTGGTTTGAAGGTGCACGTTCTGCAACAACAATAATACGTGACGAAGCATTTTACTGCCACTTCAATGCAAACGATTTACTCGTGAATTCTGTACAAATAAAGTCGTTATCGAAGGTTTATATGATAAAGAATATAGGCAAGTAAGTACTTAAGTCACTTGCGAAACGGAATCTGGAAAATGGAACACCAATGATTGATATTATTCTGACGTTAATTCCCTGCAGGTTAAATGAAAACTTAAAAAAAAAAGATATTGTAAAAAATCTGTTTTAATATTCGAGAAGTTTCTGGTAAATGTTAATAATGCTTAGAACCTTATATTTATGAAGCGCCACTTAGACATATCACAACTTAAGTTTAGTGAGCAAATGTTGTATGTAGTTCCCATACCCATTTTCCTGGGTTACAGATAAATACAGGTACCGCATCCATTCCTAAGTCTTTTATTTGCCAACTGGAATATTATTTATGAGTACTCTGTTTTTTTCTTTCAATATACTTCTTCGGAAGGCACGTTAGGCTGTTTGTCCAGATTAGTTCCTCCTATCAAGACGAATTGGGCTCGCTTGATTTTGTTATGGTCTGATCTCCTCATTAGTTTCCATGTATGAAGGCCTGGGCCAGCAGTGACTTTTATTGGCTTGTACGACGGACTGATATTGATGACGGATATTGATGACGGATATTAATGACGGATATTGATGGCGGATATTAATGACGGATATTGATGACGGATATTAATGACGGATATTAATGACGGATATTGATGACGGATATTGATGACGGATATTGATGACGGATATTGATGACGGATATTGATGACGGATATTGATGACGGATATTGATGACGGATATTGATGACGGATATTGATGACGGATATTGATAATGGATATTTATGACGGATATTGATGACGGTGACTACATTTCGTAATTCTTCAAGGTGTATTTTAGTGACTATTATTAGCTTTATTTAGTTCACCATTATATAATCAAAAAACTCATAAGTAACGAAAAGAACATTCTATCCTGAAAATGATTTTTGGCTTACGCTCTCATTCCTAAAAGCATGACTGCTTTTAGAGTAAAGGGAACAAACAGAGCTTTTGAAATTCAACGTCCGATCGACTTCATTCATGCGGATTTAGGTTAAAACTGTACTATTTTTAAAGCCTGATACCCTAAAGCTAGCTCAGGCCTGAATTCAGGCCTAAAACTAGAGTCATTGCGGAAATAGCTTTGCTAAGAAATAACAAAAAAAAATCTTTTGTTCCTCAAAATGAAATGATATATTTTAAACTAGTTAGCTGACTTTCAAAATATAGATATAGATATATGGTAATAAAGTAGTAATATCAATTTTTATTACTGTTTGATTTGACATCTTATTAAAAAAAATTGGAAAAGGAGTGAAAATCAGTTACAATTAGGTACCCTTTTCTTTTGATCGAAATTGAAAGGAAACAATCACAGCAAAAAAAATTGCAACAATAAGTGTAGTTAAACTTTTTTGGTCATCTAGTTCGAAGATAATAAGATTTAAGCTCGGTCAATAGTCATATCTTTAATAAGATTCTAGTGCTTTTTATATATTTATAAAAACTGTCGCGTTTGTATTTAAATGACAAATAAGGACAGTGTGCACAATGTCATTGTACTCCCAGACTATGAAAATAATTTTAAAAAAGGAAAAAGGAAAGAGTCTCTTCTACGAAGTATAGGATACTACTTGTTATACTTTAGTCTATACAATAAAAATGGTCGTTACGTTAAAACTGATACTGGAAGCACTGTATTAACAGTGTGGTATAAGGTACTAAATCAGTGAAAGTCTTTGCGTTGAAGTGAACACTATGATTTTTAACATCGGCGGAAACATGTCCGTGACTCGCATAGTCGCGGAATGTTTTTCTCTAAGTTTCTCCTCATCTAATTATGGTTTTTACACAAAACGATATCTACAAACCCATGGCCACTAACGGTACCAAAATATCCTTAAGAATGAACTCGGTCACACTTGTTCAAACAGACCGAGGCTGCTTTACGGAGGAATGGGATTAAAAGCGTTATGACTCATTGAATAACGCCGTTAGTTCTTTGAAAGTGATCTCTGAGCTCGCCTCAGTGTACCTTCTGGAATTTTAACATTCATTAATCTGAAAACGTGAAGTAATAGAAATTGTCACAGTATTGTTGCATAGAAATAGAAGTATAGAAGAACTATGGTAATGTTATTGAATATAAATTATGAAATAATTATAGAAAGAGCTTGGATACTAGATACACTCACATCAACATCTATTCATAGCATGACTATCTGCACTACTAATTTAACCTGAGCCTACATGGAGGGGCGTACACCTGTCTACCCCGTTAAAAATATAATATGTTATGGCCTCTATGGTTGTAGTGTTAACTACTCATGTGTTTTGCCATGTAGAAAGCCATCAGTGAGACGTATATAGTCTTTTCATGATAACGATGAAACATTTTGCTGTGTACAGGTCAATGAAACGCAGAGATCCGATACAGACTGCTTTAGTAGTTTTATATGACAAGCCAAGTTAACAATTTTGCATCTACCTACTAACATATATATATATATATATATATACATATATATATATACACATATATATACATACATATTAAGAGTTTGCTACAGATATTACAAAATACAAAAATTTAAATAACTTTAATCCGCGTGTTTCAAGAAGCTTCAATTACTGATGTAAATGTTTTATCCTCAAGTTTTGACTTTTTTAAACGATCAGACACTTTCGTTAATTTCGTAATTGGTTCGTCTTACTTTCGTCGCCTAATCGATTTCGTGATCTCAAATTCTCGACAAAATTGTTTGCTTTTTTCACCTATCTTCATCTCCGGTAAAAGAAGTAGGTAAGATTTTAAATTAACACTCTCAGACCTGACTGGTTTACTAATTTCGAGACAAAACTTTTGGGTGCCTTCAAAAGTGGCCTGGAAAGACATCTTGGGCTGGCAATATTGGAGTACCTAGAGCAGTATGGTTATGTGATCTAATGGACTCTTTTAACCGCTCATTACCAGATGGTTAAAAAAAGGTTTTAATACAAACCATATTAGTTTCTGTCTACGTAACTTATTGTAAAAATAAATGATTTTTAGTCGTGACTGGAAATACTTTGACTGATCTCCAGTCTCAACAAAGAATCATCATCAAGATAAAGTTTAGTATCTTATTTACGAAGTAGTACTGATCTAAATATATACAATAATAGACTCCAAAAAAACTTAATAAATACACGTCTGAATCTTGAAAACTATAAGTATATATTAAAGCTGTAGCATTAAATTGGCTTACACATACATGGGTATGCCCAAGCGAAGTCACATGGCTTGCTTCGCTATAATTTGGCATCTTTCCAGCTCGATAGTTAAGCTGCAAATAGGATTAAACCACGTATTTTAAGTTGCTGAATATTAAACGTCGTCGCCTTTTTCTTTCTATTTATTATTACTTGTATGGACTTAAAACATTTAGTAAATCGTGAATTTTTTGTACCAATGACCTATCCACAAAATGATATCCAACTCAAATGTTCTAAGTATGTAGTCTATGAGGTTTCTTTGCTTTCTCACAACCCTCCCGTTTGTTTTCTTGCGTCGCTTTTCTTATTTTAGCCAGATTATTATTATTAAAGATAATGTATGACTGATTTACGGTTTATCCTATTTTGTTGCTGTCAAAGGAACTTTTCACTTAGTACCTCGGAAATCGCAAGATTTTCCATGAACTCAGTTATTAAAAAGGAGTAAAAATGATATAAGGTATAGACGCGTAGACATAAAATTAAAATCACGTACATAGCCCGTAAGCCGATGGAAGCAGGCTACACTAAATTTGGTATATGGAGAGAATTTGTCGTTTCTTTCGCATGGAGGAGACCTCTGTTCCTTGTGGAATATATATTATATTCTTTTAATTGTTAAATAGGCTTCAATAATGACAATTTGTATAAAACAAAGCCTTAGTTTTTAGGTTTTTGAAGTTCAACGAACTTCTATTTAATGTATATAATAATTGCTACTTTTAAACAAACTTTTAGACATTACAAACCGTGAAATAAAGTTAATCCTGGCCATAAATGTAATGAGCCTCCGCGTTTTGTAATAAGTCGGAATCAGCGAAATTCATTGCACGTAAAAACTCATCAGAGTTTTTATTGTGGTTACATAAATTTGTTGTATGTCAAAATAGCTATGCTCGTAGAATCATAAATGACTTAACCACAAGAGTTGAAAGGGTTGACCTCATTATGAGTAGTTCATCCTACCATACTCGTGAATTTGAAGACTAATTCAACTATCTGCATACGTGACCCAGAAAGGGACATGATGATGCATCGTGTTATTGCGGCAAAAACGTCTACTGTTCATTCAAAAGGAAAGCCATAACGGTTTTGTAATATGCACTTTCGTAACTGCAGTTCTTAGTGGGGGATTTATACTGTGGCGTTACCATGTCCTTTGTAAGTCCTTTGTTAACTTAGAAGCTCTAAAAATTAAAATCAACAAGACTTCATTGGCAAACATCGTTTGGCAAAGCGTGAATATCGGGTAATGGCATCAGAATATGAACAATATCAACAACAACAGATGAACGATTAAAATTATGCTTAGCCATTTACTAATTAAGTATTTTAGTCATCTATTGTAAGTATTTTTATGTGTAAAGCTCGATAAAGTAAAGATTAATATGTAATATTGTCTCACATATGCACCATATTGAAAAAATGAAAGTATCGTATATAATCCCATAAATTATGTTATTGTTATAGACAAATTTTATTCGAATATACAAAGAACCATATACTTAAATTTCACTTATTTCAAGTTATGAATCGAGTGATCCATTGGAACCGTCATAGACTATTAGAAATATCTTCTAATGTTTCGGTTTCTTGGTCACATTGTGTGACAAATTGTATATAATGTTATGGTATAAAAGAGAGCAGCGATAAAGAGATTAATTAGCAATAATATTTGAATTGCGTGAACGACATCGTAATTTTTGGATTTCGACTCCGAGTTGTGTCATGTACAAAACAAAATAAATGTATGTTCATGCTAATTTCCAAAATAAAAAATGATTTCTCAATCCAAATTCACATGCGTTAACATCTACAATATTTTATTTTAAAGGAGTCCTAAGTACGTTAAAGTCGAGTTTAATACCTTGAGGATTAAATTTAGATTGAGTTAAGAAAATGTGAGAAATATAACCGGGTTCTGTACCTCATCGCCGCCGCATCTACTCTGTATAAAGCGCTGTTTAGTGTATATACACTCTTTGACATTTAGCCCTTCTGTTGCTTTCACTTCAAAAACGTTCTTTAACTTTGAATGTGCAAAGTTCAATTTGCAAAACTTCAGAATTTTTAGCACATGATTTTAGCTTCGTTTCTCTGATGGGGTCTTATATAAGTAATATTAAGGACACTTATGGTTGTGTAACCGCCATGAGGTAATTCAACTTTCGACAATCGACCAATTAATTAAATAATTGTAATTTCTTTTAGTAACAAATAAATATTTTTGTTTTTAAAGTGACTTATTAAGAATCCTATAACAGTAACAACAAATATTGTTATGAAATAAGACGTTGGTTCTTTTTGAGTTACGATATTTTCAAATTGCTACTTGTTATATTATAATAAAAACGGGAAAGGAAGATTTGGATATCGATAAAAAAAACGCTCACGAAATCAATATGTTTCCTTGGTCTAGATAGTTGATAAGTAAAATCTTTTGTTTGTGACCTTCGCCATTATAGAATAACCACCACAATAGAATCCTGAATCTGTTTTGTTATGAAATCGTTCTGGAATTCTTTCAAACCTTTTTTGGTAATTTGTGTCGTATGTGGAAGTAATTGGAATAGTCGCTGGAGAGGAAACGCCGGTAACAAGGGAATTCGCTCACGCAGACAATTTATAAATTCGACTGGTTAATAATGATAAAAATAGTTTTGATAGCTTTATTGCTTCTACTTTCTTTGAAACTTGTGTACCTAAAGAAGTACTTTTCTGATCATCACTTTTATAAATATATTACCTATCTATGATGATGTGTGTCGATAAGTATATTTTTGTTGAAATTCAGACCAAAGATTAATCTACCGTTCTAGCTTTGTAAGTTATACCCTAGCAAATTTATTTGAAACATGACTAATTTAAATGTTTAATGGTAATGTGTGCAAGTAGGCTAAGAACAAGATTCACTTAATTAGAGGCGTACGGTATTAAAATACTTTTTAATGTCGGCCAATTCCAATTAAATTCTTTATACTTATTTTTTTACTGGGAAGTGTAAATATTTTAACAAGAATCTTGTGGGAAGTAAGAGCTTTTTTGATTGGAACGAATTAAATTATCCATGGTACTTTATCGGGTTTGATAAGTAGGTCGCGTGTTGCATGAACGAGTTGGGCACGATGGAATCATTTGTCAAGCACGTTTGTGACTTGAAAGAGTTCAAGACATTGCAGTTCGATTCGCTATATAAATTTGAAGGTCACAATTCAATCCTGTTTGAAAACGGAGTGAATTGTTTGAATATTTTGTTCGTCACGACGTCGTTATTCAACTCCAATTGACTGAAGAACATTATTAATACTGCTGTATTTCTTTCTTTATTTACAAGTTCAATGTAATGGTTTCCATCAGGTCAAATCAACTCTGCTAATATTAGCAGAGAGTGCAAATAACGAAATTTCTTCTTGTATACTTTAGATAAATGGGACTAAGATTTGTAATGATTATTATTTTGCCTGCAGGATGATGAAGACGAAGATGACACAGAAACGTGTACCAGTCCAGAAGTGTGCGCCCCGCAACCATTCCCAAGGCTTATGGCACCGCTGCAGCAGCAAACACCTAAACCTTGGAAAAGAACAGGTAAAACACATACTTTTATCGTAGAAGAATAAGTTAATGAACCTGATACCATTTATAAAAACATCAAGTTATACATAGACAGAGAAATATACGTATCAAAGGTAGATATCTATTACACAATAAATAATATACATGTCTCTTTAAATTATTTTACTTGCACTTAACATAATACGACAGTTATATATTACATTCTTGGTACACAAAAAAAAATGTAAGCGCCAAAATTAGTAACAGGAATATAGTTTTAAGCACTTTCTCCTCCATGCACTCCTTGATGCCCATCGAAAACGTTTTCATCAGCAGAGGAGCCGCAGCCACCACGCGCCCCGCCGCGTGCGCACATCTCGCACGACGAATACCACCAATTCTGCGATGAGACCCTCGAATGTATGGCCGCATGTCGTGTCTCATAGCATGCTGTCACGCTTTTTCTGTTGCAAATAGTATTAAGATAAAATCGATGTTGTTTAAACTTTCATTTTTGAATCTCCAATTATTTCTATATATTCGTATTATCAATGGTGCTTTCTTATTAATCTTTATAATGTAGATTATAGTGACCACCAATCTAACTTCTGTTAAAATATTAAAGTACCATACTTAATAAATTGTAGGAATTGTCAAAATAATAGTGTTTTTCTTCGCTTACATTTCCTTATCTTTCAACATTTACAATGTCTTTATATTACTTCGTTTGATAAGCATCAGTCACTTCACTACTTATAACATCACGCCTTTCATGATATCGTCACGTCTATTCTAACAGGTGTGTTTTATCACAGCACATCGGTTTATCTTAGGTACCTGTTGATTTTACGTTACTTTGATCATTCCATTCATGTTTAACAAGATAGCCTATTTAATTGGTTATCTGATATGGCGTTTTATACAAACAACCATATTTATCATTGTTATTGTTTATTCCGATAGTAACGTTTTAAATTTATTTATTTCTCTTGATGCCAAATTGTAGCTTAAATTAGAAGCCAATAGTAAAAGTTGCCGCAGTAACAAGTATCCATGAAGAATATTATCAGCGTATTTTACAACAAACAGACAAGATCTTGGGATCTATTCAATTTAATAGGTACTTAATATATCTTTTGACTTTTGTATTTCAGCATATGACCTGGCGACACAGTGTCCATCCCGGCGTGCGTCCATGAGGAGGCACACCGTTACCCACACCGCTTGCGCACCCACCGATGGCGTTCATTCGCTGCCACACTCAAGGTAATTACAGGCAATTATTCAGTACGGTTAACACTACAGCTAGAATCTAAAGAAGTTCGTTTTTGATATAATTTTTACAAGAAGTACCTTTCTACAATTTATCCTCAAAAGCCTTCTTCTGGAAAGTTTATTGTGCGCATATTATTTATTAAATAAAAAAATTCTAATACTAATATTAAAAGCAAAATTAATATCTTCTTCTGCGGTTATGACTTACCTACAAAAGAAGAAACACAAAAATTGTGTCGAGAAGGTACCTACAGATACCTATTTACAATAATTACATTCGATATAGCTTTTTTTTTTCATTAGAATTCGTCAAAAACAGTTTTTGTAAAATTGTAACATTCAATTTCGCGTTAACGAGAGATCCATGCTCGCGGCTCAGATGTGATAACAAAAACTTGTTTGACCTCGCTTTTTTGATCGTAGAAAGAAGCTGTTTAATTCCAACCATTTTTATAACATACCCTATTTTTTATTAAAAGTTTGGTGGCTAAGAGTGTGAGTGAAAGTAGTAGCGATATGATTACATAAGTTTGCTTCCAGGCCAGGTTCGCGTGCGTCATGCGCCGGGGCAGCGTCGCTCGCAAGCAGCGACGCGGACGCACAACTCGGCGAGCTGTCTTGGTCGCGTTCGTCTTTACAGGACGAACTCATCAAGTCGGTTAGTGGCAGCCCCACAAACTCGCATGTGAGTAGAATGTAGGCTTGTGGTCCATCGAATGGTGGGAGTCATTGTAAGTTCGTCTAAATGTTTCTATTGAGATGAACTGCACGAGTCGCCTATTCATTCAAAGGACTAAATAGTTTCACGTAGATTAGAATATTCTTGTTTTAGTAGCTTAGTTTGAAAAAGTCACGCGTAGTTATAAAGGTATTGTAGTTTATTTGAACGAATCCATATCCAATTTCAATATGTATTCTTTAGAGTGGTATGCTAGTGTAGAACAGTATGTAGTGTCAACACTTTGGAGACCACAATACAACAAAAATTAAAACATTCGCTGTCAAAGTTCAAAGCAAAGTGTTGATATTAAGTTTCATCAATACTTAACTAGGATTGGTTTGATTATTATGTAAAATTTCTTTAAAATACAGCCGATTTTCAAATTTAATATTGTCATCTCCACATTGTAGTCTTTTCTAACTTCTTTTAAATGTACATATATATATTGTAAATAAGTCCATGTACTTATAACACGTTCTAGTCTAATTTAAACCTGTTACTAAACCAGTTTGCGAACTGGGGCATTTACATATACGTAAATCAAACTGCACACTCAACTGAATCAAACATTCGCTTCCCTCAAAAATATTTTGTGACTTGTAGGTAGTTGCTTATTTATATTTTAGTTAGTTTTATGTTTTTGTTTGTTACTTGTTCATAGTATTCAACTATTAATGATTTTATAGGTAGGTAATAATAATCTTAACCGATGGTTACAGAAACAATGGCAAGACGCGATAATGTCTGACGACCGACTGTCCCTGACCCTGGAGGAGATCGTCCACATCAGGTCGGTGCTGACAAAGGCTGAGCTGGAAGTGCTTCCAGTCGAGGGCAGGGTCAAGGAGGACGTCGAGAAGAGGAGGGTGAGTCTGATACGCATCAATTTCAATTATTTATAATCTTTGCAAGATATCAGCAACATTAGCTTTTTTTACTTTTCAGTAATTGTTTGTTATACCTAGGATATTTTTAATTCAAATGATTATATCCCCCGATTTTCGGCACTATCAGGTTACTTTGATAGAACTAGAAGGGACAGATGTATGTATCGTTAGACAAAAGCAGAATATAGGCAAAGATAAAGATAAAGGATATTTTACATTAATATACTAGTTCTTATTTAATATAACTGTCAACTAATGTTGGTTGTGTCAGCAAGCAATAAATATATATTCTATTGTAGTTGTAGTTGTAAGTTGTATCTACTTCAGAGTAAATTAATTAATTAGTCAGCTAATTCATAGCTATGTGAACTTTATTTTTCAGGTATGCTTCCTATGTTTGAAGACAAGATTCGGCATTTTTGGCCCATGGGGACAGAAATGTAAGCTTTGTAAAAAGACTGTTTGTCAGAAGTGTTGTTCGAAGGTGAGTTTCATATATCCTTGTCTACTATTGATAAAATTCCTAATTTTTAATGCTGTAATAATGCTGTATTAAGTTTGGTAACAGAAAGAATATTTTCAATACATATATAATTTGTTCTTTTGACTGAGTTGATTTTTTGAATAAACCTCATTAACATTAAACTGATGACCTTGGCCGCCATCTTGTGAGTGCATAAACAAGATGGCGGCTTGTTAGAACGATGTTTTTGAAAATAACAATATTTATAATTGCTATTCCAGATGCGTATCCCGACAGAACACTTCGCGCACGTTCCAGTAGTCCTGTTGAGTCCGTCGCTGCTCCCTTCACCCGAGGACGAGAACTCATTCCCTAGGAGTCTCATGTCACGGCTGGTATCGCCCGAACATGCTGTAAGTATAACATACAATCTCTGAGTAACTGATAACTCCAGATCTAAAGGTCTGCAGTTCTCAAAAATAGAAAGCAGGGTACCATCTTCGTCAATACACGATCTATACGTCTATATGCATGGGTTTTCAACTTCACGTATGACAACTCAGTTGCTATGCATCCACATTTCTTCTTCTACCATTGCAAATTAATTATGACTTCACAGCAGCACTGCCCATACCATACCATATCGTTATATCTTATAAACTATTGGGGATGTTACAGCACTGACCTGCGTGATAACGTTACCCACTAGTACGTAATCCCTACATAATTCAATTAGTACCTTACTGCAAGTTAACTTACTGGATAATACAGATATTCACTTTATTAGTAATAAAAAAAAGGTTTTATACCGCTGAAAATTCATAAACATTATTGGAATAAATAAATGTGTAGGTCCTTAATTAAGTTAGATATACATTTATTATTAATAATAATAATAAACTTTATAGCACACAACAATATACTGACAGATATAAACATACACAGTATCATTAGGTGGTCTTATTGCCTAAAAGCAATCTCTTTCAAGCAACTATAAATAAGCGATTAAACCTGATATTTGCGGATCGTCCCTTATTAGTTGGAAGTCATATATTATAAGGAATATTTCATAATTATTAAAGAATAATTTAAATTGTTCATCTTTAGTATAATATATGTAATATGTTGTATGAGTTTATATGTATTTGTATTTTTTTGGTGAAATTAAATATAGTGTTATCCATCTATTATGTTGTCTCAACTATCTGTATATGTTGTTTAGACGTTTACACATATTAGTGGAGTTTTAGCCTACAGCTGTAACCTATGTAGGCACATCCCACACTTATAGTAGGTTGTAACTATGTGTAGTGTTGTGAACAAAATAAATAAATAAACAAGATGCATCATAATTTGGATACAGAATCATATTATTTTTATTAAGTTATACAACTTTCATATTTCACGCATTTTATCACTTGAAATTATAATTAGAAGTAGTTTTAACTAGTAAAACTCACCATTCAACAATGGGCGTGAGAATAAAACTTACATGCCATTTTCCATAATTCTCATATCGTATTTGTCGCTGTGAGGAGATATATTTTACTTCAATACCTAAATATTTCGATTTTGTTCGACTGTACCTAATTGAATCATATACACGGTAAAAATCCGTAATGTGTACTATGTTTAATCCATTTTTATATATGTGTACCCAATTTTTTAAAATGCTATGGTATTCTGTAAAATCAATAAAACATTTTCTTCATCGCAAATGTGTTGACACACATCCGATCGTTGACAAAGGCGGTTTGTTCTCAGAGCATGGTGGAGAACAGCGTGGGCAGCGCGCCCAGCAGCCCGGCGCCGGCGCGCAGGGCGGGCGGGGCGGGCGCGGCGGGCGGGGCGGGTGGGGCGGGCGGCGCCGGCGGGGCGGGCGTCCACAGCGCGCCCGGCTCGCGCGGCGGCTCGTCGCTAGGGTTCAGCGCCGTCATGACGCGCAGCGCCGACGGGCCCGGCAGCATGCCGCTACACCTGACCGCGCCGCCGCTGGACCGCGGGTAACTACCATACAATCACACGACATATCCATTCAATCCCTCTCGTTTCCAAAATGAATCTTTTCAATCAATCCCTCTTATGCCAATGGCGTAGTTTTATTTATTTTAAGGTCAGTCGACAAAAACATAGACATTAAATTGAGTACAGTTTTTAAGTAAAGACAGGCACGGCATTCGATGTGGGCTAATAGTTATAATATTTACTTAACTTAAGTTAATAAATTTATTAATATAAACTTTGATTACTGGGTATCTACGTTCCAACTAATGATTTTAAAATTAACTTTATATTTTCGTGCACTAAGGTGAAATATGTCCAACTCTCCTACTTTATTGGGCCGAGAAAGAAAGTGATATATTTTACATAAAAGACTTTTTTTTCTAACTTCTTCTTTACGAATCACTGTAATTTCAACATCAATATTTAAAATAAAATAATTTGCCTGAAGAGATACTGAGAACATGAAGCACAATAGATCCCATTGGGTCGACGTGCTCCGGGAGTAATCCTGGCCCTACATCAAGATAAGACACTGAGAACATGGTAATAAGTATGATGTTGTTGCAGCCGGTTACGGCCCGCGGGCGCGGCGGAGCGGCTGCGCGGCGTGCAGATGGCGGTGTGCCTGGACTGCAAGGCCATGGTGCTGCAGATCATCAAGTCCTCCCGCGCCGCGCGCTCCGCCTCCCGCGACCGGGCGCTGCGACACCTCACGCTCGACCTGGCGCCCGTCTACACGGCCGACTGCTAGCCTGGACCACTGTGGCACCTCACGCTCGACCTGGCGCCCGTCTACACGGCCGACTGCTAGCCTGGACCACTGTGGCACCTCTCGCTCGACCTGGCGCCCGTCTACACGGCCGACTGCTAGCCTGGACCACTGTGGCACCTCTCGCTCGACCTGGCGCCCGTCTACACGGCCGACTGCTAGCCTGGACCACTGTGGCACCTCACGCTCGACCTGGCGCCCGTCTACACGGCCGACTGCTAGCCTGGACCACTGTGGCACCTCTCGCTCGACCTGGCGCCCGTCTACACGGCCGACTGCTAGCCTGGACCACTGTGGCACCTCTCGCTCGACCTGGCGCCCGTCTACACGGCCGACTGCTAGCCTGGACCACTGTGGCACCTCACGCTCGACCTGGCGCCCGTCTACACGGCCGACTGCTAGCCTGGACCACTGTGGCACCTCACGCTCGACCTGGCGCCCGTCTACACGGCCGACTGCTAGCCTGGACCACTGTGGCACCTCACGCTCGACCTGGCGCCCGTCTACACGGCCGACTGCTAGCCTGGACCACTGTGACACCTCACGCTCGACCTGGCGCCCGTCTACACGGCCGACTGCTAGCCTGGACCACTGTGGCACCTCACGCTCGACCTGGCGCCCGTCTACACGGCCGACTGCTAGCCTGGACCACTGTGGCACCTCACGCTCGACCTGGCGCCCGTCTACACGGCCGACTGCTAGCCTGGACCACTGTGGCACCTCACGCTCGACCTGGCGCCCGTCTACACGGCCGACTGCTAGCCTGGACCACTGTGGCACCTCTCGCTCGACCTGGCGCCCGTCTACACGGCCGACTGCTAGCCTGGACCACTGTGGCACCTCACGCTCGACCTGGCGCCCGTCTACACGGCCGACTGCTAGCCTGGACCACTGTGGCACCTCACGCTCGACCTGGCGCCCGTCTACACGGCCGACTGCTAGCCTGGACCACTGTGGCACCTCTCGCTCGACCTGGCGCCCGTCTACACGGCCGACTGCTAGCCTGGACCACTGTGGCACCTCACGCTCGACCTGGCGCCCGTCTACACGGCCGACTGCTAGCCTGGACCACTGTGGCACCTCTCGCTCGACCTGGCGCCCGTCTGCACGGCCGACTGCTAGTACCTGGTATCTGACCAGTCTGATAACTATACTAGCTGACTGGCCAGGTACCAAGACCATAGAAAAATCACCCGGAGTAGTTATGGGTGGCAGGCTCGGTTTCCTACTGCTGACTGCTTACTACTAGATTGAGCCCTAGACATTTAGATATGTATTCAAAATACATAGAGAAACCCTCTGTTCCCGTATACCAAATGTTGAATGTTTTATGAACGATGTGACAATTAGTCGCTTGTTATTAATATAAACAATTTGCAAATTGAGATTACAATGGGACCTGCTTTTCAGTCCTTAACACGTACCTTAAATATTCTAATCAGACGAATTATTATTAGTAATCAAAAGTAAAGCAAAGTGCCATTGCACGTATAATTCATTCAATAATATTAATGAAGCATTCACCTAAGCCCTATTTGCAAAACAATCACCGAAACATTACTAGAACACAAATTGAATTTTGAAAAAGTTTGACATTTTGAATTAAAGGACAATTTTGACAAATATCATATTAATTTTTGGCGGTGGCGTATCGAATCAATAGAAATTAAAATCAGTTGTGAAATCTAATTACATTTCAATCATGAATTTATATGACAAACAAATTTTAAAATGCACAAACAAACCATAGTGCATAGATGAGAATTCAATCCGTAGATACAGTTTGGAAAATAGATCTGAGTATGTTTTTTTTTATAGAAATAGTAATTTATAACAGCAAAGAGATCACTTATTGACATGCTGACAGTTGTAGATACTAATTAAATTAAAGAGCTTCCAAGGTTGTGGAGATCAGGGCCGAGTTTCGTAAGTTGGAATTTTTTTAATGATATGGACATCTTTAAAAATGCTTCGAAGATGCAAGCCTCTTTTCTGCGCAAGCGCCGTCTTTGCGTTGTAACTACGCAAGCGCAACTAATTGATTTAAGACATTTCGAGGCTTTTTCTAGATGTTAAAGTTCCATAAAAAATTCAAATTTTTGACAATACTTTGAAACCTTTACGATCACGTGTATTTTGTTTTCCGCACAAAATATTTAGTAATAACTATTTACCTATGATACATTGTATCCGAAATCGTAATATATTTTAAATTATATATATAAAAAAATTATAATGATATATTCCACAAAATTTAATATTTTCTCACTATATTGTATGGTTATAGATGTATTTATATTTTTCCGAATGATTAGATGTTTAATATGTCTACAATTTTATTGTGAATCAAGATAATCTGTGTTCAGGAATATATTGCGTATTATGAATGTTAATATATAAGAATACATATTTATATGAATGTTATATAACTTAAATAGATTCTGTATAACATATAACTTCAAACATAAAGCATACCACCGTATTCTCATTGACATTTAGATGATAATTTATACGATTACGCTGATTTCACCACAAATATCATGCAAGTGTGTATGGGTGTGTAAACATTTATTATTTCACAAAATATTATTTTATTTTCAAATGACATTAATCGCGACGTTTCAAATGTAAACGACGATATGCTGTGCCATAAATATGAAATCGGTTTAGTACTATCAACTAGCGACCTTCAAATTGTTTTGATTGACAGTCGTGTTTTGTGCCTACATAGCGTTTGAATTGATATTTAACCTGTAAAATTTCGAATTCTATATTTCCAAAATATTTCAGTTTTCGAGTATTTGCCAAGTCATTTTGTTATATATAAAAACTTATATTGCATTCCAAAACTCTATACAAGATACTTATAGGCGTATATTTTAACTAAATATCAAAATAAAAGTCGTTTAGTCGCTAGTATGCACTCTGCCTTATTAAGTCTGATTGAGAAATAAAGGTTGGATCACACTCATTGTGTACGACTGATAAGATTTACAATGCTTGGTAGTTACCGTGAGTTTGATTCAACCAACGTGTTTGATGATTGCTCGTTATTACATAAATCACCTACGCTTTCATTCTTAGATGTAATTAAATTATTTTGCCAAATATATATCCACTCAACATTTTCCTGTAAATAAATAATAGATTGGTGAGTGTCATCTGAAAAGCGGTTAGTTAAATCCTAATTAGTTTTAAGTTTCAATGTTTATAAGCGTTTACTTATTACGGTAACTTAATACACGGTTATAATTTATATTAACTTACCTTCAAGAAGATAGAGATTTTAGAAAGAATGATATAAGGCCTAAATTTGTATACTGCAAAAATATCTGTGTATTTATGAGATGCTGATGTTTGTTTGGTATTTAACTTCATTCATTCAAAATTTATTATTTAGTTATTAAATGCAAAACCTAATCCCAGTTAACGAATATTTGTAAATGTGTATAAATTTATAGTAGTCTATATTAGATGTTACGTAGATTGTACACGTCTATATATGAAGTAAAATAAAAGAAGTTAAAAAGTTTAAGAACGATAATAAAATAATTAAAAATCGTTGCCATATTGTTTTATTCCAATCTACTAAATACTAAATCATAATATGAAATGTGATAAAGTTATATAGAAAAACAATAATTAAAATATGTTATTTAACAAATATAATGGATTAATGAATGGGTTCTACACATATAGATTAATAAATAAAAATTGTAGTAATAAAATAAATAATAATATATTTTTAAATAAATATGCAATAATCTAGGTCAAGTAATTTTACGCTGATACGCAATAAAATAAATAAATAAACTTGGACCATATATAAAATATATATATATATATATCATCATAATGTAACATAACGAAGCAACACTACATATATCGTCAATCTCAACAAAATTTTAGAAACAGTTTAATTAATTAATCATGTAAATTAATTTTGTAAAACATTGCTTGACGCCAACTTTCTATAGCCAAAAGATGTTGGTATGTATATTTGGTACATTTTGATTTTGAAAAAGGAACACTCCCTAGTTCTAGAATATTTTTTTCAAAAATTGTTCTAGACCTTAACTAAAATGGTCTTTATAAGCGTCCTCGATGGTCGTCTTTTAGAGGAATGTTCTAGTATTTTCAATTCTAACGGCATAATTTATTATTTAGCTACTAAAAAAATAAAAAATACCGTTGGTTACGACCAAAACTATTATATACATTTAAATTGTATAGATACATTTAAATTGTAAAAAGGCTCAAAAACATGGATACGCTAGCAGCCTTAATAATAACTATTGTACATGCCATGTGTAGTGAGTGATTTTAGTGTGTGTCCTTTAGTGTGAATTCAAAATGCCATTTGAACGATTGTCACAAAAAATAAGGCGTATAAGATTATTATAAGGCCCTAGATGTAGTGGACTTCTTGCTTCCTTGAACTCATGTCTAGACCAAGCTACTAACAATAGAATTTCTGTTGCGGGAAATGAGCCACACGAGAGCCAATGATATATTTTAAAAAAAAAACAGCAAATAAATCGACGCCGTCTGTTGGTAAATAGTAGACCACTCCATATATGATAATAGCCAGTGCAGCATGCGACATACTGCAATAGTCACCTTCACCTTGAAGGAACCCATATTATATGTAGGAAGGAATATGTGTGCCTGTTACGAATTCCACGCTCTGGCAGTGCGACAAAAAAAGAATTTTGCGACTTATGGACTCATTATTATAAATTTCACAATCTCAATTAACAGTTTCATTAAAAAGAGGACTTATTACTTTACCCGTGACACAATAACATCAGGTACCATTACTTAAAAAAAATTAAATATGCTCAAATACTCAAGTGTCCAATGCTATTTTAATTAAAAACAGAACCCGCGCTAATTTAGATCTGTAACTAGTTAAAATTTCGTACTTAACCACCTAATTTGACAATATACTTGTGCTGCCACGTATGAAAATAAAGTAATTTAGAAAATGAAAGTTTTGCGAAGCGTTCTTAGAAGTAGTGTTGTAACAAATTTTGTTCTTAATCCCTTTATCGATTAATATTAAATAAGGCAACAAACAATCGAATCACATTTATTGATGATCACTATTGATAATATCCTTAATAAATAAATTTTCTAATAAATTATCGTTTAACCTACAATCAGTAGGCCATCATTGAAGTTGTACGGCGGTACTTCGAGGTTCAGAGGGGCGGGTCCTTTTCGGATGCGGCCAGCTGCGTCATAATGAGAGCCGTGGCAGGGGCAGTAGTAGCCACCGAAATCTCCAGAGTTGGCGACTGGGACACAACCCAAGTGGGTGCAGACGCCGATAACGACAAGCCATTTGGGGTCTTGCGCGCGTTGCTCATCGGATTCAGGGTCACGGAGTGATTCGAGGGGAACCGCCTTCTCTGTCGCGATTTCTTCCGGTGTCCTGTAATTGACATTTACATAATTGTAGCAAAGATCATCATAATTCAAGTACATGATCTAATATTCTAATAACCATATATTCAAAATCATCCTCCATTTTTCTTTTTTAAATATAGCAGATATTTTCAAGGCCGTTTACATGTATATGGGCATACATCAAACAGAGCAATCTTTAACCTTTGAACAGTTCTTCTAACGAAATGCATATCTGATATAATTCCCATTGCAATTAATAATCGAATGCTCTCTGATTCAATATCACAAAAAAAATTAACATTCTTATTATTGGTCAGAAACAATGTCAAAAACCAACTTAAGTGTATTTATAACATTTTTCATACAAAAAAAAATGCAAAATAGTTGTATGCTGAACCAAAGCGAACCCATGCCTAGATATAAAAATATTATGACAACACAATGTTCCTACGGCATTGAAGTTTTGTTGTCTGTTTTGCACAGAGTACTTTGTGCTGCCTTTGTTAAAATGCTTTTTGTCACTGTTTTTTGTCACATGATTTTCTTAAAATATATTCTTTCATCTCATTTAACTTGTGTTGGGGGGCAGATTACCAGCCTCCATACAAATCCGGAAAATCTCCTTTGGGATTTTGGGACTCTTTACCATTGTTTTAGTAGATACAACTTAAATCTAAAAACACCAAGTATATAATGTATATGCTATCAATATAAAACAAAAAAGGCAATTGTTAAATAAGCTGACACAAGTAAACACATGTCTGCTAGCAGGAAGTTTTAAAATTTTGATCTAGATGAAGCCTTACAAATCAATAAGGTTTAATCTTCGAGTTTAAATTGCATATATAATAATATTGATTCAAACATTGCACCAGTTAAGTATGTTATAAATGGAGGTTTTTTTTATAAAAAGTTTAGCAAAAGACTCGACACCACCTGATGATAAGCAGTAGAGGAGTCCATGTGTGAAGATAGCTAATGCAGCATGTGACACACTGCCCTAGCCACCATAACCTTGCTGGCCCAAAAAGTGCTTAGTGGTTGAAAGAATCATCACTCTAAGTGCCATCTAAATTATAATACTTGAACTTTTCTAGTAAAATTATACAAACAAACAGAAAGTGATTGTAAGGCACCGCATATCACAAGTACATTTCAGGGAATGTGGTGCCAGGGTCTAAGTCTGGACAACAAGGATAGGAAGTCACTGGTGAACACCAATCTTAATTAAATAATTTAGCAGTGTCTTTTATAATACTAAACTTACAAAGATACCTTAGGCAATATTTAGAGATATATCTAATATAAAATAAAATCATATCCTGAGGCGATATTATAAGTCAATCATTAGCACAGACTAAATGAAAATTAAGTTATTCTTTTATCTCTTTCAATCAATAAGCTATTTTTGAAAGAACAAGGTAACATTGTAAAAATATAAACCTAAATTACTATAACTGGTCTGCTAAATCTTTAATGTGTTAAAGGTGTTTTTTTTTATGTAAATTAAACAAATCTGAAAATCAAGTACCAAAAAAGAACAACCATCTAAAAAGATCTCACCTGTGGCGAATGAACAAAGGTTTTCCTCTCCACTTGAATGTCACTGACTTCCCTTCAGGGATCTCTGCCACATTAATTTCAATCTTAGCTAACGCCAAAACGTCAGCAGCAGCAGACATTGATGATACAAACTGTGTGACAACAGATTTTGCAGCATAGGCACCAGCAACACTGCCGGCTGGAATTAAAAAACATAATTAAATTTATATTATGTCAGTATTCGCTAACTGTGTAATTTTTATTGTATTTTTATGTGATATTTTATAAGCTTCTTTACCACACTAGAAGCATCAAAAATAACAGTTGGACATAGTACAAACCTGCATAACCAACATGGATGATTCCACGTAACAAACAAATTGTTGGCTTTATTGCTTAAATGTGAGCGAAAGACCTTAAATAATAAACTTTCCCTGCGAGACTTAATTTAGTGCAAATATACAGACCTTACTCATAGTAGAGTTGCAGATAAAGTAAGGACTATTAATCCTTAGAGCTCAAAACACTTAAAATTAAGACAGTCTGAATTGTATAGCTAACACACACACACAGTCTAATCATATTGGAAAATACACTATATAATTGAAAATACTCTTTATAAGGTCTTTCATAATGCATGGGAACTTATTTTTGTAAACAATATCACATTTGAATAACTGAAATAAATTTATAGAATATCAAGATCAAATTGATAGTTTGCATTTTCACTCATTGTAATTTTCTTATTTTTGTTTGAATATAAACACAAAAACAAACCACAAGTTTTTACTATAGTTTGGAAATTTAGGAAATCCCCTTTATCACCATACTCAAAGTTTAATATTTAAACATAAGACTCACTTTAAAAAAGGGGTTACCGACTCGTAAGCTTTGAGTCAGTTGTTAAGCTAAATTTGATCTTACTGTAGTGTGAAAAAGCAGTGTGCCATAGTACCACTTTTATCATTTCAAACTTAAATAAATAAAATTGATAATTTGAACTCTTGTATACAATATCATAAAATTTCAAATGTAAGAGAAACACTTTTTTCCTTGGCCTTGCCACATATTGGCAACAGAGATACATAAAATAATAAAATGTAAAGGTCACATAATTGTTAGGTTATATTTACAAATGCAATTTCTTAACAAGATACCTAAGTGAAATTAAGTGTACTCTAAACTTGATGAGAAAAAATTATTTAGTTAAAGACTTTCCTAGTACAAAATACATACCTCCAGCAATAAGGTAAGAGAATGATTGGCGTCCATCAATGTTTTCTTCTGCTTTCACTCTAGGGTCCTGGGTCTCTTTGCGACGGTAATCGGTGAAATCGGGGATCGCAATGTCACTATGAGCGAATCGTACTTGAACATCCCCTGAAAATGACAAGTGTTATGTAACGTAATTTCTCATCATAACCAAAGAACTAATTTGATGTATCACAAGATCATAACATGCAAAACTTACCACGAGTACTAAATTTTGGCTTAAGCCCCTGGATAGGCAGCGCACCGTGTAAAGATTGAACGGTTGAGGTGATAGGTAGTGGTTTGACAACCAACTTATCAGTTGGTGTAGGAACTGCCGCTACTATTTTAAGCCCATTAGACACAACTGGGGATGAAGCTTTGAAGTATGGAGCTAAATGCCCAGCTCTTACCACGGAAGTCATTTTGAATAACCTTTTTACACGCAATTAAAATCGCTTTTTTCGCGAAAGGGCTGCAGCCCGATAGTACGTAGGATCTTGACAGAAAATGTCAAAGTCAAAATAATTGTTGCCAGAGTATTATATCTTTTACTACTATTGAAAGTTATAAACCCACAAGGGATTGTTTTTTTCAAGTGTAATAATTTTAAGAACTTTAACTCTCATAAAATATCTGATTTGTGCCATTAACGATACTTAACAATAACTAGGTAATAACCATAACATCGTCTATAGTTTACATTTATTTATACACGGTCGCACATCAAGCACGGTTAGTTTGTTGAAACATTACTTTTTATAATATTGAAAATAAATTAACGGTTCAAGGTGCCCCAACTGCTGACCAAAAATTGCAATATATTCCATGTATTTATTAATGTATTATCTTTTAAAGTTGTGGACACTAAGATCTCAGCGAAAGCAAAATTATTTATCTATCTCCTCGAATGTCCGAATACCGTAAATAAATAGACTGTTATAATAACGATTTCATTGAAATATAATTTAAAGATACAAATTCTTAAAACATTTTAGACGTCAAATTTTCATTTAACTCCCATCTTTGAAGCGTTATTCTTTATCGTCTATGTGAAGAATCTCAATCGAATGTTTTGTTTTTATTAAAGGATATTTTTTGGCTGTTTATTGATTTAATAAAAAATATTCAATAATGTATTTCAATAGATTAGTAGGGTTAATTGGGAATATGCATACTAGTGCATACATCGCGAGTAGGTGCGCGCGTATAAACTAGCGCACACATACATAAACACTCATACACTCACACACAAACACACCTTTCACATGCGATGACTGACTTTTGTTTTGTTTTATTGTTTTTTTTTTATTATTTTGTTATTGTTTTTGTTTTAATTTTTATTTTATTTGTTTTTTCTCTTTAGTTATTTTATAGTTAATTGTCATTTGTTTGAATGTGTCTTGAATGTATTTTGGCTTCCTAATGATTCTTTGGAAAAATAATGTTTCTTTAATTGGCTTGTGTCTTGGTTATTGTATTATATTCTGTGTGTGTAGAAAATTGCTGTTGAAACAGTGTTAAGATAAATAAATAAATAGTGTTTTTTTTAATTATAAAATAAATATTATTTTAAAATTAAAAGTAACAATTTATTTAGTACATATTTAAATACTATAACTGGGACAATTTATAAATGCCCGGTTGATACCCAGTTAAAGTTATGACTATTGCCTTTAATTATATTTATTGGTTTTTTTCATACATATTTCCTGTTGTGTCTATTTAAATAAAGTTATTTTTGACTTTTTGACTTTTGATTAAAATAAATAATAATAAAATTTACAAAAACAAGAAAAATACGTATTTGCGTGTCGAATTACTTCATGAATTGTGAATTAGGAAAATAATTATTAGAAATTAAGGTTGAATAACAATATATATCCTAAAAAACCATGCATATCTTACAATTCATTTAACTATTTTTAGCACTTTATTGCACATAGATAACAACATCACATACAAAACAGCTTAGGGCATCGGGTTAAGAGTTTTAGATCTGTGAGAATATAAGTATTACTTAGTTATGGTTACTTAACGATTTATTCGACATACTGTTTACTAAGTAAGTCAGTTCGAAATTTGGCTTGAGTAGATTAGTTTACTAGGACTAAATTTACATCTCATGTCACTCAACTACAAAAATGAAATACAATGTAATCAACCAGTAAAAATATAAGTATTTATGTAATGACATGTAATAACATTAAGAGGAGCTATAAACCTTTTTTTAATTTTGAAGCTTACTAAATTCTTCCAAACTGGTATATTTAATTTAAATGGCGACATTGTGTTAAGTCGCTCCTTTGAATGCACTATTTTAAACGTACCAGATAATTAAAATTATATATTTCTAGCATAGAATAATTGTAGATATAATTTCAAAAACATAATTTTAATCAAATATTTAAAATAAAGAGGCTCAAAATAAAAAATGCGCCACACTATTAACTATTATTATTACTGAAGTACATTCTCTAAAATTTAATTTAAGTGCATTGCGTCTCGTTCTAAGAATATGATTTCAATAAGGACAGCTGACATTACGAAAGGTATATTTTATTTTTGACTTAAGTCTTCAAATGTAGGTTAGGAAGCGCCTCCCAACATGCCTTGTAAACTTGTCTATGGATCCTCTAAAACTGTCTTAACTTCGCTTATTTAAATTTGACAGTTGAGAGCGGGATATACTGAACTTAAATCAAATGTTACAGTGTTCCGTCAGAATTACGCCCAATGGATGGATAGACGACGATATATTTAGTTGTTTTTAAGTGCGAGTCTTTCTCATAACAATAAACGGTGTAAAGGCTAACCATCAAAATAATACAAATTCGACTTGCCATCGCCATAATCCGACAATGGACATTGGCCCCAAAATCCGTTGGGCAATGATTCTAATAAATTAATTTCAGTACTATTCTTTTATTACAATCCGACCAGAAAAAGACAGATTATCGGTGACGTCCATTGGCGTTTCTTGAATGGCGAATTTTAAGCATATGAAATAATAAAATAAATAAATTGAAATAAAATAATTGCCTGATTTTAAAAGACAAAGGATGAGAATGGAGGAGATGATGATAGAGGACATGTGGATTGAAATTAGTCAAAATTGTATGGATCGTCTAAATGTCAAATAACTTGATGTGAATTCTCAAGTCATACTTTCCTTTTATTTTGAATAGAAATGAAGGAGGCGTAAATAATGTAACCTTAATTTAGTCCGTGCACAACGGTATCGGGGCTATTGTTCATTATTTTAAAAAAATTGTACTTAAATAATTTGGCTAGCGCTGCCAGAACAATTGAATTATGAGTCTCATAGTTGAAAACCCTAAAGCTTCTAAATTTGAGGCCGTCTCGGGTATTTTAAGGAAGTATAGTCACTTATGTGTATGGACTAACATCAAATTGAACAGTTCTTTTTTAAAGACGTTTGAGGATTTATTCCTAAGCGCTAGTTTTCCACTAACAATGGCTGACTTACATGCAAATTGCCTTATAGACTTTGGAATGCCCTGCCTATGCCACAAATTGTTGGATTCAAACACGCGTTCAATACGTTCGTAAATATAATTTTGAGAAGTGTTTTGAAGAATTTGTAGATGTTTATAGACTTTTAAGATTTATGTTAGCTTTACAGTAAATGAACTCAGGCATTGTGAAAAGATTCTTTGGATGAGCAAATAAAACTCCAGAAAACGTACGTTCCACCTCGGTAATCTTTGAAGTACCCACAATTCACACAGGAGATATTTACATATGTTATATACAAATTTATCCATTTATTGCAACACAAACAGATACTTACCACAATAACATTAAATTGAAAGTTAATAGTTTTCATCTAGGTACTACCCTTAAATAGTGGTGACAGCATGGCAAATCGTGAAGACAGTTAAGCAAAGCAATTTAAAAAAATTAAGAACAATTTGCTAAGGATATGCCAGAGGGCGTAGTAAAAAAAAATAATTAAAACTGTATTTAATTTTAATCGCTAGGTATTAGCCGTTTCGTGTTACGGATCTCATTCGGAAATTATTATTCACTTTTGGTAAATTCATTGTAGTTTAACATAGATCAACCTTATTGAAATTCGCCTAGATTAAATTGTATATTATAAAACAACAAATTGAAACCTAAGCTGTTGTTTACTTCTGTTAACACTGTTTGTTACATTTTTATCACGTTGAGTAAATTTTTCTTTGCCAGCTAGATTAAATTGAATGTATTCCTAATTTGTCACTAAAACGTTCTAGTGTGGAATTTAAATTGCGCGATTTAGACTTAACATGTTTCGTTAACTTACTTATTATTCGAAACTCTTTGGGACTTCCTCGACGAATGCAACTTTAAGCGCTTTGCTTTTGATTTTTGTTCAGCTGGTGTTTTTTAAGAAATATGTAGATTTTTTAATTGATTAAAATTTATAAAATTCATATTGGTTATCTAAATCTTACAACGATTTTGAGTAATTTTAAAGCTAGGTTTTGAGTTTACTTTATAGATAGAACTTGTACCTTTGAATTCTTTATTCTATATTATATTTAAACAAAAATGTCGGAAATGATGCTTCCTTCACAAGTAATCCCTGATAACTCATTTAAATGTGTTGATTTGTATTCCGTTTTTTTTTGTTAATTTGGTTCTAGATATTCTTAACATGTACTTATATTACTTATATCGATTGTGGACTCTAGTGGAAAACAAATTTTCGCAGTCACTGTTTCATGGGTCACTAATCATTTTGTCATTATTTTTAATGATAGTTTTCCAGTAGTTTAGTTCATTTTTCCATTTCAAACATCTACACCGTCCAAGTCTTTTGACTCTTTCGGTTTTACAGTTTCAAACGACGATTTCCGAGGACGACACTTTCTCGAGACGAAGATTTCCTGTTAGCTTTGGAAAAGGAATAAAAAGTAATAATTTAATAACATGAAACACTTATTTTTTAAATATAATATTACTATATAGTTTTACTTTTACAAGTTGAAGGTTTTTTTAACAAAATGTAAATTAGCGTTTTATTAATTTTTTCGACTTTATTCCAGTATCTTCCTAGCGATGCACTGACTAAGAACGAATGTTTGTTATCAGTTCTTGGTGTTTGACTAAAACTCATTATTTTCATAATGTAATAAGTACTCCGGATGCGTTCGATACGTGGTAACAGCGCCGCCTCATTCAGAGCCATTTCCATTCTGACAACGATCGCTTCTTGATTTGTTTTTTGACTAATGCGCCTTTAATATTATTTCCTTTGACACCTCCTTGCTTAACAATTACTTACGAATACAAAATTACTTACTGATTGGTTTCTTTGATAGATTTCACTTGGTAACAAAGTATCAATCCATACATTTACTTTATGAAAATTAAAGAATTAATTATTGTTATTTATAGCTTTAAATTTTAGTACGACAAAGTTATAGTTATATTAATTTACCTGTAAATACTTCAACGTTTTTGGTTTTCTAGTGAGGAGCTACGAACATACCCAAACTAAATATGAAACAAAAATTGATTTTTGTTTGATATTTGATTAGGTGCGTTAGATTTCATAATGAAACTAAATTGAAATTTCATTTATCAAACCAGAAAATTTAGATGAGGTAGTTTAAAACTAGAGAACATACATAAGTGATTTAAAAATAAATTGCGTACGTATACAAAGGCTGATTCTGTTGTTAAGGGTATTTTCGTTTTTCCTATTTGAATCAATTATTTTATTATCTGTCTGCTCTTGAGCCTATAAATTATATTTGTAATATCTGGCTACTTTCGTATTAATTATCAAGTTCCCAAGTAAATACGCACAAAAGATCCATTTATCATTGCATTTCAAGACCTTAATCTATAAACCTGTATGGTGTAACGAAAAAACTCTGAAATAAAACAACAGAAAACCAGATGGCGTTACAAACACCACAAGCACTGCGCCAACAAACAAAATATTTTCCTATAAAACGTAGTTATTAGCATAAATTAATTTTTAAGCGGCCACCTATTCTGCTTGCGTGACCTCGAGATATTACTATGTAGGCACGTACCTAACAGATCTATAAACAAATTCATGGTCACCACTGCGCTTCGTTGTCCGTGAGCCTCGCGCAGCACGCACACACGCACAACAGTGCGTGTAGCTAAACCTGCACACAGATGCCAACTCAAACACAAGTAGGTGCACATTCACGCACACGTGCCTATGTTCGGGGTCACCAAATTTTTGTAGGTTCTACGGTTAGTCATGTATTTCTTTTGTTAGTGTTAAAATATTATTCGCATTATGTTTATTATATTGCATTAAGGTTACGTGTTATGATACCGAAACGAATAAGTCTTCATTTTTTAATTTTCGTGTTTACTCTTTTTGCTTCTGTCACCGATAAAATAATTATCCTATTTTTCTGAATTTTCTTTCGTATTGGTGAACGATTGCTCGAAGGTAGTTTTGTCCGATAAAGTTTTTATTACAGGATCGAGGCGTTACTTGCGACATTGTAAACAAACTAGAATATAAACCTCCAGGGAATTTAACTTTGAGTCGACTGAATACAGAAATACGGATCATTTTCTGTCGCGTGGCCACCCTGATCCAATAATCCTTCACGACTAAACTCGCACTCAGTAATAAATAACGCAGTTGAGTTGCGTGCGCCACGTAGATATAGGCGTCCGTTTGTTTTGCATAGGATCACTGTTATCGTGGCTCTTTAATTGTTATTGAAGCTTCTGCCGGTGTACATTGTACACGAATGCTTTCGGTTTTCAGATGAGGGACAGTTTTATTACGAGAAGTCTTTTGTGGGATTAGTAAATAAATTACTTCGGCTATTTCAAAATCCCTTGCCTTCGTCGAAAAACTAACTGGTACTTTGCAGTAATAAGATTTTAACCCTGACGAATTCTACACCCCTTTTTTGTGAAACTTCTGTTCAGAACTCACAAGCGAAGACTACGTATATACGTCATTACAGTTCCAAATCGTACAGGACTGAAACAGCACATAACGAGGACCCATTCAACAAAATGCTCAACCATAAAAATAAAAAAAAATTACAACCTACCTAATTAATAAAAAAACTGAATACTTAATAAAAGCCATTAATACGATGACCTTAACTTGCAGTTTATTTCCGCGGTACAACTTAACTACGATGTCGTCACGCACAATTTACAACACACTTAAAATACGACGCATGTGTTACCTGTCTCTATGCGACTATGACGACACGAAAGATCGAAGAATAAGTAAGAAAACACGCATAAACATTTAACTGCAAAAGATTTAGCGAAACATACAAAAACTTTTATGTGTATTACTGTAGTGTAGCGACTAGCATATAGATGGCGTTGCTTGTAAATTAATGGCGGAGCTATAAGATGCGTTTCAGCTGAATAGAGCGAGCGAACATAGATAAAAGTGAAGTGCGAGGCGCTCTTGGGAGGGACGGCCCATATTAAAACGTGGTCCGTTACACAATGAATTTATTGGCGCACACAGCTGACACATATTGCGTGCATGACATTTTGTGTTCACTGGAATGTCTGGCCAATTATTCTACAGAACTCACTTAGTACTTTTTTATACTAGTTTTTATACTAGTCCAAAAATTGTCTAATCTTCGGATATCTTTATATCGTTTTCGATATCTATTGTAGTATTACATACGTGCCAAACACAAAACTATTAAGCTATTTAAAGTAATCCGTAAGTTAGCGTGAACGTTTATTTCTAAATAATAATATTTTCTCTGTACGTGTTGTTGATTATTTTTAATATATTACTTAAATGTAAAAGATTAGGCTATTTTTATGTAAATGGATAAAAAATATTCGCTTGATATTATGCAGATAAGCGGTTCAAATAGCAATGGCAGCTGTCCACACGCATACCCAACATACGCTAATATGTAATCTTTCCCTTCGATAGGTATTTAAAGTGCAAAAACCGACTTCGAAACATAAAAAAGCAAATAATTCAATTTAAGAAGTTATGCAATTTAAATTTATTTTTTTGTACTGTACGCTTCACTTTTTATTGTTTCTGGAAACAAGTTAGCACCAACTCCAAAAAATAATTTTAAATTCACATTACTTCTTAAATTATTTGTTTGTCCATTAAAATTTGATAGTTGTTCTAGATTACCCTGGACCCCATCATCAGATCCATCGTGACAATGGGACTATCTCAGGGGTATACTGCATCAATTAATAAAAAATATTGAATATCAGTTCAAAATTGACAGAGAAATTTCCTACTCAGAGAACCTCATCTTTCTTAAGTTTATTAAAAATAAAGATTATGAGAGATCAAATTACGCCGTTCACGTCTTTAATTTGGTTATATACTTATAGAGAAACTGCAGTTTGTTACAGAAAAACTAAACTACGATTTTTGTTTGGCGCATATCCAAATTGACCGGTCATTTGGTGTGATTTGGCAATGGCTATCCCTAGACACCTGTCGTCAGAGAGTTCACTACAGGGAGCTTAGAAGTCCACAGTTTGTTTATTTTTATGACAGTTAAAATGTAACTACAAGATAGTAAGTAGAACATAAACGGGCTTCAAAAGAAACTATACATTACGCTTAAAAAGGAAAAAATAATCTTTTAAAAATATAAAATATTGGTTTGAAAAATTTATCTTAAGCTTATCAAATTGGTTAGACATTGAATGTCACTAATTTCTGTGTAATTATTGTTAAAAAATGTATGCAAATCGACTTTGAAGAGATTAAATGAAAACAATAGAGTAAAATATACTTAGGCAGCAAACAACAGGATGTCAGGGTCAAGTTCGCGCTTCAAATGCCCCTGATTATTACTTATTTGAATACGAGAGGAATCACTCATACTTTGAATTATTCCATAATAACCAAAGCTACGGCCAGCCCTACTGCCTAATACTTGATAACCAGGTAGGCACTGGAAATTTTATTCCAGTTGGTATATCCACTTATAGGTCCAACTGGGTACACTCCATTCCTATTTAAGACGTGGAACAAGTCCGCTGTTACAGCGTGAAAGAAACAGTCACCAGAGTAACTAAAATGCATGGGAGATGCTTACATCTCTGTCTCCAGAATATCAATACATCAGCAATAGCAAACGATTTCCTTATTTCCAATATATTTTCAATTCGTTCATTTTTTCAATTTTTTTTCAATTGCGTACCGATATAGCGTCGTTGGTGCCTATTATCGTATGTATCATGGAGAAAATAGAATGGTCAAAATGCCCTTCAGAGGGCATTTTGTTTTTTCCTTATCCTTCCTTCTCCTTTCCTACTCAGAAGCTCGTGTGGTCTACAAAGTCACTCGTTCCCTGTCACCACTGCTATTTTACGCACAAAGCGATTTCGTAACTCCTTTCATTGTCACGCAGAGCGTCGAATTCCTTACTGGCACCGTGTTTCCTTCTTCTTACAACACAGGGTTATTAAAGAGGCGTAAAACACACTTGCCAGCAATGGTAGCTAGGGCAGTGTGATTATAGGCGGATTCATCTCCTACTGCATACTATGGTATTACCTAAAAAAATGGAGTGTAATTAGGAGTGTTATTAAATTTTACATAAAAAAATCTTTATCGAAAATGTGACCATGAAGTGAAATATCGAATAAGAATACATGTAGATATTGCAATTATATTGCCTTTGTTGCAAAAGCTATAGCAATTTCAGCAAACGAATATGGAGACCTATTCACAAGGAAAGGGCACGGACGGGTCCCTTATTAACAGCTTTGATTCATTCCAATGATGTTGTATCGATTAAGCCTTAATTTTTGTTCCGGGCACTTCTATCGGTAGCAGTGTACTTCCTGTACTTAATTAACTAACAAGCTATGTACTCTATCTGTGATAGAAAAGGATTTAATTAACGTTTCAAAATTATTGTGAGTTGGAGAAAAACGCAGAAATTTTCTGCCTTCACCTCATCTTAACGCAAAAAGAGATTTTGTGACAAGTTTATTTATCACTCAGTAAGAGCGTGGAATTCTTTATCAGCGTACGTATTCTCCTTCGCATCATAATATGTGTAAGAGGCGACTTTTGATCCGGAAAGGTGGTGGCGAGATTACTTTTCTATATTCCATTATTAGTATAGACATATCCAACTGCTTACTATTAGGCGAGAGTATAGATGTGAGAGGCCGGGTTTCTAAGCATTTTTGCTATATTTTAAACCGCATCACAACACATGCCAATTCAAAAATATCAATACTGTATATATTGTCTACGTGTCAGCTAACTTGACGTTCCGTCAAGTTACTCTATTCGTTTTTATTCTTAATTGGAGTGAAAGAGATGCGACTAATTAAAATTTAATTTTGTCCTTCCACAACGGAATTGGGGCAATGGATCTTTGTATCAAGAAAATATGTACATAATTGTAAAGATGCTGATAGTCTATCTATTCAGCTTCAAAAAGGTTGACATGAAATTAATTTAAGTTCCCATCTATTGATGAAACAGTGATTCAAGTAAGTTTTACAATCGAAAACAGAGGGTTTAGTTTAATATTACTAAAATATCTATCGACTGGAATTCTCTGGTAAATATAAGCAATATAAGCATAGCTTTATTTCTATGGGTATGTCAGTTGAACCCTCCTGTTGCGAATTTTTAAATGCCAACTATTCTGATTTTAGAAATGTATTATCTACTGCAGATTTAAATGTCTATTGTTACGAAATTTAATATTTACGTTATTGTTATTCCTTTTTTATATTTTCCCATTCAATACTATCGAATGCCAATCAAATAATATATATCCAATCTGACTCAAATATAAGAAGAACTCCAAGGAGTAAAACTGGTTATTCCAGTTCCCATTCCGAAGCGTCCTGAGGGTAGGACAATAAGCGGAATGCTTCTAAGCATCGAGTTCCTTTTGTGTGCCATAATATAGAGTCCATCACAATTGACAGTAGTTAATAGTGATGTGTAAAGAGTATCGATAAAAGTACTAAACCTGCCATTATTACAAGTAAAGGACAAATTTTAATTAAAACAGTCTTTGAATTCAAAAATTATATATAACATACAAAATATATATATATAAGATAGTAAGCTAATATATAACATTTCTTACCTTTATATACATATGCAGTGACACATAGATTTGTTTTCATGCACTTTGAATGTATTCACAAAAATGAACCATCCCATGTTATGTTACTCAGTGAATTAGTAACAAATTATAATTAAATATTTTAATGTAAGGATTATTCGTGAGAAAATAAATGTATTGCAATAAAAAATAATAATAATATGGTTTTTACTACAAATCTTTCACTATCATGTTTTTCTTTTTAGCAATGGTGATGATCCCATCACTATCTAGTACAACGTATTTGCCCTTCATCTGAATTCGTTATGTGCTTCCTACGCAAGTTGAGTTACAAATTACCTTACTACAGTAATAGAATTAGAAGTTTAATTGTTGATATTGGTAACATACCATTCTTACTGTACAAAATTTTATATAGAAATAGGTATTATTAAAATGATCCAACTATTTAAATGCCCCTTAATTTTTCTCCAAAGCAAAAGTTTAACGATAGTCTGAATGTATATTTTAACTTCAAGTGTACAAAATCTGTCAGTGCCTGTTTAGTATACTAGAAGTCCCGGATTTGAATCCTAACGGAAACAAATGTTAGAAGAATGTAAGAGTAATATAAATATAGTTCTGAACCCTATTTAGTACCTAACCCTAGTTATAAGTACGTATATTTAGTATATTTTTGATCGTTATTTTTCGATTATCTGGTGTCCGTAACAGAACCTCGTGATAATGATTACTATGGGCTAGGTGTGAGTGGGAGAAATATTACAAATAATAATAAAATATACCGAAGGTAATTAAATAAACTCGCCTTATTGTTTAAAAAAGTCTCTTCCAGGCAACCATAAACATGACAAGAATCATAAATTCGATGCAGAATTGATACATAATAAGTATTTTATACATACGACTCCATAGACAAAACAGAAGGAAACATAGTATAGAATACTGAGGGAAAGTCCTTCCCACCTTAAGAGCTTTGTTGTGGTGGGAAGGACTTTCTGTATTCTAATACTCATAGTACCTCTCTCTCTATGATGTTATATTGATGTGAGTGTGAAAATATCATTTTACCAATGAAATCGTCAAGCTACCTAAATAATCATAAGGCGGATATATTATTAATTTAAAAAAAAATTTTTTATCCCAGTACCTGACCTAACCTGATACTGGCATTCTTAATCAGGCATCTCTGTGACAATTTAACGTCACCTTTGCGTTTCGCTCATGAATATTAATTAAACGCAAACTCCCATCGCCATGTCATGGGTTGAGGCCGCGCGAACCTTCCGTGAAATCAAGGCAGCATAACCAGTTTGGGGCCTTCTTGAACCAGGCCATACACGGACCTATATTCGCGGCTCTGTGTCGAATTGGATTATGTAACGTATACTTATTAGCTAAACGGTGAAATTTATATTTTAAGAAAATCATTATACTACTTATACAATAAGACATTTAAAATTATACAATAACACCTCGAAACAAATAAATATATTCTTTTATAGTCTTTGACTCTATAGTAAGAAGACCGCGGTTCAATATCATTGATTTTTTCATGACAGCCCAAAAAGGTGTAATATGTTTTCTGGATTCTAATATTTAGCTACGTATCTGAGTTGTAAGTGCGGTTTAATCTTAAGTAAGCAAGAGCACTAACCCTTGATGAAACATACCGGTAGTACGGACTTAAAAAGCAGTTAATATCGCTATACAATTTGTTACTTAATAATAATCCACCGAGACTGAGGTGGATTAGTTCCAACGAGAATTAAGTCACAGCCTTGGTACGCGAAACTAAACTACACAGATAAATCATTACGATTATTTATTAAAATATCAAATAAAAATTCAAAAAGCTTAAAGTCCCACGCAAAAGAGAAAGTAAAAATTAAATATATTTCATTCCTTATCTAAGGGAATAGGCAAAGCCTTCACCACTAGAAGGTCGTTTTATGGCACGTGTAAAATCCGGATAAAAACTCGCAGAGTTTTTGGCTAGCTACAAATATTTATCGTGAATTTTTCGGTTGGAAATTATACAAGATTTCTGTAAATTTATCGAAAGTTCACAAATCGATTAGTTTCATTATTGGCATGATAACCGTTTATATGAAGTTGTTTTCGCTTACAATTGTGAGGGCAATATGCTTTTTTTTTAGTTTTGTATTGAGTTTGTCTGTTGTTAGTTTAGTTATTTATTAATTACGATAACCAACAAGCAGCCTGATACTAAATTTTTATAATACAGTTCCAAGGTAGTCATGACACTTCACTTTGAGTAAAACAAATCCTAAAATCAAAAATTTAAAACATATTTTGAAAATATAAATCGACAGAAACAGTTTTTGTCGATTTAACTAACTTTACTAAATCGTAACGTCAAAACGACTTATCGAGAGATCGATGCTCGCAGCTGTTTTGATTCGGTCAACTTACAATTGTGCTGATGAAATAATACGGAACTTGGGATACCAAATAGTAGTTTCAGCTTAAATCAATCAATTTTGTATTATAATTTAAATCTAGTTAAATGTTACCATTTTGATGTTAAAACTAAGGGTTTGCAACTCAATGTTTGAGGATCGAGATTAAATACAATTAAATTTGTGTATCTTATTTGGCCCACCGGGATCTTTGTACCTCCCGAGCCGTTGATTCTTCCTGTACTCTTAACATAGCTTATCTTTAGTCTTCCAGCTTAGGACTAACGTACGTCACGTTCGTAAGGTACCTGACATATTAATTTCTAATCTAGTGACTTTTCTATTTGGACCGTGGATTTTAGGTTTGAAAGATAAGGATAATACGACATGAAAGATATTAAGATCCAGTTAGAATATTCTCTTTTTCTGATATTGTAGGTGTCTCTAACCAGGTATTACCAACCTTTTCAAGTTTGCGGGTTATTTGGGATTTCTGCAAAAACTATACGGGACGTTAAATGCTGTTGTTGAAAAATCTTTAATTTGTTCAATTACACGAGCATGCGGGTAACGCCATAAATCTGCCGTTATTGTAAGATTTACCAAATATGGTCATAAACGTAATTAAACTACGGGCCGCATAGAACAGTGCCGCGGGCCGCATGACAGGCCGCGGGTGTGGTCATGCCTGCTCTAGGCGATACGATTATTTCATTCACCAGATTGACATAAAACAAACCGTACTTAATTATGCGGTTCTATCCAGAAATTTATACTGATATATCAATAAATTATTATTATGATATTTTTCATCGTTTTGAATAGATTGTATACTTTATTCAAGCGAGATATTTTATAGAGAATACATCATTTAGTTTGTTTAATAACGAACTAGATTTAAACTTTATGACGAAAAGCCATTAGCCAACTATCGTAACAGAGATATGAAGAGTTAATGGACATGTGGATTTTTCTGTCAAATGTTTTACACAATACATACCACCATTCGAAACACATGCGGTGCACGTTTAATCTATGACAAGACGCACTATGATTGATTACGAAGAGATATTCGTATGATTACGAAATATTTTAATGAAGATAGATAAAATCTTTATTTTCATTTCTACATCACAGACAATCCATCCAGATAGTACATAGCTTAAAAGACAAACATTTTACAATAAAGGTATCAAAGACCTATGTGTGCGCTGCAGAAGTGCAAAAGGGTCGCAACTCGGTGACTAATTTTGTTCACATCGACAATAATAATTAAAGCAATGCCTACTAAAGGGGTCCTTTTGGGTAACAAAACAGCACCGCCTGTGGTCTAGTGGCTGAGATCACCTACTTCAGATCTGGAGGTCTGGGGTTCAATTACCAGTGGGAATTGAATTTTTTTTGCTTGGATTGGTTGGTAGAAGCATTTTCTAATTCCACCTGGCTAGTTACAACCATCTTACCTAGGTCTGCCAACATAACAATAATTATAACAGCATTGTTGGGGGGTAAGATAGCCAGTTCCTCTTCAACCTTATCTTTACTTATATTCAGGTGAGATGAATACGAAGGGCTACCCCTTTTAGAATATAGAATCCTATTTAAGCCGTGAACCAAAGCATACACTCATGAAGACCACAGGGCATTATATAATGTCAAAACATTGAAATTTTGAAATATTTATTGTGTGATAATAATATGTCAGTCCTAGAACATCTAAGATCTCTGTCTCCCTAAGGCCAATGAACCTCAAATATGGGATTGTAATTTTCTTTATATTAAAATATACAGCTATTTCTTAGTCTCGCTAAAACTCAAAAACGGATTGACCTATTTGAGAAATTTTTAATGTGGTATATTAGGTTTGATTCAAGTGTGGTAGGAAAAAAACTAAAGAACAACTAAAAATAATAATTTTAAATTACTAATTTAGAATAGAGTATCTTCTAACTGACGTGCAAAACTTTCTTTAGATGTGTGGCAGAATAATTTAGTGTATGTATACCGATTGGGTGAACCTATCGTTTAAGTTGAGGTGATACAAACTTCACCGGGCCAATTAGTAATAAATATATATTATAATACATTATATTACAATACAATTATGTACATGGTTTATATCTTGATAACCTGATAACTGGGAAACTAAATGAAGAATAAATATGCAGAGAAACTATAAAGGACATCTTTTTAAATTACATTTTTATTGATGTATAACTACTGTACGTTATAAAAGGTTATGAATTCCAGTTTTGTTATGTGTCTTTACCACCCAAAAGCTGCGTGAGAGTACTTCATCATCCGTACCCTTGGTTAAAATAAAAAATATCTGCAAAATATTCCAATTTTTTTTGTTTTGCGATGAAACAGTGCGGAGTATGAAGCTGCAAATAAATTCGCACATGCAATTTCGTAGCATGACTACATTTTGCGTAGACCGTAGCTGCATATGCTACGGTGCATAGATGCAGTCGTAGCGCATTCTCGTAGATATAATGCGCTTTCGTAGCAAACTGCTACATTGCAATTCTGTTTGCGAATATTTTAAGGAATACGAAAAAGCAATTCTGTGTTATAGTGAATATTCGATGGTTTTAACTGTTAAAGCATTATTAATGCGTTCCTTGTGTATACTACTTATGTGACGCGTATATGTCTATCTTTAATGCAAAAAAGATCAGTATACTTCTTGTGTTGTTGACTCTTCATGCGCCCGCGCAGTCATGACATAACGTCCAATAATACGTGAGAACTAGCGGGTAACGACCGCTGTGCGTTTATTTTAATTCCTATGTTTTGCCATAAGGAATTTTTTACAGAAGGTCATTTTTATCTCATGGAATCAGAAGTGTACTAAACTTTATAATCCCATTACGAAAAGTCATGATGGCGTTAATTGATAAGCACTCTTGCTATACTATTCTTTAATAACTATATATCAGTGTAGTAAAAGCTTATTAAATAATCTTTTATCAACTTTTGTTTACGTTGAAATGCCCTTTTTTCGGGTAGAGCCTTCAACTCCCATAGTCTAATGAGGTAATGTCATTTCAATGAAGGCAAAACCTTTCTTCAATCCATTTTTCTACAGCCCTCTGCTATTGATAAATTTAAACAGTTCTTGTATAATCAAAATGATTACATTACGAAAGAAATGTCTGTGTTGTCTGAAAGAAAATCAATTTGTGATATTGCGTTCTATTGGCGATTGCAGACTAAACACCTGGTATAGTCTGAGACGCGAATAAACGTCTTTGTAAACAAAAATACCAAGATTTTGCAATTTAATTTGAAAATAACTGTCAAGTAAAGCAGTTTTATCTAATTACCAAATGAGATTATAAAGTTTAGTAGTGAACGTATAATATCAAGATATAACGTGTCATCACTCTCTGAAGCATATATTATACAACTCAAATACATAATACACTTTATTTCGTTGTAATTGACGTCATTTTGTAACTAAATAGTAACGCTTGAAGTGCGGTAATTGGAACTTAAAAATCAGTCAAATATGCCATTAAAATTAAGATTACCAATATACAGAAAACAGGTACTTAAGTACCTGAAACTATAAAATACCTTGACGGCTTCATTAAAATCGTTTTCATTCATCAGACAGTATAAAGGCTCCCACGAGTCATACGAAACGAAGGAAAAGAAGTCGTTAAATCAAAAAGCAGCATAAAATAGTCCTTGGGGGATTTTTTGGGAGAAAATAGCTTTTCTGAATATTTAATAATTTTAAATTTAAATAAAAACCTGCAGCTTTTTTTGAGACGACATAAATATTTGTCCTACGTTTACGCAACGCAGTCGAAACATCGTCTACCTTGATGATGGCCGCTGCCGTTTTTGAGACTGGAAAAAAATCATTATTTACTCCCACAGAACGGTGACAGCTTCATTATTGGCTGTCAGGTAACTTTTCATAGTGAAGTTCTCTCTTGAAGCTCTGATTTCGTAAACATTGTAATGCGTGCGTTGGTCCTGGTATTACTGTAACAACTTGTATATATCATGAAATAATAATAAGAAGAATAGTAAACACGAGAATAAATAAATGTTGAATTAAATAACAAGCTATATATAGCTAGCTAGTCTGTTGATATTATTCGTCCAAAACTCTTCACGTGTCACTCCTATGTTAGTACTCCAACTCTCCAACTAATCGAATTCTTAAGACAGTATTATTTTTACGATAAACTGGAGAGGACTGAAAGCACTTATACAAAGTTAAAATCACATAGAACCTGCCTTGTACCCAAGGATGAAACCGGGAAATACAAAGGGGTTTTCAATTAAAACCTACGACTTGGCTGAAATACAAAATATTAGTGCGGTAGAAACCCCATTTTACACTCAAAGGAATACCTTATGTAATTAACGCAACAGTATTTAAAAAATGGTGTGTTCTCATCATACATAACACCACTACCATTGGGTTCACCTTCATCGAGTAAGCAACAGTACTCTCTCTTTCATGTATTGAATTATTAAGTTTGTCATATCATATTTTTTTCAATTTATCCTACATAAAACTCCATTCAAATGAAATTGTTCAACGGACTAGCCATAGCGACCAATTTATTTATTTATTTATTTAATTCAACATTGTTTCAACAGCATTTTTATACATACAGAATATAATGGAATTAACCAGACATAAGCCAATTAAAGAAACAAATTAAATTTGAAAATAAGCGCTGGGCTAAGTTCAGCATTCTGCTAAAATTGGTACCATTGCCAACAATTAGTAAGATAGAGTAAATTATAATCATTATCTAAGATTAACAATTAAATTATATTAAAGTTATATTTTGATTATTGATTTTAGTTATTGTTTCTTTGTTTTTATTATTTTTTAGTGATAAATACATTTTAAATTTCAATTTGTATGTAGTAAGGCCAAGATTGAATGTCCGAAGCAAAGGATATGTATGACTGTATATTAACATTTAATAATAGTCGAGGAAATTATCTTCAAGAGCCTGTTTACGTTCGATCACTGGAGACAGGATTTTCTACATTAGAGAATCATATGAATTTAGGTCACTGAACATTATCACCTCCAACGCGGCCAGACTTGGTTTCTCAGCAAACATGACTGAATATCATTATTTAAAAAGAAAAAGAAAATTAAACGCTTTCCTACAACGCTGACTTGCAGAATACAGACAACCCACTACAGATCGAGGCCGCAAAAATATTAAATGCTGAGTTGTATTTTTTCTAATTGTAACTTCTTTCTCGTTCTGATTTTGCATGTGCCCAAAGAAATCAAGGAAAATCTATTGACTTTGATTTTCCGATATGATTTGATACCAATTCAATTTCAGATTTCTCTACCTTCAGTTCCTACTGTAAATGTCGCAATGCATGATTGAAAGCGTATTTAGGGTAAAAAGCTAGCCTGACACTTTCACTTTTGTCAAAGTGCTCTTGAACAAATTTTATAATTTTAGGCAACGCCTGAACGCACAATCTTATCTCTCAACGATGACAAATATGACTTTAATCTTTGCTATAATCGTCAACACTCTAGGTTTGTTAAAATAATTTAAATGTCATTAGTTCTTAGGCTGCTGAAATCTTCTTCTTATATATAAAAATGAACTGTTCGTTAATCTCGTTAAAAGTCAAAAATGACTTGACAGTCTTGAATATTGTTATGATCTCTTAAGTCAGTGATGGTTTAAGAAAAAATAAATAAAAAAGAAAATCTTGAAGAAAAGTTGAAAATTATATTTATTAAATTGGTAGTTAACTATAGAAAAAATATCATCGCCATTTTTTATTACTAAGATGGCGTTTGTGGCAAGTGACATAAAGTTTACCGGGTCAACTAGTATATGTATAAAGATATGGTATGTGGTCCTTGTATCAATTATTATATTAAACCCTATCATTTACCTCTGATGTACAATTGAGAGTAATTTGTGGGTAGTCTCCACATTTATAGCCTTTGTCAATAACTAGAGATATAAGGTAGCCTCGTAAATAAAATATAATAGGTTGTCCTCGTCTATGTTGTTTATTATGAAAAAATTTGAAAACCGTAGTAAATAGGATAAAAAAATGTCGAACTTACATTTGGAATTCTAGTTCATAGCATTTCTAGGTTTATAAATAACGAATTGATTTAAATTGAATGGCTTAAATCCCTGAAGATTATACGATGTGTTCCGAGTAGAAATAAAAACTAGATTCTCATTGCATAAATGCAAATTTTCCTTGTTCTATTCCTGTTCAAATACCTCCTACCTAGAATTTAACACATGTTAAAGCTTAGCATATGTTTAAGGTCATCGAACTGAAATTTGAAATTATAATCACGTGCATCGTTCTGCAAGGAACAACCGAACGCGAATTAAAACTTCGCGTACGAGCGTACGAATTTAATCTGCACTCCAGTTCAAACGTACTGGCTATTTGGATCCTTAAGAAAGTTCAGATAAAGTTCAAATTTTAGTAAGATCGTAAAGTTGTAAGCATTTAAAAGTTGTGTTAGGCAACTGATAGACATGAAAGGACATAACAGTGTTTAAGATTAGAGAGACAAAGTCAAATTCAACCGTCAATTTGCCTGACTAGCATGTTAACATAACTGACGATACTATTGATTTTGTTAATCCTATATAAATTGAGTAGATAAAGATTAATTCTGTAGAATCTTATTAGCTTGTAAAAAGATCCATTTTGCAATTACTGTGTAATCACAAACTACTACAGAATACAAAACATAGGGTAATAAAAACAGATATTATAATTGAAAGTAGTTTTAAGCTTGCAAGTAAGGCCCTGCGGTTAAGAATCAGCCCATGTAATAGCTAAAGAAATGAAAAAGATAACAGTTTTTTTTTTCATTTATTCTCGAGTAGCCTTATTCATAAACGATCAAATATAGTGTTCAAAGATGCTACAAAACGAAGCAAGTTGGATATAATAATCGTAGCTTACTTTGATTAAATGTAAGCATATCTTTTTCCTCTTTGAGTTCTACTGTATCTCTGAATATTTTATTTAAAATCTAATACCAAATCTCAAAGCTTACAACATTGTTGCGACCCATGATAACGTACTACAGTTTCCATTCGTTGAACTGTGTTGCTAGGTTCGATGCTTACGCATAATTGGTGGCCGTCCATAAGGTGACGTCACCTAAATGTGCTATCGGAATATTTCGACGCAGTTTTAGAGCAATAGTCAATATTTGGTTCAGTACGTCAATTCTAGTGAGCTCAGCAAGTGACTATAACAAATACAAAACGGATTAAGGTCAGATAAGTATCCTGAAACTTACTCATACTAAAAATATATTACAAAGAGTTCTACATTTAAAAATCAATCATATAAAGGCTTAATTGATAGCGTCTGATGGGTATGTAATAAAGTAATACTCTGTTTAAATACAAAAAAGCACATATTTCTGATATATATTGTCATGTCTTCATACATTGTGGAACAGAATACAATACTACCATACCATAGGAGTTCTATAATTTCCTGGAAATTTTTCCAGAATAATAAGCAGTAATTTGAACTATGACCCAAAAAAATAGTTTCCAATGAATTAGTTTAATTTATTTATATATTTCATATTTACAAAACCTTTCGCTTTAATAGCAGATATATTTCAATAACTAATGTCGTAATGTATCGTGATATCAGCAATGTCGTTAATAGGCTACCAAATGTATACATGAATTCACAAATAAAATAATATGACGTTTTATTTATTTATTTAATTTAGGTACAAACAGTCATATATAACATAACATATAACATTTTAAGCTGCCAGACCTATAAAACCATAAATATTCAAAACAACTTTTTTTTCGATTTAACAGAACACTCATTTAATCAAAACAGTAACTTTCTTACTTTTGGCTTAAAGACATTATTATTTTTACTTAATTTTGATAGATTACCTACAGATTTGGTTCCTACTTATACCCGCAAGTAATATGTGGACATTGATGCCGGTGCTACGATAAGTAAAAACTAATGCTTTATTTTAAAATATAAACACATTGTATGAATATTTTTTGTCCCTGTTGACATACTAAAATACTATCCGAAAGTAACCTACTCCCGTAATAAAAATAGGTACTTTCATGTGACCGCAAACCATTAAAAAATCAAATCTACTTACTGCTTTTCATATTTTTTAGGTCATATACTCATTTGTTGACAGTATGCGTTGAACTCGTGTCGAATGATTTCGCAGTTTTACATTTCGCATCAAAATTTACGTCTAATTAATTCAATTGACATTTTTATTTAATTTAAACAGACTTATGTCAATAGTTATCTTTTTTTATGATTATTTGAATAGTTGTACGTAATTTACATTAATTTAACATTAAGATTTTAATTTTTTTTATTTATGACAATTGTATAAGTAGGTTTTGAAGCCCAAGGCGGCATGAATGAATGAAATTAATATTTTTAAATTATAATATTCAAATGGATATATGAATATCCACACATTTTGAATTAAACATATTTTATTTATAAATTGCCTATTGTGTGACTAGGGTATTGAGAAATTACATTAGGAATCCGATTTTCAGTATTTCGCAAATTTATTTATTTTTGTTTCACAAACTCTGATTGAGAATTGGGGAAATATATTTTTTTGAATTTTTTATGTGTTAAATTGTGTTAATGTCCGAAACACTTCAAATTATCTTACATACTTGATGTTCTTGTGTGCGAATTCCGAGCGATGAAAATGGTTGAATATTCGTCTAAAAATTCTTCAATAGCCTGCCAAGTATAAGTTGAAAATGTAATTGGACTTATATACAACATGTATAGATTTCGTGACACCTTTCTTTGTCGTACAGCCCGAGCGTGAAATTCTTTACCGGCACGCGTACGCTCTTTTCTAAAACAGATTCCTTCAAGGTGGCTAGAGGAGTTCCTTCTACTGCTTACCATCAGTAAAACAAATAGTATTTTGGTGATATCAAGTTTTTAAATACTTTTGTGTTTACGACCTGAAAGATCTATTGCGACTTGCTACAAATATATCAAAATACCTCCTTGATTTGCGCACATTCCATAAACTTTAGGGTCTTCCTATCCTCGAGGGTTTTAATTTCATTTGGGTCAATTATGTATCTCAGATGAAGGTTCCATTTGTGGTCGGGAAGTCCACAGTCACATTAGGTATTGGGGTTTCACGCTCCTATCCACGGTACCTAAAACCTCAGAATCACTCTTTTTATTATTATTAAGGAAGTATTTAAATATACATTATGTCAGGTACCCTATTTTATTAACAGAAAGACAATGAAGGTAAAAACCTCTTTTGAGACACATTTCACAATAAAAATGCAATAAGGTAAGAAGCTTGTCGTTTAAGTTGTCATTTCAAAAGCAACTTAACTAGTATTCGCTTGAAATCGTAGCTCTTGAAGTATAAGTCTCTCTGCAATATTGCACCTTAAGTATCTCAATTTGGAGTTACTATTCCTGGATAACGATGTATCACGTATTCACGTTTTTCCTTTAAGGCATTTGAAACCCTGACTCTAGAGCTTGCTTTTAAAATGTAGATTAATAATAAATTTATACAAGAGATATTAATAATTGAGTCTATCGCACGTACCTGACCTAATCCTCCGTTTGATAGCATGCCTTGGTTTTGTGTCGTGATCACGTATTTTAACGGAATTATATTATAGTTACATAAATAAGCCTTGGTCAGACGACACGACGATTTATCGTCACAAAATATCACATAGAGTATACAACAGGCTGCCGAACTGAGGTACAGTTGGTCAGCAACGGCTGCCGTGGATTACATGTTGTATTATTTTATTCTTAATAAACCGAACACACAGTTGTTTACAAATTATAGCTATGTAGTGGAGAAGCGAAAAGAATGATGTACTTTAGCAACATTTACTTCCTCATAAATAGTAACCTTAATAACAGCTTTCAAATAATTAACCTATCGAATTCCTTACTCGATCTTTTCAGAACAAGGTCTTCAGACAGCTAGCTAGATTAGATAGAATCACGATAGTCATAATTGTTGGAATAATTTGGGTTGTGTGTCATTTACAATGGGAATACTCCGACAATCTTTGATGACCTGTCAGTCCATTAGTTCCCCGGACGTTAGAGTACAAGTCTAGTATAATTCAAGCTTCTTTTTCAAGATGATAAAGCACTTTCCAGGAGTGACTGATAAGCTGCAGGTATACCATAAACAATAAAATAAACTAAATAAGGGGACCGACGTAAGGTCTGATAAGGTCTTTTTATAAAAAAATCATGGCTAATTTCTGTCCAACATCAGGTGATATTGTAACATAAAATACTACAGCACAATCTAGAACACGTGTTTTGAGTAATCTAAATACCTTATCGATATTTTTATCTATTTATCAATAGTTTCAACCACGTCATCAATTATTTAACCGAAAACTTCATAATCTGCGACGTTTGAAATAGATGGAATCTTTTTATTGGACCACAATTACGTGTAGCTATTGAAATTCTTCCGTACCGCTGATATTGGTAATATTTATATGTTTTAATTATTTCCTTTCACGGGTCTACTGGAAGATATTTCGTCACGAAGTAAGCAGATGCTTTGTGTTTACTGTTTATTTAAGTATATGTTTATTTTGTTTTGCGTGCATAAACAAGTAACTAAAGTACTTATAAGGCCCTGGCATTACCTTTTATTATATTTGTAGTCTCATATTTTCAGAGTGTCTATTAATTTCAGAATAGTAAACAAGTACTGTGAACTGCAAGATAATTCCAACCAAAATATTATAGAATAGAATAGAATATATCTTTATTGTACATCAGCCATTTCAAAACAAAAGAAATACTTGTCTTGTCTAAATGTATAAGGCAAAACGAGATGCAATGACCGTAATTTAAGTTTATTTAAAGCTAGAAATGAGGAGTAATATTTCCTTACATTACCATTCACTATCACAATTCCGCCACGTGCCTGTCTTGTATAGTTCCTCGTCACGTGTGTAGTAGGCTTTATTTTTTCCCTAGTCAATGGCTGCCTCATCTGCAGCTGGCGTGACACCTGAATGTCTGCTTTTGATCGCTCTATAGCGACGCTGCACAAAGCACTATGAGAACTTGTTTGCGAACTTTCCGAAGTTTTGTAATTAGGTGCGCCCATGGAATGTTTGGGGTCGTTGCCTGATTTTTACAGTGCCCCTAGGCAGTAGATTCAGCTCCGATTAAATTTTTATGGTTCAATTAAAAACTCTCTATAGAATGAATCGAAATCGACGATAGACACGGTTGTTTTTTATAGCTATTCAGGTTTAAGCTTAGTACATTGGAAAAAGACCTTTTTAATTTGTTTCATAATTGTCGTTCATATAGATAGGCAGATGATGTTTAAGTGCTTTTAATGTTTGGTGTCGGTAATTTCGGGGATAGCAGAGTCCCGGAGGCGCGGAGGATTAGGCCGCCGGTGGGGTTGCAACTCCCGGCTCACCTTGGAGAGTAATTATAATGATCGGCGCCGGAACCCTAGTCTGGAACGGGACTCCAGGAGAGGCGTGCCGGGTGCCGGGTGGCGCAACGGAGGTACGCCCACGCTTCGCTTTCTCCTTCGCTCTTACACGACCCACCGGAAAAAAGCAGCTCCTCTCGCTCACACGTCCCGTCTCGCCTCCACGCCCCCACGCACCGTAATAACCCAATTTGTAAGAACCCCCCTTTTTCAAGGACGGCCGTCGGTCTTTATGGCGGCGGCGACGGCGACGTTGATTCCCCGACCTTGTTTATTTCAGTTTCTTTTTGTTTAGGAACCGGCTGAACTTATTTTCGAACGTCTGTAGCAAGCCAGGTCTCGTTTGTTTTCGTATTGAAAACTTTATGAAGATTTGAAATGTTGATTCGAAAGGCCACTCATACGAACTATATATCTTTATGTATGCGTATTAATTATTCAGGTTTCCTGAAATACTGTAACGTTGACATTCTATTCCTTTAAGGGAGTGATAAGTAATTGGGTGTATTTCGTTTGAATGTCGATCGGCAGACCGTAAATTTGTCCGCTACCCTGAGTAGTTTAAAGGTTTTAGTGCGATAGGTCCACGATTGGTGTCTTCTATCTGTGTGAGTGTCACTATCGTCATGAGCTTATTTGGATTTTTTTTTATGTGTATGCGTGTATGAGGTGCGGGGGCAGCCTCATTTGTTTAAGCCGTTACAAAGTTCAAGGCCATCGACAACACCCTTATCAAAACGCGTCCTGTAGGGTCGTCTAGACGGATTCACACCTCCAGCCCTGCGCGGGTCCAGATCAATTTGAATTTGTTTCATTGTTCAAATTTTTTCTCCGAAACTTTCTTTCACGTGGATTTTCTATAAAGAATTAAGATTGAAGGTTAGTAGATAGTGAATATGAAATGAAATCGACAATACCCCAGAATTTATTTTATTAACGCCACTACTAATTACTAGTTTCAATAAAGCTTAATGAGCTTCAATAATGCCTGAAACCATATTTGTTTTACATAGATGTGCCGAGCATATGTCCTTAATTGAGAAATGTTCATATTCACGCAATATAGCTTGAATATTAATTTTAAGCAAACGTTTGTGTAGCTCTAACGCAGAACCTTATTCTCACTGTAGCTATTCAAACGTAAACTATTCAAGGTTATGGAATATTTCATTGGCAGCCTTACAATTTAAGGTGAAATTCAACTTTTCCCGTTTAATAAACTCATAAAATGTCCTTTGTCTCGAAACTTCGGCTTGGAAAATGAAAGCGAAAACAGGTCAGACCTTGAGATACACGTGCTTTAGAATAGACACAGTTTAGCCTTCATTTTCCAGGAATTTTGAAATCCCCTTTGATATTCTACCGCCCTGTTATAATTTATAGCTACGTTGTCGAGTTACAAAAATGTTCTTGTATGAATTCTGAGCGAAAGGTCAAAGGTTCGGTCTGCTGCTGAAAACTGTGTTTTGAAGTCGCTTGAGTGTAGCTAGCATTTCACAAGGAACGCGTCTAGGTCTGAGACTATAATCAATCATAGTGAGTGAATGCAGAAGGACAGTTTTATCACATCCAAAGGTTAATTACATGATGCATTAGTTAGCATAGCTTCAAAGAGTGCTACGCAGCCAGTTTAGTTCAACTATATTGTTAGCATATTGCCCGTAGCTACTACGGTTACTATGACAGTCTCATAAAACTGGACTTTCTATGTCAGACGATTCGGTTTTCAGTTTAGGTGTGAGGCAAAGAAGTGGGTGAGGTCTGTGGGTTGGGGGAGGCTTGTCGCGCCGGTTTTCCTCCTGATCCCCAGCCGGCGCATAGAGAGTAAATTGTGCCACCGATAAGCGAGACGTCGAAAACATGAGCCAACACTATTTCGTGTTTGGTACACTTTCGTTTTTATAGCCTGATAATATCGCTTTATTTTGCGTTTTTTTAACGAAACTGATTACCGTATGTTTTTGACTATATTTATTTTCCCTCTTAGGGGTTAAGAATCCGACGTGATTTTGTCAATTATCAAAAATTATTGCAGATACCCAATGCTATTCAGGTTCCTAACCACAAATTAATAAATCTTTACCAACGTCAATACAGAATATGATACACCGTAAAACAGTATTTTATCATCTTCCCATCTGCCTTTAATAATCACTTTGGAAAACTCAGTGTCTTAACTTTAAATGTGGTCAGTTTTTCATAAGACAAATTTCGAAATGAGACGAATTGCTTCAGAAAATATCTATTGTGCAGATATTTATAATCTTAAAATCAATATTAATAATTAGGGATATAATGCGCTATACTAACCTCTGCCGTAGCCGTGCACGATCGCTTCGCTGGCTCAGCTGGCACCATTAGTTGGTCTCAGTTATAACGTAACTTACTTTACTATCATTTCTTTTTCTCCTTCAAAAAAGGTAGGACATGGGTTCCTTCAAAAGAGGCGTGTAAAAGCACTCTTTGCACGGCAAGGTGGAGGTGGCAAGTGCTGTATGTCGCACGCTGCACTAGCTATCTTCATATATGGACTTCTCTATTGCTTACCCTCAGGTGGTGTCATTTGTTGAAGTTTTTATAAAAAATAACCTTATTAAAATAAAATACACATGCCCAGTAAAAAATTTTGTGAGTTTTTATATACAACATTTATTTAATCACCGTGTCTACAACATACGCTGTCATCTCAGCTTGAACTGAGTTTAACCTTCATATCATTTAGCCGGAATTATGACCAGTTTTCCTGTAAAACGAAGGTATGCAGGAACAATATCAAGCTCTGTAATCTTACGCGCCTATTCATGAATAAATCTTAGTAATTAGATAAAATTTTTATTGACTAGGAGTTTAATTTGCGTGTCTTGTTGAGAATGATTTAGTGTACTATTCAATTTATATTGCGTTCACCATTTACTTATATGCCGTATATAAGGCAATAACTACTGTAGATAAAAAATTAGAAAAATAACTAAATGAACCGAATACATATTTCTGTTTTAAGCAAAATTGTAACATCATCAAAAAGGTGATAATATCATTTACTTTTTTCAATTTTTTATCATAACTATTTTTAAGATATTCAACCCCATTATACACTTTCAGGGTGACTATGCCTCACTTGGGAAGCCTCTTCACAAGGCGGTCTCCATTACAGAATAGGAGCCATTAAGTCCAACCAAAAGTGTGACATTTCTATTGTTAGTTTTATCTCAGCAACCAATTTAAGGGAATATTTTTACAGAAACTTCTAATAGAAATTACAGCCGTTAGAACAATTTAAAAGTCCGGGTCATATGCAGGGCGGAATAAGTTATTGTAGCATAAGCGCTGAAAATCGAGGCCGCCCGCTAGAATATTGAGGAAAACTGGCTCCCAACACGCAAAGAAACGCACGCAGTCTAGTTTCCGTGACCTCACACCGCATAATCACTTCTCCCGAAACGACAGTACCGCTTGAATATCCTACCAATGTTCCCCACACATTACTACTACCGAAAACCGTACATATAAAAGTTGTATTGTAACGCAAAAAAATACTTTCGTAGCAGCAGTAACCTTTATTACGCACATCCACAATAATCTGATATTCCTTGAAGTGTTTCGTGCAATATTGTTACATATTTAGTAGGCATAAGATCTACTTTCGCAGTGATTGGTAAGGATATCAAGGCTTGTTATAAGGTTTCGCTGAAGTGCTCGCATCTATTGTAAAAGAGGGTTTCATTGTCACCTAGACTAGGATACTAAGGTTTTGTTTATACGCAATTTCGGGTCGTATTCGTTTATATTATACAAACTAGCATTGAAAGGGATTTCTGTTCTGTCTATTATATCTATGTAGAATATACGTAAATCAATACTCTCTGTACGTATTATTAATAATATGAGTTTCAACATTAATTAGTCGTTGGCTTCTTCTAAATTTTCATCTTGAATAGTTACCGTAAGATGTTTAATAGTTAATCTACTTATATATTCAAAATCTGCAGTTATACCTATTTCATTATCATAACGGGACACTTGAAGCAGATGTAAAACATTAATTATTCCGTTTGTTAACTAATCTTTTATGATCATAAGGATTTTTAATTATTATAGGCTAAATTTATAAATGTGATTGACTTTATTAGTACAAGAGTTTACCAGATCAGTATTATCATATATAAATATTTATTTGTTAATATCGATTTAGGGTTCCATTACTGTTTCCAACTGGAAAGTACCTTAGTAAAGTAGCTAAAGTAAAGAGAAACTGTTTTCTCTTCCCGAGATATTTGGAGTTAAACTTAAATATCAACTTAAAGTCCACCAAAGTTCTTACGTCGAATAGAGTTAATCAATCACCCTGTTCTTATCATTCATAATCGATACTTCATATAATCCACCGCATACGTGAGCAACGAGTAATTTCTAGACAAGCAGACTCAAGCCACAGCCAAAAAAGTAAAACTATTTTTTAGTCAGCAAAAAAACGGTTGAATCAACCGCCTCGCGGTCACGTATAGCCCAAATGCAATGCAGGCAATCGCTGACGACCTTGAAAATTCACTCTTCTAGCCTTAGTTCAAACGTAGACTCTAATATCTATTATAACTGGAAAACTGCTCTTAAGCCAACAGCGTAAGGTCCACGAGATTAGCTACATGCTAACGCGGAAAAAGCTGGCTGTTTAGACTTTTAGAGCGTCGCCAAAAACGTTGGCGAGCTCGAATTGATAGCGACTTGCAAGTAGACGGGGCTATTGCCCTCCCCATACCAATGCAAGGCCACCCAGGGCCGCACTCGGCGCCAAGCCTCCGTAGCCATGGCGATCGTGTGGGCGCGGGCCCGTTGCGATAGTGACGCTCCACAACCCCCCGCGCCCGCCACGTGTCCGCTCCGCTTATTTCCAGCTCTTTTCAATTTCCCTCAATGCCGCCTGATCTCAACTCGAAGGTCGACTGAATACTGCCAGGTATTTGAAACCGAGCAGGGTTCGTCTAATAAACATCTTTATGGAAATTTACCATAAAGATGTTTATTAATGTTTAGTAATGATGGAATGTGAATGAAAATAAAGTACAATGAAATATACAGAAAAGAGCCGACGATGAAATGATCTTAAAGCCCACGTAAAGCGTGATTTCCAATGAAATGCATGGGGTCTAAAATATACTTAGACAGATAGAAATAGAAATAGAAATGAATAATTATACAGTTATCATTTCGTATACCAAAGTAAAGATCAACGAATAATGAAAGTGAAATTGGCGCATGTTTCAATAAAATATGGAATATTTTTAAATTTGTTAGATTCATTCTTCATTTAAAATTAATAAAGATATGACGTTCGGAAGCACTGGGATTTTTAACATTATAAAAGAGGAACAAAGAAGTTTAAATAAAATGCAGTTGACATTTAGAGAATTCTAGTGATTCTATTATGGCTAATAAACTCCCGTGGGAACCGCACCACATTTCCCAGAAATATGTTTAAAACCATTTTCGATTACTTTCGCGAGCATCATAATGAAAATAACTGTATAAACTTAATTAAAGTAAATCTTCATGTGTTTGAATAAATAGGGGCTAAATATTGTTAATTTACATTTAGTTTTGATGATACAAACTGTAATTTATATTATAACTTAGAATTTTATACCGGATGGTTCAAAAATGCCTCTTGAAATAATAAAATCGGCCGCAGCATTATCTATTGTATCAAGTACGGCCCTGGCCGGGAAGTACACTGTATGCCAAGTCGCAGCTTGCTATTTGTGCGCGCCGGGCCTCCGAACTACGTACCTACCTCCCTCTCCGCGGCCCCTCATCTCCCGACTCAAGCGGTGTAATAGTCACATATTCACCAATGATTTTGGCAGTCGATGCGATATTCCCGGCTTTTTATAAGGCCCTTTTTAGGCATGTAGATGAAGCAAACCGCACTACGCACAAGGTTGAGATTTATTTCGTTGAATTTTGAATTTTTTGTGGCTTAGAACGAAAATAAAAATAGAGATTTATTTATTTTAAATTCCCTAATGAGCTTCTCGTAAATGAGATTTGTTGTAAATTGATTTCGTATTAACTACGAAATTTTCACTTTCAAGAATTTTTAGGTTTGAACCGTCATATTTAAAACTTGTTTGGCTGGCCGGTTTTACTAGTTTTTAGTTTTTTTTATGAAGGCATATCTCCAGGTACCAAGACGTTCATATGAGGCTCAGGAAGTTTTCCTCCGACACATATTGTCGGTTGAAATTATGAATGAAAATATAATTTGATATGTCTTAAGGTTTACTCCTTGATATGCACGTTGTAATCATATATTTGAATTTAAAATTTAGCGATTCATTACTAAACAATTCAAAATTTTACGTAGATATACTTTAAGTAATAGTATTTTAAGGTTCTTCAATTACATTGACGACATGTTAATTTTTTTCGTTAACGTATGTGTTTACTTTATTTATATTGTTATTGTTACTGTTTTTTATTAAATTATTAATATGAATTTTAAATTTGATCTTAATAGCATGACGTGTAGGCAGATCACGATCGAATTGCTCCACAGAGCGTTTATTATTATGTTCTGAGTCACTGTTGTTTTTTACTTGCCTTTGTTTTTCATTATTCCTTGCACCATTCCTTACCGACTTGCCAACTAATAGTTATTGAATCAAAAACTCATAGATATTCGTTACACTTAACTTAACAAGTTGCACAAATCAGACACAATTAAATTTTAATTGCCACAAGTTTTCAGGGAGTATATCGCGGCTCAAGAAATTAACTCGCTGTTAACGATAGTATAAATTAATTTTAATACGGTGTAAAAGTGTGAAGCTTAGTCGCTTTAAATTCTTAAGTAAAAATAGTAATCAACTGCCTGGAAATTGCAATGTACTGTTAGTATAAATATGCGAAAATTTTAGACTTTGATCTTTTTGAAATATTGTGGCATCAGATAACGCTGTTGTTGGCGCCTTCTTAGTGTTTATACCACTGGCTAGAATGGGGGACCTGACAGTGCCGCCGATAACAACATAATTGTCAGATTTATGATAGAGTAACGTTCACGAAAGATGGTCGGAGTAGCTGCACTGTCATGTCGACTATGGTGAAATTTTATTTTCAATATTTCATTATAATTATTTTCACTTTATAAACCCTTTTTTGATATTTGTATTAAATTCATCGCAAAAAGTATCGACTGTCACTTGTTTGTGAAATATGTTTGGAAAGTAAATCAGAAACTGATTGTTATTAAATATAATTTGAAGTCACACAAATATTTGAAAGTATATACGTATTATCTATTATTGATAAACAAGGTGAAAAAGTTAATTATCTAAAGACAGCTAGTTCTCAAACAATACAGCGACATTTGAAATGAGTCATTCTTGAATAATCTTGTGTTACTCTGATTATTACGTTCGAATGCAATAAAACGATTACATTTGTGGCGAAGTATTTCAAATTAGTTGTGTACTGTTTCCGACTATATCTTATATTATGGTATACCAATATTCCTATCACTACGCCCACATATCAGTTCGGAAATTATCTGATTTTCAACTCCCTTAAATTAGTCGAAAGGCCCTGAATACTCCGGTAAAGGGATGGTTGCTATAGGAACGTTCAAGTTAGTCTCAATTTTCCAAGGCTTATTGATTATGTGGATCAAAACATTTCAACTAGAGAATTCATTATGAATGTGTAGGCATCGCCTAAACTATTAACATAGTAATCAATAGTTATAATAACGCTGTGTTCTTGTATAAGCAAAAAAATTCTATTATTTTTGTACTACAACAGAGTTAGAAATAACAATTTAATTAGATCCGTACTTCAAGTCCATTCGATTTTTTTTTTATTTCCAATTATCACTGACATACGCAGATCTCATTAATAATGGGCTTTATTTGTCATGTATCCTCATATTTAATTATTAAATTAACTACAAACCTTTCTGGAGTTGGATATTCATTTTGAGTTAAATAAAAAATCTAAATAATCGATCTAAAGTAGCGATATAGCCCATCGAAGTGGCAGTGGGCTGGACATGTTATCCACAGAACTGAGGACCGTTGGAGTCTTAGAGTTCTTGAGTGGACTCGGGAAACGTAGTCAAGGACGCCCTGCGACAAGATGGCATGACGACATTTGGAGATTCGCTGGAGTGGGGTGGATGAGAGTCGCCGAAAATCAGGAGCATTGGCGTGCAAAAGGGAAGACCAATGTCCAGCGGTGGATGAGCATAAAATAGGTTGATGATGATTGAGCTTTGTTTTTCCAAAATAGGATCTTTTCTTGTAATAAAGTATATAAATAATTTAGAAATACAATATGAAAGTGGTGCATGTTAAAAGACATCATCCTCATAGGCACCCAACTCGTACTTAGGGGACCAAAAGTAATATTGTGTTTCAATACAACCTTACCGGTGGTGTTAGTAGGGTTCAAAAGGTTGGTATACCTACGAATTCGTGAGCAGATAAGCAGACAGACTTTTATTAACTAAGTAAAAAAATTTATGATGATAATGACATCAAGGCTATGAAAACGTAAGCGTCAACATTGAGAACTTGTAATCAGACAATTTTGGATGATTCCATTGACAATATAAAGAGATCTCGTGCCACTTTATTTCTAATCTCCACGTCTTAAGTTAAAACTTAACCCATCGGGCCAAATTCGAAATCTACACACTCTACATCTAATCTTAAGTGCAGTGCGTCTAGCTAGATATTCAAAATGATTGCAGAAAGAACATAAAAATTGAAAAAATATTACGAATCAACACATACAAGTTCAACTTCATGTAGTAAATGAAACGAACATGTAGAATGCAATATAAATTATCTAAATTCAAGATATTCAGAAAGAAAAGGATAATATATATTTCCTTTTATAATATGTTATAAGCATATCACGCGCACTGTGCGGTGTGGTATGATTAGTAAGACACTTGTGCCGATGAATTGGATAACCGCAAATGATTATAAAGTATTAAACGATTCGTTTTCTTGAGTTTCATTGAAAAACTCGTTCCATTAACATTTCCGTATGCGGTGTCACTGAGAGTACCTACAATCTTACCTACCAAATCGTGGCCGTGAACATTGATTCTAGTTCGTTACGTAACGCAATGCGTTCATCTTTCGGCAAATACGCCATACCATATTAAATCGTAACATAATCAACATAAACGTTAGAGTTCTTTATGAGATTTGGACCACTGATTTCAGATGCCCGATCAGCTGTGTCATTCTTATCGTATGTTTTCATAATGTCTGTAATTTTTAGTCTTTAATTTAGGTTGATGGGCCTACAGGCGGCCTTACCGAGAATTGTTTTGTTAATCTTATGCAACCGAGACGTTTTACGATGACGTAATTTATTCGAGTTCATGGTCACAAACAAGTTCATATATTTGCCACTCTTAATACTAGAGTCGCAACTTCATCATAGTGCTATTAAATTTATGCATAATTATTTAGTGTCTATTGTTTATATAGTAAATAATTTGATAATCATTTTTGTGGACTACACATCTAATTTTGTTTGAGTATGTGACTTCGTCGTTTGCATTTTTGTCTACTGTTTAATAATCGGGTCTGTTTATTCTTCCATTAGCGAGTGCCGTGAGGTATGAATGTTTAGCATAGGCTATTTAAAAATTTCGTTCACTTTATCACGATTAATTTTGCTATCAAACGGCCAACCTGACGCATTTGTTCTGGCATTGACAAGGCTCGCTAGACTTTGGCTGTATACCGATCACATTTTTGCAGTCGAAGCCCTGAGGGTTGGGTTGGGAGTTAAATAAACTCCTAACTATTGATTAAATATATTTTTTAAGTGCTCTTAATATCCTCTGTTTTGTACTTGAGAACGGAAGTGTTTAATAATTAAATGTATTCAAGTAATCAATGACGTAATTGAATGTCTTTATACGACTTCTTATTGTAATTAATTGATTTTTACTACACAATACCAAGGATCTTGAAGAATTCAACTAGGTATCGGCCATTTTTAGTAAATGCTATTTTCGGTGTATATTTTATTCTTTTGTACACAACAATTATTTACAATTTCTACTGAATTTCAAATTAAGTTTCATTTGTATACCTAATAGGTTTATGATTTTGGTCAAACCATCGTCGTGAAATTTGGGAGACATTTGAAGTGTTTTAAAAATAAAACTACTAATTTTTCACAGTAACTATATGCAATGCAGAATGTGATATGAATAAAAACCGAAGTTATTCTATAAAAAATATTTAAATTCATATTTAACTTAACCTTTTAAGCACCAGTTAGATAAAAACAAAGGATTTTGTGGTATCTATCGTTATCAAAGCAGAACCTCATTTTAATTAATTTTTATTATTATAACTTATGTTAATGAACATAGTATAGCCATAATTGTCTGTATTTGTAATTTATGGTGCACAATAAAGCATATTCTATGTATCAATGACTGAGAGGCGATTTTAGGGTAATTGGTAAATATAAGCTATTTTGTCGAACGTGACAAATAGATTTTAAAATGAGACAACTAACGAACAGACACGTGTACAAATCAAAAGGTTTTAGGGTAAAATGTATTTTCAAGAATTTGAATGTTTTAAACATGGAATCCGGAAGCAGCTAACATTTGCATGGTGCTTGGCTAGCCTGTATCTAAACGTGCAACTATCCGGCCGAGGCCGCCCACATCTGATTAGTGCAAATTTCAACCGGTGGGATCACTGCCCGCGCTCAGGGTCGCACTGCCGTATCTCAGTTTTGCCTGTTAATTATAAAAATAATGTGTTATATAACTAGCCGTATGTTCGTCTCTGTCGCACTACGAGCCAGGCGCATATGCCTGTCCCGTCGCCAGCGCGCTGCCGAACTCACACAGAAACGATATCTAGAAAAATACATCCGTGAAATTTGGCTATGCGTTTTTCGTGTGTGCGTGAATGACGTTATCGCACAATGCGATTACAGGACCGTATTTGGTAGGTTTTGTTTTTGTCTGTCACTTATAATAATAAACTTAACAAGATTTTTTAAGGCAGAAGTTGACGATCTTGTGTTTTTTTTAATCTTATAGTAGGTATCAGCATCGTGATTTCTGAGAATATTCTAGAAATTTTTCTTGTGCACGATATGACTAATTTCGACTTAAGACCCTGTTATTGCAAAATTACTCTTCTTACCAGAGAACATGTTAAGTAACAATAGCTCCTGAATTGCAATATCTATAAGAGTACCTCTATTTTCTTTTTAATTTTAAATTAAAAGAAAAGGTTGAACCTATTTTTAAGAAGGACATGGAATTTTCTGGTGCTAATTTGAAATATAATATTAAAAACTTATTTCAATATAACTACAAAAATTAAATATAATAGAAAGAAGTAATTTGTATAATATATAATTTAAAAAAAACATGCACTTTCATAGCCACTACTGAGGCATTTCTTCCCTGTAAAATTCAAAAGAAATCGTTAAAATGCATGGAAATGCGCAATGTATCAATGATTGCAAATTGCAAAACTAAATCCAAGTTCGTCCCAGTGGTTACACGTGCCGCGGCATTCGTCCCAGGATGCGATCTTTAGCAGTCATTGTATGCAGAACTGTGTATTTGCGCAGTGCCTCGAATTACTGCCCCCCCTTACCCCTCGTACCCGAACTTTATTTTGAACACACACCGCGAGCACAGATAACTGCGTAAAGGTTGGCTCACACATAATATTTGCGGTGGATTGAGGTAAACATTTAAAAACGTTTGCGCCTACGCATAGCGGAATGATTACATGCAATATTTTTTTTTCATGACTTTTGTATGTTTGTTGTAACATTATTAATGCAAGCTAATTTGTATTAGTTTAATTTAGCAGAATTACTCTTTTTCAACAAATTTAGTTAGTGGGCCTAATTTATTTTTTAATTTTTGTTAAAGGGATATAATAGTATGAACTAGAACTGTCAAATAACCGCAATTATGAAAATTTTACAAGACATTTAGGGAGGTGCTTTCTAAAACCTGCATTTTAGGATATTTCATAAGGTCGGCAATAGAATACACTGTCACTATACTGTGACATGCCAGCTGCCCTTTTTGCAATCATACTGATGAACGATATACAATCCACTAAATTTTAGTTTTAGAGTGTATATTTCAGAATCAGGCCATATCTTCAATTTGTATGTCAATTGATTCAAAACATTATGGAATTGTCTTTGATTCGCTAGCTGGTGTGTCGATATTCTGCAGAGATGAGATGTTAATGTCTCCCATATGACTTGCTAACTTGTAACTTCTCAGATTTGCCTTGCCTCCCAATCACATAACTGCAATAGATAACAATGGACTTCATCTGAAGTTTATTTTAATTATTTGGTATGCCCTTCATGTTGTACATCGAATCAAAACATCCAGATCAGTTTTGCGTTCAGTTGTCAAATCGTATAAAAACGACAGCGCTTTTCGGATGTATTGGTACTTTTTAACTTTTTATTTCTATATGGAGTCCAATACAGTATACGCGATTTTTACATATCAATAAAAGTCTGCACTTAAGGTATTATAGTTGTTTGTAAATCTACTGCGGTTTTGTTTATATTTTATATCTTGCCTTGTAACGCAAGTAGTGTTGGTAGTAGTCTTTACATTAAACCCATTACTAATACTCTTAAAGTAACAAAATTAAAGGACTTAATATATAATTGCATGCGAGCCTGTCAACTAGTTATATTCTTCATAATTTTTACTTCGGCTAAAATATGAATTCAATATTATTATCCAATTTACGTTATATTTAAAGCAAAAAATTATTACTAAATTAGATGACACATGTAAGCCTGTCTTAATCTAAAATGCAAAGCGAATAATAACCGCAAATCATTACGTAATGTTATTTTGGTGCCTAAACTTTTTTTCAATAACAATGCATAATCAATTAATATTATTATATTTGAATTTTTATTGCTTGTTCAAGTTATCATGTTTACGATATTAATTTTAGAAGTTATCTTTTTCTTATTTAGCTGGGTTTCGCGAAACTTCACCATCAGAACATTCAACTTGGAAGCAGTCTGATAAATTGCTTCGGTAGCAACCAGGTTACTCCCCCAAAGGGCAACGGAGTTACCGGGAAGTTTTAGTGGGTATTACCGTTATGACCAAGTGCCTATTAACGGATTCCTCTGCGATAAAGAAAAGAGCTGATAGAATAACATTATTTTTACAAATCTTGCGTTCTGGCTACCAAGTTCCCTTTACTGTCTGCAAATCAACAAACCTTTATTTTTAAAGAATATGACTTGAGCAAAGGCGACATAGACAATAATAAATAAGATATATACCGACATAATTTATTTTTTACAAGGAATAAGCAAAGGAATTCATTTCAACATCCAAACTAAGTTAAACTAATTCAAAGTAAATGAATACGCGATTAAAACTCTCTCATCTGATCTGAAACATTTCAGGAATCGTAGTCCAATAACATTATCACATCTGCCCGCCTTAATAACACTAAGGATTATGTTAGAAGCAGGAGGACTTGTCTACTATGCTACCAAGATGTTAGGAGCGTTTATTGCTTACCTACCCACACCGCTAAGGAGAGCCGAATGCCTATTTGCTTCTATTATTGTAATAAAACTCTTTATTTCGCAATAGTAAAGGTTCCGAGTTAATTCGATGCAACACTATAGTTTTGTATCCAATATAAAAAAAATACATAGAAGAACTTAATAATGACACTAAGGATTATGTTAGAAGCAGGAGGACTTGTCTACTATGCTACCAAGATGCTACGAGCGTTTATTGCTTACCTACCCACACCGCTAAGGCGAGCCGAATGCCTATTTGCTTCTATTATTGTAATAAAACTCTTTCTTTCGCAATAGTAAAGGTTCCGAGTTAATTCGATGCAACACTATAGTTTTCGTATCCAATATAAAAAATACATAGAAGAACGAGTTGACATATTTCATAAGATTAAAGGGACAAAATTTACGCTTTTTAAACAAAACTGTCCGTAGATTCATTATTGAAACCCGTTTGTATTCGATTGTCCAGTTCATTGTCAAAGGTTTTAAAAAAACTAGATGTATCTATGGCTGGCACTAGAGTCGTTGAATAGCCATTTTCGATTGCTTAATAAAATATTTTGTATTCATAATGCCTTATCATCATCATCATATGAGACTCGCCCCAGGAGTGGGCTGCTAGCATCGGTCAAAGGTGGATCTTTCGGTGGAAGGCTACTAACGCTGCGAGCTGATAAGATCAATAGTAAGATAAGGTTGGCCGACATTTACGCATATTGCATGGATTAACAGCCGTTGGGGCGGAAGAGTCTTCGATTAGCGACTTCGTGCCAGAATTTAGTAGTAAATTCGTCCATTATTATACTCGCCAAACCGTTTTCAATAATGTTCGCAGTTTTAACTAATTTAGTGTTTTATATGATTTTAGGTTTAGTAAGAACTGTGATCGAAAAAATGTACAGGAAAGGTCTAGCGAGTTTGAAATGTAATGTTTACTATTATTCCATAAGTCCAGATTTATACTAACCAGGCACTGGTTAAAATATATTAGGATAAATTCTCGAAAATTGAAGCGATCTTTCTGCTGTATAACGCCAAAAATAACGGCTCAAATGTACACGACCACTTAACTTACTAGTGACGTTTGGCCTATATTGAATTTTTTATTTTATTTCTAACATTAATCGGTAAAAACACTTATACATTATTTATAGCTTATTAAGCAGACTTTCTAAGAATGCCAATTCCTTTGCCTTCATTTTGATGAATAAGAATAAAATATCATGAAAACTATGCATTTATTATTTCTCTGTGGTTATTGTTTTGCCGTGTTCCAAGCCGTGTTTTGTTATTATAATAATGTTTTCAATGTGAGTAGATCATTTACACAAAATATATTAAAATCATCGCCATTAATCAGGCTTTATATTATAAACAACTGTAGTTGCCACAGACGTTTCGACCGATTTTATTTTCTTTAATGTTTTAGTTTAATAAATATGCAGAAGAAGTAAGTTTATTTTTATACGAAGCCTTATTAATGCTTAGTTTGTTATAATTACTTTCCAAAGTCACGATTCATGACATAATTAGATGCGCAATAATGTTTTTTCTTCTTTTTTGTACATTTTTATTATTATTTATTTTACAGTAAATGCATCCATGAATGAATTATTGTAAATTTAAAATGAAACGGGATAACGATTCATAAAGACGATATAGAATAATGTTGTGCAAGATTTTGTCTGAAATAAAAGAATGTTCTTATTAAATTGTATATTTAAATTATATATAAATGGAATCGTTGTTTAATTGCTTAACGATCGTATTTTTCTCATATCATTCCGTTATTTCATTAAATAGATATGAGAGTTAAAAGTATACAAAAGAGAAGGAAAAAGACAGTCATAAAACTGTCAACAACTGCGACGCATGACAGTCGTATATATTTACGATGTGCGGACATTCGAAGGGCCGCAAAAACATGCATTGCCCAGTAGACGTCCAGCTTAGCGTCCCCGTTTAAAGTTAGATCCATGGATAATCTAAATTATTGTGAAGAATGTACGGCATCAGTAAATGAAAGAAAACGCGTTACGAATAAATCGCATAGATTGACCCACTTTCTAAGCGTGGACTATTTTCGATGGAGATTAATCAAAGATGCATTCTCTGTAGAAATACGTCGTAATGTATTTATCAATAGTAACGCCTTAGTAACGCTTTAATGGAAACCGAGATGGACATAAATTTGGTTACTCAGCTCTTTAGGACCTTTGCTGACATTTGTGAAGGATTTAAATCGGTGTATTCAATTTACGACCAAGTAATATCATATGATTTTTCTCTAATTCAGAGCTATTATACTACTCACACAAATTAAGCATCATTAAAATTCGTATTATGGATATGAGATAACGGAGAAATCAGATGATCCGAGAGCCCTAATCGCAATTTTCATGTTAGCCATCTATAATTTTGCGCGTTTGCGCGGAAAGGAGCCTAGCAACAATAATATAGAATTTTACCCATTTTTGTTATTTTACGTATTAAATAACAAAATTATCAAACAAATGAGTGTTTTTGGGATGTTCTAACTAATAGTATAATATGTAAAATCAGAAATATACTAAATAAAAATACAAATATCCTTGACTTGTGAATAAGTATTTAATACTCGAGATATACATATATGTGTCAATAGATTCAGACACGGAAAGTAGAGAGGCTACTAAACACTCGATCAGACTACCGTCTTATCGAGTGTTAATTTTTTGACTTTGGGGGTAGAACATTTTTCGTTCTATTTATTACTGACGTGTCAAAGGAGTATATTATGCGGAGTTTCTATCACGCTCTTCTCTGAACATGTCATAATATTGACGTTAAAAAACGTACGTATATATGTACCAATTTAGAATTTTTCTAATATTTTGTTTGACACAGAGCGTTTATACGTAGTTATTTAAGGTTATTTATGCACCCTTTTGAAGAAAGACTTGAGGTCCAACGGTCAGTCTTAGTTTAAAGTTTTAAGTTGCATATTTTGGGGTTTACCAAGTCAGTCAACAAAGATTTATTCGTTCTAGGTACATTACACACTCTTCTGAAAGTCAGCATTGTAGAATAAAATATATAGATAAAAATAGTTAATATATAATTGTTCAGGACGGATAGGTGAGCTAGTGCCTATTTACTAATGAAATGAGAAGGCGGATAAATAGATAAAATTAATATTTATATTTAAGTGAAAAAAGTAACATAAACGGTAACTGAGGTAAACAACAACAACAGAAAAAATATGACAAAACCGCAATAATATTGATGTCACTTTAAAAGCCAAAAGAGGAATTACACAAAAATGTAAGAAGGTTCGCAACAATAATGATAGATATAAAGTTAAAATATAATGATAGATATAAGAAATCTTCATAAATATTTTTATTGTTTACGATACTTACATGAAATTACAATCATTAGGAGCAGTTTTAAGGGGTCGCAAAAAAGTCATGAGAACTTATAATATTGGTCTGAAAATTAGGTACCAACATAATTTCAAATAGTTTTTAATAAAACACAATAGATGCTATATAGCTCGTAAGCTAGCTGGCTGGTAAGTGTTGAAAAATATACCTGATTGTAATCAATTTATACAAATTTTGTTTAGTATGAATTTACGTGTAAATTTGTTTTTTAATAAAATATTTGAAGTTATTTTTTAATCGAGAATCTCTCGCTTGATATAATTTCTAACAATTAAATGATTTATTACAGAGTTAAAAGTTAATTCATTAACCGTCCACAGATTACAAATATAAGTTAGGAATAACATCAAAACTGTACCTATGTAAAACTAAAATTAATGCCCATTCTAAAATCTTTACATGTGTATTTTATTAAAATAAAGCTACTCGCCCACTAACCTAGCCTTATCAATCGAAAAACTGATTTATTATTCTGCTGTGGGTTAAGTTAACTTTATTTGAAAAATAGCTTACAGCTATATTTCCCTTTTTATAAGCTTCTAGTTGACAGTTCACACACTGTGGTCATTAACGATCCGCCACTAACGCCGTCTATTGAAAGACATCCTAAGTGTCTATGAAAGTAATGTCAGTTTTGAATTAAAGCATCACTTAAACGATTCTTCATACTAAATTACTAATTAAGTTTTATTCTTAGATTTTCTTTGGGATTTCCCAATATTTTTGAACAAAACCTATTATACATTTTTTAATATAATAAGATTAACACTGTCGTCAAAGCGGTCGCCCTATAAAAAATAGTGAATTAAAAGCAGTCGCATCGTTCGACCTATTTATTGGTCTGGTTTCTATTTTCGAGGAGCGCCGGCATCGGCAGCTGCATTATTTTTTGGCCAGCCGCGCTGACCTGGATTCAGTGGGCGAGACGTCCTTTGTTTCTTAGCTAGCTTAAACCCTATTCAATGCATGTGGACTTTATTCGCTGCCCTATAAAACTGGCTGATACAGAAAGGTTATGCCCTACTTTAGTTAATTCATATTAATTCATTCCTTTATCGACAGATGTTTATTTTAAAAGTAAACTTAAGTTTACATTGTCCTTTTGTTTTGTTCATTTCAGATTATTGTCATCCATAAGGTTATTGTCATTAGTAGGTTAGTAAAAATATTTTTTGTTCTATTTTTATTGCACTTGTTTTAATGCAAATTTATTAAATAGTTAATAATTTATGTCGTCCATTACTTCTGTATTTGTGTGCGACTAGACTTTTAAAGAAAAGAAAGACTATTGCTAAACAGGTTAGTCAGTTTTTGCAATATCGCCATACTATCGAAATTATTACTAGCTTAAGTATGAGGCGTTAAGAAGACTATAAGCAATCGTCAGTTGAAGTAGTACCTTTTTAAAGATTTAATGCAGTCATAATTATAATTGGCCTCAGAGCAGTAAATAGGGTGGGCTGTAATGCGTCTTTCTTTAGCTTAAGGCCATCAGAAGCTAAATTTACTTGTGTTTTTCGTCAATAAAATATTAAATCTTATTTTCGAACTCAGCCGAGATCATTAGAGTACGGTATTTTTTCTCGCAATATTGTCTTAACCGTACACTTGGCATGGCAAACTGGATATGTGATAATAACGTGGAATATGATCTAAATCCTTAGGTGTCTATCTATGCATTGTAGGTATGTCCCCTTTCAATTATACTACGATGAGGAAGATAAATATATTTTCAAGTACTCATCCTAAAAACCTGTCTATTTTGAGCTTATTGATTTTATTCGGACGGAATGTTTTCTCCTGATGGTCTTGCCTTTTAATGGGTAGGTTTCGGTTATTTTTGATCTCCCAAATTAAATAATAATATGATATTGTAACATTATTTTAATAATAATTCGATGTAGAATTTATTGTCACATTCGCACCCTTTGGGACATACGATAATTAAAAATATAATTTTGTACAATAAAGGCATGGCATACAGATAACTTATTGCTATTATTTATATACTGCTGATATATGATAGATTGCATTACAACAAATCTCAATCCTTGCTTTTAATGTCTTTTTCATTTAAATTTGGAATTCAGATTAATGAAGACACAACTATAAACAACATATTTATTGTCATTATTAATAGCTAAACTTATGTATATACACCTAAGTCTGTTTTTACACGGTCTTTTTGTACACGGTTTTGATATAACACGGTTTGAAAATTGAATATTTTTAATTTTTTTACACGATTTTATTCCATTTAGCACGATTTGAAATTATATAATATTCAATTTTCAAACCGTGTACAAAAAGACCGTGTAAAAACAGACTAAGGTGTATATAAGAAAACAACTTGAGAAAACTGAGTACAAAGGCACTGGTAAACAAAAAACAGGGTATATGAATTGTTGAACAAGAGTTGGCAACATTGCTCGTACCTGTAACGCATTGCAAGGTGCCAAGGTTGCCCTAAAGAGGTGCAACATATCACTGCCCATAGAATTTGGAAGTTACTGGAATGGACGGGGCTAGGCAATGAAATTTAAGGGCTGCCACAAAAGATTAACACTGGTCGATGTGGCTTAGGGGGACCAAAATAAACTGAATAATAATAATAATAACGCATTGCAAAGCACTGGATAATCAATAAATATTATGTTGAAGTCCCGTGCTCAATCTAATATTTTAATAGCTCTGAATACCAAGTGCAAATGCTGTAACAATAAATCACTTATATGCTACAATATGGTCACATTTTCATAATAATAATAACGATAAATTCATTTATTTTGACCATCTTTGATCATACAATCTATAAATACATTAAAAATATATACACTCGTTATTTCTTTTTAATCTATTATTAATATTTCCAGTGTGTATCTAATAATATAAATGGTAACAAAAATGGTAGGTAAATCTTCATAATTGGTATTATGTGAAATAAATATAATTCAACAAGATCCTGTTAAAATTGTACACACCTTCATTATAATGCATTATAATTCAAACGCTTGCACATAAACTATACACCCTTTTTCTTAAAGATACACAAACAATGAAAAAAATCTTTCATAATTCTTCATTATTACAAGCGTATTGTTTACTTGACTAAATAAAATGTCTTTGCAGTAGCTAGAATAAGTCCATATTGACATTCGTAGAACCGATTAGCCGACAGAGATTTTTACTGCTTATGGAGTAAACAAACCAGTGACAGGTTTCTGTCGTAGACGCGACACCATTTGCTAAGTTGCGCGGCAACTTGACGTCTTAACAACTTAATTGACTGTTAATACAAATCGAATTCTTTTGCCTTCATAATTTGCCTTGTGTAAACCAGCCATTAGAAATCCGCATCTATGAAAAAGAAAATATTTATCATCCGCGGTAAGTTATTAACAAATCGACAACATTCTGGCAATATTAAACTGTACTTGCCTATTTATTTAGAAAATAATTTTTTTTCTATTTATTTTTTAAGTAAGTTAAAATACTACTGCTTTATTCGACGAATACGCAGTGACCTACTCTTAATAAGATTGTTACCGTCGCCGGCATTCGCTGATTACTGTCACCGATCAACCCCTATAGGAATAGTGTTGTCCAAATGCAAGAACAAATGAGTCTTAGCGAGTCTTGGTTTTGGTCTTTCAGCAAGTCTATAATAATAGCCTATGGCTATTTATTAAACGTTACTTTAGATCTTAGAATAATGTAACAGTATAGGTACATTTGGAGCTTTAATTAACATACCCATAGTAAAAACCAACCAATTTATTATATCAACTAGCCCCCGTTGGGGCTTGAACCCACGACCTAAGCGACCCGTGCCAATGCTCTAACCAATTAAGCTTTCTACCGTGTGTCCTACGGGAGTCTGTCTGTTTCTTTATGAACGTTTACATTTAATAAGGTTATATGTCCTAAAACATGGTTGAAACTTATAAAAAACAAATTAGTGACATTAATTTGACTGTATTTTAAAGATCATTAACTAATGTTCTTTATTACATTATGATTGCTATTGACGGGAATTAAAATAAATACTAATTGTATTTATAAATATTATAAGTATCATACATCTACTTTGTGGCGCCAATCAAATAGTGTCAAATGTGCGTGCGGCGCGGCGGCGTCGTTGTATGCGATATCAATAGAAGCCGCGAGCGCTTGTACTTTGACCTTGTACTTCCGAATAGCTACAAAATTTCTTTGACAGGTCAGTATCCGATCTTTGAAGATGCCGACAACAAGGCGCCGCGCACCTACAAATATTCACACCACGCCCGCCCGATATTTGCGAACGTTATGCTGAACTATTGGCGCAATTTGGCATGGCTTGACACCGACTTTAAAAATGCAGTATTTTAGCACACTTTATAATTATACTTTTACCTTTATAAGTCGGTTTACCTTTTTCCACATTTTTATTATATTTATTGCGTCTAATAGAGTCCTTAATGGTACCTATACCCCGAACTCCTGTACACCCTGAAACGACACTCGATCCTTGTTTGGGTTGGGAATTAAAATAACAAGCTTGGAAAATGAAACTAACTATAAAAATTAATTAAAGGCAAAAATGACTGCACTTCAAGTAAGCGTTTTATTTCAAGTCAATTTTGACAGATATTTAAAAAATAAAATTAATAGAGAAAAATATAAATTCTTTCGTACATAAAAAGCAGTCCCGACCAGTCCTAACTGAAAGACGCAAGAGTCTCGCAAACTCAGTCTTGTTGTTGCTCAAATCTTGCACGGTCGACCAAGACCGATTTTGGGCGACACTACTTAGGAGAGTAGAAAGAATTAGAAATAGAAAATGTATTTAATATTTGCGCCCAAAAGTTGCGCGATGGCTTCTTTGAATCCCATACATTTTAAAATTAATCAAAGGACCTACAGCTGTACGCTGTAGGTTCCTAAGACCTCATCATTAACAACAACCTATATAAGTCTCACTACTGGGCTCAGGGCTCCCTACATGGAAGAAACACTTGCTGAGTTTGAGCCATAACACTATCTTTGTAGGTCTTTTGACCGTTAATATTAGTACAATTTGCTGGAAGTTATCGATTTATTTCATTTTAACTATTATTATTAATATTAAGCTAATAACTCAATAACTTTCAGCATTATAATTATATTCTTCAATCTTGACGTTCATAAGAGTATATAATGTGCCTAGACTGAATAAATGTGTTTTGACATGACTTGAAACGGGACCAGCGGCTTAACATGCCTCCCTAAGCACGGAACAGCTCGAGATAACATATATTATGAAATTTTATTACCTTTATTAATATACATACATATACATACATGGGTTAGGTTACTATTTGTCCCTTTTAGAAAAAATATGAATGATTTTATGGAACGGGAATCAAAGCACTTTGAAATTTAAGCAGGCAACATTATCTTTGCTCTATGATATCATTTTTATTTCATTTCATAGATGAAAAATTATATTTATCAAAAAACCGAATAAACAATCGTCTGCAAGCCCATCTTACTTTTCACATGACAATAATAAATCATTTCAGAGTTTGTCGAACCTTTATTGTAAATGTAATATATTTTTTGTAAGTTTCACGTTTAATTCTCATTATAAGTTGAAGAAATAGAAGAAACTTATTTTTGTCAGAAATGTTTATTATATCGCCAAAGAATAAACTTTTCAGAAAAAGCTAATTCAATTAACAAAACCAGCATCGAATAAATCGTGACACGAAAAGATAACTTTCTGCCTGTTTCTCATTGACAGTGGCCTCGGTCTAGGTATGGCAACCTGGCAGGTATAGTAGGTACAGTCTTCAGAAAAAGTAAGGGTTACACTTTGATAGCTAATAATACTGTTGAATGTCAAAATTGTTCACTTCCGTTTGCTGAAGACTGTCCATGAACGAATTTAAACCCTTCATCTTCAATCAATTCAAAGATATAACAGTCATTTTAATGATATGCGAATGTTTAACGCTCACCGATTTGCTTGCGCCTTCGCACTTTAGAAAATGTAATTTTTCTGATATGTAGGTACTTCATAGACACACCAGACAATAAATTTCTATTACTGGGTTAACGGCGGCTGGCAAGAAAAACGTATCATTTTCCTTATGATTATATTCCGTTCTGGGTGATATGTAAGTTTTATACTTTAAGCGCGTAAGTTAATTTTTAATAACTATAGGTAGTTCGAAACGTAACCCAAATGTCAGGGTCATATATTTGCGTATGGTTTGGTTTTCACGTTTGTTAAAGTTTTGAAAGGGTCTTCTTTAAACGATTTAAATATTTGCCACGTATCATTACTTGATTATTTGTGTTTTGGAGCCATCCAGTCTAGATAGACTTGTTGTTACTATGACCTGATCTATTGGGACTCGCTACGAATAGGTAAAAGTAGCTCCTCTATATGGGCAATTTCGACAAATTTTAAGATCTTTCCAGCCTCATGGTGGTACTGCCAATATCCGAAGGTGTGCTGTATACGACAGAATGCCCTAGCCACCGTCGCCTTGGCGGCCCAAAAAGTACTTTAACCTTGGGCTGTGTGACAAGGAAAGGAGTCACTGTATTTCCTATTGATTAAATTTCTGTTTAAATTTGCTGTGTCTTGACAATTTTCTTATCATTGTACTTACTCCCGCTGAGTGTTATCAGCGCTTTAGTTCATTCACCACAATTATCAGGTAACGTTGCTCCAATGGTTATAGAAATAAGTTTCTTCTGAAATTATTGCAGAGTGGCAAGGCCAATTATCAAATGACGTCATAATACAATAAATTTCAATTTGGAGACATATTAAGTGGTAAATAGAGCGGTGACGGATTACCATGAGTAATTTCAAGTTAAAACAAAAAGCTGCAATAGCCCGCCGCATTTACGGATGCTTACCTTGGTCGAAACTTACGCTCAGCCCTGTCAAGATAACATCGTATTAAATTAACTGCGTTAACTTTTATAACAAAATTGTTACTTTTGAAATATAAATTTTCCACATACAGGTAGATCGGTCTACAAAAATATCTGAAGATCTAATTTATTCTAACATGTATTTTCCTTGTTTAACAACTACAAATTTTATAAAAACCTTTCAGAATTCACGAGAGGATTGTACATTTTTGAGGATAATTAGAAATCTGAGAAGCAAAAAGGAAAACTGATCATAAAGGCGCGCATCAAAGCCTCTAGTAATTTTAAACCGTAACGTGTCACCAGGAGAGGCTCTAAGTACCTATGTACTACGTCGTATTGTTCTAATTGACACCTTAAAATGGTAGAAACAATAAATTTTATTGCTATACTAACAAATAACATAGAGTTTATTTTAAATATATATTCTGATAGGCTGATTGAAGGATATTAAATAGTAAACCAACTGGCCACGGCAAATTTGTACCAAAAATGAATTAGCCCAAAAAGTTCCGCCGACCTCAATTACGAACAACTGATTACAACCATTGTCTGAACGATCGCAGGTGTATAATTGATCTGGCAAACAGTTAGAATTTATAAAACCGTTACGCAATGCATTTTTTAGGGTCGTGAGGTAGTCGGCGCTTTAGAAATTTCGGGTGGATAGGGTGGTGCGAACGGTGGGATATGACGTTCGATTTAAAGGGTAGGCAGGGGTGGCTGGGCTGCAAGGCGGCTGTTGACGGGCGCCTGACGCATGCGTACTGAGGTGCCGGTGCGCCGCCGCCCGTTTCCGTACAGATGACAGTTCGCTAGGAGGTACTTCCTCGAACGCGTGCCGCGACGCTCGCCGCTGCATAGCGCGACCACTGTCGCCTGTGCCACCTGATCCCGCGCCATCCACCGTCGAGACGCTGATGGCTCATTGACAATCACACGTGAGTACGCACTTTAATTGTAAACTGGTACTTGTAACTTGTTTCGGGAAGGACATTATCGGAAGGCGTCCTTTGTTTGCCCATCCAGCTCCAGGAATAAGGAAGTGGGTTGGAAATCATCTGTCTGAGAGCAAAATTCGGTTCTTGATATACCTTCTATTTGTAGAAAAGTTATAAGATGTCAGTTACAGATTTTCTGTCCTAAATTTTTTGAGCAAGTCATTGTCTTACTTCGATATTAATTATTAAGTATTAATATCAGCTTTATATTTGTACTTTTAGGAATGTGTAATTATATTCCTGTAATATTAGGTATTTCAATCCGTTGCCTCACGGCGAATAGTTTCCTTTGGTGCTTAATTTACAAAAGTCTACGAATATTTCGGGGTTTTCCCCGAAATATTCACAGACAGCGAGATCATCTGTGAAGTACATGAAAACATCTGTGGAAGGTGTACGGTCAGCAACGAAAGGTGTCTTTTTATTTGAAACAGTTTTTTATATAAAATATGGGAGTGAATTAATCAAATTTTTTATTGGTGTTGAGTGAATATTATATTGTGATTAATAAATGAATTATTGAAGATTCAATGGAATAAAAGATGAGTTTTATTTATAGTGTTAGTCGGCTTTGAATAAAAATGTAACTAATTAAATGTTGGTCTGGTTTTGCTTTAAACTTTTAAGTACCTTTTATTTGTAACAAAATAAACTTGAAAATTGTTATTTTTATTAAGAGTGAAAATTTTACTTCAGATAATAAGTATAAATCTATGCAACCGGTACTGGGAGGATAAAAAATCAATAATTTATGTTACATGAAACCGAATTTTGATTGTTAAACGACTAATAATTTGTCATTGAGTTTTATTTGTTTAAGAAAAAAATGAAGCACTTTCAACTATAATTCCTACTTTTAAGACCATATATATCCAATTTCTGGGCAAAACAAGTCCATTATAAAAACTATTTCAAACGAATACCTTTATACAACGAACTTTTATAACGGTCAGTGTAGTATTTAGAAAATGTAATATTTGATTGATAAATTATTAGTTACATTACTTTAAAATTTATATAGAATATTGTTTTCATAAGTATTCAAGCATTATTTCACAATACAGCAATAGCGTGAGATAAATCAATTGAACACATTTTCAACAAGATTTTCAAAATTAAAACTTGCTTGTTCGAATAATAATTACAAAGTAACAGTTATACTTAATTTTTCAACGGTAAGAAAAAAGCAACATTGTTAGTTTCTAGTTGTCTTTTGTTGTACTGCTATGCTTTATCGGACTATTCTTTTCTTGATTTGGTAGGAATAATATGGGGATCGAAATTTAAAAAAATAAGATTAATTATTAAACATTTAATTAAGTTCTTAACGCCTTCAAATTCCTTCCATTTTGACCTACTATTACAAAAACAATATGCAGTAAGTAACAATAAAACAACAATAATATGAAACAATAATATATAATATAATATATTTTATGAAACAATAATATCCCATACATAATGATTGCTTGAGATGTTCTGGAAGGGGGAAATTGGAAACTGGGCAACATTAACGAGCGCACACAATCCATAATTCTCGGGAACTCTAATCGAGTTTTGAGATCGTCATCAATTGCGTGGTCAATCAAAAGGTGAAAGTAAGTGCTATGAAAGCTTAATGATTGATTTTTAGCTCTGACATAAAACGCATTCTGTCATTCATGCCTTATTAACGATGGCTATGACAGAGACATGTATTGAATGTAGACAAAATGAATGGCAAATTGAAAGAGGATAGCTGGTTGTCAAGTGATAAAAAATTTTAGAACACTGATTTCAAAAGTAGTTCTTATATTGTTTTATTATAAAAAGAAATTTGCTTGATGAAAATTAAAACCATGTAATACTAGCCTTACTGTCTGTGACTTGAATATGGTACTGTATACTCATAGGGCAAAAGAGTAGAAAAAGTAGAAAAAAAAATCTCAATCTTTACTTTTTTATCTTTTAAATTTGAAAGATAATCCCTGACATCAATTTTTGATGATTTGTTCTCTATTCAAAATGAAGCTTATGTAACTTCAAATTTAAAAGTTTTCCTGATAAAAGAGAACGTGATTTTACCCCAATCGAAGTAAGGTACAGCTACAGCCGCAAAAACTTCAGTTGAAAATGACTGTCATACAAACATATTACAGTTGTCACAGTGACTAACTTAATATGCAGATGTATGTTACTCAAAAGTGTTAAATAATAAATTATTTAAGTGATAATTTTGCAACCACACGTTAAAGATTAGAATACTCACGTATCTGGTTTTTCGTGAAACACTTTTTTACATACATCTAATTTCAATTTGATAAGCGGCACGATGCAGCCATGTGCGTACTTGTAATTGATTAGATAACTCTGCAAGGATTCTCGGCCCTAACGCGTTACAGGATGTTCTATTTTGGCGTGGCGTTTGTCCTTTAATTTTGGTGTTTATAAAAAAACCCAGTGACGACAGTCAACATGAAAATAGCAACAGGAAATGCGTTACTGAAGCTAAATGTTCCGTTGCAATTGTATTTGTGATATTATTGAAAAGGTTATTTCACAACTTTGTTCACATACTATAAATAGTACGCGAATAATAATGAAAATTGTAGTTGCAACAGTATATCTGAAATCATATTTTACATATTACTGTAATTATTGCTGAATGATATACTGTTATGTCGAAAAGCTATAAATCCTGTTCATCTTGCAGCGTCAAGAATGTGGACGCTCCATTGTATGAAGTAATTACTTGATATTGATGGTGTATTTAGGTGTTGGTTAGCTCAAACCATCAGGCGTCAAACAAAATGACAACAAGCATACGATTCATATGATAGTAAATGGTATTCATTGCAAAGAAATTAGGTTGACAATGTCCTTGATTCCGTTGTGCACAGACTAAATTAAGTTCATTAATGAAGTTCATTACAATTCGACTAGAAAATAGAAATAACCAGTGGCATTATTTCACGTTTCTAAAATGGCGACTCTCAAGCATATTTGCTTTATTATCGCGCGCATCACTTAATATGTCGATTAAAATAAGGCAACAGTACATTAAATCTTAAAGCCATTCAATCCCTTTCATATTAAAATCGAATGAGAAATGCAAATAAATTTAATTTTACGTGGCCATTCTGAAGACAAAAGATGTTATTGTCTTCTGTGCCTTGCGTCACTTTTCCCTACTCACTGAAATACAGAAAACAGCTTCACGGTCAAATAAGAAAGGCTGTGTTACAAGTCTTCCTCGAGTCCACTGTGATTGGACTTTATATCAGTTAGTGGTAAAATTTTGATGTCATAAAATGTAAAGAAAGCTAAGCTTAGTGATTAGCGATAGTCGTGGCAGCAGTAATAACAAGAAATCACTGGAGACAAGAGATTAATGCTTCGTACAGCCTGTTATTACACTGGTTTCCTATCTCTATAACAGATGTTCTTGAGTAGATATCGCGACTCGGGAAACGTAGTGTGTGATGCTCTGCGACAAGATAGGATACCAATATGTATAGGCTAGCTGGATGAGAGTCCCCGAGAATCGGGAGCAGAGGCTAATGCACATTAGGGGAGATCTATGTCCAACAGTAGATGAGTGTACAGGAGGACGATGATGATGATGGTGATAATAACAAACTTGGCAAGCTTTCAGACCTAAATCTATGTTTTTTTTGCGATCCGGCGATCTTTTTGTTCTTTACATTAATCGAGTAAAATTAGCAGTGTTTCTCATATTGAAAAATATTTATCCAAAAGTGCGTTCTTGGCGCTGAGTGTAGTTTAATTACCACTAAGAAACCTGACCCTTCTATTATCATCATATTCTTTTACCATCGATTACGTATCAAATATTATTACCTTACAGCTTTATTTTGTTTGTGTACAAAGACAACGGTATACATTACAATCAAACACGACACAAACAATAAACAAACGAAAATTCTAGAAAATCATAATACATTTTAGGAAAAATAAGTGTTGCTAAGAGAAATTGTTTTCTTTATGTAGGCAATAGCAACAGATGGCAACAGTGAATTTAATTGTAAGCATATTTATCTATCGGTGTGTACATTGAACAGGGACAGCAGCCAATCAAAAAATACAATTTTAGGATGGTACTTACAAAACCCTACATATTATAATTAGATAAGTAATTAAATATAAATATTTTTTCCATGGGAAGTACACGTTTTAAAAACTGTAAAAATCGGTTATTTCATGCAATTTCGTGGTATTTCGTCAACATAGCAACCAGGAAACTTTTACTTTTGCACTTTAGATAGTATGTGCCTTACCTTACTTAAAATAAGGTTCATTTTTCTAACACGTAACAATACGGATGTCTGTTAATGTTTCGTAGCACCCTGTATTCTAATTCTAAGCGTAATGCGTTATCAACGCATATAATTCACGTGGCCTTGCTCCGTTGATAAAGGCACTTGCCTCCATTATGTATCATGATATATATTTTTATATTGTGTTAATGCATAGTTATAGAAATATTGAATTTTCCCCTATGAAAGATAAGAGATAGATGATTGATTTTCAACCAAGGTTATGTCAAAACTAATGTTCTTTGTCTGTGTTCCTTATTCGAAAATTCTTTAGAAATAACATTGAAATGTCAAATCAGTGTAAGTTTTTTTTTTCAATGTTTTGTTCTTTATTTTATTGTGATTAAAAAGTTATTGGGAAATATTAACTTATCTTCTTTCTATTCATATTTTTAGAGAGAGAGCGAGAGAGATAAAATGAATGTATTAGAAATAAATTCATTATAAATTGAACATTATGAGAATACGACATTATCATATACAAATATATAAGTCGTTCGATTAAATTAGGTTTGTACTGTTAGAAAAGTTTTATATAAATCTCGAAAATTGCTAAGCCAAGAAAGACATGTTCAAATATAGAATACAAAGATAGTAGACACTTAAGGTTTTAATGTCAAGTGATAAACGAGAATAAAAATAAAAATAAAAAAGAACTATTCAATCCTAGTCTTACCATTCGGATTGTAAAGTACAAGGTTCAATAAAATCCTGAAGGCATTCTGTTTTCTTTTTGTTGTTGGTACATTGTTTTTGTTTTATTTCAATTGATCTTTTAATTTATTGCTGTTTAAATCGGTAATCCTTTTAGAATCTAAGATTATTTCTCACAAAGAGGTGTAGAAGAAATATCTATAAAATTTAATATTTACGCGATTCACTAAAAATTATATACAAATAGCAACTAATGAATTATTCTAAAATTAAATTCAATCGTTTCTGTATTTTCTTATTTTGGATAAGTCAACCGACTTTCGCTGCTGACCGTACCTAATTACTTTGTTATAAGAGTCAAATTTAAAAGGTCTAAAAGGAAATCACTTCTTTTCTATGGAATAGCTTATAGCTTAGGCTTCATCTATTTCAATTAACTTATTTATTCAAAACGTACTCATTCAATAATTGTAATATGAGAACTAATGCGGTAGTATATGATATCTTTGCAAGATAATAATAATGTAAACGAATATTTAAACTGTTTACTTTGTCACATCTGAACTAATAACAATATAATAATGGTAAGTTTAATATTCAAGAACTCGAGATCTTTGTCTAATACTAATATATCTTTAGCTCGTTGGCGTAGTTGTTTGAACACTGCGGTTTCGATAACGAAAACAAAGCAACTTGCGCCATGGTTGTCCGTTGGATGGGTCAATCAAATTTCTTATCTCGAGTCCCTTCGAGCTTTGTTAAACCGTTGCTCCCGGTTGTTACGGCAACCACTTTATTGGTAGTGTGTAGTGGTGTATTAGCCTAAACTCCTCGCGTGTTTCTCCCACATAGGCCTGTGACCAGCAGCTATAATATAACTGACATTTAGAGTACTGTTTTTTATTGACTGACCTTTTTTACGAAGAACAGCGTCATACAAAAACAATATTGAAAACCTATTTTTAGTTATGTTCAAAAACTTTTTAAATAAAATTTTGATTCTTAAGTTTCTTGGTCAAAGTAACCGTGATATGAACACGTTCCTATAAAATTTGAAGGTTGCTATTTCCCCGGGATGCTATCATTAGATCTGTATTGTTGACAGTGGGAGTACCTCAGAAGTTTACTCTATCGAATAGAAAAGCAAATTTGAAAATCGTTTCATAATTGACACAGAAATCGCGCCACAAAAATACAAAAAAAATCAGTCAACTAGAGAACCTCCTTTGTTTTTGAAGTCAATTGAAAGGCTACAACATTATATATTTTTAAGTTACAACCTTTTTTGGTGATTTTACACCATTATGATTGGCAAGGGTCAATAAATCTTATTTCTTGTTTGAAAATTTCAACACACATTCAGCCACTTGGGAGATATACCCTTTGTAACTTTTCAAATTTTTTCAAGTATCTTCGAATAATCTGGTAACGAATATTAAAAAAAAGAATACGATGAATTGATAAACTCCTCTTTATTTGGAAGTCGGTTAAAAATAAAATAAAATATCATGTCCTTTGCTGTCCTTACTGCAACATTTAGCGACGGAGAATGTTTCGCTGACGAATTCAAAGTCAATTCTACTTATATAAAGTTATGAGAATAGGGCTCCTCTTTTTCATAAAAAATAACCAAAATTCCATTTACCATTTAATTATTTCAAGTGGTATTTGTAGAATGAAATATCGGCGAAGCATTAAGATAAGATAAGATAAATTTTATTGTGATTCTGTGTACAATAAATAGATCTTACAGTCACATGCATAAGTCACAACAGATTGCCATTTTCGTTTCACATCATTTTTTTATCATTTAACTATTTATTAATAATGAGTTTCACAACGCTTGCTTCATTTTGGCTTAATTTTGATCTATAAAGAACTTTGCCTTTTAAAATATATGAATTATTTTTTAACAGTATCAAAATTACTCGAGATAATCTTTAGATCGAAATGAAACGTAACAGTTTGTAAGATTACGTCCAAAAATTTCGGACGTGAATCTAGGATGAAATTAAGTTTCTTTTCGTCGGACGATTTATGAATTTTTAAGTGCCTGCTTCTTTTATAAGGCGCGTGACAGATTTTCGTGTGCTTGGCTAATGACTTTTGCACACAAGGGCTCAGGTCCGCTGAAGTTCAAGGTACCCAGATTAGTTCATACCATAAAGTGATTAAGGGCTTAATAATATCCAAAATTATTACCGTAATTTATTTAACGAACATTTTTCCTCAGGCAAAATAACTCAAATATTTTTTCTTTGATAAGCAGTTAATTTTTACTCAATATTCTACTTTAGAATACTGCACTTCATTTATTTTGTTAAATCATCAAGACTAACAATAAGAATTCGAGTCTTTTATCATTGTCTATGAAATTTATTAAATAATTTAATTGGTTCCATTTTGATACAAGTTCAAGGTCACTCGATACCTAGTCATGTAATTAGTCATTAAAGTCAACAACCTTGGGTATAAACAGTCGACAACGGAGGCAGCAGTATAGCCGCTAGGCGTTGTACACGCGAATGACCAAGCAGGCCGAATGCGCGTGCGCCGTGCAGAGTGCTGCAACGGAGGGCCCGCGAGGGGCGCCGCTCTAGCTGTCTTTTTTCATTTTGCGTGCGTCTTTTTTTGGCAGCGCGCGTTAACCTTGGATTTTTTCATAGTGAAGCGCAGCACGTAGGTACGCGCACAAGTATCGGATAGACGTAGAGCGTCCCCCACTCAGCGCGTCCAAATTTCTGCATTCGGGCGACGCAAAGAGTTTTCGGCGGTCGCATTCGCGAGCGGAGCTCCCAACGACTAGGAGCGACGTACCGCCGACGGCGGCCCACAGCGACCGGCGCGCGCGCCTGCAATTATGCGGAAGTGAACACGGCGACCGCCGCTGATGTTAGTGTACCTCAAGTGTGACAGTGAACACGCACGCTCTGTGATACAAACTATGACAGTTGTGCATAGCTCCATTGAGCTCTGATGGTTTTCAATTGACGATTTTAAGGACTGTGGAATTTTCGATATGGAATCAAGGAAAGTATCGCTTCATATTGCTTATCACTGTAACCACGTGCGTTGTGTCATTATTTTTAATATTCGCGCAATTTCGGGCATGACCTCACCAGGAAGTATCATAAGATCTCTCATGGTGATGGGAAAATGCGTAGCGCGTAACCTCATTTGGTAGCCATTATGGATAAAATCAGAATAAGTTTTGCGATACAATGTCATTGATAAATATGTTTTGATGCTCTGCAGAATATGATAAATTTAATGAATATTATATCATGTAAAGAAGTTTGCACCTTAACTGTAGAAGGACAGGAGATACTTTTCCGCATAGTTCCTGGCTTTACGAGTTTTTGCATACACGTGCTGCCGTTCAGGGGCTATTGAACTTGATAATGAGACAATCGTATCTTTGAAACTTTTTGTTCAACAATATTGCATCATTGTTCTTTTCGCGAAAACCGCGACCGGTTTGTTTCGGATTTTCACTACACGTCGCAACAAGGAGTCTAGCCTACGATGAATCACGTGGTGATCTAGCGAACATCGGCTAGTAACTGCTCCTCCTCAAAGCAACATGTTTAATGGTGAAATTCAGTTTAGCAACACGGGCAGCGAGTGTTTATGAGGATAATTTATGGGCGTGAATAGATCGCGCGCAAGAGTAGGCCCGGAACCGCGCGGCCGAAAACTGGTCTTACAATGAATTAACATTTGCATAGAAACTGTCAAAGTGGCTCTCGATTAGCACCTACCGCCGGACAGGGCCATCTCGTAGAACTTGCGTTTCTGCACACATATATTACTCGTTTAGCGTTTATTTGTAGATCTTTAACTACTCTGGCATCTTCTAATCATGTCTTTACGTCCTAAATTTTTTTAACAGACATAAATTTGAAATAGATTTATTATTCATACATATTTCGTATTCAAAATTAGGCATTAAAACGGACATTGCCTAGTCTAAATACTATACAGTCAAAAGTTGATTGACCTAAAGGCATAGAATTCTATGTGCTTTTAATTTTGTCACATCCATTTCTGAATTACGTTTTCGTAGTTATCACTAGAAAAACCGATGCCAGGAACTAATAGCTAATTCCCTATATAATTAAATTAAATAACTTAACTGTTAACATTAAAAACCTATCACGATATTATTTTCCAAGCAATTACCCACACCTGTCCGAAATATTGATAGATGTGCTACAAGACACGGCAAAAACCTATTTATAAAACGTATCTCAAATTGAAAAATTAAAAAACGTAGACACTTACACTATTTAAATTGTTGAAGGTAAAATAAACGGCCAATTGACGTTACAGCGAGGTCAATGTTACAATTTATTGTTACTAAATACGAGTGTGTTTAACTGAACGTTATTAGAGTAAATAGTACCTTGGAGATGTCGTTTAAAATAATACACGGTGAAAATTTCTTTGCTGCTTACGTTTTTATTCGAAATTATGTGTTAAGAAATTACATCTTATTATCACTGCAACTGTTATTGAATGAATACGAAATGTGCAATTAATATTCTTGCTTATAAAATATCAATAAAAAATAACAAATGTATTTATTACATTGTTAGACTTTGAGCAAGATATTCTATATAGTTGTAACTTTTCTCATAGATATTCGGACTAACCTGTTTAAAAAAAATAAAACATAAAATTACGTGAAGTATTTGCTTAGGATAACATTTTATAACATTTTCTAGATTTTTCTATCTGTCGTTTGAAATACTGAAATACTAGTTTATTGAAACTTTATAAAATAAGTTTATGACAGAAAAGTTATGAAATTGAAAATTGATTTGAAAGTTATTGAAGTTATATAATGGATATAAGAAAAAATATTGCCGGAATATAAAAATATTCAAGTAGCCGGAATATAAAAATATTCAACGCCGTAGAATGCTGTTAATTGAGCTTTTTAATATTGTTTTAGCAAAATAATCTAAGTTCACTTTAATGTTGGTTCTAATCATTACTATTCACAAATACAAATTTTTGACAAATACTCAAACGAGTATCAGATCTCCTTTCAACTAATTTTTTGTTGCGTGATACATTTGATGCTTTACGGAAGCGTGTTTCGGACCATGTCGTTGCGTGATTGATCGACCAATGGTTGACTAGTAGATGAATCGCATATCACCTGACTAGATATTCCTTCAAAGATAAACCTTAAGATTATGTTGATAAAGTGGCGTTTACTAACGGAAGAATTATTATGGAATTGGTGATCACTTCAATTTAGACATTTTGAGCAAAGAAATGGCACTGAGTAGTCTAAACCATTCAAAATAATAAGACTGTTGAAGATAAAAGTAGTTTAAATAATTTTAAAGTGAATTTCAAACGGTAGAATAGAAAAGAGTGCAGTAGATTAAAATAATTTATTTACAAAATATAAATTGTATTACATGCAGTAATAGACGTTCATATTTAATTAAAAAAAGCTAAATGACTTATTTTTTATCCTTATTCCAAGCGAATTCTTTTTTAAACTCTAAGTCCATTTCTGTGTTCTTAAATAATCTAATAAGGTGGACATTATTGTTGTTTTAGGTAGTAACCTATTAGCATACAAACCATACTTTACTGACTAATTACCCATCTTAAAATTGAGAAAAATTATCACAGTCAAAAACACGCTGTGACAAATTAACGATGAGAAGATCAAGTATTCTGATGTGAGCTTATATGTTGCTGACCAATTAATTACTGCCCTTAAATGTATTTCATTTAATTACATCATTCTTTATAAGAGCAATTTGTAAAACGCCATCTATTGAAAGTAATCCGAAATCAATCTCAACCTTTTTCCTTATCATCATGTTTCTTTAATTTCCGTGATTTTGCAAAACTAATGCATGCGATTTGATTTATATTCAATAAACAGATTATATCATTGACAATAAAAGACAATACAAATGTGGTTTTGCAAATTATAAACTGTTTTAGATAACTTAACCAAATCTGGGCAAACCGGCATCTTGGCTGCTCAAGGCTAAGATTTTAGTACTTAAATTGAAAAACAAACCAATTAAAGTTCCTAGTATCGATTAAAACTAAATGCCGGTATGTGGCACATGATATCTTCGCACTAAGATAACCTCACATTTCGTAGGCCTACCGCGCACAGATAACAATGATTAGAAATACAAACTTAGCGGATTGGCTCAATTTATAATGATAAGATTTGTTACTAAAGAAGTACATATATTTTCATTTCATTTCCTTAAAATAAATATCTGTAATAAAAAGTTTAATAAACAAAATTAACTGAAAATTTAAACTTCTTAGTATTTTCTTTATTCAAAATGTGAATTCTTGTATATTTTAACGTTAGTTACTCGGCTTCATTCATAACTATAAATTTTATTCATGTTTCTGCGATCTCTTGAAATTATTTAGGATATATCTCTAGATATTTCATTTCTCATTTTCAGTAAAAACACTTTAATACTATATACAAGGTGTTTCAAAGAAATTTTATATTTAGTGGATGGATTAAAAAAAAAATCCGTATATAGAAAAAATGTTTATTTAAATACACTTTTTGGGGATTTATTTTTTAAAAATAATATCGTCTAAATGTAGACCCTCGCATTCTCGGCACTCATTTAATCGAACAGTTAAATTACTTATGATGGTCTCGGCAGATGGACTCAGGGATGGCTGCTATTTGACGGATATTTTCTTTCAAATGCGCCAGTAAAGTCGGTTTATTGGCGTAAACTTTAGATTTAAGATAACCCCATAGGAAAAAGTCAAATAGGGGTTAAATCTGGACTGCGTGGAGGCCAATTTATGTCACCTCTCCGGGAGATCAATTTGCCTGAGAAAATTTCACGAACAATAGGCAGAGACATATTGGACGTGTTTGAAGTTGCGTCGTCCTGTTGGAACCATGTTCTTTGGTTATAGCCAGGAAAGTTTTGCAGTTCAGGTACCAAGAAGTGGTCTATCATCTCCACATAACGCTCTGAATTCACTGTAATTGCACGCCCCCTTTCGTCTTCAAAAAAGTAAGGGCCGATAATTCCTCGCGCCGTCATCGCAGTCCATACGGTCACTTTAGGCGAATGTAGGGGTTTCTGATGTTTGCGTTTCGGATTCGTTGCACTCCAGTAGCGGCAGTTCTGCTTATTACGTGGCCATTACGATAAAAATGAGCTTTCTCCGAAAACACAATGTTGGTAAACGTTGAAAATCGCTCGATCACCTGATTTACGAAATTTAGCCTCTGACTGGCATCTTGGGGCTTTAATTCTTGCACCAATTGAATTAAGTAGGGGTGCAGTTTTAGGTCTTTGTGGATAATGCGATGTAATGATGATCTATGCACATTTAAAGCATTTGCGCGCTTCCGAATTGAAAGGTTCGGGTCGTCATGAACAGACTGATTAACATTCTCTACGTTTCCTACCTAGGTCGCCCGGATTTTGATTTATCCAGCGTTGTACCAGTCTCTTCAAACTTTTTAAACCATTGTCGAATAAGAGGAATGCTTGGCGCATCATTTAAGTGGCGTAAACCTTAAATACTGCAGAATTTTCTACGCGCTACAGTCGCTGAAGCACCGTTTTTGGAAAACTCTCGCACGCACAACGCGCCGTCTGCTCCCGAGAAATGCTCCATAGCGACTGAATTCCCAAGAGCCAGGCTACCGATTGACATAACTCCCGCGCCTCTCGGATACGTTGCGTTCACGCAGAAAGCTAAATAATTATAAAATTTCTTTTGAGACACCTTGTATATCTGTATATCTTACTTTAAAAGTTACGTCTGATAATAACGCACGTCTTATAGAAATCTGTAAATTTCTTACGAATTAACTGTTGGCGGAAAGTGAATTTTACACTTCGAAATTTCAAATTACATTAGTTTAATATTCAACTTCTAGCGATGAATAAAATTTCATTAAATAAAAAAAATTGGCTCACACAGAATTTTATCTTTAACACTTCTCAACGCAAAATTCTCATAGAGGGGCGTGTAAAAAATATAAAAATATTCTAAAAGTGACCCAAATAGTTTTACAATGCTCTATGATCGCTTATTAAATGTTTGGAGGGTTAATGAACTTTTTATAGTACCCAGTCCATAATCTAATTTATTAATCAAATTTCTCCGGTTTGATATGAATTTTCATATCAACCGAATACAAATATCATGACTTAGCGATTCGTGAAGGTAGCTAATTGATTAAGGTCAGGCCCCGATTCTAAGTTTCAATTTTACTAGATTGTAGACTCGCATGTGGGGTCGTGTAACAACGCCTTTTTATTTCGATCGTAGCTAGCTAGCTTTATTCCACTTTTAAGGTAGGCGGTGAAATTACGGGGCTTCGGAACCACAACAACAACACCTCTTGTATCTACAATGTCGACTTGCTTACAATATCAAGTGATTTCTTGATATTAAATCTGTCTTAAGGCATTGTTAATAATAACAGTCAGCCGACTCAGACCCCATGAGTGTGATAATAGACTACTCGTGTAGACGTTTAGTCATCGCGAGGTAATACGAAGACGCGTACGAAGAATATTATTGTCACTAGATCAAAATATTTTTTGTGTTTGTTTAAATGAATATGATCATTTATTTGGTCTTCATATAATTTGTTTGAAGTAGAAAATCTTAAAATCATTTTATATTAATTACTATTATAATTGATATGAAACTTTAAGTTCATTAATTAATATAAGAGGCCGCGCGGAGCGGGTATAGTGTAGGCAAACGCGCCTGGCGCACTTTAAGCACTGTTAAATTTCGTCGTTGTGTGCGTGCAGCGATGAGTTGACGCGCGCTCTAATCACACGAGCTGAATGCGTGTGTGTTGTCTACTTATTTCTTTTACTATGATTTGATGTTTCTGATTGTGTGCGAGTCTTTGACAAATAACAAATCGCAAAACTCAAAAGAATTCTTCCACGTTAATAAAAATTCATTTTTAAACGAGGTTCGCATAGATTTTTTAAATAACGAAAGAGAATAAAAAATGCAAACAAAGGGTCTCCTGCGCCGAAATTTGAACTTTAATTGCGTATTAGATTCCATTGAACTAAAGAATTTACTGCATTATTATGGTTATTAATTTCTCATAATTGCATTTATACAAGCATTTGGCTTTTGTTAAGCTGGTTTCCATCCAACTGGAATACACTCCGTATTCCAGTTTTTATACTGTTCGTCTGATTTCTTGTTAGTGACTGTTTCGACAAATTTTGAATATTATCGATTCGATGATTGGTAAGATCTGTTCATGTATATAAAGTCTGTAAGAAAGATTAATTTAGAAAAAATATGTATTTTAATTTATGGTTGGAAATTAGATTACAAAGCGAATGGAAAACAAAGCGAAAAACAATAGTTAAGACTTCATTACATACATTCTATCAGCAAAAACTATTTTCTGATCAATCTGTAAGCGAAAATATTTTTGGTTAACCGCGTTAATGAATAAACGTTAGTTGATAACTAACAATCGAGAAAGGCACCCGGAAATGTTTTATTTGCAGGCAGTTCTATTTTCAAATTATAATTCGAAAATGACCAAGTCAATCTCTGTCTGTGTAAAAAATATTGTTTCTAAATAAATCACGCGAACGTGTCTCGTCATTATATTACAAAAAATGAATAATATTTTCACAAATATTTCGTGTGACCTATAAGGAAGATACCAATCTAATTCGCATGTCCTCGTGAATGAAGATTAGCGTAATTATGTTGCGTTTTGGCGCGATTTTATACGGCTTCCGTCTTGTTAGTGCACCAGTGTATTACAATAGTAGCACCGCTCAACGGCCGTGACCTTCGTTATGTATTGTATCAGTAGTAGTCAAGTGATGCTAACGTTGAATAGAACATTGAATCTATTAAATACGTCGAAAATGCTAAAGGTCTCGATGAATTTTCGTTTCTTGCAGCCTTTGTACATATATACTTATGACAAAAATTATAATTTTGTGTAAAGCTTTGCTCTTATATGTTTATATACTGTGAAAAAAAGTATAAGTTAATATAGCAAAACATTATTAATTAATTAAAATATAAAATCTAACGCTGTGTTACTATCTAATTCTTTTAAGTCTCATAAAAGCGTCATAGAGAACCTTTGGCTGCATAGAAGCTGCACAGCGGTTTTTCAGTATACAATTGTACAATTTAGTCACGTATTCAAAATAGTTTACTTAATTCTATCTCCATTTTTATGATTTAATTGTGTCTAAGCTTCAAACTTTTCAAACTTCCACCGAACGTCACATTTTAAAACTTAAGGTCTTATATAAATTGACATTATCCAGTGCACATTAATTATCGGAAAACACGATTACATGAATGCGGCCTCTAGTGGGTTCGAGGGGGAGGAAAGCCAAGGCCAGCCCTGGGTCCTTGGAGGCGCGACGCTTACATAACAAACGCAAGGACATGACGCTCACAAGTAAAGAATTTAAATTAAAATGGCTTTGAAAACTTAAGTAAGTACCTACTAGGTACAGAATGCGTCAATATCTCGCTTTCAAAAGTAGTGAGTGAGCGAAACAAATTGAAGTGAAGAATAGAATTCTTCAATGTTAGAGTGTATGAAATAAAAATCTATGGCCCATTATGTGCTAGTAGATGGCAACCATCATTATGATCAGGAATAAATAATGTGTCAAATACACGAGTAACTTCATTTAATAAAAAAGAAAAAGACGATTCAAAGCAACTATTACTACTACAATTAAAAAATAAATATTAAACTAAATAAGTTTTCTCAAAATTGATTATGAACTTGGAAACGTTGCTTTGTATAGTTTATCCAATGCAATATTTCAAGCCGTTAACATTTATTTATATGATCTGTATTACATACCTACGGGCAGTGGGCTATAACACAGTTTGCTGGCTTAACAACTTTTTAGTTAAACTGTTACGTAATTACGTTCCTAACTCTTCCTTATGTTCAACAAAAAGAAACTTAACCTGTGTGGGACTGTGTTAATAATTAAAACTGGTATTCATTTCTTTCCCTTTTAGGTCAAGGATTATTTTCTTTTCACACAGAAAAAGGAATAAAAAATAAATAATCCAAGCCGGTTCTTCCCGGTTGCAATGATCGCCCTACGCGGAACCGTCTTACTCTTTTGTCCTTTATTATTATTTCTTGTATGAGCGAGACAGGGGTCAAGGAAATTATGATAATGGCCACACTCGGGATTCCGCTTAGAATATTCGACAACTCTGTACTGTTTACTTTCGTAAATTAATTGGATGGGAATGCCATAGCTTGCAGCTTTGAAAGTAACTACATAAAGTATTTGATAGATTTCAGAAGAAATAAATATACATTTGAAAACGTTATAGTCGTAAAGTTCTCATGTTTTAGTGGTTCGAAAATTACTTTAATTGCAACAGAACGAAAGTTGAAATCCGTGAAATCTGATTAAACTATAACGAAACGAGTTTTTTGACCATATTTTTCGATTGACAATCTATCATCATAGTTCTTAAGGAAGATTTTTGTAGTACGCCCTCGGTTTTCTTAATAATTTAGTGTCCTTATTATTGAGATAAAATTTCTTCTTTTAATTCTATTACCATAATAAAGTCATGGTGCGTTTACCTATTGAGATATTTTATACCTCTATAAATTATAAATGTTCTTTTTCCTGGCGTACACCAAAAGTTCTCAAAGCAGTGTTGGGAAGATTGAAATTTTGAAGCGTGTGAATATTGGCATAATGTAGCAGTTAAGGTGCAACACTGTGTTTTGCCATTCTTGTAGATGTATGTATTCATTCTCCTAATTCTTCCCCTAGAAAGGACCCGTAGCTTTCAGTTAATTAATCCGAAATTTGCGTATTGTCCAATTAAATGAACTGAAAGTGATCTTTAGTTTTGATATCCACATATATTCAGACCACCCTTTCGAGGTACTGAGCATTGATAGTGTTGTCATAAAAATGACACTTTTATTATACAAAGGAGATGCGATATCATTCATACAAAACTAAATCGTGATTAAGTTTTCTTTTATATTTTTTAAACACATATAAAGAAAAAAAAGAAAGATGAATAAACATGTAAAGAAATAAATAAAGATATTCTATTCTTTTCTATCCTATAAACACAAATGCCTGATGGTAAGCAGTAGACACCATATGTGAAGATAGCTAGTGCTGCATGCGACATACTGCCTTTGCCGGCCCAACTCGCCTCTTGAAACAACCCATGTTGTATAAAGGAGGTAATACGTGTGCCGCATAATATTTACACCATAGACAATAGAGTTATAGAATGTATTCTTTGGTTCAGACAGGTAAAGTAACAAACCATGCATCCAATTTTGGCATGTAGAAAACATGCCTTCAATCAGTGGACCGATCTGGGAAACTAAGTGAAAATGTTTTTTTTCTCTTCTGGTAATTAACCAGTAATTCCATAGCTGAGTTTGTTTTCTTTTTGAAGCAGTACTTTTGTTATTTCGAGTGTGGCTTTTTAATTGTACAGCTTTATGGGAGCAGTGTTCATATAATAGCACGCATGTATCAAATGCATTGCAAATTTCGCTTTTATCGGGACCGGATAAAGTCGAATTCTACTTAGTCGACAACCAATTCAACTAATGTCTTGGTCTTAGTTAAACTTAAGTACCTTTTCAGGCCTCTGTTGTGGGAACCCATGTTCTATGAAGTAGGGAAGACGTGTGCCGGTAAAGAATTCGACTCTCTGGCTGTGTGACAAAGAAAGTAGTCAGGAAATCGCTTTGTGCGTAACATAGACGCTAAGACAGTGAATTAGAGACTCCGTAGGCCACCAGGCGTGCTCCTGAGTAGAATGCGATAAGGTCAACAAGCCCTTTCGTGGAGTTTTGGATATAGCAAGAATGAAATACAAATGTAAAGTAATGTTCGGCGTGATTAGAACTCAATGGGTGACTGAACAAGTGTGATCAAACTAGTCTTTGATTCTAGCCGATATAAAAACCTTTGTAGGGGTTTAGTGATTGTAAGGCTCCAAAGATCTATAAGTATATGATATGATGCACTTATATTGACATTATTTTGTTTTTAATTCATTGAGAACAGTTACAACACCTTTTAAATCACGAAGTTTCAGATTAAAAGCTTTGATTAACCCACCCTTAATTAACCATGGCGAAATTTGTATTATTTTTGTAAACGAAACCATTACACTTTCGAGTTAATAGAATTATGAAGTATAAAAATATCTTATAAAACCAATAGATTCCCATTAAATTTTGTACGTACGCTGTCTTTGAAAACTAACTTTTTTTTTACCTTAAGTTGGTATCTAAATTTAAAAAAGTCTTTTGCTTTTTAAATCACTCTTTTCATAGAAATACCTACTGCGATTAGATAGGAAAGATATTGGTATTTTTATGCACGATATAATCTATTAACATCTGTTTGATATTTGTAATCGCTCGTAACCTATCAAGCCTTATATTTTCATTGTTGGAGGTACTCTGTAAATTAAATTGGTTCACGTGACTAATTATTTCGAGAAAATTGAACCCCAAAAGTTTCATATGAGCCCTTACCGTGATTCGTGCATATCAATAAAATGATATTCTTATGGTGCACCAAGAGCATAACAGTTTGTTGAAATACTTAAAGTTGTTCTAAAAACCGTTATATAAGAAACATGAATGAAACGCTTTCGAGGTGCAGCCGCAGTGAAAGGCGTATTGCACGCACGCTGCGCACGCGGCTTGCGTTTTTAAATATTCATGGTCACAGAGTACAAAAAGTTCTCTAGCTTTTTGTATTTTGTTGGCTGCAGTAACTAGCGTGCAGTTCTGTCTAAAAGAAAATGAATATGACTCTCACCGCTTCTTGTAAGCAGAAGGAGGAATCCATATGCTATCTAGTGCAACTTGGGCATACAGATCTAGCCACCTTTGCCTTAAATTGGTGAAGTCTTCAAGAGAGAGGCCTTAAGGGTGGAATCGAGATTCCTTGGTGTATTGTAAGGTGCGGTTTCGTTAAACTGAGGGTTTAGCTGGTTGCTAATTTGAAAAGAATACACGGCTGGTGAAACATATAAACGGATTTTAGGAAATAAATCTGCAATACTTGTGATTATTGGTTTGGCGGCTCGCTTATCGGCCTTAATCATGGGCCGCAGTGTACGTACCGGCGCTGGTGTTTTCTTAAGATATATGGGGCGAAAGTTTCTTTGGTTTAATCTGGTTTATCTAATAAATATAATTTGGTTTATCACAAACGAGCACATGTAAAATAGGTATATTGGAAAACGCGAATCTCCATCTTCAGGTGCCTTTTCAAACCTCTTTTAAACGGGCCCATGTTGTATGATACGCGCAAGGAATTCCATTCTCATTACCTCTATTGTCAAAAACACAAATCATTGTATTGGGTCTTCTTACTAAAACACACAATTTTCTGAGGAGTAACTCCATGACACCATTTTATTAAACAAGTTAATTGGCACTATGTCTGTTGAATATTATCCAATATAGCTTATAGCCATTTTTCATTTAGGCTGTTTGCTGCCATAATGAATTAAAAACAAAACAATGTCAATATAAGTGCATCATATCATATACTTATAGATCTTTAGAGCCTTACAATGACTAAGCCTCTACAGAGGTTTTTATATCGGCTAGAATCAAAGACTAGTTTGATCACACTTGTTCAGTCACCCATTGAGTTCTAATCACGCCGAACATTACTTTACATTTGTATTTCATTCTTGCTAATATCCAATATTTCTATGCAGGCTTAAGTACCAACCAATTCTACCAACTCAATCAATATTAACGAATTTTTATGGAAATATGTGTCATAACTCGCTGCCGAAATATGGAAAGTAATGTGTTTGAATTTTAACGACCCATCTAATTATGAGAGGCAACAGGTTAAGTAATACATTATTAACATTCACGCTACAAAAAAAATGTACTTCTGATAGGCTTTACCAAGTTGTAATAAGGGTGGATTTCGCAGTGCAATGAAGCGTGCACAGTGATAGAAAAGTTGCAATAACAATATTTTTTTTTTATTAATATGTAGCCCTGTCCGTTATTTTCTAAATTTCGTGAATCAACCATCATCTTTGCTGTTACAGCTGAAGACGTGGAACTAGAATTCAAATGTGACGTCTTGAACTAAGTTCCAGTTAGAGTTTTTATTAAATTAAAAGTAAACGAATTTACTGAAACGATACTTTTCGCAAATTAAAAAACCACCGCTTTAAAATAATTACATTTAATATTATTACCGTTAAGTTATTTCAGGATCATACTAAAATAAATTTTGTAATAGGTACACATTTCTTTTTGGTTGCCTTGAAGGGTTCGCTAATTTAGTGATAAGACCGCCCATTGTATATGTCTGTTTCTAATTTCTATCAATATTTAGATTAACTGGTGTGCAATAAAGACTATTCTATCATATATATCCATCTATGTACTTCGGTAAATATGTAACAACACATCTTATAAAACTGCATACGTTGTCTTTACCATTGGATCCAATTTTTGATATAGCTTACCTTTGGGGCAGCTTAATCGAAGTGGCTAAGGCAGTATGTCGCATGCAGCACTAGATATCTTCACATATAGATTTCTTCTACTGCTTACATTTAAGCGGTGCTATCATCTGCAATGGTTTTGACTTTAAATAATTATTTTAATTCATTGTAGAACTGCTTTAACAAAAGAAAGTGATTGTAAATTCTATGGTACTACGTAATAAACAAACTCGACCTGCCTTGGGGTATTGTGATCTCACATAAATTAGAACCTGTTATAGGTACATTCGTCTGTTTTACAAATAAAATGTCTACTTCTGTAATGATTTCCAAAATAGCAATCGTCATTAGTTTTGATTTTGAAAATTAATAACCAATATTAAAAAAACAATCAATCTTTTTAAATAAAACTGTCTTCTGCTCTTACAGTAGTAGTAAGTAAAGCACCGACTTTAAAGTCTTTACAAATTGGAGAACTAGAAATTACCTATTAAATTAAATTATTTCCGCCAATTTGTTGTTTTGAGGCCTGACTTGCCTATCTGCTAGTCGCTGGAAGAAATGCATTAGACTTTTTTTAAACTAAAATTATGAAATAATAACTTTTTATTTTAAAAGTATTTTTGACTTAGTTGCTAGATATTTTATTTAAGCACACATTACAATATAAACATATAATTAAAAGGGTGGGCAGTGAGAACAAGACAGTGTATAAAAACTAATAAAATATCTAGAACACTTTGTGTAATTCGGACATCAGTACGTAGTGCGTACACGCATAACTTGCAGCCTGCAACTTTCTATTTTGACTGCGTGGCCCGCCAAGCAACGCAGTTTCGTTGTTAGAAAAGAGTGCAGTAGAAAGTTTTTTTTTCAACTTGCATAGTTGACGTGTTAGTTATAAAGAGGCCACATTCCGCATATTCGCTTGAGGCAGGCAGAGTTCTTTCAATTGTAGGTTTTCCTGATTTTTGTGTAGTGGTGAATTAATAAAAAATTCATCACCTTCATTTTTCGTTAGTAAGAATAAAATAAAACTCAAATTATGTTCTTACAATGACAATGGTTCGAATCCCGGTGGTCGTTAGTACGAAGAGTGAAAACATAACAAGGCATGGATGTTAGTACGTTACTTAAGTATATTTATAATGTTTATATGTCTATATGTTGCTATTTTAAATGTATTTATAACACGCGTATTTAATTTGAGTCTATTGTGAGAAATATTATGGTTCCTATAAAAACAAATATTTCACGTGAGTACGTATCTGGAAATACTTATTTAAATTATTTTAATATTGCCATGTATAATAATTCATCGCAATGTACTTTTTAGAAATAATTGTAGGTACAAACTCTTTTCTTGTTTCTTAACTGATACAATTAAATTTTAGTGCTTATACTAGATTCTAGTAACTTCTAGTAACTAGAAGTTGGCACGAATATTTAAGTGTCGCAACACCTAAGAGCTTTTTAAAGCCTAGAGGACGATAAAGTTTTTATGATTTATACAATCTTTGCCAAGTTTTATTCAGATATCTAAATTAATTATGATCTCGTGTTTTGATCCCTTCCAGTTGTGACGTGTCTCTTGATAGAATTTTTTAAAAATGTTAATTAAAAAAGTAACTATTCAAACGATACAATTGCCGAAATATCGGGAACTCAAAACAAAAAGGTACAAGTTATAAATTCTGTTGATACTATCTAGATTTTAATGTCGATGAATGTTTAAAACAAGATATCATTGAATTTGTACATGCGCTCAAATATGCTGTTAGTCATTGCGATTGCAACTCCATTCTGCATAGTTTTATACGCAGCATTTTTCATTTATAACTGCTTACATACCAGTCGTAACTTATTAGACGTTTCTACAAAAAAAGAAAATTAAGTACAAATAAATTGTCAACGGAAAAATCAACAATATAACTTAAAAAATGAGCTAAACTTATTTTTGACCCTATTCTTCTTAATAAGAAGAAGTCAATGACAGAACTAGCTTGCGAAGGAGATTCCTATTCAACCTTACCTTGATAGAACTCAGGTTGCGGTGGGCAACATGGAAGCGGGCATCGCGACAGTGCGTTCTAAACCCTGCCCCTGTGAATCATAAAAGCTGACGTGAACAACGGTATACAAATCTGATACATTACATACTCTGATAACTTTCTTGTGGTTAATTAGGCAAGAGTTCATGACGCTCTTTATTATCTTCAAATGATCCAATTCTTCTGCGGTTAGTGCGCAGTATTTCACCATTGATTGTTTCAATAAATGTATATTTATAATAAATTATATTGACTTGCAATTTGAGCAGTTTAAAATAGAAGTGAGAACCCTTTACAGTAAAAAGATACCTTTTACATGGGTTACAAGCAGCACGTGAATCGACTGCACTCGGCACAGCGAGAATTTAGAAAACGCGTATGCGTCCGATTTCGACACAACGTTGCGTAACGTGCGCCGAATCTACGCATCGTCTAGCCGCGCCTCATTCCTAACCGAACCGCAATTGCAGTTGTTATCATAGCCCAGTTTTGACAGTCTTAGTTGTTAAAAAAATTACCCAAAAAATATTTTTGGTTATAATGTAACTATCAAAAACTGGGCTTATGATAACAACTACACTTGTATACTTACTTAACTTGTATACAATGTTATACAATGTTAGAGTCTTTGATTGATATTTTACAATATTTGAAAATTTTCAGTCTTCCATTTAAAATTTCCCCCACTTGAAATGATACAACTGTAAGCATAACAATTATTTGAGCAGGAAAAAAATATTTTTGAGTACTTTGACTAACAATATTTAATATTCATACTTAATAAATATGACTAGTAAATATGAAATATTTATTTAATATTTTAAACTTTTTTTCTCAATTAAACTCATCTGATACTGTCATTAATGTCAAGAGCAAACCTCTTTTTATTTAACATTTAGATTTAAATTTGTCTGTCTCCCAGTTTATGACGCCAGTTCAGATTTTATTACAATTATTAAAAATTGGGTCGGAGTGTAAGCTACGCTGTTAAATTGTGTAGTATTGTTAAACTAGTGTCTTTGTTGATGAACAATATTATAAGGAATTATAAAATATACTTTTATATATTGAAAAAGGCCAGTATTATTTTATATTAGGAATTTAATAGAACAGCTTATCATTGTAGCACCATGGAACCTGTCATCATAATAGTATATGGCATGTGTTGAATGCAAGGATTCTCCATTAGCTTAAATAATAACGTAAAATTTCATCACACAGCTGTTTAAGCTTGTTGATCCCTTTGCCTTCTCGTAATTTGTAAAATACACGAAAACAACAAATCATGCTCCTCTATTCTTTTTGCTTTTGCTTTAAATGCGTCATTTGTCTTGCAAGGTCTTTTAAATTATGACCCCTTTTCTTTGTAGAGGAATTAAAAATTCAACAGAATAACAAAGCCTGCTTGTCATTTTATTGTAAATTGTGAAAGAATATTATTTTATCACGCAAGGAAAACTAGTAAACAATTTTATCAATTTATTATCACAATTAAGTATTTAGGTGAAAAATTTTGGTTTTTCTTAATGAATGTTGTAAACCCCACTGATAAAATATTATCTACTGCATTAAATTAAACACGTGTACGAAATGTAAGTATATAATTTTTTTTATATTTTAAAAATCAAATTGGGAAATTGGCATTTTACTAAGACATTGTTTGATGATTAAATAAAAAATATATGTTCGAAAATTCCGCAAAGTTTAGAAATCAGAACAAAGTACAAAGGTATCCACTTGCCTGTTCATAAATAAATAAATAAAATGTTTTTTAAGTACCATTTTCATGGGTAGAACATGATTGAAATTAATTAATTAATCTTTAAGTACTTTCATTGCTACATTATTTTAAAACAATTTAACAACATAAATACGTTAAAGCAACAGCCACTATCGTCGTAGAAGCTGATTGTATGTTATGTGACATAGTGTTATAAAAGCCTTTGTTACGGTAGCTGGTGCCCGGGAAAAGGCCACGGAGGGAGATAGTGGGGGAAGGGAGGAAGGGGTCATAATTCGGCAGTGAATGCAATACCTCTGGCCGTTCGATGCAGGCTTTGTTCGTAGGTACCGTTAGAAATAGCTGCATATAATTTCTATAGGCTGTTGTAGTGCGTAAATTGTTAGATGGGAACATTTAATGGACGGTTATGATTTGTAAAATTTTTGAATTTTAAACTACAAAGTAATGGAAGTACCATTACCATGGAAGTATTGAAAGTAAAGTAATTGTTTTATACCACTATAAATATTAAATGCAGCGACTATTAAAAATTAGTACAAAATTTTGAACATATCACTTTACTCTGTTATATACTCGTACATACTATTAAATTGCGCATACAAAATGAGCGCATGGTTTCGAATAACTGAATTCATTAAAATTTTATCGTTACTTCTATTTGTCTGCTGTACTACACCAAAGATGATAGATAAAGTAGTTTATCTAGCATCTACGACCAGCTTTCTCATCTTTGTTTCCGCCGATGCAGAGTGACCGTTGCGGCAGTTTGCGCAACTCGGTGCAAGCCCTCCCCTCTCCCCGCACTACTACGCTTGCGCGTGTACTGCATGCCGGAACCGGGCCGCAACCAAAATTTCTAGCTGCCACTATAGTGAGAGCTCCCTCCCCTCCCGTGTTGCCTGCAGCGACAGGTGAAACGGGCTCAGCTACTATATTCATCAGAGCTCTTAATATACTAGCTGACTATACCTGCACGTATGCAAATGTACAGTTAGGCTGTAACGGAGTCGCGGGGATCAAATCGATACCGTATTGACTGCAGCTGCATACCCTATATCTATATTCACTGCAGGTGCGTAGAGTCTTCGGAAAGGACGCTACGTTTTGCGCTGCAGTAATTAATTCAGTAGCTACATTGCTGGTTGCTTTTACACCATTCGTCGGTGATCTATAGTAATTAATATCGCGTTTCCATATCGCCATGGTTTCCAACGGGAAATCAATGAAAAAGATCGGCACCATCGACCCAAGACCGCATCGTGATAGAACCAAGAAATGGTATAAATTACTTTTAAAACATTGATGTTGTAATTTCTTTTATTTTCTGTTTTTATTTCTATTAAAATGTTGATTTATATTCTCTTCTATTCACTCATTTCCTGAATGTCTTTATTATTCATCAAACATTCTTCAATATTATGGTCTAGCTGTTCCTCTTTCTGCGACGTCTTTCGAAGCATGTCTCAATGTGTTTGTAAAGTTTCTTTGTATTTTCATTTCATTACTGGATTTTGAATTGAGTCTATGAGATACCTTAGAAACGCACTAAAATATTCTAAAGATTTTACCTATCATTGTAAAGAAGGTATTTTCAAAACTTTGAGACGTTAGTACCTTAGAAGGCTCCATAAGCTAAGATATTGTCTCATGTAGTAATCGGTAGTCACGCCTACTTACGTGAGTGTGTCAGCGCAGTGTTACCATGCAACTAAATTCATTATCTAATTATAATAAAGTACGTTACATCAATAGTTTGTGGATAAGGTACTTACCAACATATAACCTTACAATATTCCTACAGATAATTCAAATTGAGAATGTGTGAAATGTAGGGTATAAATGCGATATTTTTGAGAGTGCAAATGACGTCATTTCATGATTGCTTCATCCTCTTCCCCCTTACTATAACACCTCCCCTTATGCAGTGACATTGATTATGACTTATTGGTACTCAGTGTGAATAAAAGCGCCCTAGATTACTCGATTCGTATTAAAAAGGTGATTACGTCACTGTATACTTGCAACGATATAATGGCATACCACCCACCACCCCTACCCTACTGCGCTCCTATCAAGTTATCGATTTGGGCCAAACGTGGCCTTTCCAAAATTGTGCTCTGTTGTATAACGTTTGTAGCCTAAAATGCATTTACGTGGCTTTCCTTTTCACCTGGCTCATACTCAAATACTGTATGTCTATTCCTGATGGATTAAAATCGACAATTGTCTTCGGGAGACTTATTTCTAAATCCATAGTAAGTGGTAAGCGAGTTTGATGAATCATTTTCCCGGTACAAAAATAGCGGTTTGTGGGTAATCTTATCATGTGGATACATGCGATATGCGTTGCATAGACGCAATGTTGTTACTATAGTCTGCGTTATGTCTTTGTGTAAATTTAGATTTTCGTTTTTACTTCCGTGTCTGCATCCAAGATGTTGTTTTTTTATATTTTCCATATCCTAGGTTCTGTAGGGTTTGATTGTTGTATATATGTACATAGTGATTGTTTTTTGACGCCAAAGTTTTATTAAGTTAAAGGACTACCTAGTTTTACGAAATCACATCAAAGAAGTAGTTTATATGTATGCCAGTAATGGAAAACAACGCTTTGTAGACGCAACATCGAAAATTCAAATACAATATATTCTAATTGTGCATAATATACAACTTTATTGAAAGTCGTGCGTGTTTTGTCAGATACGCCAACATGATTAGGAATTGAGTCCTTATTAGACAAAAAAGGTTGTTTTTTCGTTAAACCAAATTCTTTTTTAACATTGCTATACTAGTTTGGAATAAGTAATTGTATGCGATGTTGTATTTCAATATATCATTATGTAATCTAAGCATAGTTCAACCGTCTATTTCCCATGCGTCAGTCACACACGCGCACGTTACCTCCACACTGCGTTCCAATTACCTTTATTGATTGCTGCTTTAATTTAACGTGTTTTCGGAAACACCCTGCCATAAAGTTGGAGCAGCGCGTGGGAATAGTGACGTTGTTGGCTTACTTGCTTAGTAAAGAATGGAAGTACACATTCTAAATTTAAAATTTAGATCAATGCATCTCGTTTTTTCAATATGATTGCATAAGGACTGTTGTAAACTCGTCGACGTTTAGAAATGTGCAATCAATTAGCGACCTTAATGACCGTAACAATACAGACTCCTATATCTGGTCGCGTGTTATCTACTTAAGAATATTTGTTGACGCGTCATGGATGTTGTATGGATAATTATGCTTGATTCGGGGTAGATAATAAGTGTGAATGTTAGAAATATAATATTTATTGGTCAATAATCGTCCCACTATTGGGCAAGGGCCTTATTACACGGAGAAATACGAGGAGTTGGAAAGATTTACCTATTATAGTATAAGAAATGATTATTTTTAGGGCACTACTTTTTGTAATGGGAACTGACTTATAAAATACGGTTTGGGCTAAAATACCACGATGGCACATGCGAGTTGGATGTATTTACCTGCTATAAAATTAGAAATCATTATCCCTAGCGCATTGCTTTTGGTGATTTGAACTAACTGACATACGAGGAGATTGGGCCATTATACCACGATGGCCCA